>JAHFWJ010000775.1:0-645709 GCA_028555115.1 Himalopsyche japonica
TTTTCTGTATAATGTATGTCTATATCCCGATAAAGACTGTTTAAGTACTATGTGTCAGTTCTGTTGCATCCGTGTGATAGAATGCCTTAAGATGTTGAAACGTGAAACCCGGGTCTAGGGTAACAAAACATGTTGAAATGTACAAAGTTTCAATAATTAAATCTGTAAGAGTGTTCATGTATTTAAAAACTAACATAATTTAATTTTGTGAAACAGATGGTATAAAAAATACACATACATTAATGCGTATTTAATTTTTTTGTAATAATTAAATAATTTATTTCATAACCTTGTCATTGTTAGTTATTTCTCGTAAAATTTCAAGATTACAGCTCGTGACTCACTTCATTAGAAATGAAATGAGTCACGAGCCTTGTGGAGGTATCTAAGTTTTTATTTATTACTTGGTAGTGAAAATAGATAGGAAAGTTTACTAACTAGCAAAAAACAAATGCTAACTAAATTTCGAATAATCAATTTGATATACTATTGACAGTTGGAATCAGTTATAAAGTCCCGCCAAACTGTATGCTCAATCATTGGTATAATTTTGGATATGATGTACGCCAATGAAAGTACGACTTATTCATCGAGTTCGCGCATTCATTGGATATATTTTGGTCCAATAATACGCAGTCTTCTAACACCCAATAAAATTCTCAGAACTGTGTGACGTAGCACCAATCGACACTGCCGAAAGTAGCGTCCATGATACATCTCCCCCCCATTCAGCGCCATCTTGAGCATATGATCAGTTTCGTTTCGCGCCTTGATAAATTTAATTGAAGGAATAAAAGGTAAATTCGGAATTTCAGTGAATAAATGTTATCAAAACAGTTGTATTAGTACCAGCTTTCAACTAATATGTAAAAGTTTCCGCGCAAATATTGTTATTATGTCAATTATTCCATAGTTGTGAAAGTTCCCTCTTCAACTGGCATTGTTTTGGTGATTTCGTCATGGCATTGTGATTGATGAAACCATGCGTAATACATGAGTAAACCAGCGTTATCTTCATTTGTACATATTTGTGTTTTAGTTGAATCGATATGGCCCGTACAAAGCAGACTGCCCGTAAATCCACCGGAGGTAAAGCGCCTCGTAAACAGCTCGCCACCAAAGCCGCTAGGAAGTCGGCCCCCAGCACAGGAGGAGTCAAGAAACCCCATCGTTACCGCCCCGGTACCGTCGCCCTTCGTGAGATCAGACGTTATCAAAAGTCCACCGAGTTGCTGATCCGTAAACTGCCGTTCCAGCGTCTCGTGAGAGAAATCGCCCAGGACTTCAAGACTGATCTCCGTTTCCAGTCCGCAGCCATCGGTGCCCTCCAGGTCAGTCTTAATCCGCATCGTTAAACCCCTCCAAGACATCTTCGTTGTCAACTCATTAACTTAAGTTGTCGGTCTACCTAAATCTATTGTTGTAATCTGTGAAGAAATCAAAGCATGGCAGGTCATGATACAGATCTATTTATAAATTTCGTTTTTAACACTGTAATCCGCGCTTCTCCAAAATGAAGCTTTAATACATTGACAAGTGGAAACTTGCTAGCTGCGATTGTAAACAAATTATTACTATTTATACAATTCAATCCGAATTAACGAATTTCGTTTTCTTCTAAATATGGATGGTCTGTTATAATGACCCTTTTCTGTATCACATCTGAAATATTACATGTTCCTCTTAGTATGACCTAGTCATTTGCATTTCCGTTGTATATTTTCTATCTCTTACCACTAGCATAGAATATGACGAGACAGAAAATACAAGCCTTTCTATTCATGCTCAATTCCCATAAAAATACAGGAATAGTGCTTCTTTATTTAAATTCAAGTGAAGATTGTTCATTTGTCTATCGTAAACAATATTCAATAGCTTTTGTTTGAGTTGCCCTCCATTATTGGTTAGCCTTTCTTAAGTTGTGTCATGAAGGTTGGCATGGAAGTGCCATATCATTCGATAGCTCCCGTGGATACTGTTAAATTTCATTTAATCCGAAAACAGAATATCGACAAACGCTTTCTTCTAATTTGTGACATTTCCGTTCTACTATTGAACTTAGTTAATGTGTTGTTTTCTTATATATAAGTTTTTATTCTTTCTTCGGCATATCAAATATTTCTCGTTTTGCTCCATATTCAAAAATTTACTTCCTCGTATAGTTATATAACTCAAATGTAGATAACATGCAAATAAAATAATAGATATACCACATAGTTAAAATACTAGAAAAAGATGCCGAACAGCTAATAAGTTTATTCAGACAAAATTAAGAATAGTTTTTTCATGTGGATGAATGAATTATCCGAGAGGTCACTGAAAACTTTGTTAGTCGAGGTTCAACGACCTTCGCGTCGAGATCATAAAAATGTATGTGAGATTTCTCTCAGTAAGGAAGGCAGTTGAAGAGGTGCTGACTATCTCTTTTTTTTTTTTTTATTATTATTCTCATAGTTGCTTATTTCAGGCAAAAGACTCAATAATGATATTAATGTTGTTACAAAGATTTTAATATAGATACTCGAGTACTGTTATTATTTTTCAAAATAGCTCATTCAATATTCTACTTATCAACAACGGCGTAATGATGGTTTTGCTTTTTTTCTTTGATTAAAACAAACTAACGGCAAAGGTGCTCGCTGAGAGAGTCAATTCTGAGATGTATGGGGGACTTGTTGAAACCAATTATTGCAATTCAAAATTCACAACTCTGATTTTTTAGTTGCCCTTGGCAATAATAAATGCAGTTTAGTGCTCATAACATTTATTGTGTCAATGAGCATGTCTGAACATTTTTATTTTTTTTTTTTACGTTGCATTAAGTTTTACTCCTTAGCCAAAATCAGGTTTATAGAAAATTTTAATTTTTCATAGTTAATAATAAAAAGAATCACTCACGATAATTAATGATGACTAGAGACATTGTCTAATTTTTTTTATTCCACGACACCGAGTCAATATTTATAAAAATTCGAAAGATTCACCATCAACGCATTTGTTATAATTCATTTTTTCTGTATTATTTACATCTTTTTAATTTACCATTAACCGTTAGAATGCTACGCGGCGCAAAAGCGCTGCGATCGTTTGTATCGAAAATTGCGGCGCAGCGCAAAAGCGCTGCGAGTTTCAGTGTGTTTTCGGTGCTCCGCGGGAGTGCACGTACGCTAACCTCGCGCGTAATTTGTAATGAGAGTGCATTCTTATACATTTAAAAATAACTTTTATCGTTTTTTATATTATTTTAAAATATCACTGCTCGAAACCATCGTAAGGGAAACAAATCGATATGCTGCACAGTTTTTGGCCTCGCACACTGTATCGGATAATTCTCGAGCAAAAAAGTGGACGCCGACAACAATATACGAAATGAAAGCCTTTATTGCTGTCATACTCGAAATGGGAATAACGAGAAGGCCAACAATTAGTAGTTATTAGTAGCTATTTGTGCGGCAAAACATAATTGTTGAGCTATTTTTTTTTGATTTTTTATTTTCTAAAAGAAATAAAATACAATAATATTGATATCACTTTATGTTTAATAAACAATAAACATTTTATCTTTATAATGCAAAAATAATTAATAAAATTGATTGATATTTGTCTAAGTTAGAGTGTTTTATTTGACACCATTATTTTTTCCTCTAAATTAATCAATATGTGTATAGCAATTTTCATTCATTTTTGCCAAAATTGCTTAGCACTAAAACGGTTAAATATATATATTTATTTACACATTTTATAGTGTATAATATTAATGTACTTTTGACATTATTCCAATGATGAAATAATTATTTCTTCTTCCTTGTGATTTATGCAATCACTAAATATTTTATAGTGTGGATTTTTCTTTAACGGTAAAGAAATTTGCTGCAGCACATCTGTTGCAGAGCACTGATCTAATCCACTAAAATCCCAATAAAATAAAATTAATTCCTACCACAAAGTGTTCGATTCTTTAAGTATGTCCAAGAATCAAATTTCATCATAACATTTGAAAATGAGATTTTGTGGCTGTCGATGAGTTTTAAGTCACATATTTATTTTATGTATGTGTTCAAAAAGTTGTTTTTGATTTCAGGAAGCCAGCGAGGCCTACTTGGTTGGTCTGTTTGAAGACACCAATCTGTGCGCCATCCACGCCAAGCGTGTCACCATCATGCCTAAAGACATCCAGCTTGCCCGGCGAATCCGTGGAGAGCGTGCTTAAGCTGGATAATCCCGTAGTAATTAAATAATAATTTGACGAGTTGCTTGATTGTAATGGCAGGTCACGCGGTATTTTTCAGGAATACGATTAGCATCGCATCAAAATTTCGGCCAATGGACCGCGCCCATGCGATTCTCGGCTGAGCGTATTCAATAAATTTTAGATTCGGCGCACGTGAATATGTTTGGGTGCGCGTTTCGTGAGTTAATTCCACATTCGACTTGTTCGGTCATCACTGTGGCCCAGCCATTCTCATGTACACTCTTCGTTTACTAAATTATTGTTAACATGACTTCAAATAAGTAAATGTATTCCATTTTATCACCTCGATGAGCCGTGTTGTAGTTCTGATCCGTATTTTGTAAGCGGGAACTGAAATTCTTGTATAATTTTTTTTTTTTAAATATGTTTTTAAGGTAATAGATATATTATGGTTCCCCAAAGGGACCCCTCATTTCATCCTCTGCTCGTCTTCGTAGGAGGGTGCCGATTCAAAAAGAGGGGACCCTTAGGGTGGCATACCTTTTAGGATAATTTAAGGTAGCGTAATGTGGGAGCATTTTTACTCTAATTTAATTTTCGGTCGAGACGATAACAAAAGTATGAATGTGAGTTGTTTTTCATTTTCCACTCGGGTAGTTAACACGATAGATTCAGTGCACACAAAAGGGTTTGTTTAAAATTTCAATTTTAGTGTGATTGTGAAGTAGTCTTATTTGTCTCTGAGTAACGTTAACGTGTATTCAATGCAACATTCTATTGTCTTTAATACTTGGTGTCAATAAAATAGATTATTGTAATACTGTTGGTTTTCATTTGTTTACCTTTTTTCCTTATCTGTCCATTTCCTTATCTTCGGTTTTGTTTTGGAGATCAAAAATAACCTAGGTAGTTTTACAGGTCTGGTTGTGGATGCTTAAAGTGGAAATAATGTCATAATACTCCACTCCTTTAATCACCAGTTTGTTTTTCCTTGAAAACAAGATTTTTGAAAGATAGTAGTCTCCAGGTGTTTTTAAGTTTAATAAAGATGAGATGTGATTCTGTAAATTGGTTGTTGCAAAGTTATAGACCTGTCGGTCATAGGTAAAATCAAAAAACTTCATATGGTCTTTGACTTATTACCAGTACAATTAAGGTTCCTGTTATAATTGAGGAATTACAAAATATATATGTATGATGCATAGTATCATATAATTGCATTTAACACTGGTTACATATGAAACCAGTTAAGTGGTTCTTGCTAATTTAAGTAATGCGATTTTTGCTTATGCTAGATGAAGACACCCATTATATTTTGAGGAGACACTGTTAGCCTTTGGTCTGTGTCAACAAATATAGAGAATAAGCCCTGTATGTCTACCTATAGTTTTTTTTTCCATAATGAAACAATATATTTTTGTTATTTCCTGTTTAATTTAACAATACATACATACACACTGAGGGCTTGTCAACTATGACACACATAGCTGCCATATGCGTATAAAAAGTTAAAGCACTTGACGTGCCAAGTTGATCTTGATTTTTTTTGATAATGAAGATTGCCTACTGATGGCTACAACCCATCCTATATACATGTACGGATGCATTAGTAATCTCAAAAATGATCAGTTAATTATTGATATTGAAAAATACATCACAATGGCTTGATGTTCAAGTGGTGGCAATAGTTTTATAACATAAAATTAAATGATTTCTTCTTTGGCACTCCAGTGCCAATGGTATATAAATACTGTTTCTTTTGCATTTTACATTAAAAATTTTCCATAAAAGAAATGATTAAAAGTTGGTTTCCCCCCATTTATATATTTAGTAAACAACAGTACTCACCCTTCAGTTTGTGTAATGTCACTTTTCTGCAAGATATTTTTTTTTTTTATTTCTAAATAAAAAATGGTTTTATAAACTTAACTTGAATTTTCGGTTTAAAATAAAGACTTGCTTAAGATTGAAGAAAATATTACTTAATATATTTTCTTTTCCTACCCACTTTATTATAATTTTTTTTCAAAAAGAAAATTTCATTCGTATATTCAATTCTCTGTAGCCGATATCTTATTTTACATAGTTTTTTTTTCTCTTCGCGGATTAGCAGCTTAGCAATTTTTAGGCAACACAAACATTCATGACTTCAAGCAGAATCAATAAATCTATTGAAGAAAATGCTGTTAATACTGAAGAACAAACTCGTGAGAATCGGTCATTGAAACTAATGATGACCATTCCACCATAGATGCAACTACGTACCTCACAACAAGAAATATGTATTTAGGAATCTGACTTTGGAAATAATGTTACTCAAGCAGCTGAAACTCTTAAATCTATCACCAGCTCAATCACATTCATAAAGGTAATAACACATTCACAATGAACTACAATGCTTTTTGTGTTACCAAAATTGTATTTTTAGATCATTGCATATTGTATTCAAAAATATAAAGGTATTCATTTCTTTTAAATACAACCAAAACAATTATTTTAGCAAAACCTAGGGTGTATAATAATTCATTGGGTTTCTAAAAGAATAAAATTAAAAGCTATAGTGGATTCTGCACTAACCTTAGAAAAAAACCATTTGTCTACCTACATTCGTCTAAAAAGTGAGATAGTGAATTTTCAAACTGTAAAATACTGCTCTATTAATCTTTAAATTTCCTTCCATGGAACCATTCTCTTAGTTGATATAAGTTTGTTGGCAATATCTGAGTTAAACATGCTAAAGAATAAAATTTGAGCACCAGTACTATCGATAAGTAGTATTGCACATGAGAGCAACAAGTTTGATGATTATTCATCCTCTCTCATATGCTAAGAGTTTTGTTAATATGATAAAAAAATAAGCAGCAATAAAACATAGATTTATAAAGTTTTTTTTTGTCACTAGTTTTACATTTATTTTATGAAATATTTGGAAAAAACTTGGGAAATCGGTTTTTTTTCAGTTATATTTTATTTTTTTCTTCTGGTATCACCGTATGTTTGTAAATTATAAGATGGCGATCCACGGTAATGTTAGAATTGAGGAGTGTTGACTAATATTAAGACTTACAGAATGTCTAGTGTTCCATCGACCCGTAAATACGGGGCCCAAAAAATTAGAATAACAAGTAAGTTTCTATGTGCTTCGTTGTCGGTGTCTTTCGCTTACATTTAATTATCAAAAATTTAAAAGTTTTTGGCATTCGTCATATGAAACCAATATGGCTTATGAATCTTCGTTCAGGCTAAACTGTGAAATGTCACATCAATTAATTATAATTTATTTTTTCAGTACTCTGTGCGCGTAACTTGGCTCGGAAAGACTTGTTCCGTAAGTATTAATTCTCACATATTAACAGATTCATCTCAGTTTTACAGTGTGAAAAGATGCACGATTTTATCTGACGAAATTGTTTTTTGTTTAATTATACCTACTTGTGCAAGTTGTGCATGTTTATCTGTCATCAATTAAGAGAAATGTGTGTGTTGTCCATAGGATTACCGGATCCTTTCGCCAAAATATCTGTGGACGGCAGCGGGCAGGTTCACTCAACTGAAACTGTCAAAGCTTCCTTGGACCCAAAATGGAATTCACACTATGATTTATATTTAGGAAAGGGTGACGGTATATTAATAACGTAAGTCAACAGTAATAATAAAATTGATATATTTTCCTAGCAGCATTTACCCCCGGAAACTGACACAGTTCTTAGCTTACCGCTACCACCAATGAATATTTTTTGAATTTTGAAATTGTATTAAATTTGAATAACATTTTATATTCATATACTCAAAACAGTGAGATACTTAATTTTTGCAAAAAAGAAATCAAATTTTGCAGTGCATATTATTCCTATAGTAATAAATTTAAAACAATTATGTTCGAATCATTTTCTGAAATTTGTAAGTTTTATTATAAGAGGGATACAAAAAAATCTGTTGTATATGCCATGCTTACATCTCTTACAGCTGTTTCAGTTGTACTGTGAATATCATAAAGTAAAAATAAATTCACTTGTGAATGTGGATTATCAAAGTAAAATTATAAATATAACATCAATCCAAATATCACGATCCATTTCATGCAATGTTTTATCGGTAAAAGCCTAACATATATATTTTATTGTTAAGGTTTTCTTAACTGTATTTTTTAGTACATTGGTGAAATTAATATTAAAATACAATTATTTAAAGCCAGTAAAGGTTTCATTAATCATTTACAAAGTTTTGATTGGATGCGTAGAGCACTTTGGCCGACATGCACTAAAACTACCACACCTAAAAACATTTGTTTTCTAACTGTGACAAAATTTAAACATATACTACGAGAAAAATGTATCAAGATTATACTGTGATACTTTTTCATGTTGTGAACCAAACCTGGATGGAAGTTATTATTGAAATTATTAGCAGGGATTTTTATATATGACAATTTATGTATGTACTATGTAAATTATCAGAACTTGAAGTTAGCCGGCAATAAATAAAATTATCATTTTTATGTTCTGTGCGTTTATTGCACTCAAAAAACGCGTTACTTCATTTAATTATGTTAATGTTCTTGTATCGAACAGTGTGGTTTATTGATGTTGCTTCTGGCTGGTGTAAACAATTTATTGCATCTCAAACTGTTATGAATATAATACATTTTTAGCTGAATGCGAAACCAAATCAACTGACATTTGAGAGCAATTCAAAGACTTAGCTTGGGTTCCCAACCTGTGGGTCCCGACAGGTTTTTCGAAAGGTCACAAACTTATACCGTCAACTATTATAAATGGGTTTTTCAATTGCATAGGTGTAGCGTGTCACATATCGTTTTTATATGTTTTGTATCTTTTCGATACATGTTTCGTAGAATCACTTCAATGTAGACAAGTGTTAAAATATTGCTTCAAAACATGGATTACTTTTATGATGCTCACTGTTACGTCTTGATTTACCACTGATTTAATTTTTGTGTGATTCGCAGCATTTGGAATCATAGAAAAATCCATAAACGACAAGGATCTGGATTTTTAGGATGCGTTCGCATTGGAGAATTGACAGTTCAACGACTCAAAGACACCGGATGTAAGTTTTCCTTGTAATTATTTGCATCTATTTTTGTTTATCACTGTGTGAATGAATGATTCACATTTCATTTGTTTATCAGTAGACCATATCCTGGTGGACTTTTCATTGAAATTGTACGAAATGTCTTGTTTTTTTTATACCAGTTACTCGTTATCACTGTATTATTTGACCACTTCCACGTCAACATTTATGCAAATTTTTTCACTCATCCTACATGACAAAATAGACTTGCAGTGATTATTTCACCAAGTTTTAATAGTTCATAATAAAGTAATGCACATTTATCCCAAAGAATACATAAAAGGACTTCCCAAAGTGTCGATAAATTTTTCGATTTGTAATTTGTTTTTCAACTTCAATTATTGTAAGCCACCCATTTCTCATTTCAAACCTGATGAATACCTGTACTTGTTACTTCACTCTATTTCATGCTGCAACCGAATGTGCTTCCTGCTATACCTTATACCTATGGTCATTGTACCATAAATAACTGAATCATGTGATGTGATGAGATTGATTGCTTACAAATGAAATCATTAAATATAGTTTGTTATTTCTCGGGCACTTAGAGTTTTATTACTTTGTGAAACACGAGATGGCCTTATAAAACTAAACTTATAGCGAAGATGCTGTTTTTGAATAAGAGTTACCGTGAAATCACTTTTTTTAGTTTTCAAATTGCCAAACACGCCATTTTTGGATATGTATGCTTTAAATTAACAGTGGAAAAAATGTTAAGTTGAAATATCTATACTGCCCCTTCCAAGTCAAAATGTCAGTGGTAAATCGCTTGTATTCAAGAGAGCTAATCATTTCAATGAGAACAACTTCATTTCTTTCCATGTTTATACAATCCAATACACTATATTTATTTCACTCTCTTTGTTCTGAATATTAGTGATTTGTCATTTAACATCTTGGCTTGGTATTGATAATATATATTTGAAATATTTCGACTGTTATTTTATAAAAAAATGTTTGTTAGTTTACACATACTCAATTATGTATCCTCATGATTAGAATATCCTGTTTTTACTGTAATTTGGAGCCTTAAATGTCCTATTATTATAGATCAATGTCTGGATCTATGCAAGTGGATGGCAGGAGACGCGGAAGCGATCCGAGGGAAAATAATCGTTTCGCTTCTCTCGAGAGACGGAGGGGGGGCAGGTGGCAGATCTCCTTTGGCCGTTGTCGGGCCTGCCGGAGACTTGTCATCTCCTCATCTCACCGGTTCGGCCGAACCTCCTTCGCGATTGCCGCGTGGCTGGGGAGAGAGGACCACCGCTAACGGAAGGTTAATCATATGCATTAATATATTCTATCAGTACTAAAACGTGCATTAATAATCTATTAGTGATGTCAATTTCAGTTTTCCTGTTTCATGAAATTGATAATATTTCGAATTTAATTTATTTAAGGAAAAACTGTTTCACGAAAATTTCATTTGACCACAGAGTGAATTCTATATTTGAATTATGCTGTAATTTAGGATTGATTCTTATTTTCAACTATGAGCATGGTTATATAGACAAGTCACATTATTCAATTTCTCTGACCTGCAAATCGCTTAGGATTATAAAAAAAGCTATGGTTTGTATGTATAGTGTTTTAAGCATTATAAAAATTGACCTAGAGTTATTCACAAGACACTACTATGCTACTGGCAAATAATGAATGGGGAGAGTTTACTCTTGTTTTGAATTGAAAAACATTTTGTTCACAGAACTATGTATAATTTCAAATTATAGTATGCGCAAGGAGGGTGTTTGATTTGGTGGTGATTTTAAATCTGTCTATTTGTATTTCAGAAAGTATTATGTGAATCATTTGACTCGAACATCGCAATGGAACAAACCCACAAGAGCTGCCGAAGTCAGCGAAGGTAATGAAAACGACCCTTCTTCTTCTTCACCCTCTCACCAGTCCCAGTCTCAACCTCAGCCGCAACACACCAGAAGCAGCTCGCAGAGTGCCACCCTACATGACATCACTGCCACACCGGCTCACGCTCACAGAAGAAGTCTCAGCAACGCCAACCCTTCTTGCGACAACAGTCTATCTTTAGTATCCTCAGCCAATCAGACCGATCTCAATGTCTCTCTTCCCTCGGAGGTCGTCGGTAACGGTCCCAGAACAGAAAATGCTCAGCCCTCGGCCGAAACTATTAACCTTTTGAATACAATTGAGAAACGACTGGATGAGATCAATTCTAAAGATACCAATCAAGAAAATAACAGATCTCGATCGGAGGTGAGTCCTGCTGCTGTGGAAGCTATAAACATAGTCAATTCTCGTCAGAAATCAGCGGAACGGTCAAATGTTTCCGCTGAGGTGAAACGGGACAAGATTAAGACTGATCCTAATAGTAGATTTTCAGTAGAAAACAGTGCCGATGAAATAGTTGCATTGGCTGATGTCCAGAGCCCTTGCAGCTCCGCCACCGTCAGCCCGACCAGTCCCAAAAGTTCCATGCGGACCGAAATCAAAAACATAATCCCTAAGCAAGCGGCTTCTGCGAAATCTCCGCGGACCTCTCTCGTCGTCCCAAATTGTAATCCGGAACCGGCCTTGGCAACTGCGGGGCCCACTCCCGCTCTGCCTGCCGGTCCTTTTGAAGACGTGTGGAAGTTGAATAAAGTGAACAGCGGCCCCGTGTCACTGCCTGTTCGTCAGAGGCCTGAAAGTATCGTGGAATCTGTTGTTGATGGAATAATTCAGTCCATGAGGTAAACTATAGTTTTATGACCTCTATTATAATATTAGTCAATGAATAAAATATGTTCTTACTATTAATATTTTTTTGAATGATTTTAGTATTGTTAGTTGTATGTAAGAACATTAACTTAGACTCAATCATCAATATTGCAATAGATATAGGTCTGTTATCCGAAAAGAGACTGTCTTGGTATCTGTTCTCATACAAAATCCGAGGATATGCTTTTCTCTTGTAATATTTGTGCTTTAAAAACTATTAAATACTGTACTATCCTTTTAAATCTGGAATATGGGAACTTATACATTATGTTACTGGAAATGGTTCTTATGAGATTTGTATAAAAAGAAATAATCCACATAGTAACTCTAATTCGATTATAATATTAAAACTATGAGCAATGGATGCTGTTGTAACACAGGATATTATTTATTAATACTAAATACAAATGGTAAAAGTAGAATGGAAAATATTTTATAAATACATTCTGTTGCAGGTATTCGTTTATACTGCAAACTAAATGCACACTGGGCTTGCTTCACAAGCTGCCCAGTCAATTGTGACAAAAAGACAGATCAAAGTGTTAACAACTTTTACCGGTAGTAAATAAAAAAAAAATATAAGATGTTTAAATGTGTTCAAAAAAAACTGTGGCTGATAGATCGTATTGATGTTTAAAGATATTTCTTAACACTGATTCGTTGTATTGTACAAGTTGAATCATCATGTTGTAGATTGAAAAGAATTACTAGTTACATGGTTATTTATTAATTTTTCTTTTTTTTTTAATAGTCTGAATGGCAGATTCATTTCAATTAAATTCCTATGAAATTTTTAAAATGTTCTCTTCGTGTTCTGGACCAGTAGTTCTTAAATAAAATTTTGCTGTAGGCACATTATGTACATCAGCAGTCCAATAGAAAAGATTTGTAGCCGCTCTAGTATAAATCAATTTGAAAAAATAAAGACTAAAGAATATTTACTCTGAAACTGTTGGCCGCAGTAAATCCTCTGATAGTATTAATAATATGGGCACGCCTCTTAATGTTAAAATGAATTTCTTGTTAAATATGATTATGTTGAGTGTTGACAACTTCTGACTCACTGTAACATGCGAGTCCAGTGATACTGATAAACCGACGACTGAGCAAGATAATCATTATTCTATTTCACATTGACGCATGAAACAATGCTAGTCAGAGAGAAGTCTAGTCCAAGATTTTCTTTTTAAAACACACCGTCAGAAACCCATGCTATTGGGGAGTATACTATACATCTCAGTCACTATTTTCGTTTCTATCTGTAATATGTTACCAATGCCTACTACATGTTAATAAATGATTTCGAAAACGTATTTTTCAGGCCTGTTCCAAATGTACCCCGGCGGAAATATGATATGCCAGCTTGCGGTCCTACTCCCTCTCGTTCTCATCACTTCCACCAGTCTTCGGCGACCCCAGAGGATCTTCCCCCTGGTTATGGTTAGCATTTTTTTATGATTGTGTTCTACGACGTAAATGCCAATTCTATCAATATTTCATTTTTGCAATGTATAAAGTTGTTATGGCATGCTATTTGGTGATAGTTTACTGAAAAATCCATTGCTGAAATTTTGAATTGACTGCGCTGAAAGCAAAAATATTGTGTGTTAAAAATAGTGATATGTTATCGATTTTTCTATGTTGGTAATTTGGTTATTATTATCTCATGTTTAGCAACACAAAAAGTTATTCAATGTGATTTGGCTGATGTCAATTTATTTTAATTTCAGACTATTTTTATGTTGAATGAGCATAATTCCATCATAAACAATTAAAATTAAATCCAAGAAAATTATAAATCATTTTTTTTAACCTATAAAAGGGGTAATAATATTCGCACGTATGTCAGTGTAAGTTTATGGGCTTGTTTATGCTTCAATTATGAATTACCATACGATACCATCTGTAGTGAGTGTATATTTGATGCATTTTAATTATTTTTAAATCATTCTTCACATTGTAATACACAATTATATTGGAAAAACTCACTCCTTTAAAGGTTAATTAAAAATAACAATCAACTTCTGAGTTTGTACAAAATTTACACTTCATTATTTTCAATCGGTAAAAACATAAACATATATCAATCTGTTTTGCCAATAGAATATAAATTGTGCGATTTATCCTGGAGGTTGCCATTGTTGCACTTTTTAAAACATATTTTAATTTTTCAATATTTGATTTCAGAGGTTCGAACTACCCAGCAAGGACAAGTGTATTTCTATCATATAAAGTCTGGGGTGTCCACGTGGCATGATCCTCGGATACCTCGAGACTTCAGTCCTACAGCGGCCGCCAATGACACTCTCGGACCACTGCCGCCGGGTTGGGAAATGAGACAAACGGCTTCAGGGAGGGTATTAATGTTTTCTATATTATTAATTTCATGCAAAAACAAAAGATTCATAAAAATTCAGCCATAATCTTCGAGATGGATTATAAAAGAAATTCTTTTAATCCAAACAAAAAAATGCAAGTTGGGATTGTCCAGAACAATCTTACAGTTGTATTGCATTCATGTGATAGAATGTCAAAAGATGTGGTAAGGCAAAAGCTAGGTTGTATCTGACAAAACATATGGGAACTATATTTCAACAGTTCAAATTTGGTATTGAAATTCTATCAAGCATCCTCAGTTGATATTGTAAATTAGTACAATATTTTTCATTTATTATTTTTATGAATATCTATTTTCTAATAATGTAGATTTTCTTATTATTTGAGATGGTTGCTGTTAATCCAGTTCTATCTATTGCTTCAATTGATGGTAGGTGATGTCAGAAAGTTAAACTTATTAATAAGTCAGGAATGAAGCTATATACGGAATTATAAATTTCAGGTGTACTTCGTAGATCACAACAATCGCACGACACAATTCACCGACCCTCGCATCAACTCCCAAATTTTGAGCACGCTCATACACAACAACCGGACCAGAGATCCCGCACTTCCCAACTCCTCCGCCACTCCGGCCGCCGCGGTCGCAACTTCTGCCAGTGCCGCGACTCCCAGCAGAACGGCGGCAGCACCATCTTCTACGACTGACAGTGATATACCCAATAGCTCCTCATCATCCTCTAGAACAAACCCTTCACCTTCCGCTAGCAGTACGGCTCACCCGTCAAGTGCTACTACGGCGTTTCCGAGTGCCGCTCCCGGTAGCAGCCGTGATAATAAATTACTATTTCCCGTTAGTCGGGGTAGTCGTCCGCCTGAAAATGCTAGTGGGGGTGAATCTTCTAGGACTCCCATCAGAGTGCAAGTCTGCGGCGATACTGCAGCGTCATCGGCCACAGCTGCTCAGCAACCGACCGCATCCCCTAGTGTCAATGGTGTGAGCGCCACTCCATCCGGTGGCAGAAGTCTTCCTTGTGATTTAGCTCAAGTTGACCTTCCTCCCAGCTTGCAGGAGTGCAGCGAGCTTCTACCGCAGTATCGGAGAGACCTCGCCAGCAAAATCAAAGCCCTAAGGGCCGAGTTGCTTCACATGCAACCACAGAGTGGGCACTGTCGATTAGAGGTGAATATTTATTTAGTCAATATATTCAGAAATAACTCAAGTGAGTGTCAAAGTTATTAAAATTATTTTTATTAAATTCACAATTCATGTATACTTTTCACGTCTTACAATTTTAGTTTTACTGGTCATGTTTATAGCACATACATTTATTGCTTTGCAATTTTATACTTAGGTATGTGAAGCCATAATCTAAACTGTACACAGGTGTACATATGTTCACAATTTTACATCTTTATATTTTAATTCTTCTACAGGTATCGAGAGAGGAAATATTTGAAGAATCTTACCGACTTGTCATGAAAATGCGCACAAAAGAACTGAGAAAACGGCTGATGGTCAAATTCCGAGGCGAGGAGGGTTTGGATTATGGCGGCGTCGCTAGGGAGTGGTTACATCTGCTCTCTCGCGAAATGCTTAATCCACATTATGGACTGTTTCAATACAGCAGTGGAAGTCATTACACCTTGCAAATAAATGCAGATTCGGGTAACTGTTCACTATAATTTTATTGTAATGTAGATATGTTAATTTATTTGGTATATTGGAATTCCATTCCTATATTGTATATATGGTAATAATGACGATGCAACATCGCTTTGCTAAAATACTATCTGATAATTCATTTACTAAATATTGAAACAATGAATCAAGCATTATTATTACTTCCTATATTCAAACTCTTAGATAATATTTGAATATTTAGATTTTACAAAAATTCACTCAATTAAATATCTCAGTTGAAGACAAGCACTATGATTTTCCAATTCAATAAAACACAATAATCATGTATTTTGACTCATCGATGGCTGCCATTTTCAGGAGTCAACCCGGAGCATCTATCTTACTTCCACTTTGCGGGGCGCGTGTTGGGCATAGCTACATTTCATGGACATCATCTGGAAGGCGGTTTCACTACACCCTTCTATCGACAACTTTTGGGTAAACCTGTCACACTTGGCGATATTGAAGGGGTGGATCCTGAACTTCATAGAAGTCTCACTTGGATGCTGTAAGAAAGATTGATTCATTAATGTTTTATTCTTTTTAATAATAATCATATAAATAAATTACCTCTAGCATATGGAATCATTCGCCTCCACTGTGGCTTTTCAATCCTATGCTGGTCCACAAGACTATTTACGTGTCTGATACAAAATATTAGTTAACCTGTACTACGCAGCTGTTTTTCATACAAATTAAATTTGTCCTTTCTTTCCATATAGAATCATAAATAGAGCAATAAAAAATAATTGGGTTAGCTTTTATGGAAGCCAGATGCAAAAAACACAAAGAAATGTCCTATGTTGTCACAATCATCTTAACAAATATATCCCTAACAAATAACTCACTCGTAAATCACCGTGACGTAACGAAGCCACCAATCAAACTCAAATGAACAAGCGCCATTACTGTCACGTGTCATTGAGTGTCACATTGCAATGCCGCGAGATTGGCGCAAAGTTCTGTCCAAAGTTTGGTGCGAAGTTTAGCGTGTAGTTTCAAACGGGTAAATTTAAAGGGTTTTATAAATCGATGTTTTAAACATTTAAACCTAATACTTTTGACAAGTGTATGGAGGTGGCCGTATCAAGACAAATTATGCGATATTTCAAAATCAAATCAGTCTTATATGCAAAAGATTGCCTATATTATCGATGTTTGAAAGCTTACATCTCATACCTTGAGATGTTCGCGTGGAAAGGATTAAAACACCCATCACAACCATAAATACATTCATTACCAAGCCATTCTTTTTCCAATATGTTGATCAACTCTACTCATATCTAATGAATTAATAAATATTTAACTTTTTTAATATTACCTAAACATTTTTGGGTAAGGTGGTAAGGATTACTGGAAAAAGAAACCCAAAAGCTTTTTTTTTTGATACCCTCACATAGTTGGCCTCGAGAGGTTTCCTGACCTATACATCTTTTACATCAAAGTTACATTTTTCTAGTCAAAATTTAAAATCCTGATGATTTGGAGTTTTTGTAATTTTTTAAATATCGTTGATTGTACCAATCAAGAGTCACTCGTTTTTCACGACTCTGAGTCTGACGTTGAACAAAAATGCTACTCCGACTTCACAGCCCTGAATTATATACTAGATTTCCAATGTTGTTCTTTATAGTTGGCTTTCATCCACCACCATTCATAATATGGCTGAGTATCCTTGACCTGTGGTTTTATCACCAATAAACATTGTTTCATTTTATATTCTTTCATGTTTCAGTGAGAATAAAATAGCTGGAGTGATAGATACAACGTTTCAAGTTGAATTTAACAGCTTCGGAGTGCTAAAAGTTCACGAATTGAAACCGGGTGGTGCAACTGTTCCCGTTACCGAAGATAACAAGAAGGAATATGTTCGTCTGTATGTCAATTATCGTTTCATGCGAGGCATTGAACAGCAGTTTTTGGCATTACAGAAAGGTATTTATCAATTTACTTTTTGAATCTTCATTAAGGTTTCTTATAGAGTGGTCATCAGCTTATCATTTTAAATCAAGTCTTGTAATGGAATATGATTATTTAGACAGAAAATATTATTTAAAACTTTCACAACTCAAATCAATACATTAAATTAATAATTTGACTGTAGCATTTGATTGGCATTTTATATTTAATAAAATAAAAAGAATTTAAATATAAATATGAGTACCATTCATTCGTAATCAAACTACTACTATTGTCACTTTTAAGGTGTTAACTGTCACTTCTTGATGGAAAGGCATTATATTTTAAATAATAAAAACACATTTTTTTAGTACTTATTTCCACAATATATTTTTTGATCAGGACCGGTTTCGTTCATCGCGAACTGATTCAGTTGATAATGCTCGCGATGAGCGAAACCGGTCCTGATCAAAAAATATATTGTGGAAATAAGTACTAAAAAAATGTGTTTTTATTATTTAAAATACTACTATTGTGTTTCATTTTTGAGACTGTAAGCAGATAACATGTACATAGATAATGGTTTACAGATGCAAATTTTAATGTTTTTGAGGCTAAAAATATTAAAATGATCTTTTATGATTTTTTCTGCTGAATAAGTGTGTAGAAATAACACGTTCGATTATACTATAGGTTTCTCAGAACTCATTCCGCCGAATCTATTGAAACACTTGGATGAGCGAGAATTGGAACTTATCATCGGCGGAATATCGCCAATCGATGTCAATGACTGGAAGCAGCACACGAGGCTGAAACACTGCGCTCCCGACACGCAGGTGGTGCAGTGGTTCTGGCAGGTATGAGCATCATCCTTTCAAATTGTCATTCTTTGTAGTTAGTATTATGAATCAACTCATCTCCTTACTGACTATGTTGCCAATTGTTTATATTTTAAGCCTGTTTTTTTCTAATCATTCCCAGTGGTTGTCACATATATCTTTTCTGAAAAAATTTAACTTTTTTAAAAAAAAATTCTGTTGTCAATTCGCAAAGTAAGCTCAAATTTCTCATTTATTAAATATAATCTACTCTTAGCGTTAAATCATGAACTATAATCAAAATGAATCTTTTCTTCTTTCTTTTTCTGAAACTTTGCATGATTGATTATCCTGTTGCAGTTATTTAATATCTATGAAGTCTTGGGAAATGTGAATTACTGTTTATAATCTTGAATTTAAATGCGCTTGATTGTATTTTCTATGAAGACTAAAAATTTGTATTATTTTAGTGCTTTCAACGGGCAGTAGTGGGCTTATTCTTATACTAATTCTCTAAATAAAAAGTGTCTTAGTGTGAAGAAGTTATATTGCACATCTTCGTTTTCACATCAATTGCAGTTTTCTTATAAAACAATTTTTGCTGAATGTGTCCATTCTTTGAGTTGATTATTTTAATATGCTGTGTAAAGTGTTGGATCGGTGTTTTATGGTATTTTTCCCTGAATTTTGTTCTATTTCAAATGTTTACTGTCAAAATTCTTGAACACCCACTTATAAATTGGTTGTGATGTTTACTATTATATTCGATATAAGGTAGTGATTTCTCCAATCAATAAAAAAGCAAATTTTGCTGTGTTCTACACATGTTTATCAACCTAATAAACATGTGTAGAACGAATATTATAACTATTCAGTGTGACAATGTTGGACCTACCACATTGATAATTAAAAGTTTAAAAGGTCGATTGTTATCATTTAGGAAAAAAATCCGGTAAAGCATTCATAAATCAACAACTAACTGTTAAACCATTCTTTTCAGGCCCTTGAGAGTTATTCGGGAGAAATGCGTTCTCGTCTGTTGCAATTCGTAACTGGCTCGAGTCGAGTTCCTCTGCAAGGGTTCAGCGCTCTTCAGGGCTCCACCGGCGCCGCTGGACCTCGGCTCTTCACCATCCACTGTGTGGAAGTGCCCCCTCACAACCTGCCCAAGGCTCACACCTGCTTCAACAGAATAGACATGCCTCCGTATCCTACTTACAAAATTCTCTATGACAAGTTAACCCAAGCCGTGGAAGAAACGTGCGGCTTTGCAGTCGAGTGAATATGTATTAAATTATATTCGGTTTTTTACGCTTGCCTAGTAAACCATACAAACAAATTGAAAATGCGGGGTATTTCTCTTTATCCTGTTTGCAACACTGACTGATTCCTGTCTAACGGTTTTGACACATCGTAGACTGCTAAATTTAAACAGAGATGTTATGGTAATATGGTATGGCTTATATATTATTTTGTTTGTGGGCTTTTATGAAATTCCTACACCTAAAAACATTATCTTTTGGTGGCCTATATATTTTATAGTATAGAGGTATTTTCTATTTGAATGACATCTATGCAGCCAATGTTGACACAGAAAATAAATTTGAGAAAAAATTATATTTAATAAAACTTCAATCCTTTATGTATTTCCATCTTTAAATATGCACAAAAAATTGTTGTCTCAATTGTTGATTTGTGTTTGGTTTTGACTTTCAAATATGTACATAGATTGAAATCACTAAAACGGTAGTGTGAATTTAACAGTATAATTCAAAGAATGAAACAATTGTCTTATTTACTAAAATTTAACCATAGATACTGTGTTCACATACACAACACATTTCTGTTACATTGGAGTTAGCATTTTTACCATAAGTAATTCTGTGTCAGTAAAGTAAATTTCCGCTATACTATAGGATAAATAATGGTTTTATGTATTTGTGTTGTTCATAGTAACTATTTAAAAATTACGCTAATTATAACTATAAAAAAATCAATGATATTTTTGTACAGGTCTATTTTTTGTAAATGCTTTAAAGTTATTTTTACGCAACAATAATTTAGTCACTGTAAATATTGCACAATAGAAATATCTTATTTAATTCTTAATTGTTAGAAACGTGTCGGCTACAGTTGTGCGGTTTGCTTTCCATAATTGTGGAGTTGATTTGTATGTCACTAAACTAAAATATATCGTTATCCTGCTATTTTCTGTATGCATGAACATTTTTTATATACTACTTCTGACCACTTTCTGAAAGATGTCAGTTTTGTTAAACAAAAACGTTTACTACACATATTTCTTTTTATTATTTATAATATCAATATGAAAATGTTAAGTTATTGATGTTGTGTTTGCAATTTGCAAGCTAGTGCTCAAATCCCTTGGTGAATACAGCAATTTTCATATAATATATATCGTGTTAGCATGACATGCTGACTCATTATAATATGTTACATTTATTGACTGCATCATCATATGGAAAGTACGTACATTTCAACTTATGGAAGCATTAAATATTGATAGGATTTTCAGAACGACACAATAACGTCTTGGATAATTATTGACTATCCGTTCCTTACAATCATTTGAAAAGTTCTTACTTGGGTGTGTTTCAGAGGAGCTTCAGTTATTCGGAACAAAACAGTCGTGTGATCATTTCATGAGGCAAACGCCAACTTAAGTGATTATAATGTTGCCTTTTTCTGCAGATGGAGAAAATCAGTTTCTAAAGATGATTGTAAAACTTTTCTTGGAACGAAACCGCACAACTAGTAGAAGTCACGAGAGTCGCAAATATTTTGCATGTGCGATGATGTGGCTCCATTAAAAAAGTGCTGGTTCGGTGTGAATGTTTCAGTTTTCTTTTTAAATACATCTGTATATTCAATATTTTGTTGTTCCGTTCTCAGTTTGTGACATATCAATCGAGTTACCCGCGGAAAATGGTATTCGATAATTTCAATGATGCAGTCACATTCATTCATTGCATATTACACATAGTATTATAGTACATAAATGTTAAGTTTGGCTTATAATAAATTAGTGGACCAAATTGTTTTGTTTAAGAATTTTTCTACCTATTAATTCTATGTGCACTCCTGAATTATTGTGACACAAATCAAGAATGGGCTAACTGATTATCGAATAAACGGATTTGGTTTGATAGCAAAATTTCAACAAGAAACATTCAAGTATTTTTAGTCTTTTATTTCTTCGGTTTGTAATATATTGTACAGTATCAAAATTGAAGGATTTGTGTCAGACAGATGTATCTACAAGAATATTGTATTTAAATAATTATAAAATAGCATTTCTTTTTATGCAACAGTGATGTTCGTTATGATAAATATATCTGTATTCTTGTAATTACACCCATTTGACCTAGAATTCCTCGATATATATTAGTTATTTGTTTGTGTATAATTGAAAAGAAATATCTGAAAGTGAAAATATAAATTAATTGTATATCTGTTCCCCGAAGGCTTAGGACAAGTCTATCTTGATATTTTGAAAAAGTTTGCGTATTTGTTCTCAAACTTGGTGCAACTGAAGGATATTGTTGCACCATGGAAGGAAATCCTATGTGGTCGCCATATTCTCCACATTCAAGGAGAAGAGATGGTTTGATGGTTTTTTCTTAATATTATTTTGATATAATAAGCGGTATCCATCATTTATTATCAGGCGACATAATTGATAGAGAATTTTATTCTAAAGCCATAAGAAATTTTTGAGTCAGTTCATATTGCTTGAAGTCAAAATAGTGAAGATATTACAGTGTCCTTTGCCTGTCGGTTGCAGATAATAACTATCGATACGTTAAGAATTGTATTAACCTAATTTGATAATTTTCCAAGCAATTGGTAAGGGTGATAATACATTTGCCTTGTAATGTAACGCAACTCAGCTGTGTGGATGTTGATACATATTTTTATCGAAGCGTCGGTATTAGTGAATAGTTTGTATTAATAAAGTGTTTTGTGGAATACTCTTATGAGAAATATATCATTTTATATAGGGAGAATTATTGTAGCCATTGAAGCTGTACTTTTGATGTTATCTACGTTATTGTTGGATGCGAGTGCGAATGTGTGAGGAATGCACGGAACTAGTTTATTAATTATGTATTTTAAATTTTGTCGGCAAACAAAAGCTGCTAAAGATTGCCCTGCTTACATTATTTCCTATGGTGCACGTAAACATGAAATTTGGGTATATTCATTGATCTATCTTCAGAGAGATGCTTTTACTGTATTGTAGTGTTATAAAGTCTTGTTGTTTTTCGATTGTGTATGAAGGGAGGTACATAACATTATATTGGAAATAGTAGTTCAAATAAACTATTTCTTGATGTTTATCTGTCAATCACACACAATTAAGCAAATTATCGCTCAAATGTAATAACAGTTTTTTTAGAGATTGAGGAAAATTGGACATTTTGGTCCCTGATACTTTTCACACACACGTAGGTTAAATAAAAAAAAAACTATGTAATCGTTCTGAGAATTGACAAACTGGTTCCAATATTACATTTATATAAAATGCATAACATACTTAGTAATCTTTAGATTTGATTGAGAATCATAACTGTAAGTTAAATTTACCTCTAGTAAAGTGGTAGGTCAATGGATATACTCGAGTTGTTTAATTCAGAAAAAGTTCCTTTTCATTGTCAAATGTTCACATAACAAATTGTTAACATCCATATAATATCGCATTTGTACTCTCAGGTATAACTATGTAGACTCGTAGAGTGAAGTGTATTAACAGTCTTCATTAAGTTTCCAGTGGGTCATTTCTTACGATAAATCTTACATTATATCCATTTCATACATTTTGAACTTCAAATTGGCTATTTTAATCAAACGTCTAATGAATCAATTAATTGACATTCAGAAGTCAAGATGGTTTTTTTTTTCAAAAATTATTTATTGCACAAAATCTGGAGTCATTCATTCAATTTGAAACACCAAGTTAGTCTAAAAAAGTAAGTAAAACTAAAATGCAGCCTTTGAAATGAAAAAGGCTTGAAAATGCATTGTGGATACCTCTTGATCTTTTTTCTATCTGACCTAAGGGATGCTTCAAGATACAAAATGAAAAAAATATTTATCTTCTTTTGTAAAGTAAAGTATATTTATTCAGCATCTGCGTACATAGTTGGCTTTAAAAAAAAAACAAATCGACTCATTCATCCATCCTTTAATATGTTAAATTACACAAATTATAGATCTTCACTAGTATTTTATAAGTATAGATAATTATCGCATTGTAATTATAGTAATTGCTTTCGCTCAAAGTACTGAAAGTTGGCAATTTAATACAATATTATTATTAAACTTAATTGTAAGTACAATATGAATAGTTGAAGTTATCTACAATGATTTTTTGGTTAATAATATAATCCAAAAGTGCCTTCATTGAATAGATCACCGAATGTTTTTGAAATTGTACAGTCATATTATTATAACCTAATCAAGCGGAACCGAAACTGCAATTGTTAGTAGGTAAAATATAGAATTTAATGTTTAATATCATCAGATATATTCATGTATGCTTCACTTCCAATAACATGTTATGAAATATTGTTTAATTTTTATTGTGACAAGTCATATCGCCTTTTACCTATTTGAACTTTCGATGTGTTAATTCAAGTATTGTTTTAGAATACCATAGATTATCATGTATTTACGTAACGAATCTCTCATTTGCTGCAACAATGACAACCCAAAATTAACAATTTTTCAAGAAACCTTTCAGTGAGAATAATTTTTCATTAATGTGATGCAACTAAATTGTCAGTTTCGTGGTGCAGTGGTCAACATTATTGACCTGCATTACGGATTTCATGGGTTTGAGTCTCAACAATTCCAACCATTTATGAATTTCGATTTAAAGACATGAATGTTTGTGATGTCTGTAATTCCGTGTTGTCCATCCGATCCTATAATAGGACACATTGAGAGTGATTATCCTAGGACTAGCTCGGTCCTAACCTTACTTTTCAGACAAAGATATCAAGCAAATGAAATGTCGGTGGACGGCAGTTTATCAAGTGAGAAGATTTAAATTGTCATGGAAACAGGATAATAAAGGCACTTGAGAGCCACATTTATGTAATATACATATGCATAAGGATATAAATATTTAAAGAAAATGAGTTCGAAATGTTTTATTAAAAAATTGAATTAGAATGGTGTCTACCCATTGCTTTTGATAGCTTTTCTATATTTGGCAAACAGCTGCTGATCATTAATTGAATACATGATTGTAAATTTTCGTCTGTTATTCTGCTTCTAAGTTTATTTTTTATTTGGTTCATAGCTGAGAATATTTTTTCACATACATATGTAGTGCCAAAGATTGTGACAGTATGAGCCGAAGTTTGTTCAGCAGATTAATCTCATAAACTTATAAGATATAAGGCTACTTGAGATGAGGTGAAATTAGAGTTTATGCCCACAGAGCCGTTTCTACCTACTCCTGATCTATACAGTCAAAAAATTTTCATATTGAAAGTTCAGTAGCTCAAAGGTCATATGTATTCCGATAATAATACTATCTTAACAACTCAGGTTTTTTATTGATAAGAATAAACGCTTCTCTTTAAATCAATATTTTATAGTTTCTACAACAAGCATTGTACGAATTTCAAAATATTGAGAATATGTTACAAATATTCAATGTTTTTTTTTTATAGTCTACATGATTTACTCTTGATTTTTTACCATATTGAATGATATAATGCATAAAGCGATTTTGTTACCTATCTTCGTGAAAGTAAAACTGTCAGTCATCCGAAGTTAATTTCTCAGAAAGGAGTGCACTGGCATCAGCCAATAAATTTGTGCCGCTCGCCTAATCCAACCTGACAATACTGTTCCTCAATTAGTTTATTGTGTAATATTTTCATAAAATTGCCTCTATTGATAAAGATAAATAATAGAAAATAACCCAGTAATTGCATTGTTGGCATAAATTGAAACATAATTTTTTCAATGAACCTGGCATTGATATTAATGATCAGTTAATAGAAATATCAACACAAAAATGCCCTCTTGTGCATTGAACTTATGCTGTGTTTCATGTGCCAGTGCTTTTTTCTTTTTTGCTTATACCAGCAGAATTTTGATTCAAAGTAAATTTAAGTAAGAAGTGTTTTAAATACCAGTGCCCAATTTTATTTAGAATACAATATTTCGCCACTGCTTCCAGCATTGAATCTCTTAAGCCTAATTGAAGTGAAAAGTTTGAATTGATTTAGATAGATGCCAGTCTTTGATAGTATTAATTATGAGTCGGATGTGTATTGAATAAAATGAAAATGACCAATCACAGAGTGCTGTAAGTTGAGATGAAATCGCATCATTCGGCCGGTTTAATTAATTGTTGCAGGACAATAACTGTTAATTTATTTAGATACTTTACTAGGCATTCAAAATTAGCATCACCGTTGTAATAAGCCTACAGATTGAGGTATTAATTCACTTTATTTTGATGCCACATAATGGAATTGTTTGATTCGAGTGTACCAGTAAATGCTGAATGACTGGCTTGTAACTGATTTGTACCTTTATTGTTTCAATTGCATTCCATACTTTATCCTTTGATTCTTATTTAATGACTTGCAGACAATTTTATCGGTAATGTGTTGAGTCCTACACAGGAATTGCTTATAGGAAATTTGCTGTAAGCAATGATACCTAAACATTTCTATATTATTCCATATAAACTACGTATTCACAAATCCACGTAAGATTACTAGAGATGCAAATCTTTACATTTAATCTTGTACTTTCTGATATTTGTGAAAACTCACGTACCGGAAGAGCATATTAATGATGTAATTTTTAATTATTGGAATCAATCACTTCAATTTTCCTATTTACAACATTGTGTAGGGTTCCTCTGAAGACTTGTGTCAAGTAACAAAGTACCTATTTATTTATTATTCAAACACTATATTTGAAAGAGACATATGATAAAGTACACTTACGTACAAATACCTTTACATTTTATATTGTTCTGTTGTTATCCTATCTTTTTGTGAAGTGTCTTTATATTAACTAAAATTTTTTTAAACCTTGAAGAATTTTTATCTAATTGAGTGCTACAATTTGATCTTTCTAGATTTAGTGGTCAGCAACCTGAGACTCCTGCGTCAATTAGAATTATTAAAGTACTACAGCATTGTGACACACCCAGTGGACAGCTACATATTATAGCTTTATATTATAGAAAAAAGACAGATGGTGATATTGTATGTCACCTTTTTTACTGGTTACACTGTATCTTATTATTATTTTACTATTATCCCTCGTTTAAGTCAAGTGACCGATGAGTGCATTGGTCATTCACGATTCGTGGCGGAGTTCGGTTGCAGACCACTGGTCTTGATAATGAAGTTGTGTCTTGAAATTGATATTTAATTACTCAATTACTAAAGTATTCATTTTATTTATCAGAAATCTTGCTTCTTTTTTAAGATTTTGAGCCAATATTTGTGCCAAAAGGCAGCTACAGTTAATCTTCATTTTTTTCTCGTATAATTACTATTGGAGTTGAAATAATCTTAAATATATTAATTTGTCCATATTCTCTTAAGAGTGTTTCGTCGACCAAATTTTTAAGACTTGTGGAATCTTTGTGTTAGTTTTGATTCTGTTTTTGAGAAGCATGACGCTCCTAGAACCAATGCAATAAAGATTTGTCATAAATTGTTTAGATTGCCTTAATATAGTTATATTTTTATATATTATGAATTAATTTGTGTACTTCTGGGGGTTAAGTGAAGTAAATGACAGTCTGACAATCAAACCCTTAACAATTTCAAATTTGAATTGTTACAACTTTATACGATTCCAAATGTTTTGTCACTGATGATACGGGCTTACCCTTTTGGCATCTTCAGGCAATCTATCACACGGATGCAACAGATATATGATAGAATGCCTGAAGATGTCAAAAGGCGATACCCGTGTCGTTTGTGAAAAAACATGTGGAATCGTACAAAGTTGTAACAATTCAAATTTGATATTGAAATTCCATCAAGCACCTTCAGTCGAAATCATAAATTTTAACAATTTCTTTAGAAATTTCGACAGATCAATTTGTCCCTTCTATTCTAATTATTCTCTCTTTAACTCGTAAAACATTTTATTTTGATTGACACTGGTATTAAAGTTTCTCGATCCATTTTTTAATATACTGCACTGTATAGGCTATAATATGGCTTGTGTTATTTCCCATTGTTCGGCAAGAGCCTATTACAGATATTTCTAAATTGACTCATTTAATGCATACAAACATAACAGATCAGGATAAACTAATTGTCCAGCTAAATTTCCATGTGAAGAATTGTCAGACAAGTGATGCTTTGCACTATACTTTTTTTTTATACTCCTTTGAAAGGAAAATGTCTAATAAATCAAAAAAATTATGTAAACTAGTTTATTATGCTGACTGAATGAATTTCAATTGAGAGTAGAGTTACAGATAAAATTGTGTTTTTTAGCGAAATTCCAACTAATCTGTGCTATTCTGTATTGAATATGAAGGTTTTCGATTGTCAGATGTTTCTGTTGAGGAAAATTGAAGTAAAATCTGCCACGTCCCAATAGCTGTCTGTGAACACTTTCAGGGATCGATCCCCCAAGCACCAATGACATTAATTTTAAGGTTGTATCATTTTTTTTTTTTTTATGTGTAATCGTTTGTGATTTTTGTATTTCCTTTTAATTTGTATAGAGCTATATTTGTGTATGTGTGATGTGATATATTATTATATTTTATGTAATGTTTAAAGACATGAAATAGACTGTCTGACAAGGCAAAAATACTCTATTGCTTTTACAATTGTTTTGTAATTAATTACTCTATATAGTTACTGTTAACGGTATTATCAAATTATAGAAATAAGTAAATTAAAATGAAATTATAATTTGTGATGCATTTTATTTATATTTATACAACGTATCATGATCCTCTCAATGTTAAGCATAATGCAACTAGTAATATTTTGTTCTGATGGCTTGTGGAATGTATCACCATGATCATTTTGCTTGGTTTCTGGTCCTTAATCCACATGTTACTTTTGTTTGAACGGTCTTGACTTCAGTGAAAGTGACAGTTAAAATGGATGTATATTTATTGATTGAATTGGCATTTACTTGGTAGAACTCCATTTTAACACCGTGAAAAAATAGCAGTATATTAGTATATTTTAGTTCTACAATTTTTTTTATAAGATATAGTTGATAGCTATTACTAGTTCTGACAATGGTGTGAGCCGAAACAGCTATCAACTATATCTTATAAAATTTTTGTAGAACTAATAATAAATGGCTATTTTTTCACCGTGTTGGATGTATATTATATGTCCAGGGTTAAGAAACAGCGCTGAGTAAGTTATTCTGTAGTGTATTGGCAGATTCAGCACCACAGACAAAAGTTGAAAATTCTTAACAGTATATTCAACTCTTACGTATGTTATAGTAATCATTATATATATATGTTGCCATATTATACTGGGGAGATTTATTCCTCTCCAGAAATGCTAACATTTTGTCACAAGGTATTGCTTTTATCACAAATAAAATAAAAAATCTTATTCTCTTATTTAATATTAATTAAGATTGTATTGTCATGTTAATTACAATGTATTCTCTAAAGCCATTTTATTCTACTCCTGAAGGCTTGACTTGTTCTCTGCTGAGCTACTTTCCAATTCAATTCCTTTCAATACTTTTCAATTCCAATACCAAATATATAGAAAATTAACCCACAAACTGCTATTGTCTCAGCTATTAAAACTGCAGATTGCAGTATGTTGATATCAGAGTGTTAGCAGTGTGATAAATTCTTAAGTCATAACTCAACTACCCAATTAAAGTTGAATCCATTTTCATTTTGGTTGACTACGGTAAAATTTTGGTGAAACTTTCGGACTATGTTATGTCTAGCCCAGTTAAATGCTGGTATTCGGTGGTGGTAGAAATGATAAACGTAGGAACACCTTTTTGTCCAGTGACATATTCCAAACCATTTTATCTTGCCTTTTGACATACGCTATAGAAGAACAAACATAAGCTTCGGCAGAAATACTCATACTATTAACCTAGGTGATAATTGTGTGCCTAAAAAAACCATATGCAACATTTTGGTTGAAGATCAACCAATTCTCAAATTCTGCAGGAACATGAATTCTCTATTAAAGACATTATTATTTTCTTCCTTATACGTTTCAAAACGCAAGGAAAAATCACTTAAAATAAAATTGTACAATATTCCAAGTATCCAAGATATTTAGTAAATAAATGACGAAACACCATTTAATGTACGGCTCATGTTAGCTATCCCCTTCTGACCTCTCCTTATAGTAATATATAGAGATAATATGCGTATAGAGCAGTGGTTCTAAGTAAAATATGAACAGTGAAACCTCGATTTTACGTTTTCCAAGGGACCCTGAAAAAATAACGGTAATTGCGGGCGGCGGTGAATGCGGGAAAGTTTCAAATAATGATAAACAAGTAAAATCGTACAAAACATTTATTTATTCGTTACTTGTACATACTGTATATGATTTTTTTTTTTTAAAGTACTTTATGTTAGTTTGCTTCTTTGTTTTGGCACTTTAATCGGATCAAAGACTTGTGACTAAAAGTTTGTATGTACAGGAATCATTATTACCATGCATTTTAAACAACTCTACATTTGCATCATAAACAAAAATACGCGTGTGGTGGATTTCAACCCAAAAAATAGCACATGCGTCCAATGCGTTACGTCTAACATGTACAGCGGATTCCAACGTGTCTAGACATAACACCTACACTCGGCTGTGTCAACTTACTTGCCGAGATACGGAGAAACATGCAATAAAAACGGTCAATCGGGATAATATTTGTGACGGGACCAAAATATTTAGACCGTTTATCGAGCAAATCGGGGAATCAGGAAACGGTCAATGTGGGATTATTTGACATTGTTCTTATGGGAGTTTGACGGGACTATAAAAAATAAGCGTTCCACCCGGGAAAACGTATTATACGAGAACGGTTGATCGAGGTTCCACTGTATACAGTTTAGATATGTGATAAGATAGCAGTTGTATTTACAAAGAACAAATCGGGTGCATTCAATCAATTAATAATAATTTATTTAGAGGATTTTACTGCAGCCACCAAAAACTTCATAGTCGATTTTAACATTGATTTTTTAAATTAATCTGTACCGATATGGTTACGAGACATTTTCATATGCTGTTAATTTTAATAATTCGAAAACAGAAAAATTTTACGCGAGAGCCACTGGTTTAGAGTCTAGATAATAACAAAGACACCTGCATTCAAATTTTATGGTTTAAATTGTATTTACGTAAGTGCTAATTCGAAGAAGTGTTTTGCGTAGATAAATTTATCCTGCTACTAAGAAATTAGTTGAACAGTTTTTATTGGCGGTCATTTGGAAACATTGTTATTCCGTATGCGGAGGATCTATTGTTCTACAGCCTTCAGATTGATCGTGATAGCTTCTAATAATGTATATTATACAGTTTGATCGTAATATCGATAGATTAAACGGTAACTAATAATCGTAGTGATTTTAATTTAAGGAGGTCGGGCGATGAAAAAAGCGAATCACCCGGCAAAAATATAATGGCAATTAAAAACATTGCACATCAATGGGAATAGCTTTAAAAGTTATAGGTTCCTATGTATTTTAACTGTCTAATGAATTCAAATTATGTTTAAATATTATTTCAATACCAAATTTTCCACAATCGAGGATAATGAAAAATAAGCAATGAATTCGATCTGTTTGTTTTGGTAAGTAAAAAATATTATTCGAAACACCGCGCAAACAAATAAATTTGTTTGATGGATAGGATGCAGTAAAACTTATGAGATCCGGGTTGTCTCTACCTTGGACTTACGAGTTATAGATCATACATATTTACTATGATGGCGTTAAAATAAATATTGCATTGTATTTATGAGAGTTATGAAATGCATTATTTGAAAGACGTCAAAACTATTATTTTTTGCTTAGAGAATTAATTAATCTATAGAATCTAAACAGAAAGAAAGAATTGCCTGCTTTCGAAATGTTTTAATTAATGAGAATCATAAAAATTTTGTAGATAATTCATGTTTAATATTTTACGCAGGGCTAGCCATGGAATAACAAATAGACCACGGGCAGTGTTTTCATTCTTATAGGCAGATTTTTCACACTGTTAGGTTGCACGTAAAACTATTTTTATTGCTACAATTCTAGGTACTTTTTTTCATCACTATACGCGTCTCTGCCATCTATTAAGGTAAACGTACCAGTAGTTAACAATTTGTCCAAAAAACGTTTATAATAAGGTTTCTAGAAGTGATCCTCTTAGTATAATTGTTTATTTGACTTGCCAGAACATTTGCTGACTCGACTGTGAGGAATTCAGATGTATGACAGATTTCATGTTAATACAGTTGAAGCACTTCGTTCAGGTGAGTGATCTGTCATTTTTTGCTATTTTCTTAAGGTTTTTGTTAAGAATACGTGTTTAGTAAAATCAAGATAATAATTTGGTTGTAGAATCATTCAAACCGATTTTTTCACTCTTTAGATGCTCAGCGTTTATTATTTAATAAGCATGAGATTTTTGTCTTGTAAGCTCAATAAAATAAGTTTTTGGGATTGCCAAATACTGAATCTCAAAATTCGATGTTTTTTTAGTAGTTGACCGTGATGCTAAACTATTGAAATATTTATTTAAGACTATATTTTTACCAATATCTCAGATGACTCATCAAGAATTTTTAATTGTTATGAAACGGCGTTCTTTTTGAACTCCAAAGGCAACAAAGTGTTGGAAAAGATGGGAGACAAAACTATCTGTCAGCAAGTGAGTGTATAATCGTATTATGCACTACACCTAATAGTATTATGCAGTTTTGTTGACTGACAGTGCTAATGGGTCATTTGCACCTACCATAGTGCTACAAGACGTAGCTGATAACATTTCAAAAGATCGGAGTGTAGGTAAAGCTTCGTAACACTCCAAATAATCAACTTTCGAAAGACATCGGCATTCCAGGAGCCATGCTCAACAATTATTCAGCAAAGCAACCTTCAAACTATGACACAAGATTAACAGTTGACCAGATCAAAGCTCAGAATCAAACATAAATGTCTGATATTTCAGAAGATGGCTGGAATGATGATTCCGGGGGGAAAATTTGTGACAGAAGCGTTTGAATTGAACGCCTGTTAAGAAACATGTAATGTTGTTTGACTGAAGGAGAATATTTCCAAAAGAAAATTCTTCAGGTTTCCGAATCTAGAGAAATTATTTCTTCCTACAGAAATGTCTACAGTTGTGAAAGTGGCCAGGGAGGCCTGATGTATTGAATTATGACTAGAAGTTCATAGTTTAGACATCATACAAAAGTAAAAGAAAAAAACTATATGTTAATACTGTTCCAAAATTAGATTAATTATGGAATTTACTTTTTTCTTACGCTTTCTTTATTTCAATAATAATAAAATGACATTTAATTGTATGGAAAAATATAAATTGTTATAATAGTTTAAAAAATTAACAATACTGTGAAAATTGTATATATATATTTTTTAATAAAACCACCTTTCAGAACCAACGGTCAACTACTAAAACGATACATAGTTAATTACTGGATATTTCATTTTTAAGGATGGCCAACTACTGAAAAAGTCGCAGAATTATTTGAAATGGCTTATTTTTTTATAATACACCTTTTTTAAATCTGTCTCATTACAAATAACCTACAATATTTAATGATTATCTTGAGGTATCCACTTTCGTTATTTAATAATAAGGTAAAGTTGTCGATGTTGAAAATTTTCATAGCTGGCCAACTACTGGTACGCTTACCTTGTATATTTATATATATTTTTAAATATCTAGAATTAATAATTTCAAGCAACCAGGACTGAAAAATTTGTAATATATTGTAAAGAAAAACTACCTACATGTAGTAGACGAGAACAAGAGTCGAAAACATAGTCAAATAACATTGGTTGTTGACAGAGAAGGCTGGAAGAGACCAATGATCTGTAACTGATCTTTTGGGCTGTGGTCTTCATGATATAGAAAAGTGATATTTTGTTATTATTTTTTATTAAAACTTAAAATTAATTTAAGTGTCGCGAATAAGCGAAACTGCGAAAAGCGAATAGTACTATAATATTATATATATATTTTGCTAGTCTAAATATTTTTGGAACTCCCGGTATTTTCTAGAGCTGTTTTGCATAATATCGCAATGAATCGATTTGAGACAGAAAGAATGATAACATTTCATACCCATATTGATTGTTTTTTTTCTAATTTGCAATCGAACACCGTACATACTAACAAAACAAAACAACGGAAGTTCCCGACCACTGAAATGTATCTATCGATTCATTTAAATAATTAATCGATAAAAACGATTAAATTATTTAATATTGTATTATGTTTGCATGCACAGCAAAGCAATTATTTTGTTTTATAATACTCCTAACTATTATTAACAATTATTTTGTTTTATACTTCTATCTGGTGTGATGCAAAGCGTGGATTTGTATTTTCATAAAAAGCAGATAGATACACATAAGGTTACGCAAGCTTTTTTATCGTATTTTTAAATTTATCAAACGTTTACAATTTGTTTTTTTTTTTATATTAGTCTTATGAGTATTGATCTGTTATTTTATGTCATAGTCTGGAATCAACGAATGGACAGTCATTCATAGATTTTCATAGTCGATTTCGATCAAAAAATAGAATATATATTAATATGAGGTGTTTTCTGTCCTTCCCTGGGTATATACCCCATATCTCGTTATTAACCCATTCACTGCCCATACTTATTCGCTAACATTGCTGCAAAAACATACGAAATAAAATATCCCTCTAAATATTTCTCCAATTCACACAATACATTAGGTGTAAGTGAAACATTAGCGCAAAATGGTCAGAGAGCAAACGTCTCATGAGAGAGGCAACGAATTACTGAAGACCTCACATCGTGAGGCAGGGACACCCTTCCAAAACATTCTCGAACTGAAGTCAACGATACGTCAACAAATAACTAGCCTTTTCCTTGAACTATCCTCCTAGCTTTGGTGCTCTATTTAAAACCATACTGGTAGTACACATGTTAAAAATAATTTGAATATTTTTAATTTATGACCATACTTAAATGAATTGTTGAAACTTAGTACATTCCCATATGTTTTGTCATTCATAAACTGGGTTTCGTCCTTGAGCATCTTCAAGGATTACATCACACAATAAATAGTTTGGATTGGTTACTTATAAAACGAATTACACAGGAAAAATATACACACTAAAGCCAGAAACCAAATATATATCTGAAATAATTTTAATTACCACTGATTTGGTTATAATGACATTCAGATTTGGAAATGATAATTTTACACACAATAAAATTAATGATGAAAGGTTTTAAAATAATACATCAACAAAATTGGTGTGTTACAGTGTAATTAAATAACAGATGTTAAATTTTTCGGTTTATTGACTCATTGAACTTGTCTCACTTATAGCAACTGAGGATTAGAAAGGTTTTATTGATCATTTAAGTATTAGGTCGAAACCCAAGTCGTTAATAATAAAGCATATGGAAATATACAAAGTTTCAGCAATATACATTTGATATTGAAATTCCTTCAACACTCTCAGTCAATATCGTAAATTTTACTAGAATAATTGTAAAATATATCAATGTATTTATGTAAAAAAATATACTTTCTGAATTTGGTTGTAAAATCATTAACCTTGCTCTGATGGCAATGTTGCGGTTGTTTTTCGATAAGACCTCTTTTGTTTACGAATCAATACCGTAGTCAGTAGTGGATTACCGTTATATGTATTTTATTATTAAAAATATTTAGTTGCGAGTGGGCTTCGAGATGGCGTATTATTCGAGTGACCTTTAACTGACCCTGTTACGATTATTAATGCTAACTTAAATGTTCGCTCCACCTTTTACAACTTGTTGAAAGCAAAATCCTTTCTATTCAAACGAAACGAAAACATATTTACCAAGTCGAAACAATAGCCGTGTGATGGTCAATAACGCATTAAATTAACCAGTAAACGGATTATTGAATTTGCTTTCCATTTAAAAATTTACAATCGAATACAAAATCATGAATGTATATCAACGAAACAATACGTCTGAGTAATTAATAATAATCAAGATTTCGTCAGAGAATATCTTTTTTTCTTTGTCACTACAATTCACCATCTAAATTGCATTCTCCTGTCTAAAAACAACTAACTTTTTAACGTTATTCGTTAACAAAATAACAATAATGTTCTCAAACATAAATTTTACAAGTATATTTCTTTTTCTTTTAATATAACTCTTTCCCCTTTTTTACTGAGCATGACGGCCATTAAATTAACGAGTAAACATTCCGTGCATCTACAATGGGTAATTCTAGATATTTTAAAAGTTAGCTTCATTAATCAAATAAAAAACATACATTTTGTGGCATTAAAAAAATATTTGCACAAGCTGTTTCCTAGTAATTCTGTATTATTTTTCATTAGTTGGGTAACGCGAGTCATGCGTCATAATGTAAGTAGTAAAAAGTTGGTGACCAATTCGTACCTCATAAATTTTGTATTCTCTTAATCAGGGCTGTGAAGTCATGAAAAACAAAAGACTTAGACTTCGTTTTCGATTAGACCATTTTTAAAAATATCTCAACGAACAAGAGCAAATAAATCGTACTCGTTTGAGACTCAAAATTTTACAGATACATTGAATAGTAGAAAAAACTATCCGAGCCTATAATTTAAATGTTAAAATGGCAATACAGCGGTCGCCAGAAATCATAAAAGATTCAGTATTGTCGTCAATACAGGTATCCGTAGAGCGGTTATTTTCCTTTTAAAATCATTAATTCTGATTTGAATAAAAGCTACTAAAAGTTTGAACTTGTTTTATTTTTTTAATTTCCATAACATTTATGATATGAAAAACATGGCAATTTGCCGGATTGGTTGGTGGGTCTTTGATTTAATGCACACAAATAAGAAAGGTCGGTCATTTTTTTAAAACGATACCACAGCCCTGCCCGGTATTAATACCAGTAGTTTTTTGAAAAATTATACGTTTTCTTGTCTTCTTTCTTATAAAATAATTTTATAAAACTTGACACGATATTAATAGGAACATGTTTTTTTTTAATAGAACACACTCTTTTCGATCTTTAACCCGTTCTCTGCTGATCCATTTGATAGTTGAAAGATGTTCCAACACATGAAATTAAAAAAATATTCAGTAGTGTTGTTATTAACCAAAGTTTATCAGGAAAATTCTTTCGACACAAAAATTAGCTCTTACAAGAAAGGTTTAGCGCTGTTAACTCTCTCATATTTTTAAATTGCCAACAATCAACACTGTTATTAATTACCTCAACAGTTGAGACGCTAGTAGTTGAAAAGTTAAGAAAATATTTCTTTATGGTGTAAGAAAAGTGATTGGCTTTATCGCTCAATTAACCAAAAACAAATCCAGACGATCCAATATAACAATGTAGCGAACGAGGTCATATCCTTTCACATTTATTTGTTGAAATAATAGAATCTTTGCTAATTATAAGTTGTCCCACTCTCACATCGCTTTGTAAATAGCAAGCGGTGGGAGATGACAAATGATTCGCAAATAATGATCGAATCATTTGTCTATGTTACGTAGTGATTTGACTGATCTGAACGAATAATCTACCCAACAGAACTTAGAAGTTACTCGTTAAATTTACTTGGCGCTATAAGAAGTTTAATCTAACGAAACCAATAGAATATTACACGCTATTTTTTAAATAATTTGAAACCACTTCGATACTTGTATAGGGTATTTTTTTAGATGTATAGAACTTTAAATTGGCAACACTCTTTTAACTGGCGGCTATTTTGTCAGCTGTCAAGTGATTTATGGTTAGTTTGGTTTGGCATTTCTACATGAATAGACTGAAGCCTGAACAACGCTTCCAAATTGCCCAAAACAAGCTTGCCGTTGATCCCGATTTTCATAAGCGAATTTTGTTTAGCGATGAAGCTCACTTTTGGTTGAATGTGTACGTCAATGAACAAAACTGCCGTATTTGCATTACAAAACTTGATTTTTTGAGGGAATCGATAAATGGATTTATACTTAAATATTTTTATTTAAACAATAAAGGCTTAGTCGAGGAATACATAGAATATGAAGACCCAGGGCTCAGTAGATTTAGAGAAAAAAATAAATACGTCCTGGACCCTAAAGGTTCATCATCGGGCGGCAGGTGTTAAAAACGATGCCGGCCAGAACATTACAGTCAATGGTGACCGCTATAGAGCCATGATTACTGACTTTTTCGTTCATACGGCCACAAATGTTAGAAAAAGTCATCGAAATATGGACCTCCAGATTAGACTACGTCCGAGGGTAGCTGTGGCGGTCATATGCCAGAAGTCATATTTAAATTATAATGCCAGAAGATTGTCTTTCGAATAAAGTAAATTTCATGTCTATTTAAAAAATTCATCTTTGTTTTATTTCATTTCAGAGTTCTATACCTCAAAAATAAACAACGTATATAATTAACAGTGTTACAAGGCTTCAATTATTTATGGCGCACTTACTGCTGAATCTGTTTGACACACTGTATATAATGTATAAAATGCGGATGTTCTTTTTGCCATCAGACTACCGATTACTATCCATGACTTTTAAATATAAATCTATAACTTAGGTCAGTGCACAAAAAGGTCATGAAACAATAAAATATTTTAGTTTTTAATAAAAAATCAATTATATAAATATTTATTTTAAATTTTATATCCACTGTTGATGGTCCGCAAAACATTTTTGTATTTTTTGGTGGTCCGCGGATGTAAAAAGATTGAAACACTATGCTCTAGATGACGTCACGGAGAGATTATTTTATTAAATTGAACACTTCTTTTTACACACTAAGCTTTTGTGAATTAGTACTTTTTCTGACGAAGGCGAAATAAGTAAAAAATAAAAAGTCAACAATAAAATTTTGATAAATTGTACAGTGGAGTAGCAGATTGAGACCGACGTAGATGCAAAACATTGGCCACGTCTCGTTACCTATTGTCGCAATAATTACCGGCATTCACCAGCCAACCTGCAAGCGTAATAGCTGCAAGAGATTTTAAATAACAAAAGATAGCATCGATCGCCCAAAGGTTGACGACCTACGCCAAACACTACGGCGAAGTCGTGACCGACTCGAAGATAATGACAACTTCAGTTTGCTTTGCTAAGTTCTTCTAACAAATATTTGGTGAAAATGTTACTGTTCTGCATTAGCACCGTTTGATGTCCCAAATTACTGAAGTTAAATACATGTTTTTTTTTATTGCTGTCACACCGTGTACATACTAATCAGTAACGTGTGCAGGAATAACGGACCCCGTGATTATACTACAATGACGGAATATTTTTCTCCTGTCAAGTTGCAGTAAGTCTTTTTATTTCGGTTAGGGTTACCAGCTAGAATTGCAAAAATGTTGGATATGCAACATAAATTAAACGAGACTTTGGTAGATTTGAAATGAAAAATTCAACGGTATTACAATTATATAATTCAAATCGAAAAATACAAATAAAACAATTATTGCGTCCGCATGATGGAATGCCTTAAGATGCTGAAAAGTGAAACCCGGTCGTGAGTGATAAAATATGTAGATTTGTACATTACTTGAAAGATTAAAATTTAATACGGTGAAAAACAAGCGATGACTAACGGTTAGGATATTTCCATGCACTACGAGAAATGTTGGCTCCCTACTTCTAGTTTTAAGAGGGAAAAAATTTGAATTTGAACATAAGTTATTTGATTTATTTTGAAAAAAAGGCGGGAAAATATTAATGAAATTTAAGTTTGTTCCAAATTTAAAAAAATTCTTAGTGTGAATTTTTTTTTTTTTTAAATAACCGGTCTTGCTACGTCATTTTTTTTAGGATGAGATAGTTTGGAGGAAATTTTAAGGCATCCACTCTTCGAGTACAATCGTTTAAAAACCAATTGTTTGTTGTGGGCCAATACTGGTAGAACTAATTGATAGATATGAGGATATTATAAAGAATTAAAAAATTAAAAATTGTGAATACGAAAGTAAATATTTGTTAATAATTCAGCTCAGTCATAGAAGAATCTGTGAAAACTTGTTCATATCCCACTCTATGGTTTTAAACATAATACGCGATCCGACGACGTGCGTTTCAGTATATATTATGATTGTTAACACTGAAAATAATTTTTGTCGAAAGTCTCAAGAGAAAAAAAATGATAAAATCAGCCACTGTTAGTTTATTTAAGACTTTTCATTCGAGACATAAAAAAACATGTTTACGACTGGCTTAAATCTCACGCTTGAATAGAATAATCGGAACGTGTTTAAATCAGATAGCAAACACGAAATTAGGGACTGGGAAATGTTAAAAGGAATATATATTTTGCATGCGAAGTAAGTTAAGTGCACACACATTACTTTTTTATAACTAAACCATTCAAGATAGGGTTGAAATATTTATTGAATTTTCAAGCAAATGTAAAAAGATTCTGTAAGAAATAGGCACTTAACATACCATAGATATAAAAGTATATATCCAATGAATAGAGGGGTCTTTATTAGCACACACTAAAAACAGTTTCAATGTTTTGAAAAAATCACAATGTTTTTTCTTTTGCGTAACGGCATTACTAAGAAGCATTTTATCTCTATTTAAATACGCCTAAATGAAAATTTGAAAAAATTGTTTCAAAATTATGGTTGTTTTACTTCTGCATAATGTTAAAAATATATTGCAACTTACAGTTAACAACGATCATTTTTATTTCTAGGTGGAATACTACAGCAGTGGCAGTCATAAGGTGAGTCATCGGAGGAAATATTTTTGTTTTGTTTGTATATAAAATATTTGTGACGGCGCCTAATATTTAGTCGATAAATTGGATAAAACGATCGACCGAAAAAGCTGTGAACGCGAGTTTCCTTAAATAAAAATTCTAAAGGTAGTTAGTCCAGGAGAACAAAAACTGAACGATCAATGCGTTGTTTCTTTCTTTAAAGCATAATGTTTTAATTACAAAGTAAATGTTTTAGTATTTGTTACGTGAGATATCTGAACAAGTAATGCTGCAATGACTTGATAATTATTACAATAAAAACAATTGACAATAATTTCTGTAGCTGTGGAATGAAATGTGGTATTTCCACTCTGATCCGCGAATCAATAAAATATTTTATTAGCAAACACGTCTTATGAGCGACAGTTGTAGTTATTCTCTCATTGACAATTATTACAAAATTATTTACTCTACTTGTGTGAACTTTCAAAATGGAATGATTTTTTTTTTATTAAAAGCACTTATTATTTTCAACCCGCAATGTAAAATAAGTCAGCATTTTCAACATTGACTATTATTTTAAATATATAACTATTTACAAAAATATATTTTTTAAAACATCATGTCTTGAGTAGCACAACATCGATTATTTTTACTGGTGGCTAATAATTCCTTTGCTATTATTTTCGTATAATTGATAGAAGTTAGTTCTTCCAGTGTTCCGTTTTCGGGTCGAAGAAATATAAGATCAAACATTCATTTTTAGTTTGACGTATTTTTGAAATTCTCCGTTTGGAAATTCGCACTCGGAATCCCTCAGTTGAATAAGCCGTATGGTCAAGAACATGAATGAATAACCTTTCCATGTTATCAAATCGAAATTAATTATTCATAATTTAATAGGGCCGCAATCAAGAAACTTGCGAACTAATTGCGCATCAATATTAAATTCATAGTCTGTCAAAAGGGCACAATAATGGACATATAGCCGTAGTTTTCTATTTCTGCCCAAGTGCCTTATTCAATCGGCTGCAGCGCCAATAGTTAAATATACAAGACAAATTTATGTTTTTTTTTTTTAAATATTATTTCGTTAGTGTAAAAGTAAAACTCATTAGTAGCTAATAATCGTAGCTAATAATCGTAATTGATATGGTATTATAGTAGTGATATTATAACGGACTTTGTAAAATTCGAGATGTCTGGACGAATTCATGATATTATATTATTTTCGTAGTGATTTTTTATTTGCCAATTCTAGCCGTCAAAATTCATTTTTTTACATATGCAAAACAAAATTTGGCATATACAACTGACAGACGATAAGCCATTTTTAAATATTACACGTAATAAGCTTAATATATAATAAACACCCGTGGCTAGTATCTCAAACGCCAGATTGTAAAAAATATGAATATCATATTTATTTTAACATTTAGAGAATTGAAGTCATAATGTTCGTAAGCGAAATGCTCCCGTCGTGGAGTATAGTAGCCAAAATTAAAATGACTAGAATATTTCTCGATTACGATTCATCATTTGAAAAGCAATGCATTCTTGTATAAAAATATTTAATTTGTATAATCAAACAGATGTGATTCATGTTTAAAGTGTTTTTGAATTGATACATAATATTTATTACATTATTATAAATTAATATTCATCAGCTTGCTTCGTGACAATTTATTTGAAATCTTCCGCAATATTAAATGGAAGACATAATGACATCACGTATATTTATTGATAATAATAAAGAAATCTTATTAAAAAATAATTATGGAAATTGCAGTTTCTTTACTGGTTTCAATGTAGATTTTATTATTATTCTGTTAATATGAAATTTCAGTTTGTTTTCTGTCCAAAACGTGAAACAATTTTAAATCCACAGTTTAGTTTATCCATGGATGACGGATGGGTTAACTTGAGAATGATATACATATTTTAATTAAATCACATTTAGTGATTCCTCCTTCTCTCTTTCATGTGGTAATAAAAACGGAGTGTCAAAACTACACACAGTCCTTACACGTAATTTTCTCGGGCGTCACCGTTACTTTTTTTACACGTTACTCGTTGTTACGCGATTTCTTTTAACAGAGGAAAGAGTGATTTAAGTAAATAAAATTATTGACTCAGATCAAGAATCTAGGAAAAACACCATTTCATTGAATTAGTCCGAGCAAAATTCAATACGTACGTTCAAAAAATTGTGAGAGATTATGTTTTAAAACCAGTAGTGATACCAACGAATAACTCCTACAAGTGAATAGAATAATGCACATATACGTATGTATCTGTTGATTATTGTATTTTTATAACAATAATAAAATTTTATTTAATACATATTATATATAAAAAAATTGCGTTAACTTGAAGAACAAATATTGCTTTTTCCTATATTTTTAATTTTTGAAAAGATTTTTTTAAATTATATAAAAATAAGGCTTGTGACGTTATTTTTTTATACACGCCATTTTCTGGAATCAATGTATCTCGTAAAAAATAATTGGGTGTAAGAATAATGTAACACGGTGAAAAAATAGCAATGTATTTTAGTTCTACAAAATTTTACAAGATATATTATATATTCGTCAGAACTAATTCTGTTCTGACGAAGGCATCAGCTGAAATAACTATCAACTATATCTTATAAAGTTTTATAGAACTAAAATGCTTTGCTATGTTTTCACCGTGTTATATTGGAGTTCTACCTAGTAAATGCCAATTCTTTTTTAAATAATAAAAATACATTTTTAGTACTTATTTCCACAATATATTTTTTTGATCAGGACCGGTTTCTCTCATCGCGAGCATTATCAACTGATAGAATACAAGTCTAGTATCGTATAACACTACAATGGGGATTAAGGGCGCGTTTAACGCCCTTCTTTCCCTTTCGTCGCTGGTGTTTTGTGTTGATAAATTTATTTATTTTTTGGTGGATCCTTTTTTTTTTTTTTTAAAAAAGCGTCACGCTAGATTTTTTGCGTGACGCTTTTTCGATCTCTTTTAGGGCAAGTGACTCGCAGGTTGCGTGTCACTTGCAGCACCAGGTACAAAAAAAAAACAAAAACATGGATTCTATATAAACCAAAATACATAAAATATACAGTGATTCTATACAATCCAAAAACAGATATGATAGAATACAATTTACAAACAAGTCTATTTATACAAAACAAAAAATTAATTTGAGTTAAAGGTAGCAGGTGTACAAAACCATGGGTTCAAGAACTAGGAAACAATTTACATAAAATCATACAATATTGATACAAATAAAGTAAATTAGTATAAAAATTAAATGTTCACAATCACTTATTAAGAATTTCAAATACAATTATGGTAAATCAATATTCCATTAGGAGCTCTGAACAATCAATAAGAAAGTAAGGAGTGGGAAATTTTGTGACAAATGACGAAAGTAAACCACATTTACTAGTTAATGGAACAAATTAAATTAATATATGAGAATTTTAATGATAGTCAATTAAAGATGAATTGATGAGAAAAAAAAAATGCCAATTCAATCAATAATAATAGATCTCATTTCATAGTCTAGCACCTTCTATCGTAACGATGTCTGAAAATGATAGATTGAGCGAATGAGTAACGAGTAGTTATTGAAAAATTAAGATAGTCCCAAGCCAAGCACTTATCCAAATTTTTCTAACCATGTCCACGCACAATGTGAATCATAATATGTAAGTAATTATCATGGACTTTCCTCAACTGAAACTGTTCTAAATAACGCAAGCTAAACCGAAACAATGTACTATTCAGAGGTAATAAATGACATCATTGAGTAGTAGGTAAAATAAGTAAAATATACACGGAGCTGTCATGCGGGACGAATACTGCTATGAATGTTAAGATGACTCGACCACTTTACCTTTCGGCATAAATTTCTAGAAAATTATAGAAAGTAAGATGTTCAATTGGATATATTATGTCGGTCATTGAGCCTGACCTTAAATTTATATCAGGATTAGAGGTGAAACGTAAAGCCGTAAATTTTGTTGAAGGTGTTTACCGATAATAATAAAAAAAATATGCTCAAATATAATATTACTACGAACCGAAAACGGGTATCACGTATTAAGAAACAAACCATTTCTTAAAATAACTATATTTTTTAACGTTTTTTTGTTTTGATATAATATTTTTTTTACTACTTTCCATTATTCAAACATTGTTATATTTTCAACTTTAAGCTTTCAATTTCAGTCCTCAATTTTGTGAACTCACCTCAAAATAAAACAGCAAGTCACAATCGCAGCAGATCACGATTGAAGGGTTGGTCTCTTCTGTACAGTACACTTTTATGACGTATGTGACCCAGAAATATAATTTACTACTTAGCCATAAATTATACATACTTAACTGTTAGATAAAATTTATTTTTGTTTTTAAAAGAATCTCCATACTGTGCGGGCGGGAAATACGCTTATTGCTTGTAACAAATCTATTATTTCGACAGTAGTGCATAAATTACAATTTTCATTGATTGCTAATTTCATCATTGAATTGAGACTCATTCGAATAAAAAGAACCATCTGATTTGGCAATGGTAATGCCGATTAGGACTATGCATAATAACTAGGATTGGTGATAGACGGATTCAGACTGAAATCCTGGAATATTCTCGATGGTTTCGACTATCGCAAAGTTTGCTTAAATAATGATACTTACTGTAAGTCTGAAGATGCCTCTGAAAGAGGCGCAACACGTGTCACAGTTAGTTCCACAATACGTGGAATAATCAAAGTTATTTTAAATTGTATATTGAAATCCTAGAATCCATCCTTGCGCTTCAAAAGACCCCGCTGTTGAAAAACATATTTTCAATAAATCAACGTATCTTTAAAACTAAAATTATTTACCGAAATAGAAATATAATAATAAATTCTGATATCGGAGGAAATTCACCATTATTAATATTTTCAATAAACGGTTTTATCTTCCTTTTGTAGGTAATGAACACTTTAGAGCATAGGTTTCCCACCTTTTTCGGGTGGCGACCACTTTACGTAAAATCCATGTGTCCCGCGACACCCCATATAAACCAAAAGCATACAATTTTTTTTTTAGTTGACCGTATAAGTTGGAGACCCACCTAAAAAACCTTCGCGACTCCCAGGTTGGAAACCTATGACTTAAAGCATAGGCTCCTTATATTAATTTCAAATTCTTGAAAAATTCAGAAAAAAAAACTATCATCGTTAAATTTTTAAGTGGTTCTTATAAGATTCTTTTTAAATTAAAATTCAGTTCATTTTGTCGAAGGAAACGCTGGGAGCTGTAACTGTTATAGAAAATAGACAAAAGCCATCACTTATTATAAAATAGAATATAAATTTACTTCAAGAGCTCCGCAAATGTTCAAATAAATAGATCCCGATTGTTGGTTTAACGAACAACATTCTTTTATATTGATATATTATATTTATTGATTGAATTGGCATTCACTTGGTAGAACTCCATTATAACACGGTGAAAAAATAGCAATGTATTTTAGTTCTACAAAATTATTTTTAACAAATATAGTTGATAGCTATTTCGGCTCACGCCATCGTCAGAACTATGCTTAAACTAACATTTGCTTATCTATATATAGCTGTGCAGAAAAGGCACACAACACATCCTCTCTCCTTTTCCAACGGCCTAGCTTGTTATTTAAACACAATGACACTAAATTTTCAAAATTCTAAATGAAACAATAGGTGTCTATGACAATAAGATTATGTGTGGGACGGAAGTGGTTCTTCAGGGAGCAAATTAGACTGTGCAACGGCTTGACAAGTGGCGATATTATTATGTTAGTTTGATCGTTAAGAATCCTTTGTGATAATTGGTGTCTATTGATCTCCAGCTGTTCCAAAGCCGTCATTCTTCGACCTTTACTACAAAGATGCAAACATTTAGGAGCTGAGTTTGAATTGACATTATGTGATTCATTAATAACGTGATTAGCGAATTGTGAATCTTTTTCTTATTTCTAATACATATATTATTATTTGTATAATGAAGTTTAAATAATTTAAAGACATATAAAATTTTAGACCCATAATGTAAAAAAACCTATTCCCTCTATTTCAAACATTTGCTAGTCTCGCTTACCACGGCGATTTAGCAGAACCTATCTTCCGTGAGGATGATAAGTGAGGGATGGGTGTATTTCGCAAAAAAATGTATTTTTCTAAATTAAAAATCAAAACACATTTTTCAATGGTGTGCCGAGACCTATTTTCAGATTCAAAAGGGTGCGGCTTACTTAAACGTTTAAGAAACAATGCTTTACCATACCAGCAATATAATGACTTAAAATTGTCCCATATAGTGTTTATATGTAAGTAATTAATATTGGGACCATTAACCCACCGAAGTAGGGCTATGCAAATTGAGCAAACATGACTGAAAAAGTTTTCCAAGTAAAATCTATTCAGTGTATCCAATCACATTAATAACGGTATTTTAAGCGTTGTGTAGGGTAATTGTACTAGAGTAAAATGCTGTTTTGACCCCATTACATATAAAATGTCTACTGAAGGGTAGTAAACAGGTGCGGTTGTAGAACTGGGTTACGCGGGGCTCATTATTTTTTGTTATTAAAACCTGCATGCATTTATAATGTAATTGGTATTAAGACAGACAAAATATATTATGTAAAAAAAATATTACAAGAGGCTGTGTTAATTACTAAAATTAGTTGTCTATTCACTTTTAAGGTGTTAACTGTCACTTCTTGATGGAAAGGCATTATATTTTAAATAATAAAAACACATTTTTTAGTACTTATATCCACAATATATTTTTTGATCAGGACCGGTTTCGCTCATCGCGAGCATTATCAGTTGATAATTATTTTTTATACGGTTTTCTGTACGAAAAATCCTAAAATGCATTCTTCTACTGGAATTAAGAGAATCTAGAGAAAAATAATATTCCATATAGGCTCTACACGTTCTCACAAGTATTTCATCATCAGTAAATAATTCATTTATATTTTTAACAATTTCATCTTGAAAAATTATTCCTAGAAATTGTCTTTTGTAATATATTATGACAAAATTAATATCTAAAATCTATTTTCCATTGATCTAATCCGATTTCAATTTATGTTATAGTATGTCTCCTGTTTCCATAGTTCAGTCATATTTTTATTAATTTAATATATAACTTAAATTCGCAAGAAATTTTATATCATAAATATAGTTATTTTTATCTACTGTATTTGTTAAGATTTCGTATTTTTAAATGGCCAAAAGCTGTGATCCGAAATAAGAAAAAACAATTATTTATTAAATACGCAATAAATATATTGTATGAGCCTGGGTTAAGGGTGAAATTTTGTTTGACATTTTCACTTTAATATTATTTTGTTTGACGGCCACTAGAGGGCATTGCTGCGGCCCATAAGTAAATATTCACAACTAAAATAATGTGTTCTTTTTTCAAATTAATTTGAATCGGTGTTCGAGACATTTCCATAGAACTAGCTGCTGATGTTTATAATGGGTCAAAAGAAAAGTTTACGTGAGAATCATTGATCTATATATAAATGGAAAATTTCAAATGGGTGCCACGAAAATAACTTTGACAATCGCCAATGAACGAAGTGTGGAACTCTTCGGCGCCTTCTTGTAATAATAATAATCCCTATCAAGCAGTCACTGGTACAACAAAATGAATAGCGTTTCTAGGCAACGGGGTTTATAACAAACTATTCGCAACACGAACTCCCATATCGTGTAGATGTGAATTATTACGACCGCATTAACAATACGAATATACTTTTATTCGGAACTGCAAGCATTATAAATAGGAAATTACTCCAAAATAGAGACACGGAAAGTTAATTTTAAATATTTACACCTCTGAAATAATTCGTATTTTTAATTTAGCACTACTTTTACGATGATTAGTTTTATATAAACTGTTAAATTGATGCTTCGCAATAACATACTACATAAAAGTATTGACATAAGCAAATAGCGAAGGTAAATGCGTTATATTTTTTACTGTTTCTGATATGAAAATTTTGAGATTTCTGTAGAAAGAACGCGGCTTTATAAAACTGTGATAAGCAGTGATTTTGTGATAAATTTGATTTCATATCTCCTCGCGTGTATTTATGTAAATACATATTGAATTTATAAAGATTCTTTCAGCTGAAATCTTTGAAAAGAGAAAACACAATTATGAAGTTTGACAAAACTCAGACATCAAATTTGTTTTTTTTAATCATTTTTTTTAAAATTCAATTTTAAGCTTGAAGAACTAATTTTATTAACTTGCCGAGTGACCCATGACACTACTGTCATAAGGTTTTCTGTAAAATCTATTCTCAACTTCCTTTTAAGTCGTAATATGAAACATCGATTTGACTGTCCATATTGCTGTCGATCACCGACATATTGTGAAAAGTCCATGGAATAGAAGTGGTGAGCTTCTGATATCCATGGTGGTGGACACTATTTTTTATATTAAGGGGGTAAAGGAGACCAGCGCTCAATTTAAGCTGTATCGCGAAAAAACAAAAATAATTAATTTAATTATGTAACTGATAGGTGAATGCCACTGGTACACTTTCTGTTATTAATAATGTGCCCATTAAAAAGGGAGTATTTTTGTGAAAAAAAGACATTCTATTCAGTTCTTTTTTTTTGTAGATATCTTCAGAAATGAGCAAAGATAGTGTTATACACTAATGTTGCCAGAATACAAAAAATGGGACATATCTAATTGTAATATTAATTGCACAATAGGTTTGAGAAACCGCGTACTAAACGTTTAGCGGAAGAACATTTTTTCCAAAATTTTGTTGGCTTCACTGTGGCAATAACACGAGTGTTAATAAAAAAACATCATTCAACAAACAATTTTCTCTCATTGATAGATACATGTCTGTTACTTTTGACGAACTCTTAATTACGTCTGTATTTGATTTTTTGATGAACCTATAAACGAACTTTATTCTAAGAATTCCTTTTCCTCGCCAATGTTTTATATTAAACTCGAGAGGTTCTGATCTTAAACATGTCTTAACAACAAAGTCGACGTTATAAATAGCTCGTTTTTAATTTGGTCGAGTAATATAAGTGTGCATAAACCAAATTATTTTATCATAACACGATTCGTCTGCCGACCGTTAATTATTTTGGCGTTGTTCCAATCGCATTGGCATGTCTTTAAAGCGATTGAAAGTGAGATTTCAAAGTGGTTCATAGGCGATAAATTTATAAATATCGATGGAATCTAACGAAGAATTTCATATAAATTTGTTGGCAAATATAAAATAAGCAAATGAAATTCATTCAATCCAGTGGAGAAAAAGCGTTATGGAAAATCCTTTCTATCGAATTCATTTTTTTTTGACAGTTCGTTGAAGATACATACATGTATGATTGATTATGTGTGTATTAAAATACATATGCATGTTAAATTTAGCAACATATTTATTTTGAAATAAGAACATTACAACAAAGTTGAAGATAATGTATGAATTTCAGTGTTGCAATTGAAAAAAATTTGGTGTTGAAGAAAGCGAGAAAAACTATCATTATTTCTGGAATATGATTTGATTTTTTGTATGTTTTGTCTTTGGTTTTTAGGTAATGATAAATTATACATAAAATTTAATTACATAATTCACACTATTAAAAAAAATAACAGAACTAACAAGCGTTGAATAATTTATTTTTGGAATAAAATTTCATATCAATAGTAATAAATTGCAATTACTAAAAAAAGAAAAAGCTAATTAATAATATCGACTGAAGGTGCTTGATGGAATTTCAATTTCAAATTAGAATTGTTACAGCTTTGTACGATTCCACATGTTTCGTCATTTCCGTTGCATCCGTGTGATAGAATGCCTGAAGATGCCGAAAGGCGAAACCCGGGTCGTTAGTGACAAAACATGTGGAATCGTATAAAGTTGTAACAATTCAAAAAAGAAAAGGTTATTTTGAGATTTTAACAGAAAAACGATCCGTCAACAATTTGTCCCACTAACTAGGAAAAACCTTTTTTTATTTGTTGATTTATACAAAATGTATATAAACCTTAGGAATCTGAACCGTTTTCGCTTTGCATGTTTGTGAGGGAAATAGTGAATTCTATTATTTCTATAATGGAAGGTACCCGCAATTTATACGTCATTTAAAAAAAGACATCTAATTTCACGCATGGCTTTTGGTATTTCAATACATACATGCCGTAGATCAGAAGACGATTGGCATGTATGTAGTAGTAGGGATTCCGATTCTCGCAAATAAAAAAAATAAATACCGGTACTAAATATACTATAATTTCATGAAAGAGTCTTTAACAGTATTTAACGTTAATAAAACTTATCACAGGCAATCTGTGCTATTATTATTATTAAATTAATATTTTTGAAATTTGTTTCAGTTTTTTTTTCGAATCCATCCTATGGATATGTGTTTTTCCTTCGTAAGTTTCCTTCGTTTGGTATATAACCGATGACAACTGTTTATTGTGTGTCACTTCTGTTGCATCCGTGTGATAGAATGCATGTAGATGCCGAAAGGCAAAACCCGGGTCGTTAATGACAAAACATGAGGAGCCGTACAAAGTTGAACATTCAAATTCAAATTTGATATTGGAATTCTATTAAACACCTTCGGTTCATATCATTAATCATTCACTCTTCATTACTAAGGCGTTTATTTTTTTTGCGGTAAAAATATTATATTGATATATTAATTATTAATGGCTTTTTGAAGATGATTTGTGGGTTATACATTAAAAATAATTTATATTTGATTCAAAGGCCCCAATTGCGCGCATCATTCGTATGAAGATAGCCACGCCACAGATTTCGAATAAAACGTAAGCTTTGAAGTAATATATGACAAAAAAAGACTAGTATAGTATTGTTGGAATTTTGTCAATCTTGATCAAAACAAATAAATCCGCCTGTCAAAAAAATCCTCTCAAAATAAATGGGTTTGTGAAACGAACATACAATATTAAAAATATTATATTGTCAAAATACCGGATATTTTCATAACCGGTATTTCTACTACTAAAATTGCAATCTCTAATCCACGGTGTAGCATAATTGTCAAAGGATGAATACTTTACATTTCTCTATCTTTCAACGACTATTATTAATGTGAAGCAAAAATATAAATATCGAATTTTTTTATGGAATCTGTAGTTGAGTGATCGTCGCCGCGATCGTACGATGAGGTACTTACGTGTTCAAATCTGAGTGGAGATATTTTCATATAGCAATTTTAAAGATACTTTCGATGTTGATCTGATAAAAATATATATAGCAACACATTGAGAAGTTTATCTTCAAGCTGGTATTGTAAATTAAAATATTTGAGTGATTTTTAATTTAATTGCTTATTTTTCCTCGTTGTCGCGTTTTTTTAGTTAAATATATATTAAAATAATATTTTTCTTAATTAAGTGATTTTTCATGTGGCTTAATTCTTGATTAAAATTACATTTATCTATAATTTGTTTGCTAATTTGCTAATTAATATCATATTTATATCTCTTTCAAATTTATATGTAAAAATAAACATGTTGAGATTCAGTTTTCACCGGTTTTTGCTCTAAATGTGTAATACCAGTCTATTTACATATAAAAGAATACATAAATATTATTTTCTGATAAAAAAAATACGCTTTTCCACGCAGAGTTGTAATATCGATCGAATAATTCAGTAACGATATTTAAAATTTTAAAACCGGTATTCCGAAAACCGAAAAAATAATAAATACTGTTATTTTCATATTTTCCAATTAACGCTACCATAAGCCCGGTTATCTTAGTTCTTCAAACTAACAAGTCTGATTTAAGTAAAAGAAGCCATTTTTTATTTTATAGTTTAGATAAAAATTTCTTAAATATTTTTAAAATATCATCATTCATTACCGATTTTTGGTATTGAAAAAAAACAGCCGAAAAACTTAAAATATGTATTGGAATATCTACTTTTCTTCAATAATTGACATTGCAATAATATTATCAACAAATTAAACAATCAATAATTCATGGATTATTTTTAAATACACCGCTATGAAAATAATACGACTCTACCACCTGTAGTGAATTAATCTATTCACGCATACTCACACGGCAGTTTCGTAGACGCACGGTCGCATACCTTATATTTACTGCCATGAACAACACAATACGATCAATAATATGAAAATTGTCTGCCATCTATATTAAGAACACGGAAAAAATCACTTATTTGGTTATATTCAACAGTTGTCTTTGAAAAACAACACGTTATCTATGGAATCTTTAAATATATTATTCTTTTTTCAAATCTGATATGATTTGAAATTATATTTCTGGTGTTGCCATGTAGGTTATTATGTTACGATTTTTGTTACATTGTCGAAATGATTATACTCTATACAAGTAATACTTTTTTAATATGGCAGTATATTTTACGAACCGTAAGTTTTTCAGAATTAAAAATTTCATATTTTTCAGAATTCAAATAGGAAGGATAATAGTGTAAACAAAAGAGGGAAAGGCCATACCACGAATAAACAAACTTTGTAACTAAATTACTTTTGTGGTGTATTGTGAAACAAAATAAAATGTAAAATTTTTTTTAATTTAAAAATATAATTTCCCCTACAGTAAATATTATATATATAACGACGATAAATGTGATACAATTATATTTTTCACACTAAATACAATATATTTTAGGAACTTTTATTATAAATTATTACTATACTTTTCAATGCATACAAAATATTATCATTTCGTTTTAAATAATAAAAAAGAAATTTTTTAGTACCATTCGTAAAATATATATTTGCAAATTCGCCTACAAAATGTGTTTTAATTGTTTAAAATATAATGCCTTTCTACCAAAAATGACGTTTAACACCTTAAAAGTAACATCATTATAATATATCCATAGAAATAAACACCGTTGCTTTTGTCACAAATTTCTCATGTAACATGTTATTGTGACAAAATAACTTTTATAAAAACCTACATGTAAAAACTTCGAACAGTAAAAGTATGTTCATATTATTTTCATTATTTTGTGGCAAGCCTGCTAGTTTATATTTAAATTCTACTGTATGATCTGGAATTCTGTGTTCATAAAATATATGTTTTTTCCATTCTTTTGTTTATTCCACGCAATGCCAAATGGGTTTGGATTATTATTTTAAATTTGGAGGTCAGAGCGACAGACAGACTGCATAATGCTAACCAACATTATGATTAAATATATTAGCATACTGTATGTAAACAGTAAACGATTTTTATGTGTATTTGAGTTCTTTTCGTTTTTTTATGGCAGCGTAAAACTTTACATTTTTTTTGTGTTAAAATGCTTGGCAAGTTTCCTGTATGTTTAGGAGTAACACCATCCTATGATTGGATCTGTTGTTGGTATGATCAGCTCAGCTTTCTTACCAGAAGGTTTCAAATACAAGACATGAGAAAAGTAATATAAAACGATTTTTTATTTCATAATTTTTGATACCTTTGACCAAGTTTCTTGTACAAAATAATATCTTTTAAATTTTACAGAAATTTACAATTTATTATATATTCAAAGTCATGTATTTTTATTCATACTTATCGCGAAAATTATATTGGAAAGTCTGTCGATCAACAGATATCAATTGTCACACATAAGTCTTTCGCCGCTCCTCAGACCATTGCGAAAAGCTAATGCGTTTCTGCAATAAATCATCTCCGGGCAGTATTCAAGCTTATTGAAAATGCCGCCTGTTTACTTAAGTTTATTTTAAATTTTTATTTAGTTCTTTTGCTAGCATGATATAATCTAGGTTGTTAAAACAGAAGAGAAGATGTATTGCGTACCTTTTCTACACAGATATATATAGATAAGCAAATATACGTTTAAACCTAGTTCTGACGATGAATGAGCCGAAATAGCTATCAACTATATATTTTAAAAAATGTAGATCTAAAATACATTGATAATTTTTAACTATGTTTACATAAACTGTATGAAACGTTTCGTTTGTGAGCGAGTTGTCTTTGTGAAGTAACGATATTTGTCGATAGGTGAGAAATAAATGTAAAACCCCTTTTTAATGAGACAGAATCACTACACAATTTATCCGTTTTATTATCTATGTAACATAAGGAAAACCGGTTATCAATCTTCATATAGCACGTTATTTGTTGCTTTGTTATTCGTCTGGTCATATTTGGCGGTTAAGTGCCTACACATTATATATTATTTGAAAAATCTATTCATAAAATAATGCTTTTGAAGAATGACAAATTTCAAAAGACGCCAACGACATTTTTAGTGAATCTGACACACACAATATGAGCCTGGACAAGGCAACTAAAGAGTGCTTAAAATGGATAAACATATATACAAACAAATTAAATAAATACAATTAATTGATTTCTCAATTATTTTAAGTGTTGTAATTGAATACAATAATTGTCCACTCGCACTTCAAATTCGTATTCTAAAGGATATTTTTGACCAATAAGTTCAGAAAAATATTTATAATATATTATATATAGTATTATTTATAATATATATATTATATATACAATAAATATAAATTTATTATATTGTATAAATTGCTGGCCATAGAGTATCATAAATAATAAGAAATATTCAAATGCGAAATTTGTTGTAAGGCGCGCGGAGTATTTCTGATTCCTTCGTTGAAAGTGTCTTCTCATAGTGAGAATTTTGATCAAGAATTCCTATGTATTCACCTGGCTATACAATTTTCCATTTGATTGCTTATTAATATCTGAATATAACGTACAGCCTATGTCACCGGGCCAAGTTTGTAAAATTTAACCGTTTTCTGTGGTATATTAAAAATGCATTTACTAGTTAATTTAAATTTATACGTAGATGGTGTAACGACTTATGGCAAAATATGTGACATATTTAGTAAAAAATATGCGAACTTATATAATATCGCATCCATTTATATCCGATACAATTTCCAGAAAAATCTTATACAATATATGATTGTATATATGATATACACTGTTAATCTAATTTAATTTGTCGATAGATGGATTTGAATACATTATACAAATTATTTACCTGGGCGTTGCCTTATCGTTTCTTCGGGTATTTAATCTCACGAATTTACTCAAACCGATGTTATCAATTAGTATGAGAACTTAAGTAAATTAAAATAATTTAAATTTGGTGATGCTAATCGATAAAATATTAATTATTAAGATTAATATTTATGTATTATAAAAACCTAACGCCATTATATAATAATTATTGGCACCGCTGCTCTACAAGGTCACAACTTTTTTTTAAATGTCCTCGATTTTTGGTATTTATTGTTTTTGTATCGTTCATATAAATTAACAATTCTCTCGACCAGCATAAATAATTCTGAATTCATTATTATATAAAAAACATCTTTTAAAATTCAATCCCTATAAATTGTGATATCTATAATTTGAGTTTTAATAAAAACACATAAAAACAAAGATATTTTTGGTATCCATTTCATCAATCACTTTTAAGCTGTTAACGGTTTCTTCTTGTTGAAAGGGCATTACAAACACACTTTTTTTTAAACCAATTGCATAATTTGATATTTTTATGATCAGGACCAGCGAACCGGTTATATACCGAAAATTTTGAGTTAAAAAATGACAAAAGGTTAACAAAACCAAAGGTTTATGAACTGAGAAAATAATTTAGAGATAATTATACAATATATAGCAAATATCTGAATAAATAAAATAGTTAAAAATAAAATGTTAGGGGTCTCTTAGTAATAATTGATGTACTGCTTTGTTTGTAATTAGTACTATTTGATAATGCTCGCAAGCGATTCTTTCCATAAATACATTGAATTGTGAAAAAGTACTGAAAATCTGTTTTTACTGTAAGAAAAAATCGATTAAGCACGGTGAAAAAATAGCAATGTATTTTATTTCTACAATTTTTTATTTTTATGATATAGTTGATGGCTATTTCGTCTCACGCCATCTTCAGAGCTATGCTATAATGGAGTTCTACCAAGTAAATGCCAATTCAACAAATAAAAAATGAATTTTATCGTCATATTTTTTTTATGATATCGACTGATGGTGCTTGACGGAATTTCAATATCAAATTTGAATTGTTACAAATTTGTACGATTCCACATGTTTTGTCACAGGTCAATCAAGTGTGATAGATTGCCTGAAGATGTCGAAAGGCGAATACCAGGGTCGTTAGTGACAAAAAAGTAATATTTCTTTGAAAATAACCATGATTCAAAACGGTCGATTTCTGATCAATTTTACTTTTATTGCCGGCTAGCAATTGAATATTGAGACACATAAATATACGTAAGATAGTAAATTTCATTTTATATACGGTCGAACTAGTTACACACTCGACGCACACTGAAAGCTCCTATCTTATAGATTCCCTCCCTTCTGAGTATCTGCGAGTAAACGACCCTTTCAGATCTCAAACGGGTTCGTTTTATTGGCAGGAAGGGATGACGCAATAGGATTTTTACTCGAGAGGTTCGGAGGGTGCCTCGTCTAGACGCGCCGCGTCAACCCCTTGAAGCAGCACCCTTTGAATTAAGTATAGCTCCCGAAATTTCCGCTCGGGTATTTTCCGCACATATTCAGCAGTCCCAAGGTCACTAAAGACTCTGCGTCCTAATAATTTAGAGAGGGTTCAAACGGTGTGAATATATACTGGTACAAAGGAAGTTTCCTGTTAAAGGTAAACCGGCAAGGACATTGTTTTTGGTATAGCTATACAGAAAGGTAAGCCATGTTTTAACCGTCATACATATGCAGCTAACCTATATTCAATGATATACAATATATATGAACGGATTCATCTTAATCAAACGAACGTAGAAACACAAAATTTTGAGTTTCGCAAAAGCCGGCCAACAATATGAAACTTTGGTTACAGTTATCTTTTCAAATTTGCTGCTTTTCTTAGACCATTACATCGAATTACCTATATAACTACATTAATAAAATATTTATTTAGTTTATTGATTGAATTCGCATTCACTTGCTAGAACTCCATTATAACAAGGTGAAAAAGAAAACGTTGTTTTAATGACCTACGATCATTCAACAGTAAAAAAACAGATTCACAATTTGCTAATCACGTTATAAAAGAATCGCATAATATAAATTCAAGCTCAGCGCCTACGTGTTTACATCTTTGTAATAAAGGTCGCAAGATGACGGCTTTAGAACAGCTGGAAATCAATAGATATCAATTATCACAAACACGGTGAAAAAATAGCAATGTATTTTAGTTCTACAAAATTATTTTTAACAAATATAGTTGATAGCTATTTCGGCTCACGCCATCGTCAGAACTATGTTAAAATAATTTTGTAGAACTAAAATACATTGCTATTTTTTCACCGTGTTATAATGGAGTTCTACCAAGTGAATGCCAATTCAATCAATAAATTATCACAAAAATTCTTAACAAACTAATCTATGTCGGTCGCCATTGCTCAAGCCATTGGAACGGGTTTTTTCATAATATATCATCCCCATTCAATGAACAATTTCCGTGCAATACGTAAGCTTATTGATATAGCCGCCTTTTTAGTTTCATTTACAATTTAAAAAATTTGTAGTTTTATTGCTTGCAGGAAATAAGCTAAATCGTTAAAACAGGAGAGAAGATGTCTTGTGTACCTTTTCTACACAGAGATATGTATGAGAAATGTTCGCTTAAGCATAGTTCTGACGATGGCGTGAGCCGAAATAGCTATCAATTATATCTTTAAAAAAATTGTAGAAATAAAATACATTGCTATTTTTTCACCGTGTTATTCATTTAGTACCTAAATATAAGCTAATTAATGATTTTTAATAATAAACGACTTATAAATATAGTATAAAACAACTTTTTTCAACAATTTGTATCTACTCTCATATTTTTCAAAATTAAATTATAAAAGTATTTTACACCTGTAAATTCACAAAATTAGCCAACAGATTGAAAAATGTAAATGATTGAAATTATAACGTTAACATTGAAAGGGGCATCTGTTTCATTTGAAATAAAGCTTTTTAAAGTTTAATTGATTATCATCAATAATGTTATATATTTAAATTTCACATGTTTTGTCACTAACGACCCGGGTTTCGCCTGCAGAACTGATGAAGAATCGACTGAATAATTTAATAATTAATCGATCAATGTTATTTTTAATCAAATTTATTTTTATAAAATAGCCCGCAACAGAGGCGAAACACGTGTCACAATATGTTACCAAATGCGTAAAATAATACAAATTATCGAAAAAGTTATCGCCGAATTCATCGAAAGTATTAAAATTTGTAACGTGTATGTATATACCAAATAAATAAACAAATTTATAAATAAAGTTAAATGGTCCTCAAACATAAAATCTACATTCATTTGTAAATATTTAATTATTGAATCCTTAAAATCTCGGTGTTAATACATTCCATTACAAACAGTGGTATTAATTTATTAATAGAACTCAGTTCCATGGTTCAAAACGCAGTGATCTAAGAAATTGTCTATGAATATATGCATATGTTTGTTTTATTAATGGAAGAAAATAATACGCCCAGTTCGCGTGCGAAGATATATAGTATTGCAAAAAATGATTTTTATTTCTGTCATGTATTAGGTTGTTCGTTTTAAGATAGAGTTTGCGTGATCTAATTAATGAATTTATTAATTATAGTCACTAGGTGAAAATAAACGGAAAGCTTCAACAGTAATTTGAAACATAAATTTACAATAGCGAACTGGGGTTGGTAAATGTAATGACATAATATTGCTTTCAGTATTTTGACTATAATATAAAGTGACAAGTATTAGTTGTGTCACGGAACGGAAAGTCTTTGATTACGAATATATATGAAGGGGTCGTTAACATTATATTTGTAAACGATTTTACAAAAATTGTGTGTATGAATATTGAATGATAATTCGTAAATTAGGTATTTTCTCAATGTATTTTTAACGCAACATTCTGTTTATATTGCGTTATTTCTATTTTGAATTGTATCGGTTGATAATTCTCGCGATGTTGGAAACCTTTCCTGATCGTGAAAATTATATTGAATTGTTAATAAAAATATTTTTATGACTTCAAATATAATGCTTTTCCATAAATAAATGACAGTTAATACCTTTTAAGTTGTTAACTGCCACTTCTTGATGGAAAGGCATGATATTTTAAAAAATAAAACACATTTTTGATGTGACAACGTCTTATAAATCGATGATCGCCCACTGCACGCACGAAAAAACATGACTCATTGTCCCGTTTGTCGCGTGCGAATAAAATATATCAATAAAAAATTGTAGATTTCATTTCACTCCTTCGTATCCATACAAAATAATGATAATTCAATAAAAATGATTCCATTTTATTCATAAAAGTATGCAATCATTTCATCAATGTTTTCTTATGACGTTGTCACGTTAAACTATCGTCCGTAAACCGACTTTACAGACAACCAATTTTTTTAGTACTTATTTCCTCAATATATTTTTATACACATTTATTCACAATATAGCATTAAGAACTGATCAGTAGGTCAGTATCAGTATAAAATGATCGCGATGAGCGAAACCGGTCCTGATCAAAAAATATATTGTGTAAAAATCATTATTTAAAAGACAGTTAATACATGAAAAATACTTTAATTATTATGATAGAATTTCTTTCAGGGTGTTAACTGACACTTCTTAATGGAAGCGCATGAAATTTTGAATATGATATGCTCACTTTTAATTGTTTGAAAACTCGAAGAGAAATTTATCTAGCCACACATTTCTTTCAACTCATACAATGCCAAAATGAGAATTCTGTCATCTTTAATAATATCAAATTGTATATTCCCTATAATGTTTTGAGAAATCGTGGTCGTGAATTTTTAGTTCTCACAAAGTGTAGAGCCAGTCTATCAATGGTGATGCCAATGGTCAGAGCATTAACATATACAACGTGGACGATTGTGAGTTCAGACGAATAATATTTTTTAATATACAAATATACTAAAGTAGATTTTACATGAGTTTGCTTGGTTGACTTTTTTTGTTTATTTATTTAATTTTCAACATTATTTTTTTGATTTTTTAACATTTCAAAAGCAATTAACATATAATTTGTAATTTTTTGTAACGTCTATTTACCAAATAAATAAATATATAGTAACATACTGACAAATAGTTAGTGTCGTTAAAGTTACTACTAATACTTACAAGTGGGTATAGACTTTCCCTTTTAAGCGTCTCATGTGTATCAACTTGTGATAAAAGGTTCGGCATACTTAAAAAACACATCAATCTGATTAATGTTCCCATAAATGAGCAACACACTAGAAGGATTTTACGTGTGCGCTTGATGTTGTTAATTTCGAGTCAACAGAGTGATAATTGTCGATCAATTTTTTTTATTTAGTAATGGTTTCCTATTTATCAATGCATTATAGTACTGCTTTTGTTTTTTTACAATAAAACTATAATTTACCGTATATAATCAATCGGTATATAATCCGTATATAATCGTCAATAAACGTAGCTTTCAAGGTCAACAATAACTTAGGCAGACATCTTAAAAATAGCAAAGATAAAATCAATAAACTGGACAGAAGCGGTATTTATAAAATGTCCTGTGGCTCATGTTTATCCGTTTATATCGGACAGACAGGTAGAAGTATATCTACTCGAGCTAAGGAACATGTAAGATCATTCAATAATAAAAAAACAGATTCACAATTCGCTAATCACGTTATTAATGAATCACATAATATAAATTCAAACTCAGCTCCTAAATGTTTGCATCTTTGTAGTAAGGGTCGAAGAATGACGGCTTTGGAACAGCTGGAGATCAATAGACACCAATTATCACAAAGGATTCTTAACGATCGAACTAACATAATAATATCGCCACTTGTCAAGCCGTTGCACAAAGGGGTGGTCTAATTTGCTTCCTGAAGGACCACTTCCGTCCCACACACATAATCTTATTGTCATAGACACCTATTGTTTCATTTGGAATTTTGAAAGTTTAGTGTCATTGTGTTTAAATAACAAGCTAGACCATTGGAAAAGGAGAGAGGAGATGTTGTGTACCTTTTCTGCACAGCTATATATAGATAAGCAAATGTTAGTTTAAGCATAGTTCTAACGATGGCGTGAGCCGAAATAGCTATCAACTATATTTGTTAAAAATAATTTTGTAGAACTAAAATACATTGCTATTTTTTCACCGTGTTATAATGGAGTTCTACCAAGTGAATGCCAATTCAATCAATATAATTTACCGTGTTCGTATTTAATGATAATAGATTGACTTGACGTAAGACCTTGTCGACTACTCAAATTTGCTATGCCCATCCTAAATATGTGATGTCATATTAGTCAACTAAATACACACCTTAAATAAGTCTGTTACACTTTAATTGGATTAACAACATAAATTTAACTTTATTATAAGTCATTCGTGTCAAAATAACAGAGCTCAGAATCTCTGTTACACTATTGACCGTAAAATGGAATCTAAAGATTTCAATCGAATTAATTACCTTCTTTATAACGATCAAATATTTTTCTCTTTTAGTAAAAATTTATATCAAACTAATTAGTGTACAAAAAATACTCGATTTATAATTAATTTAGGTCATTACAAAAACGATGAGTACGGGAAAATTATGAATGCAGATTATTGTTATTCTACGAATTACACATTACTATACGACAAGTAAGAGAAATAACAAAAGGGGTTCCAAAGTATAGTTGAAGAAATACTTGACCTTTTCTTTAATACAAAACATTTCTTTATAATGACACTTCCATGTTATATTGTATAATATTATATACTGTGAAAGCAACTATGATATTGTGTTTTGTTAACAGTTAACAAAATAAATATGAACGTAGTTTTTATCATCATTTAAAGAAAACGTAAATGATAAATAAATTGAAAAGATTCCTCTGTCTGAAAATAAATATATTCAATACTCGAGAATTATTCTTGCTCAATGTTTAGTCACGTAAAAGCAAAGTTGTCGGCGTAAATAAATAATTGGTTCGTTTTCTAGAACCTTGTAAAAAAACTCAAAAAGTGAGAATCGGTGTCCCAGTTTTCAGTAAACGACGTTAAATAATTGTGTGTCAATATCACATACAATTAATAAATTTATAGTATCAACTGTTACATCTTATTCTCAAATATATCATTATTTTTTTTATCGTCTCAACCAAATACCATTCGTCACAAATTCGTTTGTTCATTGTTTTTTCCATATTCGTCATTTTTGAAGCGACACTTAAACAGCTGTTCCGTTGTTTCACGAATTGATCATAAAAATAACCATCGCGCAATGAGTTTATTTAATTTTAAACATTTCATACAATTTAAATAAGCTTTTTAGTACTCTGAAATTTTAGAAGTGCTTAAACTATTATAATTTTAAGCTTAATCAATAATTGTTTTGTAATTGATGATAGGGCAACAATATTTTAACATTTAATAATAAAGATTTACTTGTATTTAACTTGGCACTTGTATTTATGTTAAGTTGTGTAATCTAATTAAAAGTGACAGCATCTTTATTGATTTTGATATAAATATTCAGTGTTTTACCCGATTTTTCACACAAATTTATCTTGTTAACTCATTCCCTTCTTAGCCGTTTAAAGGATACTCCAACAACTAGATCAAAAATTTATTGAATAATATTGATTTCAAACAATCTTATTGAGTTTGTCAGGACAAATCAAGCAATGCATTAACTCAAAAATTAGCGAATACAAGAAGGTTTATACCACTGTTGATTCATATATTTTTGGGTATCAACTATCAACACAGTAAAATCAGCCGTCTCAACAGTTGAGATGTTAGCAGTCAGAGGGTTAAATTAGAAACTGTGATAAAATCAAAGAACCTTTGTACCAACTCTCTATAAAAATGTTATAACAGCTGTACCAACGTGAGCATATATATGTTTTATAATAATGCATTTTATTGTATGCAAAGACATTGTATTTGTAAAAATATATCAAAATTGCTTATTTTAAATTATCTTCGCATGAATATTACTATGACGAAGCGATCAGTGGAAATTCCTGACATATTATTACACGAAAGATTTCCATTTTATAGTTAATGAAATTGGATATCACAGTGAATAAAATACCAAGCACAATGGAAATGATATAACTACGTTAAAATAACTATAAACTTCAACCAAAATGGGGTATATTTACTTATCACGTACGGATAATGAGTCAGTCAACAGACCCTCTTCAGAGAGTAACGCTATGAAAGGATTATATTGCGAAAATTTCATTTATCAGTATCACTTAGAAGCTGAAAGCCAGGGATTCCCAACCGTTTTATACTCTAGAGCGCATTCTAAAATATCGGTAGGTTGGCGGGCACCATCCATTTTTTTACGGGTATTCATAATTAGACGAGATTAATAAATAAAAAAAGATCTCTACGTTTATTGTCAATATATAATAAACCTAGTTGCTCAAAAAAAATTAAAACTCTAACAAATATATAAAAATAGTTAACATTTTTATTTAGTGTTTATGAAAAAATCTGTTACGATCAAATAGTGGCGGGCACACACGAATTGTTCCGCGGGATCCATGGAGGTCGCTGGCACGGGGTTGGGAATCTCTGCTGTAAGCCAACCCTTGCTGAAAATAGGAATTGTTGCACTCGGTTACAAATTTGTTAATGTTTTGATGAGTCAATATTAGAACGTCTCCATTTCGGAAATCGTGTATTTGACGAGTAGCAAACAAACTCACGATACGCTTTACTAATATGTTAAAAAGTTAGATCTATTTATTGATTGAATTGGCATTCACTTGGTAGAATATCATTATAACACGGTGAAAAAATAGCAATGTATTTTAGTTCTACAAAAATATTTTTTTAAATATGGTTGATAGCTATTTCGGCTCACGCCATCTTCAGAACTATGCTTAAATGAACATTTGCTTATCTATATATAGCTGCGTAGAAAAGGTACACAATACATCTTTTCTCCTGTTTTAACGACCTAGCTTGTTTTTTGCTCGCAATAAAAATCGTAAATGAAACTAAAAAAGGCGACTATATCAATAAGTTTACATATGGCACGGAAATGATCTATTACAGAAACAAAGAAACGCCCCGCAAAGGGACCAGTAATGGTGACCAACATATATTAGTTTTTTCGTTCAGAATCCTTTGTGATAGTTGATATCTATTGATATAGTGTTAGATCTATTAATGCTGAAAATTATATGTGAGATACCAACTTATAATTGTTCACGAAAACTTAAAAAAAGTTGCATTATTTTACAATGTAGATTATTGACACAAAAAAACAAACCAAGGATAAGGGTGTCTGCAGAATAACATCTTTAATTATTCAAACTCTAGAAGTCCTAAAAAATACAAGTTAGTCCTGTCCAAGCGTTATTCTTCTAACTTTACTCTCTCCGAAAATAACATCAAATCGTTGCTGTAGAAAAATTCTGCCGAGACGAGCTTTAGAAATAGTCCATACGCCACTAATTTTGAACGAGAACTGGTTTCAAAAAAGTATTGTTACACTCGTTGATACCAAGAAAAAATATTTTTCCGTTTAACCTACGAAACCGCTTGCTAAGAAATCTACGATTGCGTCTACGACGCCTGCGTAGAACAAGATTGTCGATCCAAACTTGCTTCTGCCCTATAGTAATTAAGTTGAGTGCTTCCTAACGCATTAAAAATATTGATTTAGCAACTACTTATACCTTTGTGAAGACAACCGCTTTGATCCATATACGTGTTAATTGCTAAAATAAATGCTTGTTGTTGTAGCAGCAAAGAAAATAAATTGTCAACTGTATTTTAATGGTAGCTTCAACGTATTCAGATTATATATTATATTATAAAACATTTTTTAAAGTTATTTCCTAATTTCTTAAAAAAATCTATGAAATTTTTGTATAAAGCTTTGGTTTCGTGATTTGTTATAATTATGATATATGGAACTTAAAAACACTTACAAAAGACAAATTTGAAATGTTATACCTTTGTACGATTCTATTCTATCACACGGATGCAACAGAACTTGCATGATAATGCCGAAAGGCAAAACCCGGGTCGTTAGTGACAAAGCATGTGGAAATGTACAAAGTTGTAACAATTCTAATTTGATATTGAAATACCATCAAGCACCTTCAGTCGATATCATAAATTACTTGCAAAAGTGTAGGCACGACTGAATATAAGCCGTGGACATTTTAAAAGGAAAAAATATACAATGCCAAAAATGTTAATATATATTTGTCAATACGTATGCCCTAAATTCAAAATTAAAATATAAAAAAATTTGAAGTACTTTGTCGAATATTCAATGAACAGCTTTATATGTTAATTATAATATAAATTAATTCTAGTTGTATATTTTCCTTCAAAACGTCAAGCCGGTTATATAACATTTTACAAGAGTAGAGCGATCACTGGTCACTCGTGACTCATGATTGTGAAAGGGTGGGTTCCAAATTAATAATTATAGTTTAATTCGATTCAATAATATGTATATTTTATTTATAAATTCTTTCCCTTTTCATTCCCATCCTTCGTTATAGCAAATAAATTATTATATTTCGTCTTATTTCTGAATACATTTTTTTGCCACTAGCTCTGTAACTAAATGAAGTATATCTATTAGTTTTTAGTTATTCTTACGATAAATTTAATGCGAAGATTCGAAATACATGCCACAATAAACTAAAAAACGATATAAAAATAATGATATATATTTTTTATTATCCCTAAATTTTCGGAAACATTTATTTAAAGTACCAATGTGATTTTTACTATTAATAAAAATTGATTAAGCTTATTTTTTTCAAAAACAATTCAAAACTTAATGAAGGTACTTCCCTAACTTCCCATTAGACAGAATAATAAATAGTCATTTTGAAATAAGCAAGTCGTTAAACGGTGTAATATGAACTACAGACTTTTCCGGTGAGACGCGTGAATGGAATTTTTATGACTATATTATTTATGTGCCGCCACCTTTGTATGCATACCGAATATTTTTCACATGCATTTGATACTTGATATTGCGGCACGATTAACAATAATTATTAATTTAACTGAGTCAGAAAATAAAAGAGGCATCATTGATAAAACTAACAACCAACAGTTTATCTGAAGTATGAATAATTGTCTTTTTATTTCTCCATACTAAAACTCGAATCTTTAATGGCACAAACTCTCACGCCTATGAAGAATAGAGAAGCTAAGATTCGGAGCGTTAGATATATTTAAATCAATTGAAATAAGCTCAGTTGAAGAGCTTCTAGGCTTCTCGGTATTCTGGGATTATCCCGGATTCTTCCCCTCAACCTCTACGTTCCCGATCCAGGTAAATTGCTTTTCGAATATAACGCTTCGTATTGTATAAAAATAAGTCCACGCAGTTACTAAGTTGCAAAAATAGCTGTCAAAATAAATTATTTGAAAAAAGAACTAAGTTTGTAATGTCCGTGCCTTCTTGCATTATTTTTTGTTTGCTTTTTTTCATATTACTTAAATACCACAAACAGCAAGTTAATATTTTGTGAAATATAATAAGTTTATCTAAATAAATATTCCTGCAATAAATTCATCAAATTGAATTACAAATTATTCATTATTTAAAATTTCAATCAAATGTTTCTACTTGAATACTATTTAATCTTAGAGTGCCTCTTATATCAGACCGTCTATAATTCATAGTTTCTCAACCTTTATACATCCGTGGATCACCAGAAAATCTAAAAACGTTTTGCAGATCGTCAACATTCGAATGAAGTAATAAATATTTATATAGATGATTTTTTATTAAAAACAATTAATTTTGCAACACCGTACGGTGTTATAAAAATATTTAAGTATATTAAAACAGAGAGTACCAAAGAAATATAATTTAAAAAACCATAAAATATAACATCAAATTCGATTGTTTATCGAAATAATATCACATTCACCCAAAAACCTCCGCGGACCACCGGTTGAGAAACTAGGGTCTATATGACGCGCTATAATAGACCCCCATGACTAAAATCCCAAATGGAAACTTATTTTTTTTAAATTGATATTGACTTTATCAGAGCTTGAAACATCTTGATGAAATATATGAATAAATGATTTTTGATTGGTTATATATTTAAAATAAGAAAAAAAAACAACACTTCGAATGTTAAATTAAAAACCCTGTTTCCCTATTAAAATTAAGTCATATTCTATATGGAATCTGTCAAATATTTAAGACTAATTGTTGAATTAAAATAATCTCAGCATTTTTGTTGAAAGTGTATGAGTAATGTAAAAATATTTTTTCTCTAAGAATGTTTTCACCTGGCATAAAAAGCAAATTGGTTTATCAAATCAGTAACATCTGTTCTGGTTGGTTTGTTTACATTTGCAGAAAATAGCTATTATTAAATTTGGCTCCGAAACATGTTCATCGATTTCAGATTTTCAGGAACTTGGATTCTTGGTAAAGGATGAATTGAAAGCTGCAAGATTGAAATAATACTATAATAAAAGCTTAGAAAACCTCATTTTAATGTCTATCACTTTTAATATGTTAACCGTCACTTCTTGATGAAAAGGAATGATATTTTAAATAATTAAAACAAATTTTTTAGTAATTATTTCCACAATATATTTTATGATCAGGACCGGTTTCGTTCATCGCGAGCATTATCAGCTGATCTGTATCAGAAAATATAATTTGGAAATAAGTACTAAAAATGTGTTTTTATTATTTAAAATGTAATGTCTGTATAAAGTTTTCTTGTAATAAGGAAATCAATTGGAATATTTATGTATAAAATCCAAGTGAAAAAATAGCAATGTATTTTAGTTCTACAAAATTTGTAAGTTGACAGTTATTACATAGTTTTGACGATGGCGTAAGTCGAAATACCGTGTTTATCTTCATGTGGTTTATATATTGTTGTTAATGCTACTGATGAACGAAACCAACCCTGCAATCATGTTTAATAGTGACTACACTATAAGACACTAATCGAGCTTAAACACTTTAGGCAATAATTAAGCGTTAAACCTTTACAGCATTATAAAATCGTTTAAAAATAAATACAATAATTACTACGTTCATCATGGGAAATATCAGCTACTAGTGTTAAATCAATAATACACCCAGTCCTTTTTTTACGCGAATTCGATTATACGCGATTTTTTTGGACGGCACCGCTACATTTTTTTACGCGCTTCACTCGTTTTTACGTTATTTTTTCTCCAAATTTGTTTTAAAGAAGACATTTATATATGATGCTAGGCATGTACGTTTCATAAATTTTTTAAATAAAAAAAATGTGTATTTTTAAAACTTAATTTTGTAAAGCATTCCATTTTTTTAAATACACATACAATTGCCAAATATTAACAAGTGTATAATAAAGATATTATGCGAATTTATATTTTAACGTGTGTAAAGAAATATAATGCAATTGCGTGAAATCATTTTTTTACGCGCCTTTTTCTGGAACCATTGTATCGCCTAAAAAAAGGACTAAGTGTAAACTTGATAATAGAATCGCTGATGATCAATCATATTAAATGTAAAAGTAGAACTATTCAATTTTTAATTTCTTTGCTTATTATAATCGAGAAATCATTAATTTTCAATTGAAATCTTTTTTACGTAGTAATTTTCCAAGCAACATAAAAATGTTGACAATTTCTCAGGTTAACAATTAAAGAATCTGACGACAGTATTATAAGTAAAGAAAGTCATACATGTTTAAATAATAGTTGTAACAAGGTTTTAATAATAAAAAAGACATGTGGTTAGGTAGCTGACGTTTATTGTTTTTCAAGCACCATTTTTATACACACAAAGGATACAGTTTTACAGATACACATTTTGATAGCATTCTATGAAGAGCTTTTCGTGAAACATTTAATAACAGTTGATACCCAATTAATATACCTAGATCAACAGTCACATATCTACGGTCCGCAGGCCGGATCCAGCCCACCAAACTTTTTATCTGGCCCGCCGAAAATTCCCAATTTTATATAAGAATTATTTGTATGAAATATTATATTATTTTTATATAAAATCATGATTTGATTGCGAATTTACGGCAACCATTTTTAAATTTCAATTCATCAATCGGGATAAGTAGGTTCAGGAAGTTGGCCGCTAGAGTTGCTGAAACTGTAGGCCGCGGCATGAAAAAAGTTTTCTCGAAAACTTTATAAAATGTAAGGTAACATAAGTTTTGCCAAGAGATAACCAATTTTTTGATTCGGGACGCCCCGAAAAAATCCGTTATTTGTTACTGGCGCCGGAAACCGAAAAAGTTTGGTTACTTCTGAGTTAGCCCAAAGTAAAAGAAGAGGTACTGAATGTACAGTTGGAGGTGACCAAATCTATTCTCTCTCCACTAAGAATCTATTTGTTATCCGCCCCACCGAGTTTTTTTTAAATCAATCCGGGTGTTTTCTCAAAAGGTTTGGTGACCACTGATCTAGATGTACATATAGTGAATAAAATTAGAATAACTTTATAAAAATAATAATAAAAAACGATGCTCAATATCAGGGAGGGTTCGAATGTAGACGGCTGGCTACGGTAGCTTTCAATATGAATGTAAGATTTTATGAATTAAGATCATTTATTTAATTCTTTGTGGATAAAAGATATTTAATTTTTGAATCGTAAAAGGCAATCTGTGAATAGTAAAATCAGAATCCATTGCAGTTTTTAATAAATGGTTACAAGACAAATTGTTCAGTTAATCAGTCAAACATTTTTTATTAACTGATGAAAAGATTGCTGGCCATTAAATATATATGTATACATATAATTGTGGAATAATTAAAAATTTATTTTCACACATCGTTGAATAAACAAATACTAATCCAGTCGATTTCGTTTAGTTAGTAGAACAGTTAATAGAGGCAGTCGACTGTTTAGAACGAATGATAATTAACAGAAACCAAACGAAGAAACTTATAGTATTTTATTTCAATATTTCATTGTGTTGGATATTTTTTTATTAATTATGTGTATAAATTAAGTATGTCACGGTAAAATGATGACTTTGCTATTATTGAAGACTTGATTGATTTAAGGACTAAAAAGCATCAAATATTGAGCGAAGGTAATGAAAATGATAAACGTCCCTTAATTTGGCTAACCAAAAGCGTAACATATATTTATATTTTAATTATTTCATGTAATAAGAGTAAAAGAGAATATAGTTCCCTTTTTCTTTAACTTAATTTATTAGAACCAGCCAGTAATTTGTACAAGATTTTTAGGCCCGAGATATTTTAATTAAGCAGAATCGACTGAAATTACAAAAGTGTGAAGAAGACCAAAATGTTTAGAAACTGTGTATATTTTGCACATATGCCTCAATTGGGTACGTACTATATTTTTTTCGATGCTTATTTCAAAATTTATCAATAATTTTTAATTCCCACCGTCCCTGATATATAAAAAAATCATTTAAAATAAGTTTCCTTATGAGTAATTAGAAAAAAATGGTGTTATTTTGTCTTCGCTTAAAGAACAGGAAAGAATATGAACGGTTAAACGCATTATAATTCACAATGACTTATTAATTAAAACATGCATGTTTCGAAGCTATCGTACAAAAAGCTTATAAAAATTACAGACAATTTATACATTTTCTCAAATAAAATATGGCTGTGGTGCGACAGGGCTAGGCAACCAAAAAGTTCCATTGGCGACTTTTCTTAGGAAATAGCACCTAACTATTAAATCAAAACGTTTTTTTTACTTATCAATAACTGATTATATGATAGAAACTACAATTTTTATGATATGATATACAATCAAAGAGTTGTCTATCAATGACGACATACGATTTTAGCTTTTTTACGATTTGAATTCAATTCAATTAAAAATTCATTGATGAACTCTTTTACTTTAAAAAGTGGTTCCAAATGATTTCTTAAATATATGTTATTACGAACGATAAAAAAGCTATTACATGGTAATATAAAACATAATAAAATTGATATCATTTAGGTGTGCGATGTCGATTTGTTTTTTCACATATACAGAAAATCCTTTAAATACACAGTCAGAAAACAGTGAAAAATTTCCCCCCCTAAATGTCGTGACGTCATATGTGTTCAAGGTATATTTAAAATTATGAAATATACTTTTTATATTTTTTGGCATAAGCGCAATAACCACCCCTGAATTTTGATTTAATCTTAATCCATAACCTACTATATAAGAACATTGAGATGAATATATTGATTGAATTTGCATTCACTTGGTAGAACTCCATTATAACACGGTGAAAAAATAGCAATGTATTTTAGTTCTACAAAATTATTTTTAACAAATATAGCTGATAGCTATTTCGGTTCACTCCATCATCAGAACTATTGAGAACTAACGAGATGAATATATTTTTGAAAATATTGACTAAATATAGTATGTTATTTTGACATTCAATGAAAGCGAAAAATAATACATTTTTTATTTCAAATTTAAATGCCAGATTTCAGCTAGTGATCAAAATGCCTACTAGACGAGAAATCTGTTTACACAATAAAAAATATGGAATATTTAATTAATATTTTTTCACTTCACTACACACGTTGACTCAAATGATTTATAAACGTTTTAAAAACGCAATATTGATCCACATGTGGAACAATTCAAATACAATTAAATAAATATAATATCTTAAAAAAATGCCATCAATTTTATATTGAGTCTTATTTAAGTCTATATAAACACACATATAGTCATATATGCATCAGGTGTTGTTTTATGAAACAAGAAGAATGTAGGTCGATAAAAAACAAAATGTGGAAAATAATAAATTTATTCAACTGTTCACTACATATTTTTTAGGCATAAAAACAGAATACTTTTGAAAATCTACTAACATATAATCCACGTTTAAAAAAAAATATTTATTGAATTATTTCTGCATCACAATTATCTTCCACTTGTAATATTTTTTTTCATGAATTTTATCACACAAATATATTATTTATTATACCAGAATGGAAAGAAAATCACTAAGTTGAGACGATATGTTGTTGTATTGAGAATTTTTATTTCATGTCAAGTTATGTTTTTAATATATTTTAACGTATTTTGATATTTAAAAAACAGTTGTTTCTCCATAACACAAAAAGGTTTAGTGTTGCAATGATCATAAAAACAGTTTTATGAAATTTATTATCAACACGTAATAGTATTCTTATGATACATAAAATATTCTATGAGTCACTTAAAAGCAAAACCCATAAAGTCCGCCTTGGAATATGATTAGTAGTGTTCCACGCAAAATTTTCAGTTTTTAACGATTGTATATTCTTTCCCTAAATAGAAATATATATGAATAAGCAGCCAAATTGTAATAAATATAAGCGAAATTGAATTAACCACATCGCAATTTCATTGTAACTTTTATCAAATGTTTAATCACTTTATATTCCATGTCAAGTTTTACAAATTAGTTATCATTAATTTCAATGAAATAATCTGCAATATCCATACGTTTTTTTTTTATTTATTTACTTCGGGCAGTGCAAACTTATAGGTTCTTGCTTTTCATAGCATAGTATGGATGTTAAATTAACGTAGCAAAATGTGAAAATGATTTTTAAACATACTTTACTTTCATTGAATATTAGAACTGTTCTGACTCAACATCTTAAAAACTTATTTTATCACTGGTAAAATATAATTAATAGAAAAAGAAATTTCAGTGCATTTTTTTTTCTACATGGCACATGTTTTTTATTTGCATGACTTTTCTTATAAACTATACAAAATATTTTTAATGTCAAAAATTATTAATATGCGATAGTCGTAGTCAATTTTGAAGAAAAGCTATATCTTTAGAATAATTATCAGCATATAAGCCCAAAAATATTTAAACTGAAAGTTTTTTTTGCGTCCACTTCACACCTTTTTTAGAATATTTACATTTGGGTACACAATTTGACAATAATTAAAATAGAAACGTATATAAAGTTTCTGTATTTTAATAACTTACATTATACATTAAAAATAATTAAATTTAAGAAACATTAAAGAATACTGACATAAAAAAATGTTAGATAAATTTTGCACCAGAGTGAAATTGGTGAATGGGAAAGAATCAATACGAACAAAAAATATTTAGACAATTTAAATAAAATAAAAAAGTGATGATGAAAAATTCTAAAAATAATATGTTATTTGATAGAGAATATTTTTTTTCCGGAGTCTACATCTAAGCTTAAACTCACGCGATAACGAGGGTTTTATCTTAGCGTCATTGATGGATCAGGGAGAAACTTCATTGATTTAATTTAATTGTACCATAGTGTGTTGAATAACCGAAGGGTGCGAGAACAAACAGACTTGCACCCCAGCAGATATTTCTTGTACTTTCAGTAATTAATTTATTAATTAATTAATCAAATCACTGGCATTAACTGTTATTATTTGACATTAAATTTCGATTAAAATTAGAAACTCACGTGTATAAAATACGAATTTTGACAGAGTAGCCGTAAAGTCCGCAAAAAAAAAAAGAATTTATAATTGAAATCGAGTATGTAGCATTGAAAGAATATTCATACGAAATTATTACACAAAATGGTGCATTTTCTTGTTTTTATCTCAGTAACATAAATGTTTATGAAGTCACAAATATTTTTAGAACTGCGTATAGAAAATAGAATGGTCTAAACATAGAGTATCTAGATTACAGCAATAATACAATTAATTATTTAACAATATATCTCAAAGGAATTTGGAATTTGTATTGCAGACCAGGAAGCGATTCAATCACTTGTATATTTGCCTAAAATAAATTGTTGTAAAATAAACAGATAGCATCTAGTCGTAAACATTTTGGATTTTTTCTTATATAAGAAGCCACAAATGAGAACAATTAAAAAAGTATTTTTAAATGTTCAGTATAATCGAAAAACCCACACCCTTTCCTGAATAATACATTTTTAAAAAAGGAATTATGATATTAGTATTCAAAAAATGGCTTCATAAATTAAATTTCGAAAGAAATTCACATAAAGAACCAATTCCAAAATAAAAATAAATCATAGATTTTATTTTTAATATCATTAAAACGTGAATTATGACGGTTTAATTGAGATCATACATTCACCGTCGATTTAAAAAAAGTAACAAAAAATCATGTTTTGCAGGACTTGATATATACGACAGGATATATTTTAAATTAAAAGTAATGTTCTATTTTGGGAAGATTTCAAAAATACACATCAATCAATCCGATAGTACCAAAAAAAAAAAAAAACGAGCAAACCTATATTTTGCTAAAAAATTAACTTCAGTTTATAAGATAATAAAATTATAATTAAAAAAGAAATTTTAAAAAATCCTTTGTCATGAAAAAAATGGAACGATAAAAAAATATCCCATAGTTGGTAAATTATTTGTATACCAATGGCAATTAGTAAATAGATTGCCGTGTATAGAAAAAAAGGTCTAAAATTTGAAAGAATCTTGATGTAATTTTTTTATAGACTTAGTTATTGTTTAAATACGGTTTGATTTCGATTTTACTAGAAAAAGGATAGCCCACCGGAATATTACACATTTAAGTATGGAATTTAGTGATACATATTTCAAGTATTGAAATTCACGAAGTCACTATGAATTATTTGGTCGCAAAATAGTAAAAATGAATGTATTGCAAATTAAAAAAAGCTAATATTATCTTTATTCAACAAAAAGTATAAACTTTTTTGAATGGTCAAACATTTTTTTGTTTTAAGTTTTTTCACAAAACGAAGAAACAATTATTTAGTTATTACTGATACCGTAAGAAAAATGCTATTTTACAAATGAATGTATTTAATTTTATGTATAATATAGATTTGAATTTAATCAAAAATTCAGTCGTTTATCTTTAAAATAATAATTGAAGTGTTAAGATTGGAAAAAATGGTTTTAAAGTCATAAATTATTTCGTCTTTTGAGTTACTCACAAAAAAATGCTAGAGTATCGTTAGATAATATCGCTATGCATTCAAAAGATATTTTTACTTGAACATTTTTTCTTATTCGTTACTGGTTACGTAATTGGTATAAAGCTTTGGCTACACTGTAATCACAATCGAAGAAAGTTTCACTGTGTAGAACGGTTTCCAGCGTCTAAAAGTCCAACAAATCGTAAAGAATGTTACGCACTGAAAGAGAATGTTGGGTTTTAAGTGTATGAAAAATTTTCACTGTTATTTAATCAAATCGATCTTCCCATTAGTGAATGAAACTTAATAAAAATACAGCTGCTAAAATTGACACTGAGTTAGAGATCAGATTGGAAGATGAATTTGTAGGAGGACTTGGAGAAGGCTCACTATCAGCGTCCTTTTTCTTTTCTTTGTTTAAATATTCCTGTTTTGTAGGACTATACATGTAGCTTCTGTTTCCCACGTTACTTTTCAGGATTCTAATATTAACATTTTTGGTGTCCACCAAATCCTTATCAAAGCTCTGACGCCTGTTGACGACGACGTAAATATTTTGATTTGAATCAAACGAAAAGCGATCGGGCCACTGAATGAAGTATGGATCTTTAGCGACAATGTGTTGCTCGGTTGAAAATGGCAAGACGCTATTCCATTGAGCTATTGAGTAATTTCCGATCAGCCCGTAGTACAAAATCCCCCTTTCGTCCATTATCATACCAGCAGTCTGTGACGGTTTAATGCCAAGAGTTTCAACGTTGAGTTCCTGAGTGTTATTTGGTATCTGCAAATCTGATGCTTTTACGTAATAAATTCGGTAGCTGGAGAGAGGCGAATAGTAAACATTCCTGTCGAGTCCTGTGAGAGTCAAGTATCTAGGTCCTAGTGCTATTCCGTCGATATGTCCTGATAGATCGAATTGAGTGCCATTGACGAAGAAATGCTGGGCTCCGTCTTCAGCTTTCATACTTGACGGATCTCTTACTTTCCATGCATTGTTTGCCTTTTTGCTGTACACAATAATTCCAGGGTCTGCTCCGCTGTCAGTAATGTAAGCGTATCCTTCATCGGAATCATCCAAAACGATATCATTCAAGTAACTTTTTTCATCGGCGACATATTCAGGAAAGGGGTATCGATTGAGTGGCTTGGTTTCGTCGACCAGATCAATAAGAGTTAGAGATGGAGGACATTTATGTTTATCACTTTCCGGAAACATAGTGGCCGTTCTTCCGATATCTAAAGCCCACATCATTCCGGTGCGGTCAATTTCGAAGCTATGTACTGATTGAAAAGCGGTACAATTTCCAACGGCGTTTGTAGCCAAGCTAGGATACGGAGTAACTGATGGATTGGTAATATTTTGAAACGGTGTAAGAGGAATGTATCCTAGCGTTGCAGGAACGCCATTTTTCAATCTAGGCAACGCTAAGAACAGCCTATTTCCATGTTGCTTAATTCCTGTGATTATAACATTTTCTTCCTGATAATTTCCTGAAGCAACAGCTTTTGAGTGAGCTTCCGATGTGGGCCAAGTGAAATTGATGTAATTCCATTCGTACAAGACGTGAAACCGGTCTATTTTACGAGGAATGGGGGATTCCTGACACGTCACGATACCGGATAGTACACAGAATAACACGTATGACGCGATCGCCATGCTGGTGATGGTTGTAGGGTTTAGGGTCTCTGTGTAAATGATCCCGGCCGATTCGCGCGATTTTGGTATGACTGAGGTTGACGGCGAACTGGGCAGCGCAACGAGTATACAACGTTTTTATGCCCCGCCGAAATTATTATTTTCCCCTGCTTCACTGTCTCTCTCCCCTCGCGTGCTACGATGCCGGCGGGCAGAAAGGTAAATGGTGCACAAACTTTTGCGCGATTCCTCCAATAATACTCATAAACGTATTGTGATCGCACAAGTGGCTGTCAATCTTTTTTATTGGGGGTCATACAGACTTAGACATTTTCAAAATGAAATACAACCTTAAAAGTACTACAGACCACAAAAAAAAAACAATTTATAAATTCAAACTTTCGAATTAAAAACACATTATTTTTCCTTTTCCTCACTGTCAATCATTGTTGACTTAAAAGAGTAATCACATTTATTAAAAAAAATGTGTCTACGGGTAGCAAATATTTTATTTTATTTAATTGTCATTAAAATGTTGACACCAGAAAAAATCATCATTGAAAGCTCTTTAAGTAACACACTTGCACTTGGAAAATGCTAGGAAATCTCAATTGATTTCGGTAAATTAATTATAAATCAATTACGTATAATAGCCATCAGTTGAAACCTTTTTAAAAATTATGTCCGCTTCTTATGTGGAGTACATGGCCTCTAAGGCTTCTAAATACAAGAATTTCTGTAACAACTGTATGTTATTGAATTCCTTATCCTTTCAAAGTAGCGATGGAAGCGTAGAACTTGACAAGACTATTGGATGAAAAGGGTGGAAATCAACTTTTCAAAGACATTTCATACATAAATATAGGGCTGTGCTAATTCCAACATTGACCAACAACACCTCTCCTATTTATTTGCATTAAATTAAAGATCAACCAACAAATCAGACAATCATTGTTCATTAAGAATCGTCTAATCGGAAAAGTAGTCAAAGTATCTTGAATATGGACTCAACTTCGACTCCAATTCCACAGCCCTGCATATATTTCATCGGATAGAAATCCACTGATCAAAGTTATAATAGAAGAAAAAACTTTTACGAATACCGATTGCGTGTTCAACAAATCAAATGAATCAGTCATTTCAGCTCATCACGAGGAAAACAGATTGGATAATAATTCTCAGGAAAAAAACATTTTGACAATCAGTATTGTTTAGACATTTATAAGCGTAACATAACACAATACAACAGGTGAGAATGTGCTGCATAAATGAGTCTATCGATGGAGAATTGACGAGTTATTTTCATTAACCTTGCAATGTTCTTGGGCAATATCAACAAAAGCGATTGTAATGTACATATAATGTATACGATGCATTCCTAAAATGAGGCGATGATTTCAATGAGAAACGATAAAAAACCAGAAGAGGCTTTAGCTTAACAAAAATAATTTTTATACACAATAAGTGGGCACACAATTATTGAGAAGCATAAAGGCAAATAGCTGTCAAAGTGTAGTTTGGCATGCGTTGGCAGAGCACATTTATGATCATATTTTGTGCATTGTCGTTTATTTATTGAGTGAAACCCCAAACCACTGTTCTCGCATAATAAGTTTTCTCGGATATTCGTTATTTTTTACAGTCCCGTCAAATACTCATAAGACTAATGCTATATAACCCCGAACAACCGTTCTTCCATAATACGTTTTTCGGATATTCGTTAATTTTTTTACAGTCCTGTTAAACACCCATAAGACTAATGTTATAAAATACCGTATTAAACATTCGATTTGTCGATTTCCTTGATCTATCGTCATATTAAACACTATTCCATTATTTCAATGAATAATACTTAATTAATATAACTTTCACAAGACCTTCTTTTTGAAAATTAAAGACTAAATGTTATTTTAAGCTTACCCGCATTCATTCTAAGATCTCCTTGTCCCTTGGAGTCCCTTCAAATGTGGAAATGTGGTTTTACTATAATCCGATTTGGAGAAAATTAGTTTATTTGTGTTCAGTTAATTTAGCGTTATATGCGACTATAAAGCTCGGTAACGATTCGTAGTTGCTTGCGTAGCGTAATGTGAATTCACATTAAAGTTACTGTACAAAAGTATCATATATTTTCACAAATATATCATTATGAATGGTGAAGGTGTTGCAATGATAACATAAATTAAAACACGACCGTATGTAAAAATGTTGCCATATAAAAAGAATGTCATGTTATTATTATGACTATAAATAAATATTCAAAATCTGAATACAAGCATATTTTATAAGCTATTTTTGAGGCCATCAAGATTTTGAATCTCCTCAGATCGGCCTCAATTGTGATTCTCATCACTTACAGATAATGAGCTTCGGATTTCACTACATTTTTGAGAGCAAAAAATATCGCCAAATTTATTCAAAATATTCGTATTATTTAAATGAAATTCTGTATTTTTAATATCGTGCAGTAAAAATTATTTTATTATCAAATATTTTGATATCATCATCATCAGCCGGGGTCGATCCACTGCTGGATGAAGGCTTCCCCTGCTTTTTTTTTGTTCCAAGGGGGTTGTTTGGACATAGCAACACCGCGCTGCCCAGGCGGGTAGGTGTTCTGTTTTCTGTTTGGATTTTCCTTCCCATAGCCAAGAGAACACGGCACGCGGTGTTCCCGAGCGGTCACCCATCCAAGCAATATCCGCGTCCAATGCTGCTTAACTTCGGTGATCGCACGAGAGCCGGTGCTTTCAACGTGGTATGGTCGTTTGTTATATGTAATATAAATTCCAAGCAAAAAATGTAAATTTGTGGGGTATTTATAAATATTTCCCAAGTCTTAACAGCGCGCCTTTTTAGATTATGATGTATACGTCACTGACAATATGTTAAAGATACACACATAACAATAACTGTTGCGTTAAATTCAGATTATAAAAGCGACAAAATGAGCACAATAACCTAATAAAAATATATATTTAAAATATTCTTTTTAACTTTTTTACTTGCAAAGGTATGTTAATAGATGTCGTTATATGAGAAACGAATATTATTCAGTCATTTTGATACTATTTTTTTTGAAGACGGTTTAGATAGATAAATTTTGTTAGGAAATGATTTTTATTTATTTAACCACTTTGGCTACACCCCATCGTGATGGTAAAGTTGAATTCGTAAGACGAATAAAATAAAATATGCTAATTTTTGTGTTTATAAGCTTTTCGCGTGCTTTTTTATACTGTGCCCGTTTATCAATCCAATATATCCAATCACTTTCAATGTGAGTGAGAAAAAAAACGCGCCATTTCTCTGAAGATAGTCGTGTAAACATTATTACCTTTTCCAGGAGTATGGAAGTACTTGTCGTATATGTCAACAATTATTGTGATAATATATCCAAGTCTTATGTGTCAATGGTTTGTGATCCCTGGTTTTATTACGATAAACCCCTAAAAACGTGAGTTGTATTTTTTTACTATGATTTGATTAAAAAAATATGTAAAGAAAATCACTCCTCATAGCACCGTTAAAATTAATTAGTTACTGATTGAATTGGCATTCACTTGGTAGAACTCCATTTTAATACGGTGAAAAAAATGGCATTGTATTTTAGTTCTAGGACCGTTTTAATAATAAAACTGTTCAAAAATTTTGTAGAACTAAAATACATTGCTATTTTTTTCACCGTGTTAATTAGTTGCTTCTGGAAAGGTTAAGAATTTTCCAATATTTAGGCGCTCCTGGATAAAACATTCGAAAAAAATATTTCTTTTTGTATAAATATACTTGACAATCTCTAGTTGTACGCCAGGGGGTGATAATTGAATATTAAACTAATTATTGCTAATGAATGGCAGGTATATGAATATAATTATTTTTACATTTAGGTTATTAGGGCCGGACATTGGGCGCGCCTTGTTTCAACTACACTGTCAAAGGTGTTTATGGGCGATTTAATTTTCTGCGTTTATATTTAGGTTTGTTTGTATGTGTTACCATGGAAATCGTACTGGACCTTATTAAGTGACGGAACGACTGAAAGCTGGTCTTATTGCCAACTTTAGAAAGCTCTACAGCCAAATGACGTCATAGACATACATAAAATATATACCATTATCTTAGAGCTGTAATAAACTGGAAAGCTTTCATATTTTAGTGTTTAATCGCTGAGTTTTTATATTGAAATATTAGAATCAAGCATCAAGTTTTACCAAATAGCTTGAGCTTATATTTAAACTCTATACCACTGGATCTCATGTGCGGCCACCAACAGCTTTATAGTAAATATTGATATTTAAAAAATGTGCGTTTACAAATGAATTTTTAAAATTTTTGTGATTTTAAAATTGATTGAATAAACCTGACTTACTCATAATTTATTCGAGATTAAGTAAAGGACCGTTTTAATAATAAAAATTTTGGGTGAAGCGATACGTTGGCCATGAATCAAGTCAATATAAAGAATTAACAACAATTGCTATATTATTTTTCTCGATTTTACCTACAACTGTATATGGTGAATGATCATTCAGTGTAGTGCATTATATAAAAAATAAATATCTAAACTATTTTTATCACATTTGGTGCGCCCACAAGACATTTCCATAGGGCAGCTGATTTTTATAATGCGGCCACAGTGAAATTTCATTTGAGAACCACTGCTCTATAGTGTATAACAGTGATATTCAAACTGTTCTTAAAATATCTTGTAATTTTCAAAGATATCTAGCATTATTAAACTTCTGGAAGTAAACACTAACTATGAAAAGTGTGTGCTTAAAAAAATTGTTAAAGTCAAAATTACATTTTTTTAGTGGTAAAATGTATGAAGTCAAATTGCCCTGTTCTACATTTCATGTCTTTTGATATAATTTAGTGTTTAATTATGTAATTAAATTGAAACTACTGTTATTTTTTAAGAAGATCCAACGAATTGATCGTAATCGATTAGATGTCCAAAATAACATGCAAATGGCCTTGTCGCATATCACATCACAATTTTATGTACTAATTGAAGATAAGCAACAGTTTTGGCATATGTACTTTGAAAAATAAACATTAATTTTGTTAGTCAAAATCGCTTTACTGTCATTTACATTATTATTTAATATTCATTCAAGTTCACATATTATTTTGTGTGGTTATCAGACTGGAAAAGGAGTCAAAAGACCAAAAGTTGAGAAACATTGTTCTATTTCGTCACCTTAATTTGTACTTCGATTATGGGTTTGAATCTCCGAATCGATGTTTTGATTCATTAATTCGTATATCAACTAAACAAATTAATCTATAATCGCGTGTTTCTGCGATTTTTTCATCTCTTCTTACATCAAAATACAAGAACAAATATTGTAACAATTTAAAAAATTGTGTCGTATTTAATCTTTCAGTATTCTGTTACACTATCAATATTAAAATTTATGATTAAATAAAATAAAAGTGAATTTATGCACTGGAAATTCAGCAGTCCCTTTGTTTTTTTTATGATAACTCATAAAGGAACCCCAGACATTAATGAGCCGAAACAAGTGACGCATGTATTAACGCTGTTATCATTTTTAATTTGATTTCTAACAAATACAGTAATTATTTTGATAAAATGATTCATATTAAAAAACAAACTTATCATAGTATAATTTTTGGCTTAAGGACAAAACAAAAATCAGCCATTTAATGTTAAAATTTAGCTATTACCGTTATTGTTTCACTACATCATACAGATGTTACTTCATACTTATGTAAAAAAAAATGAATGTACAATGGGTGATCGGTTAACGAACAGCATAATCACGAAGGATTTGTGAGTTCGGATTACGAGCTAAAACGATCTTTCTAATCCACTTATTCTGTCTGTAATATAATAATGATCGGCTAACGAACAATTCGGATAATGAACATATGATAGCTTGGAACAGATTATGTTCGTTAATCGATCACCAACTGTACTACAAAAAGGCTTGTGGGTAAAAATATTACTTAATGTTAAAAAATGTTGCTTAATTAATTCATTATATCATATGTTGTAGCACATATTTATTGAACTTAAAAATACATTTTTGTTCCAGGAGGAAATAAATTCCATAGATGTGGAATTAATAGTTTACTTAAAATGAATTTTTGAAAATATTATGTAAACAAAAGCTTATTTTTTTAATTTGGCTTTTAAAATTCAATTTACATTTACATAGACAGTGAACCATGAAAGCCTTAACATTGGCATGAAAGATAACATTGTATAAAATATCTTTAAAATCTACGTTAAGCTAACAAAAGCTTTTGTGTGGTTATAATCTCTTAGTAATAATGTTTTATGCATAAGAATTTGCGGAAGCTCTCTCATTATCGTGTTATTCACCCTGGACTACGGCGTAGATAGTCATAGCCTCTACGTCGCCATTGTATTAAAGAATCGTAGACGCTTGTTACGATTTCAGTAATTGATTGTACGTCATTACTTCGAAAATGTCGACGTACGATCTTCCCACTGGTTTTCTTGTGAATTATTAATGTCACAGCCGAGCGATAAAATAAATATGTATGTGAAATATATGTAGTTACATTTTTTTTTGTATATATGGTATAAGATTAATATTATATATTTTGATGAAACATACATATCACATTTGAATCATTTCAAATTTTGAGCGTTTCTATATTTCGATTTATGCTATATATTATTATAATATAATATTTTTATATCAAGGTGGTCATATTCCTTGATTTCGAAAGAAGTGACACCGAGAAGTTATTTTTATAAATATACTATATAAAAAATTTAATCAGCATTATACAATTTTATAATACGTATATTTTGAATTTTTAATGAGGTCGAGTTCACTTTTCATTATTTTTCAAATTCTGATTATGAAAAAGTCATAAAATAAATCGATTCACGAAATATTCGATGAATTTTATATATATATATTGTAAATAATTTCGGCCTAAAAAGAAATTTATAATTTAATTTTAAAATTTCGGTAATGCGAAATGGTTTATTTTGAGAATGATTTCAATGTTTATTATTTCCTGTGCCCGTAGGGTGTTGTATTACACCCTACGAGAGCATGAAACTTCGTCACAAACAGCTGTCCATGTGTGAACACAATATTCTTTTGAAATTGTTGTTTTGAATACATGAACTTGTGTCTTGATCGTTATAAACAATTGTAAATAGCGGTTAAAATGGGCATAACGGTTTTTATAACCTCATCTTATTTGAATTGTAGAATATCGATCGAATGGAACCCATTTGAATAAAAAAAATGTCGTTCGTTTGTTTTCAATATTAGACAGTTCATTTGTTATTATATATAAGATAGTCATATGCGGCTCTTTTCTATAACATTGTTGGATTATTTTCTATTGCCCAAAAGATGGCGACGGTATTTTTTTATAATCAGTATTTGAAAAAATGAGAAAATAGCTCAATGTCACTAACAATATTCAAAAATTTTGTCGTCACACAAAACGTGTCCACATACACGTCGGTAATTTCAGGCTTATTAAAGATATTACAATGCTATAAGCACTGTTTTATATATTTTAATATATTTGGCATATTATTGTTTGTATAATATATTCAAAATATTTTTACCACACACGTGGGTTGTCAATTTTTATGTTCATATTTACACGCTATCATGAATGCAATAAATATATTATTGAGTCACTAATTCAGCATAAGAACAAACTATTAAGTTGACCTGTTATATTTCGAGAAAATCAATGTTAAAGACTAAATAACTTTTAGTACCATTGGGAAAAAATGTTATGTCATTTAAAACATTGAACAAATATAAAACCATAAAATTGCCACATTTGCTTTAGTCAACATATAATAGATCAATAATGCGACTTGCATGTTATTCAAATGGTTACCGATGTGAAAATATTTACGTAACATTAATTAAAGCTAAATTGTTTACAATACTGTGATAATAACACATTTGTTCTTAATATCCGCTCCGACAACTCTGTATATCTGTTTGCATGAAAATTCACAATAAAAACTGTTCGACTCTCGGCAAAACGCGAACTTTTATTAATAAAACCACAGCAATTTCAACTAGAGTTAAATTCATGTTTACTCTTCGAAACTAAAATAGATTCAGTCAAAAACTATACGTACTCACTATAACATTACGTATTATATTCGTCTATCACAAATTTGGTTCACTTTCCGCCTACGGGATATCAAAGTGTACGAGATCATACTCGAAAATCACAACACACAATAAATTATTAACACCATGGCTAGAGGAATAAGACTGCTGACAACTCGCTTTGAATTATTTATTCTGGAACTGTCAATCTTTTTCATGTCAGCTAATCTCTGTTTATTCAGTTCGCAGACTTCGTCTTTTGTCGGTCCATACATATAACTACCGCTTCCGACTTTACTTGTCAAAATTCTTACATTGACTTCGTTAATTTTCGTTGAGTTGGTTTCAAATTTTTGCCGCCTGTTGACGATGACGTATAGTTTGCCTTCGTCATCGAATGCGAATCTGTCTGGCCACTGAATATATTCAGAGTCATTTGCGATGATTTGCTGCTGGGTTACAAAAGGCAACAGACTATTCCACTGGGCTATTGAATAGTTTCCTATTAGACCGTAGTATAAAAATCCCTCTTCGTCCATAATCATCCCAGCTGTCTGTGATGGCTTAATGCCAAGAGTTTTCACGACTTTTGTATAATGCAAGTTTTTAAATACTTCTGGATTCTTTCGCAACTCTGTCGCTTGTATGTAATGCATCATGAAGCTCGAAAGAGCACAGAAATAAACGTTTCTATCTATAATTCCTTCAACGTTCATATATCTCGGCCCTATTGCGATACCGTCGATATGAATACCTAAATCAAAGCGTGTTCCGTTCACGAAGAAATGATCCGCTCCGTAGTCGCTGATCATGCTAACGGCATCTCTCGCTTTCCATGAATGATTGTCTTTTTTACTGTAGACAATTATACCAGGATCACTCCCGCTATCTGTAATATAGGCGTATCCTCCAGCAGAATCATCCAGGACTATATCACTGAAGTAACTGTTTTCATTTGCGACAGAGTCAGGAAAAGTATATCTTTCAAAAGGATGAGTTATGTTGTCGATGTCAAGTCGAATAAGGCTTGGTGGACAGTAGTTTTCTTCGATCTTATTTGCAACCGGTGTTCTTCCAGTGTCAATAATCCACATAGTTCCTCCTAGATCAATCTCAAAACTCTGGACTGATTGAAAACTGTCGCAGTCGCCGATGGTGTTCATATCTAGACTTGGATACGGTGTTAACAGGGGACTGGAATTATTTTTTGGCAGCTTTGCAGGGATGTATGCCAGGGTGACAGGGACACCTTCTTTTAGTCTAGGCATCGCCAGGTACAGTTTATCTTTGTAATACTTGATGCCCGTGACAAGAATGTTTGTGCTGTCGTAGCTGCTCGTGTTAGTGAATTCTTCGCTAATGGAATCGTTGGGCCAGGCGAATTGGATGGATTCCCACTGGTAAAGAACTCTAAATCGATCTGGCTTGCGTGGCGTCAAGCTTTGCTGGCCGACGACGATGGCGGTCAACGTGAAAATCGAGAGATAACATGACGCCGCCGCCATATTTTTTAGTGGTTATGATGTTATGTTACTGATCAAAACAACTTCACTAGAGAGGAAGCTGATGATTTGCTATATCTGAAACGCACTAAGCCGCGTGCGCGCTGTAAAATGTTGCCAGATTCAATACCGAGATCATACATATGCATTTTAATATTATTATCTAATAACAATCCACCAGTGGTGTAACCTGACGATGTGCACTAGCACTTAGACCGCAATTTGATTTATTACAATTTATTTATTATGTCAATGTAATGAAATGGAAAAATGTGTCAAATAAATTCTAAATTGATTGCCTTTGACTTAATTGTTATCACATATTCCATTTCATGACAGTAGGTCTCATTAAAAAACTAAAGATATTCATATTTTGAAATCTTTACATATTTTTTTTGTAGTTGTTTAAAGATTTCAAATAAGCTTATTTATTGTGCTAAAAACCTAGGATACCTTACCGCTGTAAATTAGTATAACATAGTAAAAATGAGTTAACGTTACATTAATTATTACTGTTCTACGCAATACGTAAAGCAGTAATAATTGTGACGTGATGCAGATTCAATCTTGCTCTATAGGGAAATTTTACAATACCCGAATATGGTACATAGGAGAAGATACAAACTTTCAGCGCTTTAATTTGATAACTTCAACTGAAACAGTTTATTGATATTTTATTTAAGCGTTATCAAATATGAAAGTGAATTTCATTATTTTGTTTTTATTGATAATAATTACAGAAAAAACAAGAATTGTTTTTAGTTATTTAAGAACAAAAAGTGTTACTTTTTCTCTATATTTAAGCAGAAATTGTTAAAACTATTAAATAATTATAGTCAATTTATAAAAAATATACTTTTTATGCGTTCACATGAATTTGGTCTTGAAAAATGTGATTTCTCTTGCGATAATCGTTTCTAGCACATTTGGTCGATGTTACCATATAGAATAATTTTGAATGAATCGAATAAAATAATGATATTTGATTGTTTAAAGCTGAGTTTATAAAATTTTATTTTTTCGGTCTCTCTTGTACGCCTAAGATTATATCTCATGATAAAACATGAAACAGTTATATAAAATTTGATATTTAAACACGAAATCAATTGGCGAATTCATCTAGCAAAAGGTTCATTTTTGCTAAGATTTAGCTTACAGGTCATGAGACTATCCATTAGTTTAGTCCCATTGGAAACTATTCATTTATATGTATATTATATTATATGGAGCTAATGAAAATTTAATGATTTATACGTATAGTAACGACAAAACAATAACACTATCTAAAATTTAACCACAATTGTTGTGGTTAACATAAAGTGTTATCTAGCTCTTGGCTGATTGAGTAAATTCAATTTATTCTTAATTAATGGTGTACAATATATTAAATTTATAGGTAATAAGAACGTGGGCACATAAATAAAGTCTAATCTATAATACACTGCTAAATCTTAGTATCATCAAAACTTAATTTCTGCGTCATTGAATTCATACAAAAACTGCTGTCCCCGGTCCCATTTATAAAAGCTTGTTTATTATTGATATGTATTATAAACGATTTTTGAGTGTTGCACGTCTTAACACTGTCGAATAAAATAAAGATGAAATAATTGGATAAAAAAATATTGATGCTTAAATGTTTAAATTCCAATTTATATAATATATTTTTTTAAGCGTCGATTACCTTCCATGCAAAAAGAAAATGCAGTTAACATATTATATGTGAAAGAAAGAAGATTTAACGAACCTCAACCGTTAAAAAATATTGTAATCATGTTGATTTTTCGTATAATTTTTTTAAAAATAATAATAACACATTTTATAGTACCATGTCCACAACAAATTCATGATTAATACTGGTTTCGCTTACCTCGAGCATTATCAGCTGTCAATACTAATATGTATATCAACTAATAATGCAACTCATTAATATATTGTGAAAATAGTATTAAAATATGTTTTTATTATTTAAAATATAATTGGTTTTTATCAAAGAGTGAGAGTGAAATAAAATCGTATATTTTTTTAGTTACTGACAATTTATATTCACGTGTGTTTCTGAATATCAGAGCATCTAAATGTAAGCATGCCATAGTATAAATCATCAAGATGTTCGAAAAAAGAGTGTATAGGTGCCAAAAAATTTAAATAAAAAACCATACGCTTGAAACTTTCAATCTCAAATGAAAAAAAAAAACTTGATTTCAAATAAGCCACAAACCAATGGACCCGTTACGTAACGCCATCAATTGGAATTTTATAATATAAATAACTATTTTATTGCTTAAGACTTAACAAAGTTAATTGTTTGGGTAGATTATGAATAAAATATTTCAAAGTAAACAATAAATCTGGCAACACCTTTAACTCTGGCGCCAAGTTTCTAACCGAGTATATTTTTACGTCTGTTCCGAACTGAATTCCCCTGCCTCTAGCTTCTCTCTTGCCCATTGGTTGGAAAAGTTGAAAAAAAACGAATAAAAGAACGCTAATGTAAAGTACTTATGTATATTTGCGCATTATCTTAAAAAAAACAAAGAAAATCGATTTGACATATTATTCACCACCTCAAGTCTAGAAAGTTTTTCTAAAATCTTCAGAAAAAAGTACATATTGTTTAATGATTGTCCAATTATAAGAAACAATCAATGATTCAAATAATAAAAAATATAATATATAATAATGATAATTTAAAATAGTAAAAAATACCCATGCCCAACAGTGGTTCTCATGTGCGGCCACCAGAGGATTTTGCTGCGGCCACCAACAATTCTTTAGTAAATATTGATATTTAAAACAAATGTGTTTTTACAAATTCATTTGTAAAATTATTATGATTTTAAAATTGGTTGAATAAACCTGACTTATTCAGAATTTAGTCGAGTTTAAATAAAGGACCCTTTTAATAACAAAGCTGTTCAAAAATATTGGTCGATGTTATACGTTTACCATTAATCAAGTCAATATTAATAATTAACAACAATTGCTTTATTAATTTTGTCGATTTAACCTACTACTGTATATTGTTAAAGATCATTCAGTGTATTGCATTATATAAAAAAATAAATATCGAAACTATTTTTATCACATTTGGTGCGGCCACGAGACATTCCATAGGACAGCTGATATTTATAATGCGTCTACAGTGAAATTTCACGTGAGAACCACTGGACTAGAAATTTTAACCGGGTAGAATCCGATGACATTCAAGATTTTAACGTTATATTACAGTGGTCGGAAATAATTATAAGCATATCTATTTTAAAACAATAACTGTAAATTAAGATAATTTTCAACAAACATTAAATTATTTTTATTCCAAATATAGTCAGAATTTTTCAATTCGGTCAAAGATTGATCCGAATTAATTAAAATCTTTATGTGTTTATCAGAATATAAAATATATTCAACAATACATACAATTTTTTAGTTATAATGTCAACTTTTTTTGTGAATATTTTTTTACTATAAATCATACTAACTTTTAGTTTGAGATTACTCATTCACTTAAAAGATAATATCAAAAAAAAATCGATAAAATTATTAATTTAATGCTCTTTTAAATATAAAATAATTTCTTACTCCAATAAATTTTCCAAATTCAAATATATTTTTCTGACGTTTGTATGTAAATGAATGTTTCAATTTCATTTAGAGGACATTGTAAAGATATCTCAATTTCTATTTCGTTGGCTACGTCAAGTACACGAGCATTACATTTTTAAATACATTGAACAAAACGAACGGAGACGATTTTGTGCCAGTAATATCATTTTTGTACAGCAACTGAGATATTTTCACAGATAATAAAATCATTGAATTTGAATTATAAGAATGAAAACCTGGGTTGTTCAACGCAATAATATATAATTCCAATTTTACTTTCAAAGTAAGTCAACGGACCGCGATCCAACAAAATACTACGAAATATATTAAAATTTAAAGTTAACATAAAATATGTATAGCATTAAAAATGTGCACTATTTTGGATATTCTGAAACATGAGATCGTTTTATCTGTTCATCATGTTCCCGCTGCACGCACGAAAAAACATGACTCATTGTCCCGTTCGTCGCGTTACGCCGAAGGCAAGCGTGCGAGCGAGAGCGCGGATAAGCGATAGAGAGGCACGATCGGCCTACCGTTCGGATTGTGCCGCATCTATCTCTCTTCCACTCGATTGGTCGATGCGTCTGAGCAGAAAAGAGACAGCGGCAGCACACAACTTATACACCTACAGTACCTACACGTGATCTGTTTACAACTGTTTATAAAGTGAAGTGAAATGTTAATGTGGTTTTCATTGTTTATATTACAACAACAATTGCGGCAATAAAGGTAATTAATTCTTGCATATTAAAAATCTGATTAACGTGTAACAAATATACTTTTAACAATAAATTATCAACGATTTCTTTCAGAAAAAAAATTGTAGATTTCATTTCGGTCCTTCTTCGTATCCATACAAAATAATGATAATTCAATAAAAATGATTCCATTTTATTCATAAAAGTATGCAATCATTTCATCAATGTTTTCTTATGACGCTGTCACGTTAAACTATCGTCCGTAAACCGACTTTACAGACAACCAATTTTTTTTTTTATTTGAAATTAAAATTGATAAATATATTATCCAACGTGTTGTTACTCCTAGAACATTGGTTCTATGTGCGGCCATAAATATCCTTCATTAGAAGTGAAAACTGTTAACGTAAAATAAATAAAAACAAAATATTAAAATATTGTATTTTATTGAATAATTGTGTTGATTCATTTAGTAAATGTACCTTTTAGTTTTACTATTTTTAAAAACAAAAATTTGGTGCGGTCATGAAATATTGTATTCATGCTGATGTTTAGAATGCGGTAACAGTGAAATTTTACGTGAAAACCATAATATCGTGGGATTTTACTATTGATAACGCAGGCATTGATTCTAATGTTATACTTAAACCATAGGTTCCCAAATTTTTTCGGGTGGCGACCCCTTTTCATAAAATCCATGTGACCCGCGACCTCCCATACAATCCAAAAGCATATAATTTTTTTTTTTTTTAGTTGACCGTATAAGTTGGCTACCCCCCAAAAAAAGCCCCTCGTGACTCCCAGGGAGCCTATGACTTAGACCATTCACAAAATTATTGATGAGAACTTTATTTTTACTGGAATATGGAAGGGGTCTGTGCACCAACAATAAAAAATATGATTTTAAAAATCGATTGAGTTGAAGATGAACTACAATATATGAAAACACAATCATTACTGACTCAATGCTTTCTATACATACCATGCCAACTAAATGTTTTGATCCACAAATTGCTTAAATTTTATTTTTGTCAATTTTAGAAGTCTGCGAGTCCTAACAACATTATTGACACACTACTTATCGATTTTATGGCATATAATGCTCGCGACATAAAGCAGGATTAACACCGCAAACTTATTTCAATATTGTTTCTGTGAACTAATTGAAAGTGCACAAGTAATGATTGTTTTTGTTCAGTATATGATCGATCTATTCTATTATGATTTACAATATATAATATAACAGTTCGCAAAATATATAAATATTCGAAAATGACTATTACTTCTAACAAACTAACATCACATCTTTATTAACATGAAATAAATTATTTATTTTTTTAGTCATTTACTTCACATACTTTATTACTAGATTTTTCTTCACACCGAAAATTATTATCTCATCAATAGTAATAAAATGCAACAATAATGAGCAAATGATAAAAGTCATTAAGAAATGTACTTAATTTGGTTATACACAATGGGGCTTCAATAATTGCAATGTTTATATTGAATAGTGACACGGAGGAAAGTTTAATTTCTTTTATAATGGTTAAATATACTCAGAGTATTAAATAAAACAAAAATATCATAAATTTAAATGTTTTCTTGATATTTTTAAAAACATATATCCCTATGTAATGCCGGCTGATTTGAACACTCAGTATTGTAAAAAGCGATCAGCTTACCTTTCGCTTTTTTTACTTCAGCAATAATTGCACTCTCATCGCTTGTTTTTTTACACGATTGTCTCCTCAGCAAAAACTGAGAACATGAACATTTAATATTTCTATAAGTTTTTCAATTATTTTGAATGCTTAAAAATTTTCGTAAATTTTTTGAATTATACGCATGATAAGAATTTAATAGCATTGTTTGAACAGATGAATTCCCAATTCATTGCACTACCTCATTGTTTTCTATTTCTTTTCTTATGCATCGGTAAAAAATCATAATAAACAACCCATAACATAAAATGTATTTTAATTTATGATATCGATTGAAGATGCTTGATGGAATTTCAATATCAAATTTGAATTGTTACAACTTTGTACGATTCCACATGTTTTGTCACTAACGACCCGGGTTTCGCCTTTCGGTATCTTCAGGCATTCAGAAACCCGGGTCGTTAGAGACAAAACATATGGAATCGTATAAAAATGCAACAATTCAAATTTCATAAAATACATGTATTTAATTTTTTAGTTATATTAATTAAGATAATTATACCGTAAAAACGTGGACAAAAATGTAAAAAAAAAAAAACAATGTAATTAATAATATTGTATATTTTTAGCGATGGTGTGAACCAAGCTTTATGTGAAAAACAAAACAATGATATCAATTGACTCCTATAGGTGTGCACTGTTTGAATGACGTCAATATTCTCAATTGATGAAGCAAAATAATAGAAACACATTCGGCCTGTTATGCACTCGTAAAAATAGCAAAAAACGCGCCAGGCGTTTTGCAATAAATGTGTGAAATCTATTTTAACGTGTCTGTTCCAACATCTTCCCAAATTTATATAACCCTCGGGTCGTCTCTTAAAGCCTGATTCATCGAATGGAGAACTTGACATTTTTGTTTTGAATTTCGAATCCGAAATTTTGTTTGACAATCAATTTAAACTGAGCATTACAAAATTACAGACTCCTGTTGTGCCAATTAATGTCTGTCGGCCTGCCAGACTGGTTCAGTTTCAACGAGACAGATTTACAACTCCTTGTCATTATGGGCTCCTTTGTTTAACATACTCCTGCGATGACTCATCTATGCCACTGATTAGAAGTTACATGATGAGCTAATTATACTGTGAGGGTGTTGCAAAAAAAGCACTTATTTGCGTTGAGAATAAAGATATTTTTTTCAGGTAAATAATGTATCACGTGAATTAATTTATTGTGGGTAACATATAAAAACATGCAGATTACTTTAAGTAAACAATACATTATAAAGCATTTATCTCACTAGATATTTACTAGTAAAACATAAGCTTTGTAGCAACTAAGAATTTATCTATTTGAATATAGTTTTAAGTGACGATGGACAATTTATCGTCTACTTTTCTTAACAAATATCATCGATTTGAATATGCTTTTATAACGCTGAACAATTTACCGTCTTCTTTATATCATTGCTAATCATACAACTGATGAAAAATTGATCGTTTAAAATAAATGTACGATGCAATATAAATATGAAATGAGTGTATCCATTTAAAAGTAGATAAATTCACCTGTCCCACCGTTACGATATAATTAAGGCAATTTCTGATGTTTCGTATTATATTTTACAAATATAGTGAATACGATATGTTAATTGCTTTTAGAGCTACGTATCTTACGAGCTTTGTATCGATACAAATCGAAATATGCTGGTTTTAACCTGCAAATGTAAAGTTTACTGCCAGTTCAGTATTTATGATTTTTGTATAAAACTACAATATTATTTCTCAAACTAGTATTTGTAAGTAAATCAAATTATTGGTGTATTGAAAAATCTTTGTAAAATATTCACTTGTTTTTTTACAGTGAATATTTATATTTTACAGAAAATTTTATTATTATGTTTTCGCTATCCAGATCCTTCGATACTTTTGGACTTCAGTTTATTTTTGATTTTGACAAAGTAATAAAGGAAGTTAAAAACTCCAAATGCGAATAACTCAGAACATGACATTATGGTAGTGTTGTTCTAAAGGTGCGAAATATGTGTCATAATTTATATTTCTGCAACGCTAAATATGTATGCAAGATTCACGCCCTCTCTCTGACGGCGCATTGTTCACAATTAATGAATGTTGACAGGTGTGGCTGCCATCTTTTTTTCCATCAGTTTTGATTTTCAATACAATATACACATTAAATTTGAATTGTTGCAACTTTGTACGATTCCATATGTCTTATCACAAACGAATTGGGTTTTGCCCTTCGGCATCTTCAGGTGTTCCATCGCACGGATGCAACAGTACTGGCAGTTTAGGAGTTTGTTTTTTCTTTTAGGCGGGTTGTTTGGACATAGCAGCACCACACTTGCCCAGGCGGGTTGGTGTTCGGTTTGCTGTCTGGGTTTTCCTTCCCATAGCCAGGAGAACACTGCACGCGGTGTTCCCGAGTGGTCACCCATCCAAGCACTATCCGCGACCAACGCTGCTTAACTTCGATGATCGCACGAGAGCCGGTGCTTTCAACGTGGTATGGTCGTTGGCCACATATAAACATATATATGTCTTAATAATTCTGCCTTTTGCGCAAAATACCCCAAGAAAAATTGTGCAAGATGTTTAATAGTGATGGATAGCCGAATGGGTAGAACATTTTTTAGCGTCAGTATTAATCTCATGTAATCGTATCACTAAAAAAATATCGTCTTTACTATGATCAGCCTCTGTGTATTTAATGGTCAGCCATCGTGTTCATAGATCATCTGTTACACGAAGATTATTCTGCGGGCACCGACGGCTTCATAATAAAAATCGATATTAAAAAAAAATAATAATTTAAACTGGTGCGGCTGCAAAACGTTTTCATTAGCCGCTGATGTATATAATGCGGCCACAGCAAAATGTTACGTGAGAGCCACTAATATAGGTTTAAGTTCCGCTAAGATCAATATAAACTGTAGATCGTTTCAATTTAAAATTTGCGATCATAAAACGGTTGATATTGAATGACTTTAATAAAATATTCAAATAGCTTATCCCGTTATTTTCCAATTTAAAAAAAACTTGACACATTGGCTGATGCCTGAATACAGTTTGCCAAATCTTGGCGTAAATTGCAGTGTCATTATTATTTTAAGAATTGGCAATTTGAGTTATTTTATGAAAAATTCTATGTTTTTTTTTGCGATTAATATTTTATAACTTAAAGGTTCGCGGACGCCACATTAGCGTCATTTTTGAAAAAAACATTACGACCCGGGAACGCCTGTGGCGTCTTCGGATACGCGCACTTATACTACCAAAAATTAATATGAATTTTAATTCTTACTTTCAAAATTTATCGATAGATGGATGAAGAATGTACACGAGGTCTAAAATCAAATAGGAAAAAACTATTTCGGTGTAGTTATTTAGCGAAAATGTGCGGACCGTAAAGTGTTAAAACTGTGTTCTTTTTATTAAGTTAATAACGGATTTCAGCGGAAAAACAGATACAAGTAGAGATTTACAAAAAGATGGTAAATTATATCAAAACAATGTCGTATATCCAGTTAAAACAGGTTATACAGGTTTCCACCCAAAGAATCCGTGAATAATGGCACTTGAATTATTGCAGAATCTTAAAACAATTTACCTAAAACGACAAATAGAATTGATTTGTTCATAAAAATAGTAAACAAAGCTCCAACTCAATCAGTGTTTCGAAAATTTTTTATAATTCAATGTTAATTAGATAGCTTTTTTCATATTATAATTGACATTTTTTACACAGACGAAAAAGACATTCAATGTGAACAACCTTTATCATTCTGTTTACATCCATTTATAGATATAAAATAAAAAAAAGCTTTCATGGAGATAACTTTGCTTATCGTTATCTAAATATTGCATGTTAATTAAACAATATCACCTTCATGATGTTTAATCGTTATTTTTTAAATAAAATTTATGCTTGAAAACCATTTAATGTTTTTCATCGCAATGTTTGTTATTCACTGCATTATTTTCAACTCGTAAAACAGTTGATTTCAAAATTTAAGAACCTATAAATTCAATACGTTTTTTAGACTATTGTTGTAATACATGCTGTTAACGATCTTATATATATATATATTTAAAGCAATTCAGACAAAAAAATATAAACGCAAAGATATACAGTGGAACCTTTTTTATTTATCTCTTCTTATTCGAAGTTATATATTTCAAAAACGTAGAATCGGGGTAAGAAAAATATTAAAAAATTATTTTGCATTTGCATAATAACGCCAATCGGTTTTCACAGTAGCTATCATTGTTAATAAATTTACGAATACAGTTTTATATTCTTGTTTGCACAAAAATGTTATTTACCTATTTGCTGTTGTAAATATGTTTTTACAATTTATTCTTCTGGTTAAGATCGTAATACGTTCGACAAGCTTTTTTGTACAGCAGGAGAGCACAAAGAATTGAAAGACTAAGAAAATAATTATTGAAAAAAGTTCATATCAAAATTATTAGGTGCGATGAATTGTTCGCGATAAACTATTTTTCTAATAATTACATTCGCAATGAGCCAATGACAGGCTTGTGTTTTAATCGGTGCTGGAATTAATACTATTGCAAGAGCCTAGGATAAACAACCTTGATGAAATTTACAATATCGCCATTAAAGATAATATCGTTTCAAATAATACTAGATACTTAGATTTGTTTCAAAACGAAGTCAAGATCAATTCGATGAATCATGTCAAGTATTAAAATTTATTCATAGCTTTATAAAAGTAGGATATTTGTTTGGAAACTTTTTAAAAATGTCAGAATGGAAGTGAAATAAGTGGAGAAAAAATAATGACACAATGTCGCTGCAGATTATTCAAACCTGAATAAAATATGTTTTAATCGTAGAAAAGTGTCTTCTAGTAATGAGGGTAATAAATAAGAGAACGTCTCATATTCTTTGTCAAGCCAAAATTTTTCTTCTTCTTTCTTTTTGTTGCCTATACCATACTTACTTGATATGAAAGTTATGAAGTAAAAAAACAGTAATTGGTTACATACGCCGCTTTCTTGGGTGTTTTATTTAATCTAAATGATAACATAATATAATAGAATAATATATAAGTGGGCTCGGATTAAAAAAATGATTTATGAACATGCTAAAAGGTTGTATTTCTTTTAAATTAAAATTTGAAGAAAAAAACTCATAAAATGATCAGAATACCTTATATATGTTTGATATTTTAAATAATAAAAACACATTTTTTTAGTACTTATTTCCACAATATATTTTTTGATCAGGACCGGTTTCGCTCATCGCGAGCATTATCAACTGATAGAATACAATTTACAAAACCTAGGACAAGATAAGGATAAAAAGATAGGTTTTGTAAATTGTATTCTATCAGTTGATAATGCTCGCGATGAGCGAAACCGGTCCTGATCAAAAAATATATTGTGGAAATAAGTACTAAAAAAATGTGTCTTTATTATTTAAAATATCATGCCTTTCCATCAAGAAGTGACAGTTAACACCTTAAAAATAAAAAATATATGTTTGACTGCTTGGATTACTAGCTGGATAAGTCAATCAAAACTGTCAAATCAAATTGACCGATTTTATGTTCATCAGAATACAAATATTCAAGACTAAACTAAAGTTAGAATTCATTCAGAAATCATCGAGGCAACGTTCTTTGAAACAAAAAACAAACAAGCACATACATACTTACTTACGTCAAAACAACGTCGTATTAAGATATCAGTTGAATCCTTGTAATAAAAATGATAACACGTATAAAATGTTTTCTCTCATAAATAATCATTCTAAGCTTCGTTTTATACAGTAATACACATTTGGCTGAAAAAAATAAATATTAAATTCCTTCAATAAAAATAAACGCAAAATAAAATCAATTGATAATGTTAGGTTGAGTAAGGATTTCAAAGAAAAATGTGTTAATATGTAAAAACTATAGTCGCCTATAATTTCTTTCAATAACAGCATGATTACAATTTTACAAAGTATTGTCCGAAATTTTAATGCCAGGAGTTTTATTTATGACAGTTGTTTTTTGGTATTCCAAATGCACTAACACGTGTACCACTTTGTGTAACACCCAGCAGTTCGAGACTGTTTACCATAACTATTTTACAGGTGATATGGTAATTTTTTGATGTGGACAATGCGACGAAACAATACATATTTTGTATGTGGAAAAATATATTAGTATTAGCAATACATTCCCGTTAACAGTACGTATTTCACTTAAGTTGTTTTCCTTGAGGAGTTGAATAAATAAATCACCATTAAAATACTGTTTTTTTTTATTAATGGCTCTTTAATGTATTTGTAACAATTCATATAATTAAAATCATTTTAACATTAAATAACTGATATTTGAAAGTATTTTTGTAGGTATAACTTAAACTACACATATTCATTGAGAAATATATATTTATTGACCAGTGTGTATGTGATTTGTAAAGGCATAAAATCAACCTGCAAAAAAAACCACTAAATTTAAAACTCTAAAAAAATGATAAAGTGACTAACAGTGAATAGACAGAATAAGAATTCAAAATATCACAGAAGCAATTCATAGATCAATTCGAAATGGGATAGATATATTGTCACCTCGCTCAGAGATCGGTATCCAGTGCACGTGCGTTGCCAGTGTGATGCAAAAATCAGCCATAAATTAAATAAAAAACTATTATTTTAACCAATTTTTTACAATTTAGAGTTTTAAATAAAGCAATTAAAATTGGTAACGATAGAAAAAATATGTATACAGATTGATAAGAACATAACAACAATTTGGTAAATATGATTATAAAAGGAAAATATAGTGAAACATTGATATATTTATTATATTACGTTATATAAATAAAACTTATTTGAGATAAAAAAAAAACAGTTGAAATTAGTTAAATTTAACAGTTATTTATGGAATATCTTTATATACAATTCTGCTGCATTGAAATATTATTTTTTTTAATATTTAATTCTGACAAAAATTTAGAATTTACTCCCATCAATATGGGAATCATTATTAAATGTAAATTTTAAATTGAGCTGGGCTTACAACCCGCATATTCAAAAAATCTGTGGAATGTATGGTCTTGATGAAATATTATAAATTTAAAAATGAACTATGTTTTACTTAATAAAAATTGAATTTGGTGATTTTCAAGCTTGTAGCAAAATCAGTCGACGTTTCACATCTTTACTATTAAATAAGTATTTTATATATGAAAATAGCATTTTTTTAGGATTCTAAGCCATACAAATTTATGATTGGTTTTACCAATGTTATAAATCGTTTTATAAAAAGATGATTTAACCATCTTTTTCAGCATTATTTACATTTTATGTTGGTCGAAAGAATTCAGCGCGCTTTGGTAATAATTTATAAGTCTATATTTTTTTTTTATACATATCGCTGCCGCACACATTATGCGGGTATACTGACAAGAATAGACCACTAATCTTGGTTTCACTATTTTCTAATACGGGTTGTTGAAACAAAAGTATTCACAGTATTTGATAAAATATTTAGCAAGTAGTCACCCGATGATTATAATAAATAGGCAAATTAATTTAATGCAAAATAAAATCAACTAATATAATGATTTATAAAAACGACTAACTTTGAGCAGTAAAATAAAATGTTTTATTGGTATTAAAAATAGATATCAAATATTTAAAATCTGATATTAAAGTTGCATGCGATAATTCAGTTTTTCTACGGCGATTACAATTTAACCAGGAAATTGTCTAGTTAACTTCCTTTTGATCTTTTTAAATATACTAAATTGGAATGTAACTTAATCGAATTAAGTCCGTAGAAAAAATCAACTTCATACTTTATAAGCTGACAGAGATTGAATTAATAGATAATTTACAGAACACTCCATAATGTTACCAGTAATTGAAGACATCACAAAAAATAATGCATTTTGGTTTTTTTTTGTTTGTTTATTTTATAGTGTTGTTCTTTCGCAACTAATAGTTCAAAACTCGATAGCGCCGCCAATTACTGACTATTTCAAAATGTGCGAAATGTTATTAAGTTCATTTGTAGCCCATTCACCACGATTCAACACAGCCCGACCTGTGCCGTACATCAATATTCCGTTGACGTTTTCATTAGTAAACTTTAGCACACGGCTTTAATGACAGATTAAATAAAGAATTTGGATTCGAGATAAAAATAAATATTATATATCGGCCATTTTGAGTCAATATGTGGCCTATTTTGTCAAATAGCTACAGTGCAACAGCGATATGATATATTTATTTTTAAATACAATAACTGATATACATATGGTATATTATAGAATATAATGTATCGATGGTCATATGGTAACATGTCCTGGTAACTAAATATATATTTGAAGACCACAAGTAATACATATTATATTTCAACACTTATGTAATTTTTAGTTAAGCGATTTTTTAATTTGATGTCCCGAATAATCGTTCAAATCAGTATCTCACATTAGATATTAATTTTTTATTCACATTATAAAAAGGGATGTCCACTGAACATATTGTATTTTTATGGAAAAATTTTGCGAGAGTTCTTCTGAGATATGCGATGTTTTTCTAAATAGTTGGCAAACTTGATATGGTTTGCTAAAAAAAAACCTCGAATTTAGAAGAACAAGATTTTTTTACAATATCAGTTAACTGTATACAAAAAAAAATGGACTTCCAATCATATTCGCTTGTGACCTTCATATCGTAATACAGCATTTCTCTCATTTTGTCATTAAATAAAGGTGTTTTTATTTATAAGAATCGCAAGATTTTACAAAACAAATTTAAAAATCGTGTTATAATTTTTGTATGAATTTATTTCTCTTTTTGAATTTATTGCAGTTCCAAATATGAAAAATGTTCAAGTATCACAAATACCCATAAATAATATACGTACGTAAAAAACACGACTTGGTATCTATTATATTTCGAGCCTTCCAAATTCAAATTTTACTATACCAAGAATAAAAATTACGTTGATATAATATTTCATCACACATGAATACAGAAAATATGACAACGTTTCTCTCGTTTTTCGTACTTCATCTCGGAGGCCATTGGGTGACTTATAATACATAAAAACCGTTGCGAAGTAATATCGTGAAATCAGATTCTACACGGAATAACATACAGTCAATTTGGACAAAAATCGAATATAACATACAAACAGACTTGCACGGGCGGAGACTAATTCGCATAGGCGTTATTAGAAAATTATAACGGTTCTTTGCTTACTGTTGCTAAAGATTTTTGAATAAAGAACAATTCCAAATTTGAGCGGGTTTACATAATGAGATAAAAGACGTAGGCATTATTTTACCAATGAGCAATATATATTTAAGTCATAATATAGGTGTTGAACTATTATACATTATTTTTATATTTGTTTATTTTACGATCAAAAAAAATAGTTTAAATTTAATTTTTCATCGGGTTTATCGACCATCGATATCTTTCTATATATTATGTGTACATTTTTTTAATGTTATGTTTTTCAACTTTGTTATAATATAACTAGTACGTAAGCATATAATATTTTATTTACATTCTTTATACTAACTCTTTTCCGTTGAACTGGGTATTTGATAGTCTCTCGCCAAGAAATTAATTCGCTTTAGAAATACGAAGTAAATTTTAAATATATATTTGGACAAAAGCGTGAATATTTTAAACACATATTGATTCTTTAGATTGATTTTTAGATTAGGTTGTTGGTCACATCAAATATCAACATAAAACATGCATTAAGTATAATCTGAGACTTTTTTAAGCAGTGGTTAATATTTTAGCGTCAAATAATTTTTTTAAATATCAATTTGGTTAAAACTGACATTTGTTAATCAAACAGTTACAACATATAATTCTAAGCTGTCACTAATTTAAGACTCCAAAAAATTAATCAAAATCCAAAATTTCTAATTGGGGACTATATTTTGATTTAATAACTATATATCTAGTATAAACGATATTGTATCTCAATAAAATATGTATCGAGCTTACGCTGTCAAATAAGAACATTTATTAAATACGTCTAAATTCATGTTAATAGAAGCCGTAAATATAAAACATTAAAAACAAATCATAAAAATAAAAACAATGAGGCTGCAAAAACACAGTAAGTACTATACGTATGTTTTACGATTTACGGCATCCGAGATTTTTCTCGATCGAGATCGAATAAAATTCATGAGGCACGCCACCACCGATTTATTTATAATAAATTAGGGGTGGAAACGCTCGACAACACGCTGGTTAAGGACCGAGCGATATATTCGAGTTTGTTTTATAAAATAATAATTACAGTAAATATTTAAATCTGTTAAACGAATGACCAGAGTATCACAAGGTTAGTGAAGATCTTAGTGTATCATCACAGCACAAATGCGACACAATCGTTCACACAAACCGGATTCACCTCGAGCATTATTTTTATCTACAGTCAGTGTGGTACTTTAATTACCAGATCACGTGAACCGACTCGCCGAACATATTCTTGATAGGAGAATAATGTTTTGAATGTTAATTCTTGCAATTAACATTTGTTACGTGGTTACATCATTCCGCAGCACACGCGTTAAATCCCGCCTGCAGCGAATCACTTGTGATAAACTGAAGCGCAAATAAAGGCTAAGACGATCGTCGTGAACTGTCCCAAGAGTTGAGATGAGCTGCTAGCCGCTGACGCAGCTGTAGTCGATTTGTTGCTAACAATCACCTGAACTGGACTGTTGGGCTTTTGCGGAGGTGGAGCTTGGTTTATTTTGTAAATTTCGCGCACTTGCTCTTCGGTCGGTCCATACATGTAACTTCTGACGCCGACATTACTCCTGAGGATTCTATAATTCGTTTGGTTGACGTTAACTTTACCGGCTACAAAGTTATGCAGCTTGTTGATTACGACGTACAGGTTTCCGACGGTGTCAAAGGTGAACCTGTCAGTCCACTGGATGTAATTTACGTCTTTGGCGATGATCATTTGCTCTGTTGCGAAGTTTGTCATGCTGTTCCACTGAGCGATGGAGTAGTTTCCGATCAAACCGTAGTACAAGTAACCGTCTTCGTCCATAATCATGCCGTCGGTTTGAGAGGGTTTTATGCCGAGCTCTCTTATCAGCTGCATCGTCATGGAAGCCGGGCTGGAGACGATACTCTCGTTTTTGAGGACTGAAGTTTGAACGGAATACAGTTTGAAGCTGGCTAAAGGTGAGAAGTAGACGTTGCGATCGACTTTTCCGTCCATGCCCATATACCTGGGTCCAAGTGCAATACCGTCGACGTTGACCGGCGAATCGATTTCCGTGCCGTTGATGTTGAAATGCACCGCTTCAATTGCCGCCCTCATAGAGTTGGCTTCTCTCAATTTCCACGAACGGCTGTCTTTCCTGCTGAAAACTATGATGCCGGGGTCCATTCCACTGTTGTCGGTGATATAAGCATAAGTACCGTCAGAATCGTCGAGAACGATGTCATTCAAGTAACTGGTGGCGGACACGACACTTTCGGGAAAAGTGAACTTAGTCGAAGCTCCGTTAATGTCTTTCAAGTCAATCAAAGTCAGAGACGGCCGGCAGGTGGGTATACTTGAGTTAGGACTCATGGTAGCTGTTCTCCCGTTGTCGATCACCCACATCATCCCGTTTCGGTCGATTTCAATGCTCTGTACGGACTGAAAAGCGGTGCAGACACCGATTTCATTTTGAGACCAGCTCGGGTACGGAGTGAACACTGGGCTGGTGTCATTATTTACTGGAGTAAGAGGCAAAGTGGCCAAAGTGGCCGGAACGCCAGCTTTCATACGAGGAAGCGTTACGAATAATTTATCACCGAATTGCTTTATTCCAGAAACTAGTACATTTTCTTTGATGTATTTACCGGAGGCGATAGAACTCTGGCGGGCCTCATCATTAGGCCAGGCATAGTCGAGGGTTTTCCACTCGTAGAGCACTCGGAACTGATCCCTTTTTCGTTTAGGAGAGAACGCCCCCTGTGAGGCCACTAGGCCAACGAAGGCAAACAACAACACAAGACGTGACGTTACCGCCATGTCGACTATTTTGGCACCACTGAGCACTATGGAAATAATTCTTGGCGAGAAATGCGTTATCTTATCGAACACTAGCGATGGAATGACGCCGGACTGAGCGGCGCGGCGGACGGAACGCGGTTATATGTCTTTTCCCCCCTCTATTGGCCGAGCTGCGGAGAAGGCGCCCCCTTGGCGTCTCGTTCCGCACAACAGCATTATAAAAATGTTTTGTAATTCAAAAATTGCATTTCCAACTAGGAACTCATAATTTTATTTACTATCTATCGATGACTCGAGCAGGTTTCATAATATTTATAAAATAAACCAATTCCGCGCTTTATTCTCGTCGGAGCGAAAAACATAACTTCACAAATTTTTTGACAGTTGACATTGAAAATTTAAAATAACAGCTTATTATTTCATACATAAATTGTTTCCCAGAATGTATTGTATTCAATTGAAATGGTTTTTCTAAAGATGTTTGATTGTAGTTATCTATATATGAAAAAAAGAATACATATTTATATTTTAATGTTATTTGATTAATATTTGTTGAAAAACCCTTTCAAAAATGACTTAATAACATAATCGTTAATGGAAGTTGTCACGGGCAATTGTATTAATTATTATTGGATTAGTATTATTAAATTTGTTTTAGCTGCAATTTACTGCATGTCTTGTGGTAAGTGTTTTCCTGTAATTAATAACTTTGGTACATAGACGACTAACTGTTTATTTTACGTCAGTTCTGTTGCATCTATGTGATAGAATGCCTGACGATGCCGAAAGGCGAACCCGGGTCGTTAGTGACAAAACATGCGGAATCGTACAAAGTTGTAACAATTCAGATTTGATATTGAAATTCCCACCTTCAGCCGATATCATAAATTATTCAAAAACATTGTTACCTAGCATCGCTCACATTTTATAAAATAAACTTTGGCGAGCTAAAAATATTTCATTATCGCTACAAGATTATTTCTTGCGGATAAAACAGATAAGAAATTTTATTGTGTATATATTATTAAGTATATAAGGCTGTATAAATAATGTATTTTATTCAAGAATTGTATAGTATATTAGAATAATATCGTGTGGATATCCTATTTAACATGTAGACTAGATTTACTTGGAATAGAGTATAGGTGGACATAAATTTGTTTATTTCGAATTGACGCGCAGCGAAGTAAGATATTTGACAGCTTGGTGTGACCATTCACTAAATATTTTTCAAATTACTTACAGTGGTGTACTGCTCTTTTGTTTTTAGTGCTATTTTTGGGTAAATGCTAAAAAATCGATTTGGTAGACAGCGGCATACTGAAAAATTTTGGGTTCACCTGCAAAATTGTGTGAGACTGATTTTATTATAAACTCGTTTTAATACTACAAATTTTCGATCCTGTAAACCTAAATCAATAAAAATAAATTTGATTATATTTACAAGTTAAATTTGCCGTTTTGCGTGTGTTTTGTATCGGGAAAATGTTGAGTTATAATGTTACACATATGCTTTGAGATAAGTATTATATAAGTATCATTACTCAATGATTCGATGCTTTGCATTATCTTACAATGAGATTGACTCTCTTCTGTATAATGGCACCAACATATCCAGTATTTATCTCTTCAAAGTATAACTAATACTTAATAGAAGTATGAATACACACCATCAAATAATTTACGCCTTATATCGGGCCTCTATAAGTCTTTTATAGGAAAAGTTTTGAATTTTGTTCGAATTTCAAATATTTTGAATTCTATCAAGAAAATTATTCGATATTTAAAAATAATACACTCATTAAAATGTCTTGAAAGAGCCATACCAACATAAAGAATTTATAGCATATATTTCTGTGAGTGTTCATGAAAAATCAAAGACAAACTTAATTCATAATAAAGTGTGCATTATTGGTGTAAATGATAAATACACGTGTGTAAAATGTTCGAATGTGGGATAGTAATTAGAAATGGGACGTTTATTAGGAAAGTAGTTTGATAGTAAAATGGATCGTGCGTTTTTTTTAGTCATGCAACAGGAGAGTACCTATCAATTTTTTTCGGGCGTCAAACTAAAATTTTGAAGAAATACTTAATTTTTAATTTTGAAGAAGAACAACAAGACGTTAATTTTGATGCTGATGTTATAACTGACATCGCTTATACGATTCATCATTTGTTCGTTTCTATCACTAGGTCAAATAATTTCCCAACACTTATGCATTAGTGTCACAAAAAATAACCGCAATAAATTTGTCTCCGCCATTTTTTAAATTTTAATATGAAATCTCACGACACCGACTCAGCAATCATTATGACATAGAATATTGGATAATTGTTCACTCATATTTTACGTCGTTTCAAATATTCGAGCAACCAATAAACATGTGCAATTGAAAATACAATTAAGTATTTAGCATTTAGGCATTGATGACGTTTGCGTTTGTAATTAAATACAATTTACACTGCATGGCTTAGAGTAATTGCGAAAAAAACTTTCAACGTCACTGGAAAAGTTTCTAGTGTCAAGTGACACCAATTTAAATTTCACAAACGTTTCGACGCTAATTAAAAACGATACGTTTTTGGACGAAACAAATTGCTGTTAGGCGGTCTTAGCGCAATAATTAAGTTTTTGGTGCTAATCTTTTATCGCGAGTAAATCGGTATATAAACGATTTCAAACATTTTACTTTTCCCTTAAAACTTATGGCAATTAAGTAAGCGACACTTATAGTAGACAAAACGTACGACGAAAAAATATTTTATTTATATAATAGTTCACATTTGATACGCTGGGCGCCACTTTATTTTCACTTTGCGTGTGTACGATGGTCGTGCAAGTGAAGCCAACGTATATAAAAATAAAATATTAGATCAACATATGCAGCCACAATAAGTCTATGACTTTTTTAATTGCAGTCTGGGGTTATGCAATCGGGTCATATTGCATTTAAGTACGTCTATTTCTATATAATAACGCAAAAATTGCTTAAATCATATTTATTCAATAATATATTTTTTTGCTATTTTCGAAATGTAACATCATAAAACGACTTGAAATTTTCACGTCATTTCGATGTTCAATAAACGAAACCCTTTGACAGATAAATATGGCGAGTGAAAATTCACTGGACGGGAAACATTTTACCCGCCTTCGATTAAAATGAAGGTGTGGCAATTGACCGGCCAACAAAACAAACTGTTGCCTGGTTTATTTTTAAACTCATTCAACAATAACTCGGGGAAGGTCAGTTATAGACTTGCGGCAAGTTTATGATAGGTTATGTTATCGTTTATTGTGAAATGAAGTAATTTGACGTTTCGAAATGCCTTCGAAAGAGACAACAATATTTTGGATTGAGAGTGAATGAGTTCAAATTTAGAATTCTGGGCGTGGACTATGGTCCATCTGGAATCATCGTTCTTTTGTTTATTCTACATATTTTGTACCTAAAACATGTCTTCTAATACAACTATAAAATCATGTTATGCATCTATTACACAGACTGTAAATTTTCTATTCCATTTCAAGTGCGTTGATAAACGTATTATTGAAATATTTATTTTTGTGTCGCATGTTTCAATACGGAAAGCAATAACATATGAATAACAAATCGAAACGTCAGCATATTGTTTTTTCATGCATTTGTGTATTACAGACATAATTTTATATATAGCTTAGATTTTTTCATGCTTATTGGTCGAATTGACTTCGTAAGTAGCGATTGTCGAGGGCAAGATGTAACAGAATGATGGCACCAATTTCCGCCCCGAAAAACCTAAAAGTTTTTACTGTCAATTCTAGCAAATATTTGAAAGTGAATATAATTCGGATGCGTAACCATCGCTTGTGGCGGTGTTAATAATGCGTTGAAAACAAGTGCGCATGCGATAAATTAATCTAAATAATAGTCACCGTCAGTGAATTGACCGTAAACTATGCGATAAACTGATTAACGTCATTGTTTTCTGGAAAAAAAGTCATAATTTATTTACCTTGTTAGTTAAAAAAATTGTTGCCATTTTTTGATACAACTATGCTTGCTCATTGAGTAAAGTGACGGTCTATGAATGCCTTACGAAAGTTTAATTTATTGTTTTTTTATATAAGTTTGAAAAATTTTACGTAATTTTTTTTCAGAATAATTTCCTACGTGAATGAGACATATATTATAAATAATAAAAACACATTTTTTAGTACTTATTTCCACAGCATATTTTTTGACCAGGACCGGTTTCGCTCATCGCGAGCATTATCAACTGATGTTATCATTACAACTGACATTATCAACATGACAACAATGCTCGCGATGAGCGAAACCGGTCCTGATCAAAAAATATATTGTGGAAATAAGTACTAAAAAATGTGTTTTTAAAATTTAATATATATTGCCTTTCCATCAAGAAGTGACAGTTAGCACCTTAAAAGTGAGACATATATGGTATCTACTCTATTTATGACTATCCATCTAAAAATGATGCTCTAAATATATATATATATATTTTTTGATAGTTTATTTGAATATAAGCTGTTTGACTATATGAATAAATTAGAAACTGATAATATATCAAGAAATAAAGGTGCAAAGTTTTAGTGGATTGCAGATTTTTAACGGTAAATTTTCTTTGGATGATAGTGTTATAATTTTAAAAAATCCTCTACTGATCGATTAAAAATTAAATTATTATTTTTTAAATAAATTTTCTTTGCCATCAATATGCGAACATGTTATATATAAAAAAAACGAAAAAATTAACACATGAAGATGTGTTACAAAAACACATTCATAAAATAATAAAGTCGTCACTCAATTATGCGCCGACGTGTTGATTTATCAACGAATGTCATATCTTTTAACGCCAGAAGATCGTTTTCACGTGATTGCAATACAGGCATATTTATATTACACCTTGGCTAGATGAAGAAATATTTATTCACCAACCATATAACATGTCTGATGATACACAAGTGAAATTAGCCTTATCAAGAAAGATATCGGGAGACAAGGTTGATCAATCAATCATTGATTTATGGATATTTAATTTGAAATGTAACAACTTTGTTCGATTCAACATGTTTTGCCACTAACGACCCGGGATTCACCTTTCGGCATCTTAAGGCATTCTATACACGTATGCAACAGAATAGACGTAAAATAAACAGTAAGCATCGTCTATAAACCAAAGTTATTAATTACAAGAAAACACGCACCCCAAGGCAAGCAGTAAATGGCAGCTAAAACAATGAATATTATTGAATTTGTCAATCTAACCTAACCCAACCAATCCGGCAAATAGCCAATTATTTCATATTAAACATGTTATAGGAACAAATAATAATAAAAGAAATTCAAAAATTATTTATTTGAATTCAATCGTAAATAGTATTTCTTCTATTCAAATTATAATTAAGGATTTTAACATAGGAAAATAACCGCTCTACGAATACGGAGTTGGTGGAAATGCTGTAACATTCAATGCTGAATCATTTATGATTTTTGGAGATTGCTGCATTGCCATTTCAACATTTAAATTATAGACTCCGTCAATTTTTCCACCATTTTAAATGCATTGTAAAATTCATTTTAAAATTTTGAAATAGTCTCTTTCATTTGCTGTATTGGGATTCAAACGAGGACGATTTATTTCCTCTTATTCATTGGGCTATTTTTCAAAATCGTCTTATCGTGAAAGTAATCGGAGTTGGTCGTTTTTCACGACTCCGTCTTCGACTCTGGCTAAATCCCATCTGATCCTAAGTACAGCGAAAGCGATGAACCGAATAAAAGTCATGCCCCATACACTTCCGTACAAACTCACTTTCTCAAATAAAGGTCACTCTACATTACAGTAATCGTATAAAAAATCATTTATAAATAATGCATTGATATTTGTTGAACAAAATAAAACACAATTATTTAATTTTCAATTAAAATTCTTAAGTACTTTTATCGAGATAACCTACTTCCATTTCGTTATATTATTTTAATATCCTGTAAATTACTGTAATAATATAAAGTCTGTCTTCGTGCAATGTCAACTGTACACAGCCTAGTTCGAGTTTATTTTATAATTAGCTTAAAATATTGACGTATGTTTGTACTGCAAACTGTGTTTTATTTTTATAATCACTCTTTCTGTAGAAAAATACGGTTTATGTCATTCGATTAATTCTATCATATTATAACAACTGAGTTGCCATGAGGTTACATATATATTATCCACCTGTTGCATATATTTCGCAGTTCAATATGAATCCGTGTTACGTATTCAGTGTTCTATTTACAATGGTCTCCCGATGGCTAGCAGAATACTGAAAATTGAATGCAGCTATTGTCAGATGAAAATCTCTGAATTTGATAGTGAATTGAGACGATGTTTGATCAATTATAAACAGTGTTTTAAGCCAGCGCTTCTCAACGTATAGTACACGGCGGGATAAAATATTTGTTTGCCTGGTTTATATTTCAGCCACAACTTTCCAAGAAAACGATGACCAACGCTAGCGGAAAATTAAAAGCTACATAATTATAATAAGTTAACTGGAAAAAATCTGTTGCCAGCCTAATGTTCTGTCGAATCTGCGTTATCACTTTGAATCATTGGAAATTGAGAAAAAAATAAGTCGTCATTAAAGCACAAACCATTTAGATGTAAAATTAAAAGCTACTAACTAATTCCACACATAAAATTTTATGCAGTTCACATAAAAAACAATGATCGCATTAATTTAAATATAAAAAACAAGTCATGTTGCAGCTTCATTTTTTTTAGAATTATAATAATCAAGGGGGCTTTGATTTTGTGTGGGGGATAAAACCCACAATAACATTGAGAAACACTGAATGAAACACCATGTGATGAAATAATTTTTCACAGTTCTCTTTTTAATCACTTATTGTAATCAATACATTGTTTTCCAAGTAATTTGAAGAGTATCCGCCCATGCATTCGGTATCATATCTCGATTTTTACTTCATATTATATTCGATTTGTAAGGGTACTTCGTTGAATAGTTTTGAACATAAATAAATACCGGCGTCTCTTGGAATACATTCTTTTATTGTTTGGATGTTTATTTTATGTAATTCGTACGCTAAACTGTTTTTTTTTTTATTTCATTTATGTGTTGCATAAGAAGACAAAATATATTTAACATAATTGGACAGAGTGTAGGCTGCAGTCTACCAGTTGGATGTGAAGCCAATTATGGCTGACTAGGATCTTGATTATCGCAAAGAATGATTACAAATAAAAATATTCTAAAACGGTGAAAAATACAGCAATGTATTTTAGTTCTGCAGAATTTTTATAAGATATAGTTGATAGCTATTTCGGCTCATACCTTCATCAGAACTAGGTTTAAACATACATTTATTATCTATGTATAGCTGCGTAGAAAAGTCCAAGTGCCGCCTTTTTATTTTATTTTACTGCTAGCGCAATATAGGAGGCTTACGAGGACTCAAAGCTTAGGTGTAAGGAAGACAGGCAACGGATTCCTTGGAAATTTTCACAGGCAGCAGAGGTTTTCACTAAGAAATGAAAGGGGCAGCGGAAAAGAAAGCACAGGAGGACCTTTTTTCAGGCAAGAACAAATTAAATTTCTTATTGAAAATTCGTAAAATTATAAGTCGGTCTCCGCTTCTCAGACCATTACGAAGGGCTAATGCCTTCCCGTAATAAACCATCTCCGTCCAATATTTAAGCTTATTGAAATTGCCGCCTGTTTACTTTTATTTACATTTTTTTTAGTTTTATTGCTAGCAGGAAATAAACTAGGTCGTTTAAACAGAAGAGAAGGTGTATTGTGTACTTTTTCTACACAGCTATATATAGATAAGTAAATGTACGTTTAAACATAGTTCTGACGAAGGCGTGAACCGAAATAGCTATCAACTATATCTTATAAAAAATTTGTAGAACTAAAATACATTGCTATTTTTTCACCGTGTTACAATGGGTTCTACCAAGTAAATGTCAATTCAATCAAAAAATATTCTAGGTTTTTATTAAATAATATAAGACTCAGATTATTCCATTTGAAAGTTATCTATAAAAACATGTTTTGTATAAACAGTTAGAACTCTTTAATTAAATATTATTTTTTGTCTGAGAACCTTTGCCCAGTATGAAGGTAAATTCTATTCAAACATAATGAAACCTATCGCTTGATGTTAATTCGCTATTAATTATTTCTTGTTAGACGCTGCTGCTCGTATTACAAACTTGAACTAGTAAAGTTTATCACAATGCTGCATATTATATTTATATTACTATAGCCAACTGCGAATAATAAAACATATGACTTTATAACAAGAAAACACAGTTTGCGTATTACAACGCTGACAACTTTTTATTTCGCTGATCTGTCTTTAAGGTTTATTTATTTTCTGAAAGAGACGTTTCTCCATTATTTTTTGTATCAAGATAACAAGAAAACAATAATTGCAATATTGAAACAATCTTTTCTCTTCACAATCAATCTACGGAGTTGTTTTTAGAAGACGAAGAAGGTTACGAGAAAGTGATTGCTGTAAAGCGAGGCTGAAATAGTTTACATCATATGTGGCCAATCTGTTCAGTCGCACGGTCACAATATACAGAATCAACGTTGATAATTGAACAAAATTAAAAAGAAGAAAAAACTAACAATATATCAGTCGTATAATTGCAAAAGACGTTGTGATCGTTTCTTAACACGAATACATAATTAATTTTCTACGGCAATTGTTATCATGTACGGCTATCAGACGGTTTCGTTGCGGCCGCATACAACTTCGTAGTAATTATTGATATTTAAATAAAAGTATTTTTACTGAGTAATTCAACCGCTGATGTTTAGAATGCGGGTAAAATTTTAGGTGAGAACCACATGTATATTGTAGGAGGAGAAAAGTTTACGGCAAACTAAAATTTTACATTACAAACTCATGTAAATCTTGTTATGGATGCAATAAAGTTGTTCAACCCAACTCCTGGATTTTTTCCCAGGTCATATTCGCCACATGCGGTCGCGCGTTGTCGTGTTGCAGGGATAACTTTGAGTCCATTCATCCTGCCCGGCCTCTTTCTTGTCAAAGCTGCACTTAATTTGTTTAATTGGTCACAGTATACTTGTGCCGTCATAGTTTCACCATATTTTAACACTTCATAATGAATTATTCCTTTGAAATCCCTCCAAACACAAAGTAAGTGTTTTTTTGGGTGTAAGCCAGTTCGAGGGGTCGGAATTGGTTGTTGTCCACGATTTAGATATTGATTTACTTCGATATATTCGTATATAACACCCACTTTTAATCTCCGATAATCAGGCTTAGAAAAAATGGTCGTAAAGTGTGTTTTTTTTGCAGCAATTGGCACGCGCTTAGTCGCTGCGCCTTGTTCCGATCGCTCAACGTGTATGGCACCCAAATTCCTACTTTTCGAATTTTCCCCAGCCTTTTCAGGTACTTTTGTGTTATGGACCATTTAATACCGACTATATTAGACAATTGCTTTTTTGTTAGCATAGGATTTTTTTCGATTTCAGCTTTCAGGGCGGCTTCATCCACTGTATGATGTCGTCCACTTCGAGGGTAATTTTCAATGCTTAAATTGCCAGATTTAAATTTTGTATACCATCTCTGACATTTTCGAACCTTTAACACGTCTCCATAAATGTCGCAAATGTTTTTTGTGGCGACGGCTGCACTGTTCTGGGCGTTATATTGAAAAAGCATGCAACCGCGCATATATTCTTATGAAGGGCAAAGGTCGGTCATTCTGTTTGGGGCGAATGAAAATATTTTTTTCTGTACGGAACGTAACTTGAGATGTCACACAACACGAAAAAAAATATTATGACATCTTATTTAACCAAAGGCCCGAAGCCGACCGATTTTAAGATCAGAAGGCCTCGTATCTTCTTCAAATGTGGTGTTGGCAGCTATTTCCTTAGTGCTGGGGACATCATGGCCTGCAGCAAATACCTGATTTTGGTTCGAGTGGTCTAAGATCGGTTATGTTTAACAAAATAAATCTCGTTACATTGTCATGCTACATTTGGAGGAAAATATTGAGGAGGGCTTAAAAAATATTATAACACAGTACAAGGTTTGGTTTTAAATCCTTGAAGACTTCCGATTGACTTTTTCAAGTTCTCAGACATGGGGCTGTAGATATTTTTCGACACCTTCAGGATTTCGACGTAGGCTGTTTCCAGATCCAAGTCTCTGTGGAATTTGTTTGATCTTATAGTTGTATTAATTATATAAAATGGATGGCATTATTGTCTTATCAATTAACTTTGGATAAAGTAAATATTGTTTTGAATTTTACATTCCTTGACAATAATTGATTACGACTATGTCCAAGCGCTGTATAAACTGATTTACTCACCCTTAAAATATGGCTTAGTTAACCCTTTGCACTCGAATGCCGCCATAGAGGCGGCATTGTAAGTTTATCGTATTACTCGGATGCCGCCGCAGTGGCGGCATGTTTATAAAGTCATTTTTTGTATACTTTTAGCATTTTTTATATGTCCATTTTAACTAGATCCCAATAACAGATCATTAGGGAGTCATTTTCTGATAAAAAAAACATAGCCAAACATAGTCGGCTTGCGTAATATCAATAAGTGTTGTCATCGAAATGCATGGTGGATCCCGAGTGCATACTTCAACTGTTCCTACAGGAGAACGTCTTGCAGATAAATTACATAGATTACGTTCAGGGACTAAGAGGGCTGTGCAGTATGTTCAAATATAAAAATTTCTGGCGGGAGATTGGAAACACGGCTGTTTTGCGAGACCTGCGTAAATAAGCCAGGATTACATGTGAGCGATTGCTTTGTAAAATACCATAAAATGAAGAATTACAAATAAAATAAAAATATGTACATTATATCCATTATATATCTTTTTTACAGATTTTTTTTAATTTTTAATATATTTTTTTTATTACTTTGATTCATATAGCGAATACGATTTTCGCAAAAAAAACGCGTCGAGTTGCTGGTAGGCACATACGAAAAAGTGCTCGAGTGCAAAAGGTTAATAGATGGTTTTAGAAATTCGTCAGTGTACCATAAAAACGGCGTTATATGCTTGTTAACGTTGACGTCACTATCTGCTACATCCTTCCTTGTATGAGGCATCGTTTTCGTGTTTGTTGTTATCTCGTTACTCGTAAAAACAAATGACTACACCATAATTTGTGACGCCATCTTGTTAGGCCTGGACAATAAACTTTAATTTGAAACTCTAAAAAAAATAGGAGAGTTTTCAAAAAAAGAATTATGCTCAAGATTTCGATGTTACGAACAGGCTTCAAATTTTTCATTTCAAATTACTCAATCATTCTGTTGTAAAATTCGAGGTCATATTTTTCTTGCAACCAGATATAATTGATAGTTCATAGTTCTGATGAGGGTGTAAGCAGAAATAGCTATCAACTTTATACGTTAAAAATATTGTAGAACTCATCGTGTTGTAATAGAGTTCTGAACAGTAAATGTCAATGCAATCGATAAACTAAAAAACATGTTTATATTATAATATAATTTGATTCCAATGTTATTTTTTTCAAATATGTGTGTGTTTCCTTTTGCATAATCACTATAAAAGGTATAATAATAGTCTTTTATGTCGTAGTCGAGTGGTAAACGTCGTTGGCTCCGGTTGTAAAGTTGAGGGTCTCAATTCATATTACAGGCAGTTCAGCACATGCATTTTTCAATCGATCATTAACTCATAAAGTCTTGCTAAAAACAGGACACAGCGAGAGCGATAAGCTAGCCGTTAGTCACGTGATATCTCTGTCGTATTTTCTATTCTCTTTTAGAAAAATAGAGTTTGAAAAACTTTATAAAGCGGCCTCGAAGAGAAAAATATCTGGTGAGATCACATTAGAAGCGGGTATGGTTAGCTATTATTATATAATTATTTTTTTATGAATCGTAGTTTTATGATTAATTTATACCATACTACACTTCTTTTTTGAAAAATAATCAATTCAGTCAGGATTTCAAAGCATTTTTATCATTAACTACTTCATATCAAATATATATATTTTTTTGCATTACTCTTCGGCCGTAACTAAAAAAAATTGTGTAATCGCTACGGATATGAGCAATCCACAGTGAGGAAAATTCATGTAGACGCCACGTACATTCATATGTTTAGTAAACAACAGAATTCTTCAACACGGTGTATAGCGTAAAAGGCTACTTATATAATATATTTTCAAGAGTAGTTTTACGATGTTCAATTGTATTTAACGTCGAAAATATTTTTATTAAATGTCCATCATCGTTGAGGCTACAATTTATAGCGATTTTTGAACACCGTATTAATTTTTATAATCAATATCATAATATTTTGTGTAGGCAATTATATTTATCCTGGATGTTTTTTTTAAATTATTTTGACGTTACCCTTTCTCCAAAACGGTCGATTGCATAACGCGAAGGATATCTACCTATTATGAAAAACGTAAACGAAAATTGGCGAGTAAATTTACTGCTCAAACGAGTTTCTATTGGAATTTGAAGTGATAGAACTGTAATCATTATTCTTAGACATGCACCCAAAAGTTCATGGCGTGCAGCTTTAACTCTTTTAGTGATTCAATCTTCAAGGCATTTTCTTTCTGAGGCCAATTTAAATTCACACAACAATAGGTAAACAGTGAGTTCAATGACTTTAGAGCATTTCTTAGCCATTGGTTTATTTTTATATGCCATGTCCGCTCCTAGTGCGAGTATGTTGAATATAAAATATTATTGGAGAATCTCAGCGATAGCGGCATTTAGAAGAAGTTTGGTTTCTGTTAACACTATCAGCCTCGGAGAAAATTTTTCAAATGAAGCCTTGTGTCCGGCCCATTTTTAAATAAATGGCGTATTTATTGAGTGTGTTCTAAAAGTGTTATAACTATGTTAATATTAGATAAAAATCAAATGATACTCTCTGAGATGGTTTAAAAAATTATTAAAATTAGCTCTAGAGCAGTGGTTCTCACGTGAAATTTCACTGTGGCGGCATTATAAACATCAGCGGTTTACATCCTATAGAAATGTCTCGTGGCCGCACCAAATGTCATAAAATAGTTTCGATATTTTTTTTATATAGTGTGTTACACAGAATGATCTTTCACAATATACAGTTGTAGGTAAAATCAACAAAATTAATAAGGCAATTGTTATTATTTTTTTATGTTGACTTGATTCATGGTCAACGTATAACTTTTGACCAAAATTTTTGAACAGTTTTGTGAATAAACGGTCTTTTACTTTTAAGCTCGACTATATGCTGGATAAGTCGTGTTTATTCAATAAATTTTTAAATGATAATAATTTTACAAATTCATTTGTAAAAACACATTTTTTAAAAATATCAATATTTACTATAGAACTGTTGGTGGTCGCATCAAAATCCTCTGGTGACCGCACGTGAGAACCACTGCTCTAGAGTGACAAAATTGACAATATTGATCCGTGCGATGAGCCACACTTCAATGCTTACACATATTTATTAATTTATTTATTTATTTTACTTATTTATTTTATTTATTTATTTATTACAACTACACGTTCCAAACTTACAAATTATCAATTCATTGCTTTTGCACCGTAACATATTAACATATTCAAATGTAAAAATTCAACAAATACACAGTAAAACAATCAATAAGGATTGCAAAAAAAGTCAACCAAGTAAGCTCATGAAATGTCTACTTTAACTGAAAAAATAGCATTCGTCTGAACTCACTTTCGTCCACATGAAATACGAATATACAGAGTCTCACATATTTTTTTGCTCCACACACACTTTGCAAGTCTTACAGGGGTTATTTTTTTTCTATGGCCGATATAGGGGTCGAAGATATGTTTTGATATATCCTTCAACAATCTATTCTATGGATCTTTCAAAACTCTTACTTGTATAGAAATCGGAGCCACTTTTATATCATTGACAGGAGAGAAAATGTTGTGAAACGATTGCTTTTTAAGATCGTGTAAATCAATTCCTTCATAAGCAATAACACGAATTGCATTGCTTTTTTGAATAGTCTGAGTCTTGTTTATAAGAAAACATAGAACTCTTCCGTCAAACATATCGCTTGATGTCACTAATTTATCTATTTTTAAATTGCTGGTCTATCAAGTCAAAATACGTTTCCGGTACTCAAACTTTGGATTTTGTATTACGTGAAAACATAGTTCCGGGATGAGAAGTGTTAAATCACTCAATCTCTCTTTTTGGAAGAAGTACGGATTATAGAATGATGCTTGGAAATAGCAAGCAAATATTCTCACAACACTTACTTTTCACGACTAAAAAGTGGTTATTTTACGATATTTTTCGGTAAGTGTAAAGTTGGCAGTGAAATGACTTCTAGGAATCGTTCTAGCTTCTTCTCGTTTCGGATAGGTGAGATAAAAAAATTAAAACAACTCCCACTCGTATGACCATAAATCCATAAATCAATTGAAAGCTGATGATCCAAATAATCCGTAGTTATATTACTGCCCGTGAACAGAGCAAAAATAGGAATGAGCACATTTGGCAACAGGATTTCTTGAATTAGCTGACAGAGTTAAACGATCCAGAACAGCGAATCATGTTTCCACTTTTTTGGTTGTAATATATTGGATACAAACCATTAAACTGTCATTTTCAAATCCTAGTGTCAACAAACATCATACAATTTCTTTTCTATGAAATAGAATCGAGGCTAAGAGTCGATCATTATAATATATTATTAATATAAATTAACATAAAATAGCCTCCATTCACTGGATATGTAAAGTATACTATTATAAAATTTGAATTGTTACAATTTTGTCCGATTCCACATGTTTTGTCAATAACGACCCGGGTTTCGCCTTTCGGCATATTCAGAAATTCTATCACACGGATGCAACAGAACTCACGTAAAATAAACAGTTTGCATCGTCTGTATACCAAAGTTATTAATTACAGGACAACACTTACCCTAAGGCAAGCAGTTAATTGCAGCTAAAACAAATTTAATAATACTAATCCGATAATAATTAACACAATTGCCCATGATAACTTCCATTAACGATCCTGTTAATGAGTCATTATTGAAAGGGTTTCAACAAATATTAATCAACTAACCTTAAAATGTAAATGGTTTTTTTTCATGAGAGAGATACCTACGATAAAAAAACCCCATTTATATTTTAGTGAAAAAACGTGTGAAATCGTACAAAATTGTAACAATTCAAATTTGATACATATTGAAATTCCACCGAGTACCTTAAGTCGATATCATAAAGTATTATATACTAATATCTTTAGAAATTCGCCTTTTGCGTCTTCGGAATAAAAAATATATTAAATACAATTTGTACTTACTGCCAAAAATATCATTTTACATTGACTTTTGTTATCTCTTTAGGATGTTTTAAGAGTCAGCAAGCGTTATGATTTTAACAAAAAACATTTAAAATATGTTAATTTTCGGTTAAACGAGATTTCAGAGAAATAACTGAATGGCCTAAAAGGTTCAGTGTCCTCATAAAAAAATCCAAACCAATGTGAATTTATTAAATCCCACCTTTGAATATCACCGTCGTTATGTTGAAGATCTAAGGCGGTGGTCTTCAATCTGAGTTACGTGGTACCCCTCTGGGGGTTCCTGAAATTGTACTTATGTCATTTTATTGGTACAGTAGCGCTAAATCAGAAGGCTTGCCAACGAAAAGGATGCTTATCGAGGTATTAGCAGGTTCGACGTATTCACATAAAGTAACATATTGATATATTGTACTTTGAATATCATTTAAAATGTATTTTTCTAAGGATGGGATAGAGTTCCCTGAAAAAAAACTTATATTTACTTCTAATCGTTCCGTGAGGCGAGAAAGTTTGAAGATCTCTGATCTGAGGTTGTCGATAATATAAAAGTTTACCTGCTTATAATGTTTGTGTGACTCAAATAAACGTATAATTAAATTGAAATTTGAATGCACCATGTCAACGCTGGCTACAGGTAGTTTTATCAAACATCTTAAGTCGTCGGCTGATTCTATTTTGCACGTATTAGTACTGTCCTATCCATGTTGATATCATTGGATACCTTGCTACAAGAATACAGATGATTGTTTTGTATGCGAGAAGCTGTGTTAAAGAGAAGGTCAGAAAAATCCAAGGTGCGTCGCATAAAAGCGAGGTCTGCATTAAGTTGCCTGTCAAAAATACCGCGGAAATCTACACTGACGCTTGTCCAGTCAAGGTACAGTATTATTTTTGAGAGCCCCTGTTGAATACATATTCAAATGATAAATTAAATTTGTTTACGTACAATTTGATTAGAAGAGATGAATCACTTGTATGACTAAACTATTGCAATGTAAATTAATTGGAAAACGATTTTAATTTAATGCGTCTTTTTTATATCCACCCTGTTGCGTTAGTTAATAAAGAGTCTTTGAATGTTCGAAATTTTTAAAATATAACAGTTTGTGTGTGAGGTATCCACATTTTTTTTATTTGAAAGTATATTTTATCATGTTAAATGTGGTATATAATGTCGTACAAATCCACGCAGCGGTTTTGATTACTGGCACTTATTATATCATTTTTCAATGACTTTGTCGCATGAATCTGTTGGATAGCGTTTGTTATGTTGACTTTGAGGGTGTCAAATATTAGTGGTTTATTCGCAAAGACTTGCGATTTAAAATAGTGCCAAAGAAAGAAGTCTAGAGGCGTTAAATCTCACGAATTTAATGGCCAGTGCTTAATAAAATGCCTCTTGAAAGATCATATAGATCTAGTCATACTAACAAATATTGTTTTATACTTCTGAAATTGCCGTCAGTAATGTTGGAACGAATTATGTATAATCTAAACACATACTATACATAATAATCTACAACAAACGGTAAGACATCAAAATTTTTTGTAGTTTGCACAGATTTATTTACACATAAAAACTCAAAGAAAGTACAAAACTAAAACAGCGCTCAGCAATATGTTAATGTGTCAGTGTGTCAGAATTATAACGTAGATGAACATTTTCAATGTCATAAATACTATGTCTGTGCTTAGCAAAACTGAGAATGTTTTTTTTCCGCAGCTGTCTGACAAAAAATGAAGGTTATTCAGTTCATATTGATTCGAACCGGCTTTGTTTAATTGACGGCTAAGCAAAATGAAGCATCGACCGACCAGTTGCGTGGAGCCACTTGGTCGACAGATGAACAACAATTATTTTGCCAATGCGTAGTAGGTACGTGGATTTTTATCCATTTTTCATGTTGCTTGTTTGGGATTCAAACAATTGTTTTATGAGGAGAATTTGAAGTTGCTCCAAAATCAATATGCAGCTGATAAGCTGATATGTAGGGGATAGCTCAACGAAATTTATTTTTTAATAAAACAAATAAAAAAATAGAAGTTTATTGAGTGAATCTGCATTTACTTGGTAGAACTCTATTATAGCACGATGGAAAAATAGAAGTGTTTTTTTCAATTTCAAGACAAATACTGAAAGCGCTTGATGGAATTTTCAATTCAAAATTTAACTGTAATTTATGATATCGACTGAAGGTGCTCGATGGAAGTTCAACATCAAATTTGAATTGCTTCAACCTTGTACGATTCTAAATGTTTTGTCACTAACGACTCGGGTTTCGCATTTCGGTGTCTTCAGGCATTCTATCACACGGATACAAGACAACTGACGCGAGTTCACGAATGCCTGAAGATGTCGAAAGACAAAACCCGGGTCGCTAGTGACACAATACGCGGATTCGTACAAGGTTGTTACAATTCAAACAAAATTTAACATTTTCCCACCCAATACACTTTCTCGAGCTGACTACAATAAACTAAATATTACTACAATAAAATAAAAGTCAAAAAGGACTAAAACACATTTTTATTATACTTTTAAGCATATCATTTATTTTAACACGTTTCCTAAAAAAATTGTATTAAAATTTTTCAATTTAACGTGGTATTGCGTCCCCGATGTTCGAATAAACGTTATTGAATTTCATGCACTATAGGGGCCAATTAGAAATTTTTAATTAATTCTAATTTCTAATTTATTTCATCTCTACATCATTTTAAACATTGAAAACACTTTTTTTAAGTACTATTTCCAGCACCATCAATTAACAACGCTCGCGATGAGCGTAACCGATCCTGGTCAAAAACTATGTGGAAATAGGACTCAAAGTAACAAGGGTTGTTATTTTGTGAATTTACATGGTTTTTTAAGTCAAGTGTACCAACTTTCGATTTTTCTATTTCTTCTATCAATTTTTTTTATACGGTTTTTGTAAAGCCTGTCCGCCGTGTAAAAAAAGTGTTTTTACGGATAATAAAAAATATGAATTTACGGGGAGCGCATAGTTTCAAAAACTTCTACGCAATTTAAAATCAGATAAGTTAGAGATCTTATGTCCACCGTATAATGGCTAATCTTTTACGTCTGAAAGGTGCGAAAAACTTTATAAATTGATAATACATTTAACGAGCATTTAAAATAATCGATGTGTCAATTTTAAATTCCATTAAAATGGATATTCCAATTACCACATTTTTTGACAGATGTGGATTGTGATATAGATCTTACTGAAATTATTTTTTCAAATAAAGAATCGTGTGCTATGATAACATTCAAGTTTTAAAATTCGATACACGCGACTTTTCCAACTGTTCTCGAACTGTCAAAGTTTGTTTACAACAGGTTTAGAAGACAAGCTTTTAATATAAAAAAAAAAACAATGAATGGCGCAGTATTCAAATATGATGAGATTGCAAATTGAACAAATCATTTATATATAGAATGTTCAAATGTTCTATGCTTAAATTATAGATTTTTTTCTGAAAGAACAGATGTTTTTCAATATAATAAAATGACAAGTCATCGAGATTACGGTGGAATGATATTCACAATATCTTAACTGTTAGAAAACCACTTTTTATTGCTAACGATTATCATTTGAAAATGTTCTTTAGAGCATAGTTTCTCAACCTTTTTACATCCACGGACCGCCTAAAAATCCAAAAATGTTTTACGGACTATCAATATTAGAATAAAATAATAAATATTTACGTAATTGCTTTTTTTATTCAAAACAATTAATTTTGCAACACCGTATGCTGATATAATAATTTTTGAGTATATTAAAACAGACAGTAACAAAAAAATATAATTTAAAAATCCTAAAACGTATAAATTCGATTGTTTATCGAAATAATGTCACATCGTTCACCACCCAAAAATCTCCGCGAACCACCGGTTGAGAAACTATGCTCTAGAACACTCTGAAGAGTAAAATATCATTATCCAAAAGGATTGGGTTCATTGAATTTCCTTTTCGAATAAATGAGGAAATATATTGATTCTCGGTAAGGTGGTATTTTCCAAAATGTTTTCAACAAAATATCGTCGTTTGTATTTAACAGTCAAATAAAATGTAATTCCTAGATTTTCTCGCAGTAGAGTCTCACAAGACTCGAGTCCGTGTATGATAACATTTATATTATTATAATTCATTCGGTTTATTTAGAAGAATATGTTTTTGCGAGGTTTACTCGTCTACAATTCCTTCATATTTTATCTTAAAGATGGCAGAGAAACTTGTTGCACAATAATGCTCTAAATCCATTAAAAAAATTAATAAATAAAAAATAGTATGGTCCATTCCTAGTGCCATTTTTACATTATATACCGCATCTGAAAAACTACGTGGATTAATTAAAGTTCATCCTGTTAAAATCTCTTATAGTGGATAATGCTTATTGAAATATAATAGTATAATTACTAAGAGACAGTACGGAAAAATCATTTTTGGCCGAAAATGGTTCTGTTCGACTACACTTATAGATTTGTTGTTACTAATTTTAATAATCCAAAATACACAACACGGTTAAAAAAAAAAATAGCAATGCATTTTAGTTCTTAAAAATTTATATTTTTTAAGATATAGTTGATAGCTATTTCAGCTCACGCCATCGTCAGAACTATGCTTAAACGAACATTTGCTTATATATAGCTGTGTAGAAAAGGTACACAATAAATCTTCTCTCGTGTTTTAACGACGTAGCTTGTTTCTTGCTCGCAATAAAACTAAAAATTGTAAATGAAACTGAAAGGGCGGCTATATCAATAAGTTTACACATGGCACGGAAATGGTCCATTACAGAGACAAAACGGCCCCCCGTAGCGGGTTAAGCAATGGCGATCGACATATATTAGTTTGTTCGTTATAAGAATCCTTTGTGATAGTTTTTTCACCGTGTTATAATGGAGTTCTACCAAGTGAATACCAATTCCATCAACAAAATACACAACCTCGACGCTTGAAAATGACATCCCTTAGTTTATTTCTTTATATCTGTATGTATGTGTATTTGTGTGTGCGTTTGTATTCATATATATGCGTGTGTGAGTATAATAGTGTCAATGTAAACCGGATTCGCTGTGGATTACTCAGCTCTGCAGCGAATGACATCTGGAGAATAATACAACTAATCAATCAAAACTTATGAGATACAGGGAACTAAAAGGGAGCTATGATGCTAACGCGTAATAGATCTTAACGCTTCATCAATTCGATGTAAAAAAAATAATTAGTGTAAAACTGATTTGCGTTTTATTTTTAATAATTACAATGCCTTTCTGTTAAGACATAAATACTTTCAAAATTTTCTTATCGAGATGCTCTATTTTAAATCTATATGCTCCACATTACAGTGTATAAAGTTAAAAAATATTTTCACCAAACTTCACAGCAATATTCAAAATTCATAAATATATTCTACTTTTGAAGTAAAAACATTATTTTACGATGCTTGAAATGCGTCAATTATCAAATCTGCTATAGTGGCAATCACCATTCTGTGGGCGAAGTATTCATAACATAATAACATTTTCACGAAATTTGTTTCATTTGAGACACACCGCTTGTTAATATATTGGAAAAAAGAGAAAAAAAGTAACACTTCAAAGTAAGCCAACTTTCTTGATTACTTTCGCATTCGTTCATACACACATGATGCTTTCGTTATCGCACCAATGGACAATACAGAAACGGCAAACCGGATACTCCCATTGTAAAAAAATATATTTTTCTTTTTCATTTAAAAGCAAAATCGTTAAAATTTTGAAGCAAATTTTGAAAAAGTCCAACGTGATTATTGTTATTATAATATATACTGCGAATTTTTGATTCTACGAAAACTATCATTATTGATTGATTTGTTTTAAAATAAAAACATGTTCAAAATAGAGTTGTTTTGTAATCTATTGTTTGTACAATGTTATTATATAAACGAACTCTGCTTTTGCAAGTCGTGCATTTTATAATTTTCAGAAGTATGAAAGTGAAAATCAATACCCTTTTTATGAACCTATTGGGAATACGTTCAGGGATAGGAACACTTAGAATATTGGTTAGCAATTATGACACTCTAAAATGTATTAATTAAACTGTTTAAAAGCAAAACTCGCCGACTTTGCGATATTAGCAGTAAAAAGTGCTTCTATAATATAATACTCACGAAAATATTAGTTTAATTGATAGTATATTTTTTTATAATTAGAATTGTAAGAAAATTTAAAGTTGCCCATTAACAGCTAATTTTAATTAAAATAAATGAATGTAAATTGAATCACATCGCCATTTGATTCTAACTATAAAACTTGTCGGGTTTTGCGTGTCATAATAAGTTATCAACACTAAATTTCACTTGCTTATTTCAATGTTAAATTATTTGCAAGTTATTTATCATAACATATTGTGTGAAATAACTCATAGAAAATCTATGTATTAATTGTTCAATTTGATTCTTTGCTCTTCATGGCGTCAATTATTCTAAACCATATACGTTTCAACAGTTAAAGTTAACGAGATAAGCGTTGAAAATTTTTAATAAAAGGTTTGCGATCACTCTATTGATATTTATTATGAATACATACGTATTGAGGACGACATTTGCAGAAGAAACAAACAGCTGTATCATTTTTCAAGAGAAATGCAAAAAAAATATTTTGTCTTTTCTCTATATGACTGCTTTTGAGACCAGACACACAAAAAAACACACAGACATACATATATATATATACAAATATATTTATCAATCGAGAACAAACTTTTGATGGGAAAATAAATAATAATTTTGAGCTTTTATATATTATATATATACAAGTTGCAAAATTCAAATAATTGTTATGAATGAATAAGAGGATAAAGAAAAAATATTTTTTCCTAACAAGGTATTATAATCGACCACTTGTGTATTTAATAAGTATTTTTAAATTCCCTTTACCGTCTTTTATCTCTCTTGTACATGCTTTAGACTTTGACTGTACACATTGAGGAATTGAAATAAAGATTTTCCTCTCACGTTGTCTAGCCACAAAGGCGCCAATGCCTTTAGATTTATTACGTTTATATTTGTGACTTAGTAGGTCACTGTCAACCTTAGAATGGTTCTCAATCAAAAGGTAAAACATTGAACTCTGAGTGTCAAACACTGTGAGTATCTCTATACTTCAACTCTAGTAAAATTTGTATAATATACTCGTAATAAAAACATCGTTGAAATCGAAATTAAAATGAAAAAAGTTTTTTTTTTAATAAACAAAAATAAGGTTGCTATAAATATGGTTTTCGTGCTGAATTGACTGGTTTTATAATAAGCTATCGGATGGTTTGTGTGTTTTACAACAACAACTCGCATCAAAATGAAAATGCAGTTAATGACAATACTGTTAAAAAGACTGTGATTAAACCGAGACTTTGGAGTCATTAAAAAAGCACGAATTTTGTAAGTTTTTCTTCCCATCTTTTTCTTGTTTTGTGCATTAAAATAAAGATCAACCAATTTGACAAAAAGCCAAATTTTACTTAAATACATTGGGACTCAAACGAGTACGGTTTATTTTCTCTTGTTCAAATTTGATTTGTTAAAATTTTGTAAGACTCAATATGTTTTGTCGCTAACTTTCGGCATCTTCTGGCATTCTAGCACACGGATGCAACAGAACTGACGTTCTTGTTCATTGAGATATTTTTCAAAATCGTCCAATCAGAAAAGTATTCGGAGTGTGAAAAACGAGCGACACACATCTCTGACTTTAACTTAGCTATGCTTGCTGTTATATTTTACTAACGACTTAAAATACCATTTCTTCTGTACCATTAACTCCTACTCTACAGTCCTGGATTAAGCAAACTAGTATCGAATTATTGAGCAAAGAAACTAATTAAGACAAAAATATAATAAACCTTACTCATTTCAATTAAAATCTACACCAATCCTTCAATAACGATAGTATTATATATGATAACTATAACCTCATTATAGGCTATAAATAATTGGTTACACTTCATTTCGTTGTAACCAATAATTGACTTCATATCTCATGTGTGATTGTATCTCAATTGAATCAAATTGTATTATAAATTGGCATTATTCGTTATGTTCGATTTCTTTCAAACAACTGTGGACAATTACGTAGTTCTACTTTGTATCATTTTTTCATTAAATTATACGTCAGTTATGATGAAACCTTTGACGTTTTTAAATTTTGAATGTTGAGATTTTCGTCAAATTATTCTCATTATAACTTGAATCAAACTGTTATGACACACAACAAATGCGATCATGTAATATGCCAATTGGTCACAAGACCGCCACAATCGGGAATGATTTGAAACAAACAATATGCAACAGTTATTGGATTGAATAATAAATAATTATTCTATATTTGATATTCATGTGAAATATATGGCCACCACGCGACGTTTCTGTTTATGAATATCGATTGCTAATAGATTTGCTTATTTACATAGCTAACTTAGGACACCTTTGATGAATTTAATATGGAATTCAAAGGTTAGTGAACGAAAAAAGAAGCTCGTTACTTTGTTCAAGATCGTGTGATGAAAACGATCCTAATGTAGATACCAACTTGACTATAGAATAAGCATTCCTACCTGTTTATTATGGGCTGCCTATATACATCGTATGACGTAACACTTTGAAAGGTTAATGGGGGTCAAACGAAAGGAGACAGTAGGGGGTAGGAAATGTGGCGTCATAAAACCAATATAATCTAAATTCATTTGTTTTTGACAGTAAAATAGATCATTTATATTCACTTTCGTAATGGGAATGAATGCCTTGATTTTTGTTTCGAAACTCAAAACAATATACAGTACATTACGATTGTACGGTCACAGATTTTGTGACAAAATGTCATACATAACAAGGGATAGGGCAATATTACAAAATTTGAGGTTAGGTTCATTCGATATTATTTGCGAATTACCCAAAATCAATAAATCAAACAGTTTCCAATTTTAAATATTAAATGGCCTTGTGTTTGTCATTGACCTTGAAAACGCCTAGAGAAGTCAATGGACGAACAGCTGTTGATAAATACTTTTTCAATGTATAAAATATGTATTTAAAATATATTATATTTTTGAAATTTTTATTTTGACCTTGAAATTTTTGCATTTTAGAGGGGATCGCTATACGGGAGACTGCCAAATACGCTATATGAAACTTCTCAATAGGGGGTTTGATTTTGGCGCAATTTACAAATGAGATTCAAGGTCATATCAAATTGGGACCTTGAGTTGTATTGAACCATCATTTCACTACTTTTGTGATATATTCTAGGATTTTTTTACGTTTTTGGATTAAAATTCAAAAAACTCATAGGGTCAGTTAATACGAACACACAATCATGGATACATGACAGCCTATCGGCTAAATTGTCGAGTATTTCGTTACATAAATTTATAATCAAAGCCATCGATTCGTAATGTTAGCAGGTATCGTTTTTTTGCATCAAGTGTGTTTGATACTTTATTCATACAAATACACCAAACAAACATTATGTAATAGTTGCAATGCATTTTACGCTGGGGTACGATCAACTCAAAGAAGTCTTATATTATATAAATAAACATGATATTCGGAATAATAAAAACATATTTTTAGCATTATTTCCACAACATATTTTATGATCAGGGCCGGTTTCGCTCATTGTGAGAATTATCAGTCGATAAATGTGTTTTATCATTTAAAAAATATTCCCTTTCTATCCAGAATTTAAAGTCAACACATTAAAAGTGAAATTTGAAATTAATATTCATTTTTTCCTTGTTAGAATTTTAATTGTTCTTGGGTTTGAGGTATCTGTATGAAAAATATGTTCAAATCATTTTCACTTTTTAAGTGTCGTCAATTCTTGGTAGAAAAGTGAAATAATAAAATAAATAATAAAATTCTTAAATAATAATTAAACATGATTTATTGATTGAATTGGAATTTACTTGGTAGAGCTTGGTAGATGAAGGCGTAAGCCGAAATAACTATCATCAATATATCTTATAAATTGTGTAGAACTTAAATACAAGACATTGCTATTTTTTCACCGTGTGATAAAAAACGATGTTAGAAGTATTTATTATTTTCTCAGTATTTGAATCTTTGGATTCCTATAATCGCAAATTACTAATATATTTTTTCTAATTTGTATTGTATAAAAATATTAAATTGTGAAAAAAGTGCTAAATATTTTGTTTTAATATTGTTAGATATTGTTACTTAACAATTTGTACACGTACTTGTTAAGGAATCGTTATACTAAAAGGAACGTAAATACAATATTATACAATATTTTTCACGCTATCGCAGAACTTAAAATATAACGCAAGTCAGCAAACAAGATACAGAAAGTATTTCAATTGATATGAAAGATTGTATAAATGAAGCATCTAATTATTTTTAATGTTGTTAGCATACTTAGGTTGTTTTCGTGGATGGACGACAGTTTGCGAAACGAATTTGGACGATATGCGAAACGGTCTAAAAGTATTACGTTACAATAATAACATTCAGGGCCATATCCATATCAAATCAATACTAAAACCGCCTTCTTACGTGTTACGATATGTATTTGGTAAGGTGGTCAAAATAAATTTATCTGCTTGCATAATTTTATGTTGGTAACACTGTCTATACTTTACCAACAGTGAATTATCATAGGTCAGTAGTGTCCAACCGGTCGATCGCGAGCCAAAATTTAGTCGATCCCGAAAACCATCAAGATTTTTTTTTTTAATCTAATATACTAGTAAAATGGACCCCGAAAGTCGAACCAGTTGGCTCGACAGTATTGTAACTTTATCGTAATAGCACAGCTCAAATATTACAATAGCAAAGCAAATTCAAGTAATTCTGGGTTTTGATGGGAATGTAACAGCTACGCCCATTGTTTTGAAGGAGCTTGCCGTATTTCTTTTGTTTGATTGACCGTACGGGATCATGTTTAAATTGCTAATCCATAACACGTGTTATGGATTAGTAAATCTTCAAATAACGATAGATTTCAGAAAGGTGCATCATTTCGTTTTACGGTTTTGTTCTTTACACACCTCAAAGTCTCTGCTGTGTCTCTGTTGCGAATCTATTGTGAATATATTGTGAACAAAGTTTAATTTTTCGTTTCATCAAAATTCATCCTTGTTTTAAAAAAATATTTTGACATAAAAAATGAGTGCTGTGAATAAATCAAAATTATATCATTTTAATAATGATTGTCTTCACAAGGAGTTTTTTTCATAATGACAATAATAAGTGCTTTTGCCTAATATGCAATGTGATAATTTCTCTACCAAAAAGAGGAAATCTAAAACGACATTATAGAACTGTGCACGAACATTATAATCGTGATTATCCTCTAAATTCAAAAATACGAAAGGAACACGTACAAAAATTGAAGACTACACTCCATTCGCAGCAATCATTTTTTAAAAAAGTTTGCGACAAATCTACATCCGCAACAGTGGCCTCTTTACGTGTGACACATATATTGGCGAAACACAAGAAACCCTTTACTGATGGTGAAATTTTTAAAGAAGGATTCTTAGCAGCTGGTAATTCATTATTTGAGAATTTCTAGAACAAAGATGAAATTATGAAAGCAATTCAGAGTATGTAATTATCAAGAAACTCTGTGGCGAGGCGATTTGAGTTGTTAGCAAACGATATGCGTTTACAGCTAAAAATGACTTCGAAGCTTGCACTCACTTTTCACTTCAATTCGACGAATCGCTTGATGTATGTGACACGGCGCAATTGAATATATTTGCACGTTTGACTTTTTCCGATTGCAGTACGAAGGGAGAACAAGTAAAGATAATTCCAAATAAAGGAACATGCAAAGGAGAAGATATATATAACAGTTTTAAAGACTTCATTAAATCAGAAGAATTGCCACTACAAAAACTCGTTTCTATTACGACGGACGGTGCACCATCCATGGTTGGCAGTGAAAATGGTTTTATTGCACTTTGTAGGAAAGATGAAAATTTTCCCAAGTTTTTATCATATCACTGCATCATTCACCAACAAGCATTATGCGCAAAATTCATAAGCTTGGATCAAGTGATGAAAACCACCATAAAAATAATCAATTCCATCAGAAGAAAACCGTTGCAGAGAAGAAAATTTACGTTACTACTAGAGGAATTTGAAAAACATCACTGTGATTTGCTGTTGCATAATGAAATTAGATGGCTAAGTAAAGGACAAGTCCTCGCTCGGTTTCGGGAACTATTACCCGAAATAAAACTTTTTGTACTCGAGAGAAATGATGGCAGGTCAAGCTATCTACAAAACAAGAAATGGCTTTTAAAACTGGCGTTTTTAACAGATTTAACATCGAAGTTAAATTAAATTAATTTAGAGGGAGATCCAAAACCATCATAGATATGATTTTATCGGTGTATTCTTTCAAAATGAAATTGAAGCTATGGATTTCAAAGCTGAAGATAAAGGATTTCTCTTATTTCAGCCATTTGAAAGATGAGATTGGTGAAAATGTGGATATATATATGATTATGAGATATATGCTGTTCTATTGAAGAGAATATCGGAAGAATTCGACAACAGATTTGCTGATTTTAAAAATTTGAACACAATTTGCAGCTTCATATCTTCCCCATTGGATATAAATGAAAATTTAATAGAAGATCTTGCTAAGGATATAGCCATTTAGTTTTCAATGGATAGCTCTGATGTAGAGTTACAGCTAATTGAGTTAATAAACGATGCTACATTGGTCAATTTCAAAACTGATGCATGGAAAGTATTGAATCCGATTAAATATTTGTATTTGATAGATGTTTATTTGCGGGTTTCATCATGCTTCGGAAGTACTTATTTGTGTGAAGCCTCATTTGCTCACATGAATTACATAAAATCTAAATATCGGTCACGTTTGACGGATAATCATCTTGATGATTGTATGCGATTTGCATCGAGTAATTATCGGCCAAATTATTTGGAGATTGGCAAAAATGAACAATATCAAATATCTCGTTAAATTTGATTTTTGTATTATTGTTAAACAATAAAAAGTTGTATAATTTTTATTTGTTTTATTTGCTTCATAAAACATTAAATAAAATGTTTATAAGAAATAAATAATAATACTGGATCATTTTTTTATACACATATAAAGATATTCCACCTTCAAAGTGAATAGTTAAACTTTTAAGACTTCTATAAAATACCAATTAAATTGTCTATAAGAATTTTATTAGAAGTCGATCCCAAGCAAATTTAAAATGTAAAAGTAGCTCCCAGTGAATAAAAGGTTGGACACCACTATCATAGGTGGACAATGGGTCTTAACAATATACAGCGTACTCTCGATTATCCGGTTTGCGGATTATTTGTTCCTGAAATTAAATATTTTTTAATTCAAATATAATCTGATTGATTTTTTCTATAATGATTATGAGACGCATTAATGAATTGCGATCTTGAATATGCGCGTTGTTTGTGTTTGTGTTTACGTAACTAATCGGTGAATTTTTTTTAACCGCTTGAGTGTTTTGAATGTATGAATGTTGGCATATACCGCAATAAACATCACAATTTATGGGACTAGAATGAGTCAACAATTAAAATCCTTTGTACTCCACATGCGTTTCTATTTACATTTCCAGTGAAGTGCATAAACCGGCGCGAGTGTCCGCAGTAAATTTGTTAATTTCGATATTTATTGCCTATATTTGTCAGCTCTCGGGACCTGGATAATCGAGAGTGCGCTGTATTGAATAAACGAAAAGAAGTGTTGCCGGCTACATCATAATTTCGATTTATACAAAGCAAAAAAGAGAATTCAGCCAATCTTACAAATTATAAAACATTATGTTACTTATATTCTTTGAGAATTCCTTCTTATGAGTTATTTTTTTTTACGACATGAAGAAGAGGTCTGTCAATGCTGACTCCGCTGAAAAGAGCTTTGAGAATTTTTTGACAGTACCGCTTTGGACGATGATTTTGTGAATAAGATGTTTTGTGAGAACGAGAATTTCTTTTTGTGTATTCAAATAGATTTCTCCAAATACATTTTATATTTCTTGTTTATGGTACAAAAAATAAACTAGAAATATTTTAGCACGGTGAAAAAAAGCATTGTATTTTACAATAGTTTTATAAAATTTATAAGATATTTAGTTGATAGCTATTTCGGCTTACGCCTTCATATGAACTAAGGTCAGAACATACTATTTTTTTCACTGTGTTATCATAGAGTTCTACAAAGTAAATGCCGATTCAATCGATAAAATGAACATTTTATAAATATTTTTTTTTTGATTTGTTTATTTGTATAAAAATAAATCTGAAACTATGTTTTTAATTTATCATTACAAACGAAAATTACAATTGAATATTAATTGAAGTCGATTATTTTACTTTTGTTTATCTATGGCATCAGCGGATATGCTGTTTTGGCCACTCTATAAACTAACCTTTGGAAAGAAATATTTTGTAGAACTAAAATACATTACTATTTTTTTCACCGTGTTAAAAAAATTTAAGTTTGGATTGTCGAAACTTTGTATATTTTCACATGTTTTGTCACTAACGACTGGGTTTCGCCTATTTGTAAAGCATATCGGCATATTTAGGAATCCTCAGACGGTTGCAATGTAAAGTAAATATTCTAAGCTATGCTTAAAAAGAAAGTAAAGAAAAAAATGCATATACAACCTTTTTGAAGAAGATCCATACATTTGGCCACGTACCACTTTTAAAAGTCAGTTAGGGATTGCGCATTTGACGTAACATTACGTGACAATACGTGAAATTAAAAAAAAAATAGTACGGACAACTACTGTAAACAATTTCACTTACTCTAACTCACCGACCGTATTCGTAAGGGGTATTCTTATTTTTTCTCATTCAAATCTCTCATACACCACAGAATCTCTAGTAATGCAGTAATAAGTGTTTAAGTATAATATGTACCTACACTTAAGATACGAAGTCTATAAATTTAGCGACGACTTTTTCTTACAAAAGTATATGCTTTCCTGCAGTTTTTTCATTACAGTTGGCAACAATGTAAATTTGCGATTTATTAATGTGTAACATGTTACAATACCTCCTCATTACACACACACACCTGTGTATAAGGTACGCGTAATGTGTCATTTATGTTTTGAAATTGGAAAACTGACGCAAAGATGAAAAGTCTCTTTGAGTAAATAATAATCTATTTGTTCACATTTTGCTGTGAATAGTGAGTAAGAAATCTGGTTGTCACCTAGTCGGCCATTTTTTTCAAATAGAATCTAATCCATTTAGTAGTAATATGTTTAATGTGACCAGCTTTTAGGTATTGTATGAATTAGGTAGACCGAAAAATGTATTGTTTTTACGCACTGCTGTTCGTGTTCGGTTTGTGACCTTCAACGCGCGACGGCCGCGTTTACATCTCCGTACATTTTTTTGTTCAATGTATTATTTTTTTATTGCTTAATGTCATATAAATCTGATGAAGAAAATATGAGATACTGCATTTATTTTTATTTAATCAGCGCTTAAGTGTCACTCAAATCACCCAAAGCCTTTTGATGCAGACTGTCAACAGATGTCAGAGGAAGTTGAGAACATGTTTTTTTATTTTTATTTATTAGCGTTTACGTTTTACAGTTACACCTAAGTTTGTCAACTTTTCTGTAGCGATTCCAAAATAAATATACTTGTACAAAGCTAAACAGCATCATTATCACTCAGTCATTACCAAGTTTAATTAAGTATTAATCCGGAATCCAGGAAAGCGTTTCCAAATGATTCATCTATGACTCTTCAACATTTGACGCATGCCTTCATCTCTAAAAACAATTACAAATTCTTTGAAGATACATCAAAAGATTCAGGCTTTTATTGGATTTACAATACTAAAGCAGTTGTAAGTGAATTTATATATATAATATTAAAAATTCTATTATAGAACCACTCAGCATGAGTGGAAGCTAAGTGACATAATTAACACCAGATGTGTCATAGATTCGTCCTAATAAAAATTATAATGTTATATAAGCTAAGTTATTCGAAAAACACTATCAGCGATCTATCGTTCTTAAAAGGAACTATGAATATATTGTATATGATCACAGTTGGAAAACAATGAGTCCGGGAAAACCAGGACATTTTTAATTGCAGAGTAAACATTTGCTTACGTTGGAATTGTTTACTGGTGGTAAAAAGAACAGCAGAAAAAAATGTTCAGATAATAAATTTTCGACCTAGTTTACATAGATATAATATATTTTTTAACTCGGAAATTTTAAATGAATAAAATTTCACAGAGGATTTTACTTTCACCGTCTTTGTGGGTTTCGGTATTAATTTGTTGAGGTCCCAATGCAAATACTTTCATACAATTATTTTGTAGTTGATTTATGCATTTGCGTTCGAAGGGATGGATGTCCGAGACTTTATCATAATCACGAATGCAATGAACTCACTATTAACTGAACAATCAGTTCACATATTAAGGATTGCAATACCGGAAAAAATATACAATAATACAAGCAGTGGTATTTTACATTTAACACCGGCATTACCAATATAAACAGATTTATGATATTGAATGAAGGTGCTTAATGAAATTTCAATATCAAATTTCAATTGTTGGAACTTTGCGAGTTTCCACACGTTTCGTCACTAACGACCCGGGTTTCGCCTTTCGGCATCTTCAGGCATTCTATCGCACGGATGCAACGGAACTGACGTAAAATAAACAGTTAGCATCGTCTGTATACCAAAGTTATTTAAGTATCTATAAAATATAAATGGGCTTTGTTTGATAGTAGGTATCTCTCTCTCATTTAAAAAAAACCATTTATATTTTAATGTTTGTTGACCAAGCAAGGTGTTATTAAGTATTGAAAACCGAAATCTTCAACGGCCTGCGCTATTCATGATTGGTTGTGAATATGGTCGAAAAAAATGTCGTTGAAGAGTTTCTTTAACACTTAATAATAACAAAAAATAATAATTCATTCACCCATTTGCATTGTGCTTGGCAATTATTACGTGTTTATTCTAATAGCCATGTGTCAATGAGTTGTTACATATTCTTGTTTGTACAGGTAAAATTTCGGCGACTGATTATCTATTCATCGAAATATAAATTAGACGCAATATAAATATGGTAAGTGAGACAATTATAACGCTTTAGGATAAATCAAAAATAATATGTCGTTCGATGCTGCTCTATATGAGAATCTAGCACAGTGGATCTCACGTGAAATTTGACTGTGGCCGTATTATAAACATCAGCAGTCCTATGAAAATGTCTCGTGGCCGCACCAAATGTGATAAAAATAGTTTCAATATTTATTTCTTATAAAGTGCATAACACTGAATGATCTTTCACAATATACAGTTGTAGGTAAAATCGACAAAATTAATAAAGCAATTGTTGTTAATTCTTTATATTGACTTGATTAATGGTCAACGTATAACTTCGACCAAAGTTTTTGAACAGTTGTATTATTAAAACGGTTCTTTACTTACATTCGAATAAATGCTGGATAAGTCAGATTTATTGTATCAATTTTAAAATAATAATAATTTTACAAATTCTTTTGTAAAAACATATTTTTTATTTATATCAAAATTTACTATAAAACTGTTGATGGCCGCAGCAAAATCCTCTGGTGGCCGCACATGAGAACCACTGATATAAAATGTACTTTAAACAAGCAAGATTACGATGTCTTACTGGTTTAAAAATGCATAATACGTATTGTATCATAAACACTAAGTTATTACCATCGTTAGAAAAACCAGTCAATAAGAATTGTATTATTTATAACTTCCATCTAAACGCAAGGCAACCGTCTAGCCCAGTGTGTACCAAACTTTCTTTATTTCGCCACCCACTGTAAATTACAATGTTTTTTTCAGCTGTCGGCCGAAAGTGTCCGAATCAACAGGATCCAAGTGTGTTCGTGAAACATCGCGTGTGCTCTAATGTTCGTGTTCACACAATTCTTTGGAGTAACTTGACTTAATACTGATAAAGATTTATCGACCAACGAGGTAAGTCGAATCTCCATTATATTTATATTTATCATGTTATATACATATAATCTTGTTGACATAAGAATTTGATGGAATTGATATTTTTAAAATTCATTAACATCTTTTTTTTATCATTCAAAGTAGTGAATGGCCCGATCTGAGATATTGAAAATCAGTCAACCTTGAAAGAAATAGCGATCCAAATAAAAATATTCGCTAGATCAGAATATTATGAAACGTGAAAAAACTACTGGTACAATAAATGACGTTTTGTTTGTAAAATTGCGTATTTCTTGCGACACACAGTTTGGCACTCTGGGGTTTATCAATTTGCTTGAATATTCAATATACAAGATCACATATCACGAGTGTGCTATAAATTAAAATTTTCTCAGACTTAAATGAATATCGATCGTAATATATTGTTTAACTAATGCAGTGGTTACGGTAAAGAAAGTTGGGCAATACTAAAATAACTAATAATGACATCCTATTTTTCTAAAAGATTATAAAACACTCATCGGCGCAATCTGTTAAAATGTTGTCAACACCCACGCCACCTCTACATATATGTCTATCTGCATATGTTGAACAGGAGCAATAATACAAGTGCACATATAAACATAAAAAAGTATATTACTTTCACTCAACACAAAATATTTAAAAATAATACTTAGTGCTTTTGAGGTGTGTAAAGTACCTTACTTACAATAAGATTTTAAAAAAAGATGTATTATTTTTATGTATCTGAGATTTTGTCTATCTGCATATGTTGAACAGCAGCAATAATACAAGTACACATATAAACATAAAAACAGTATATTAAATACATTCACTCAACGCAAAATATTTAAGAATAATACTTAGTGCTTTTGAGGTGTGTAAAGTACCTTACTTACAATAAGATTTAAAAAAATATGTAATATTTTTATATAACTGAGATTATTGGAATAAAAAAATATACATAGTTTAGTTAGCTTATTTGTTTTTCCATATTACTAAGTACTAAAATTCACAAGTTTTTTTCTGTGTCAAATTCATAAACTCACACAAAAACGAAATGTAAGAAAATGATTGATATATTATATAATATAAATGTATTTTCAATGGTGTATTCAATGACCACATGAACCTGGCACGTAAAGTAATACACCCAGTCTTTTTTTTACGCGAATTCGATTATACGCGATTTTTTTGGACGGCACCGTTAAATTTTTTACGCGCTTCACTCGTTTTTACGCGATTTTATTCCCCGAATTTATGTTTTAGGGTGTGTAAAGAAATATAATGCAATTGCGTGAAATCATTTTTTTACGCGCCTTTTTCTGGAACCAATGTATCGCGTAAAAAAAGGACTGGGTGTATATAAAATCATAAAATATATAAAAAAAAAAATTGCACGAATTTGAAAGAGCAAATTTTGGTTTATCATACGTTTCTGGTACTTTTTTACGCGATATTCTAGTTTTTGGAACAGATTTATCAAATTATATGAAAGTTGTGATTTTTTTACGCGATTTTTTACGCGCCTTTTTCTGGAACCAATGTATCGCGTAAAAAAAGAACTGGGTGTATTCATTAAAATACTGTATGGTTTTATCATTTTATCGTATGTACGCTAACGTTTATTTGAGTAAATATTGTTATCCTTTTTTTTCGCGAATCGACGCTTAAGAATCACTGCAAATTTTAATGTTGATAATATTTATCTATTTGTTCCAATACCTTGAACTATCATTTTTTATTAATGTTTTATGTATATGGCTGCAGGTTACCAATGACAATGTAATTTGGGTTAATGATTAGGCGTGTATGTAATTAAGCAAAAAAAACGTTTAGACTATATATTATTTAATTATTTCTATTAAACGATACTCTACTTAAAAAAACTATCCAGGTTCTATTAGCGTCTAGACACTCGTAAACATAGAAATATTATCAATGGTATACCTATTTAAAACAACTAATACAGACATATTAAAATAAATCATTTACACCAGTGTTTCCCAAACTGGGGGCCGTAAAAGTTTTTCAAATGTTGGAAGTGGATATTTTTTTAAATGAAGGGTGCCGTCACATGAAAATATTTAGAAAGCAACGATTTACATTTTTTTTCAATGTTAATAAGAATATGGAAACTATTCTTAACAAAGTATCAGATGAAATTGAAAGCGAAATCAAGCTTAATGAAATGGTTAAAGTATAATTCAAATTTTAATTGTAACAACTTTGAGAACAGAACTTTTTTTAAGAAGATTTGTTCTGTTGCATCCATGTGATAGAATGCCTGGAAATGTCGAAAGGCGAAACCCAGGTCGTTAGTGAAAAAACATGTGGAATCGTACAAAGTTGTAACAATTCAAATTTGATACTGAAATTTCATCAAGCACCTTCAGTCGATATCATAAATTATTAAATATAATTCTTGTTATAAATATAAAAGCAGTGGGTAACAGGTTTTTTTATCACCTATATTATGATTTATTCTAGAATCCACATGTCTTCGGTCCGCAGCATTAAAAAACCATATTTATTTATAAATCGAGGAAAAAATGAGTAATTGACTGTTGCAAAGTTTAAAATGGAATTCTTAAGTCATTAGTCATAAAAAATACTATGGAAAGAGACTTTGTGTAATTCCAGTCATAAAATATGATGTGGCCTTTACGGTAAGTTCCATTGGTACAAGGAGGCATTTTTAAATCACATATAACTCTCTGAATGCTAATGCGTATTCGGTTGAGATGGCTAATTGCTGTGGTTAATAAATAGTACACTTAAAAATTAAAGGCACATAACAATGTCAAAATTTTTCAGTTTGGTTTCCCTTCAGTCAGCACTGCAGACTTTTTTTAAATTATTCGGTGCAAAAATATCCCTTTCGTCTGAGCTTCCTAAAATAACCGCAGGCATCTGCAAAATTTTCATTTTCAAAATTTTTTTTGTTCAGAGGGCGTTGGATTATTTTTCCAGATTTGGGGGGCCTTGACTTGAAAAGTTTGAGAAACACTGCTTTATGTGGCTCAGGGTGAAACAATATAAGATGCTAACCATCGATTTTCGGTGAAATAGTTTTATATTTATGAAATAATGTAAATCAATTATTAGTACTCGATAAAAGGGAAGCGATCCTGTACTTTTATAAAATTCGAAATGGTATTTTTTACCGATCGTAAAATAACGAATAGTATATATTATAATATAAAATTGTTGCCACACTTGATTTCTCGAAGTCTCGGATGCAATTACAGTGACTACGGTATTTATATTGATTGCAATACCGGACAAATATACCAACACCGGTCTTTCGGTCTAGTGCTATTGAGACAACCGGTCCATCAACACAGGGAAAACAAAAACAAATAGTATCACGAAAAATTTATACTGATATTTATGTTTTATATGGAAAATCACTTTCATAAAAATATTATCTATACTCTACTAGTCAGAAATAACTGCAAGAGCCGGAAAAGTTCTTGTTTCATTCGAGGTGTATGCTTCAAAACGAGAACGTGACACACGCGCTTTCGTGCTTAAAAAAGTAATTACTGTCCAAAAGGCTATATAAGTCCAGGTTTTACTGCTACAGGTTTTACAAAGGTTCTAGGATAGTAAACAATGATAAGCGTAATATGTAAAAAACACGCAATAAATTTTCAGAGAGTAAATATTAATATGCTGAAATATTTCCAAAACAAAATGTAACTTCCATTCAATTTCATTAGATTGCAATGTTTTAAAAAAAAACTTCAAACCATTTCGTTTTTTTATTTCAAACAGCCATCTTCAAGTCAACAAGTAGTAAAAATCATTTTTTCAACTTATTTTTGTACATACAATAAAGGAAATTTGATAATTCTATCTCTTTACGGGTCATCTGAATTATATTCATGTCAACGTTTAACAAATTTAATATTGAAAGATATCCGGTTCTGATGCCATTGAAATCGTTGAATAGCCGTTCGAAATCATGACTCATTCAATCAGAGGTTGTATTACTCATTACCATAGACTATTATAATTACGGTGATGCAATATTTTATTAAACTTTACAATGGCTTGTCCGAAAACGCTGTGTGAACATTTTATTTTCTTGTAAAAAATTATTGATATTTTCAATCTCCACGTTGTTGAGCAGGTGCAAAACGTTTGTATTCATCACAAATAAGCTTGTCGTACGTTTACATAAGAAATGTCACTTTTTTAAATCGCGAAGGTAGCATACAATAACACGGGTCCTTTACGTCAACCAATTCTATTATCATTTTCAAACGAGGACTTAAATACAAGCAAATTTTCTGTATAAAACGGCAAACCATGGTGCATAAAAAAGTTGTTTTTTTTTATATAAAATGTTTCTATGAAATTTGTTTGATTACGGAAATTAGTACGTTAATTAATACATTTCTGTATTATTTTTACTCAAAACAACTGTGCTTTGCTGTACACGTGTGCAAAGTATTTTCCATTTTGTTCTAGAATTTTCGAATATTGTGAATTAAGTAAAGTTTTATCCTCATATGACATGATTAAAATTTTGTGATAAACTTTTTCATAATCTTGTAATGTATCAAAAATATAGCGCTGTTTGTCTATACCCAAAATGAAATTGGTATACCTGTCAAAATTGACAGTTCAAAAAAAAAAACAAAGCTAATATCGAACAAAGGTAAATCGACAAATAAATTATTTTGCTCAGTTAATAAATAACCGCCATTAACCGACAAATATTACACTCTATCTTTCTTCCATTTGGTTTTTTCTCTGATAGAAACTGTGGTGCTTCATTTCTTGTAAAAATATGAGTATAATTAAAATCATATCTGAAAGATACAATTGAAAATTTGAACTACATAGTATGTATACCTTCATAGGATAGCGTCATATATCAAATACTACTTACAATAACTGCCGATAGAGGGTCACATAAAGCAATACTTTTTATGATTTGAATAATTATTGAAGAATAAACTTTTCTTTTACTGATATTAGGATTTCTTTTCGTTATTTATATATAAAAAAAATTAATATACACATGAAGGGACGTCAATAATTTTAATAAATATCTATTCCATAAAAAAAGCACATATTTTCGCAGTTTTTGATACAGTTATGACTTTACGACTGTGTGAAAAAAACTGGCAATGATATTATGCATAGAAATGTGTTATATTGATATGGAACAGAAGAGTAAAAAACCGTACGTGTGGCAACATTGTCTGTCTATTTCCGACGAGGGATCAGGTACCAATTTTAAATTCAGAGCAAATAATTTTCAATTGCGAAAGGAGTGTGGATTATAATCAACGCAGAATCATAATTCAGATGCGTTTATTTATATTCTATAAAATAAAACAATTTTTTCTCGCACTGTGCTGTGAAAAAATATAAGAAACAGCTTCTTGCAGGAATGATTTACTCTCCAAATTTAAATGGCATGTAAAAATATGATGAGAATTTTGAAACAAGAAATATAATATAATTAAGAATACGAAAGAAGAGCTCTAAATTCGATTCAACTTTTTTCAATACTATGTTCGTATTATCATAAAATAATGATATAATATAAACAATTAAAATAAACAAATGAAACAACAAGTAGCAACACGTAATAACAAGGTGTAAAAATAGGAATGTATTTTAGTTCTACTAAATTTATATGATATATAGTTGATAGAACTAAAATACATTGCTATTTTTTCACCGTGTTGTTATAGAGTTCTACCAAGTAAATACCAATTCAATCAATGGAGTAGCAAAATGTTCTAAATTAATAAATTATGTTTAATAATTTAGTTTACCAAGCAGATATATACATATGTAGAACAAATGCCCCTACTTACTAATATTGTTGCTAATAAGTGTTATATCGATTTAACATATTTTGTTTTTGGTGCCGAAACGTCATGTACATTTTTTTCATATAGCCATATAATTTTTCTTGTCATTATATCTGTTCAATAAAATTTGATTTCCTTTTAAAAATGTGCGTAATAAAAATACAATTCGAAGACATTATTTTCGTATCACATCATCAAAACAAATAAAAAGAGTCCTTGAAAAAAACACACTTTACTGGCATCATTTTCAGTGGTCCGTAAAATTGATCCGCTACTTCGAATCCGTTGCAGTAGACTTCTTTAAATGCCAGGCAAGGCTAAACACGTGTCGAAAACCGGTTTACTCCGGTTGCGAATTCGTTTTCACCTAACAGAATTTCCTGAATATGTTCTTCTCGCTGTGATTCAATTTTTCATTTCGGCGAATATATTATGCCAGGTTCCTCAATCACACAATTGCTGCGTTGATCCATTCATCCAGGAATCGTAGACATAACTTTATTATTAATGACCTTACACAAGTGTGATAAATTTGGTACTTATAAACCTTTTAAATATCGCTCAAATCCATGTTTTAACCTGCAAATATATTTTAAGTACACGTTTTGCATTCGTTAAATTACATAGAAAAACACCTTGTAAAAATTTGTTTTTTTTGATCAGGGCCGATTTCGCTCATCGCGAGAATTATCAGCTGATGATGATAATCAATTCAGTTCATAATTCTCACGGTGACCGTATTCGGTCCTGATGAAAAAAATATGTATTGTGGAAGTAAGTACTAAATATGTGTTTTTATTATTTTAAATATCATACCTTTTCATCGAAAAGTGACAATCAACACCTTAAAAGTGATTATAAAATTTGTGTTGAACCCTTTGGCTGTTATGACGATTTTTACGGGAAACATACATGACTTTGAATGAAATAAGTAGTTATTGAAATTTTTAAAAAAGGTTCATAAATTTGTTTCCAATATTTCAGTTTTCTTAAGGCTTTATGAAGTCTGAATGACAATTTTCCATTGAATAAATTAAGAAAAAAATGTTACTTTTATTCAAATTTTACATATTATGGAATTGTTATTCAAGTTTATACGTTGACAGGATCGTGATGAAAAGATTCCAAGGGGTCACAATATTGAAGTCACCTCTGGTCCGATTTGTCATAATTGGAAAGAAATTAAATCAAAAAAGCTAGTGCCTCGGTTGATCAGAAATAAAAAAATGTTTAAATGGGTTTTATTTTACTATTAACATCAAAATCGTTAATATCAAACGTTATTCATATTTTTATTTCAATATAATTGATTATATATTTCGGTTTATATATAAGGTCCGCCAAATAACTTTTTTTTTTGAAAATTGTTTTGCAAAACATCGAGTGTAGCTTCGGCTGTGTGGCACGTAGCGCCGTCCTGTTGTAACCAAATGTTGCCAATATCCTCCTCTTCAATTTTTGTGAACAAAAATTCGTTCAGCATGGTCCGATAACGATCGCCATTGACTGTAACGGCCACTCCTTGCTCATTTTCGAAGAAAAATGGCCCAATTATGCCTCTGGACCAAAATCCGCACCAAACAGTGACTCGTTTTGGGTGTACCGGCTTTTCAATGTATGCGTGCGGGTTTTCTGTGCCCCAAATGCGACAATTTTGCTTGTTTACATACCCGCCAAGATCAAAATGAGCTTCATCCGAAAAGATGATTTTTTTGGCAAAATCGGCATCTTCTGTAAGTCGATCGCAGGCCCACTCAGCGAAGCGAAAACGCATTGGATGGTCAGTTGGCTTCAACTCCTGAACCAATTGGACTTTGTATGGCGTCATGCCAAGGTCTTTATGCAAAATTCGTCTCAATGATGTCTCCGAAATGTTCAATTGTTGAGAACGACGGTGAATTGATGTTGATGGCGCTTCACGCACACTTTCTGCCACAGCATCAATATTCTCAGGTGTACGCACTGTTTTTGGCTTTTCACGCTTTGGTTTATCGATGAGGATGCCAGTTTCTTTCACTTTTTTCACAAGATAACGAACAAACGGAGGCGACGGTGCTTCTCTTCTTCCAAAATCCGTACGCAATTTTCGCACACATTCTGCAACATTACCATGATTTTCAAAGTAATGTCGCAATATTTCCCAGCGTTGTTCAAGCGTATACACAACCATATTCGTTTAGCGGAAGGATAAAACTAATTATCTGTCAAATCAGACATGAGCTAAGTGTTACCATTCACGAAATAAGCACTAGTTGAAAAAAAAAACTTTAGATGTCGGACCCTATAAAACGATTATGTTAAAGAAAGCGTAAGTTACTGGTCGTAGCGGGGCAGTACAGGACCAATCGAGTATATTTCATTGAAAGCGGTACAAAAACATAAATATGCATCACTTTTTTGATATTACTACAGTGGTGTATGGTAATTATAGGATACATTGGTGTGCGGTTGAGCTTAATAAGCGTTAAAATTATAATGATATATACATATAATATACAAAAACTTATATTATAATAATACATTTTTCTCAATTCGCTTGGAGGTGCTACTGTTCCACAATGTGTATGGACAAGCCGCCACTGCTTATAATACCACTCCAGACATTGTATTGTACGAATTAAAATTACTTTTAAATTAACGTATTGATATTGACGGGTGGCATCAAGTGTAATTTGTAATCTAGAATGAAAATTCTGATTGGCAATGAACCTGTAAAAGTTCAGAATACATGTATATTATTTATTATTTAAGTAATAAAACTATTGTAAACAATGAACATATTGCGTGACGATTCATATTGTTTTATTTTTTCATAACCTTGACTGTAGCTTTGTTTACATTGGAAAATTTAAAAAAGAAGAAACATCATGTTTCGTCTATTTCGGTATAGAATTATCAAAAATCTTTTGAAAATAGTATTAAGAATTATAGCCTATTTTTTGGCTGTATAGAATATTATATTCGGGAGAAGATATAGTTAATAAAGAAAATAAAGGAATCTCCCTATTTCTGTGTTATGATCAAAATATAATTTCACTAATTCATTTTTTACATTACAGCTGACATCTATCGTAAAATAATTGAAGCTTTATTTACACAAATAGCGATTGAAACAGTATAATAAAACATCAACAGATGTCAGTAGTTAATTTTTAAAATTACATCTGCTATTTATTGTATAATAATTGAAGCTTCATTGGACTTAGAGATATACACACATTGTGTTAAGCAGTATGATATTACATCAACATTTGTCAGTAATTCATTTTTTACATTACTGCTGATATCTATCGTAAAATAGTTGAATCTTTATTTACACAGTGATTGAAACAGTATAATAAAACATCAACAGATGTCAGTGATTCATTTTTAAATTACATGTGTTATTTATCGTAAAATAATTGAAGCTTTATTGGACTTGGATATACACAAATGGCGTTGATGCAGTATAATAAAACATCAATATGTGTCATTAATTCATTTTTTTACATTACAACTGATATCTATCGTAAAATAATTAAAGCTTTATTTACACAAATGGCGTTGTAACAGTATGATAAAACATCGACAGATGTCATTAATTCATTTTTTACATAACAGCTGTTATTTATCGCAAAATAATTGAATTTGAATTGGATATACACAAATGGTGTTGAAACAGTATAATATGAATTAAATTGAAAATGCAATAATAAAACATTTCAAATATTATTACTCTATTACTAAATTTCAATTATTTTTTTACTCATTTTTTAAAATTTATATTAAAAATACTGTAGAAAGCAAAGGTAATAATTTTATATAGAGGCATGCAGTTCTAAAATCCACCTTATTAACTTTTACTAGTTTTGAGAAAACGATTTGACAGACTTTTTAATTACTAGAATTAATTTTTATATTAAGATGTTACACTTACTCCACCCGGACTCCAAAAAACCATCGGTTAAAAGTGATTTTAAAAATCAAAAAATTGATTTTTGTGACGGTAATATACTTAGCTTATAATTGCTTTTGGGAGCAGCATGAGGCATTAGTATTTTATAACAAATTTTATTATTATTGTATCTAAATGTAGCCACTGTAAAATTCAAATAATATTTTATTTATTTTTGAATTGTTAAAACTTTGTACGATTCTACATGTTTTGTCACTGACGGCCCTGGTTTCACCTTTCATCATCTTCTGGAACTCTATCACACGGGTGCAACAGAAATGACACACAATACACAGTTAGCATCGTGTATAAACCAAATGTATATAGACGATGCTAACTGAAAGAAAACACAGACCCCAAGACGGCAAGAACTAAATGACAGGTAAAATAAATTCCAATAATATAGATCTAATAATAATTAACATTATTGCCTGTGATAAGTTTCATCAACAATAAATACTTTTAATGAGACATTCATGAAAGGATTCAAAAAATAATTATCAGCTATCATTAAAATGTAATCGGGATTTTTTGTAAAGAAAAACCTACTTATTTAAATTTGGAAAGTAACAATAGTTAAACACATATGGAATCGTAGAAAGTTTTAACAATTCGAATTTAACATTGAAATTCCCTTATCAATCACCTTAAGTCGATATCATATCATATATTATATTTTATTTATCTAATATAATGACTTTCTACCTATATGTGACTGTTAGCACATTAAAAGACATAATCTTTGTTACAAAGTAAAATAAAACGGATATTATCACAAAAAAATGTAAAGAGTAAAAAGGGTCTGGTAGAAATTGGATGTTAACTAATGTTAATGTCATAGGAATAAAAATATTTGTTAAGGAGATAAAATCAACTGAAAAATGCTTTAGAGCAGTGGTTCTCATGTGCGAATGTGTATTTTGATTAAAAAAATATGTATAAAAAAATCACTCCTCCCAGCACGGTTGAAATAAATTAGTTACTCCTGGAAAGGTTAAATACTCTACCTGTTCTCACTTAGTAGACTTTTCTCTCTTGTTCCACGAAGATTTCTCGGTATTAAGTTAATCAATCTCTGTTTTCCGAGAGAGTAAAGAGAGAAGGAAAACCCTATGAAGTCTTATCGATACATATTACGATACGTGCGCGTTGTATGCACGGAATAAGCCAAGTTAACAAAACTTACTTCTTGTAGAGAAATTGTGTTGAAATTAAACAATCAAATTTGCATATTGTTTTGTCTTTCAATGAGTTGTTATGTGTCATATAAACGTGACTAAGATTATAAAAAACGTATTAGTTTCAGAGTATCAATTGTATGTCACATGATTTGACATATGAACCGATCATTTCCACGTCAGCACAATTAAATCTTAGCATTGATCGAATTGCCATTGTGGCAAATGGCAAACTGTAAAGGTAAACTATTTAATGGCGAGTGATGGTATTTTTTGGGGTTGATGGTGTAAAACTTTTTCTTACAGAATGCCATTGGATTTTAAAACATATCTATATGATACATCAAATAAAAACTTAGAATAACAATACATATATAAGCTTTACGAACAATCTGCTAACTCATTAATTTACAGTGGCGTTGTGCAAGTCATTTTGTACATATAACCAACGAAAATATTTTTAAATAAAATTAAAACATCAATCACATATTTATGAAATCCTTTTTAAGGTGCTTAATGTCACTTCTTGGTGAAAATAAATACTTTAAGCAATAAAAACATATTTTTTAGTATTATTTCCACAGCATATATAATAGCCAATGAAGGGTTTAGTTCATCACAATCATTATCGACTAGCAGTAGCAGTAAGCAACATACATGCTAACTTTTAACTCAAGATTTTGTAAAAGTAGGATCGTTTGTAATTTGTGTCCTATTGATTGTTAATAAATATGTTTTTATTATTATTAAATATATATATTAATTAAAAACTGTTCAATTTAGAATTGCGCTTACATTCTTTTGGTAGTCCTAAACATTTTGGCATCAACTATTTATATCATGTTTATGTATGAAACGATTAAATTTTTTTCACGTGGTGTCTAAACTTTTCGTTTTCAGAAGAGTTTTTTTTATTATTTATTTGATAGTATCCAAATCCTGATAGTGATTTTGTAATATGAATTTCGTTGTCTTAAAGAGGTAGATAATTCGTTTGTTAATCATTCAATAAATCTGCGGATTTTTTAAATAATAAAAACACATTTTTTAGTACTTATTTCCACAATATGTTTTTTTGATCAGGACCGGCTTCGCTCATCGCGAGCATTACCAACTGATGCTCGCGATGAGCGAAACCGGTCCTGAACAAAAAAATATATTATGGAAATAAGTACTAAAAATGTGTTTTTATTATTTAAAATATCATGCCTTTCCATCAAGAAGTGACAGTTAACACCTCAAAAAAAACTGCGGATATGAATGCTTTTAGTTTTTTGACGAAAAAGTTAACCTCATCATATTGTAGTCAATATGGTGACAAGTGAAATGGTAAACTCGATGTCTCGATAGTTGGCGATATTTCAAATGACGGAAAAAAGTGTTTCCATCTTATGCATTGTCGACACGATTGATTAATGCCTCATCACTTAATCGACAAAAGAAGGAAAACAATTCAATTCATTCAACCCATCGTTTCAGCAAGTCACGATTGTTGACATGAGGGGTTTTCTCATCAATTTATTTACAAATTACATTTGACTGACAGTCGCTAAAAATGAAGACATGATATCTTAATCTTTTGGATTTCAAACTATTTGAGATTACAACCCAAAAGTGACGCCAGTTAAAAATTATTAAATAAAATGTGTTTTATAATTTTAACCGTACTGTATGTAGTTAAATGTCTTGAAATGTTACGCTTCAAGCTTTTGAGAACGTACCGGATACTTTTTCAATCACAGCGTTAAATCTAGTCTGACAATTATATTCACTAATAAGGAAAAGTGGATTTAATGGATTTTGCCAACTAGGGCATCAAAAAACTTATTTTCATGTAATAAAATGAATATTCTATTGTAAATAAACATAATTGTATGCAAGCTGTAGATTAGAATTAGACGAATTTGTTTATTTTGTAGATTTGGCCAAATTGAAAATGTAGCCCCTATTCTAAGTGGCATCCATTACATGTAATGTCAAAACCCGTCCAACAGGTGTTTTTTGATATTGTGACATTTATAATATTGCTTATCGACCGCAAAGTAACTGATATCATGATTTTTAAGCCTTGGTTACATACAAACAGATTCCGAATAACAAGTTTTCTCGAAAACAGCAGATGAAAAGAGTCAACTAGAAGCTAAACAGGTTGCTGAGTTTTTTGATACACAATCAACACCTAAACTAAAATAAATCATGATTCCTGAATACTTCTGACAGAACGAACTTTTCAGACTTTACAATTCTACAATAGAAAAAATGGTTTCATTTTTTGTTAAATATTTTCAAATATGTTTTTAGCATCAAAGCTAAACAAGAAAAAAACCCAACAAATTAGAATTTAGGAATTTTTAGAAACCACAATTAATCAATATAAAACTTCTATCTGCAGTTAATCACGTCGAAACAATTGATGGAGAACCCATTATATAATAAAAATGCAAAATGCCTTAAAAGTTAAAAATTATCGATCGAATGAATAATTGACACTTTCATAACAAAGCAGGTCGCAATGGATAATTTACCATATTATAATCGGAAGGTATAATTTACCGTGATATATTTTGATACCTTTGTGTTACCTGTTTCAAGTTGTACTTTAATATTTGGCAGTTTTCAAAGTATGTTTAATTTTTCTTCGATTTTGCGAGGCTTTAAAATGTTATTATTGTTAGAAAAAACTTCGCGACATTATCCAAAAGAAAATCACGATCGAATTGCAACACATAAAAACAATTAAGCCGCAATGGGTAAAGTAAAGAAAAAAATGCTGATAGATTTACAGCCGAAAAAAAAAATAATTAAAAATATTTTGACTGTCAAATTGTGATCCATTTTAAAAATTCATAAGCGTAGAAAATTATCCTTGTCTTCTTAATTATTCGATTTTTTATCACGAAGAAATGGTGAAAGATATAAAACAAAACAAAAAATCAGCGACAATTGTGTGATTCACCCAATTGAAACAATATTCATTCAATGTGCGATCTGTTAAGTATTGTCTATGTATCCAATGTTTCCGTATTCTACAAAAAAATATTATATATTTATCAAGTGATGTCAACGGTCTAAAAAATGTTAAATTCAAAAATAGAATAATGAGTCATCATCTCTCTGCAAGAAATGTTTTTTGTCACTGAAGTATTTTTGAGGTCAATCTTCCTTGTAAGTTGACATAGTCACATTTTGTACTCGAAAAGGTAGTGTTTCGGTAGGCACGGTACATTTGGTAAAATGATCGAAACAAAATTTTATAAAATTCGGATTGTTACAACTTTGTACGATTCCACATGTTTTGTCGCTAACGATTGATGTTTCGCCTTTCGACATCTTCAGGCATTCTATCACACGGATGCAACAGAACTGACAAAATTTTATTAGATGTACCACATACTATTTATTAGATTATTAATGTTAGAAACAGATACTGTCACGGTATATATGTACAAATATATCCACTACTGATAAAAGTATGTATTTTTTTTTCACTTTGTCATTTGTTTTATTTATTATTATATTGCATACAAATGATATTGGGTACATTGACGCGGAAAATCAATTCACTCTTCTCGCAATAATTGTCTACAGCAGTGGCTCTCACGTGAAATTTCATTGTGGCCGCATTATAAACATCAACTGTTCTATGGAAACGTCTCGTGGCTGTACCAAATGTGATAAAAATAGTTTCGATATTTATTTTTTATAAAATGCATTTCATCGAATGATCTTTCATAATATACAGTTGTAGGTAAAATCGAAAAAATTAATAAAGCAATTGTTATAATTCTTTATACCGACTTAATTCATGGTCAACGTATAACTTCGACCAAAATTTTTTAACAGTTTTATTATTGAAACGGTCCTTTACTTAAACTCGACTAAATGCTAGATAAGTCGGGTTTATTCAATCAATTTTAAAATAATAACAATTTTACAAATTCATTTGTAAGCACGCTTTTATTTAAAATATCAATATTTACTATAAAACTATTGGTGGCCGCACATGAGAGCCACTGGTCTATAGTTATAAAAATAATTAAAAACGTTATCTCATCGATGATGTCTAGATCATTTTGACGATTTTACATGTACTAAGAAAAACTGTTAGCGTCGTCTTACGACATTCCGTGTATTGTCATGCCATAGATTTGTACAGTGGAATATTTTCACACTACAGATGACACTAAATGTGTGATATGTGACTCATATAAACTTTGAGTATTCAACTTAATTCATTCCAAAATGTGCCATGTGTTTGGCTACGGTATTCAATTATTTGTTGTTAAGTGAGCCAGTTTGCAGATTAAGTAGCCATTTTTTATTTAACATTTAGCATATGTATGTAGATTGTTATAGTGCATAATAATGCATAAATTCAGCCTCTAGTTACCACTGACAGTGATCTAAGTCCACTCTGACAGATGATAGTTTCTGTGATTGGCCATAACAGTCGATGATAGATCAGTACAACGATTAGCATGCGACTACACGCTACTGTGGTTAAATATAAGCAAGGAACAGTACTGGGTATCTTATATCTGTTCCATATTTAAAACAACAGATATTTCTGTCTGTCTGTTAGAAGAACTCCTTCCAAGCGGTGAACAGTAGTGAAGTGAAATACAGTGAAACCTCGATTTTTCGTTTTCCACGGGAACCTGAAAAAATAATCTAAATGCGGTAAATGCGGGAAACGGTGAATGCGGGAAAGCTTCAAATAATAATAATAAACAAGTAAAATCGTAAAAAAATATTTATTTATTAGTTACTTGTACATACTGTATATAAAATTTTTTTTTTTAAAAAGTCCTTTATGTTAGTTTGCTTCTTTGTTATTTGGCACTTTAATCGGAACAAAGATTTGTTACTAAACTTGTGACTAAACGTTTGTATGTACAGGAATCATTATTACCATGAATTTTAAACAACTCTACATTTGCATCATAAACAATAATACGCGTGTGGTGGATTTCAACCCAAAAAATAGCACATGCGTCCAATGCGTTACGTCTAACATGTACAGCGGATTCCAACTTGTCCAGACCATAACACCTGCACTCGTCTGTGTCAAATTGCTTGCCGGGATACGGAGAAATATGCAATAAAAACGGTCAATCGGGATAATATTGTGACGGGACCAAAATATTTAGACGGCTTATCGAGGAAATCGGGGAATCGGGAAACAGTCAATGCGGGATTATTTAACATTGTTCTTATGGACGTTTGACGGGACTATAAAAAATAAGCGTTCGATCCGGGAAAACGTATTACGCGAGAACGGTTGATCGAAGTTCCACTGTATCGTCATTTATTTATGGACCATTGTTTATGAGTGTTGTTACGCAAAGTACGGTCCACGGCATATTTCAACATTTAACACAATTTTTTCAACTATATGACCTTAAATCTTTTATGGATATAGTCAGGTTATACTATTGTAGATATAGAATGTCAAATTTTACATTACTTTATAAAAGAACTGTTCACATTAAGGCAAGCAAATATTAACCCTTTGACTACTACCGTTTCAACTGTTGAAAAGGCTGATTGTGTGTTGAAAATTGATAGTCAAAAATTTGATTGAAATAACAGTATTAAATTTGTTTTGTAAGAGTTTATTATTGAAATATTATCATTAGTTTTGGTTTTTTAAGTGTTATTTTTTTTATGAATATTCAGGATTCGAATATCTTGTATGTTATTCAACAGAAAGCGGGTTACGCTTATATGTCTAAATAAATTTATATGTATAAAATATTTTATGCTACATATAGCAATGTTACGTGACGCAGGATTTTGACAGATTTTTATATTTATAAGGTTTCGATAATTTAAATTATTTTAATTTTCAATGAAATAGATTTTTCACTATAACTTATTATGACTATAATATTGCATATTAAATATACTATTTTATTCTGATAGTTTACTATTTTTAAACATACAAAATTATTTATTTTTGGATTGAATTCACAACAATCGAAATCGATACGACTTGAGAATAGTTTGCGATGCTATAATAACATCACAGAAGGGCGATCTCTTGTAGTTTTATTTATAATCATATGATTATACGAAGCGGTACCGCAGTTTAATTGTGAAATGTACGGTGTTGCTAGTTGATTTTTTTAGATGAAAACCAATATTTTATCATGTTTATTTTGATTTTGACACATACGACCTTGAATAATAATCGCTTCAATTAGAAACAAAATCTATTGAAAATAATTCTTTCACTAGCCGTATATTATATTTTGCGTAAAAAAAGCGTAATCTTTTATATAAGAAACAATTCATTATAGTCAGAATTTTATTTTTACACCAAATTATTATTGGATACTGAGCCATCTAGGTCAAAAAAAATCCTCTAAGTCCACGCGAAATGTGTTTCAATGACATTTACCATCAAAATAAATTAACTAAAAATCCTAATATTTATATATAATATCTTGCAAATAATCTTCAGAAAATTATAGTATATTTTTTCTTTTATTAAAAAAAAACAATTTTCCGCGATTTTATACAGCATTATTTCGAGTGCAAGAAAATTTGTGTTAAACTAAACTTAGTTACACATTGTTTACATTTAATAATAATGTCAAATATTAATACATCGAAACGCCGACTTTTCAATTGGTTTCTTTTAATTTGATTACTTTAAACGTAGAAAAAATTTAATATTGTGGGTTTTTAGATTCGCTAAAAGAAAAACAAAACACTCCTTTGCTGTTTGACAAAATAAACCTATGCGTCGCATCGGCACACGCCAAAGAAAAGTCAAGTATTTTGGTTTCACTTCAGTATCACCGCGTCCTTTGAGCTGTGTGCGATGGTGCGTGTTTGCTCCGTAAAAAGTAAATAAAACGAGACATCGTAAATAAAATAATAACGTCAAAAACGTTGCGATTTTTCTTTAAAAATACAAAAATAATATACAATAAATGCGTAAATTCGTGAGATATCGTTGTGCTTAGATGTGTAACGTTTTACATTCTATAGTTTATGTCATGAAAATTTTTGACATTGTTCCAATAAAAAGTGTGTAATAAAATACTTAACGAAAATACTGTATGTATAATGCAATCCAAAATGAAGACAGTAATTGCTTTTATATGTACGAAATAAAATATTAATTATGTGCGTGTAATTGAATTATATTTTGCTAACCGAAAAAAAACAGGTAAAATGAAAATAACCTTTTTTTATGAATATGTTTGTATTTCACGTTTTGTACTTAATATAATGTGGCTGAAAAAGTTTTTATTTTTAACGGCTACAGAATTTTAATCAGTTTTTAACAATAATGGTTGCGTTATTTGAATGGAAATTGAGAAATATAGACATTGCATAATTTATAATAGTAAAACAATCGTCGTTCTGGAATGCAATGTTAAGATGGAAGTATCATAACAATAAAAACTATTTTAAATTCCCGCTTGCGTTTTTTATAGTAATTTTCACTCAAATATGTTTTTTTCTGTTTATCTATAAGTTTAATAGTTTAATAGCCTGAATTTTAGTGCCGTGTTATATTATAGTAACAAATAAAGAATTAAAAGAGTTTTTGAAAAATAAATATTGTTATGCATTGGCAAAAAAATGACGTTTGACAATATGCACGATCATAGTAAATAATAAAAGTGACACATTTATGTTTCGTTTGATAACAATGAATTTAATTTAACATATTTATCGCTTCAGTAGGTCGCTAGAATTATAATAAATATCGTTATCTACCGTACTAAACATTATAAGTACAGTAAGGCTGCTTTAAAAAGTATTAATAAAGAATTAAAAAAGTTCTTTTTAAATTAGACGTAAAACTATTCTAAAAGAATTCAGTCGCTTTGTGTATGAAAATTTCCGACAAATAAAAAATGCTTCTAAAACTTTACCGGTTGACGAAACTAAAAGTTATATTCACAAAACGAGTCAATCCTTCCATACTCTAAATAAAAGAGATTATTGAAGGAAGTGTGAATAGTTTAGTCGCTTTCTAATCTCTCCGTGTCGTATTTGTAAAGGAAGTTTGAACAGCTGATTTATAAACCAGTTCTAATCTAATTCATTCAATTGAAGTGACATGACTTTATTAAGATATTCCATGGTAGATTTGTTTTGTATTGTTTATCATACGATGTCAATATTGTATCTATTTATTACCGTATGATATTTATATCGCCAAATCAAGTGTTAGAGGTGTTTCATTGAAAGAATTTTCGTTGATAAACGTACAATAAATACTATGAATGTTTATAGTATATTTCGTAAAAATGTGATTTTTCCAACAAACTACCCATTAAATCTTCTTTTTGATGGTGGAGAATGATCAAATTTTTTATACAAAATTATTCAAATAGAATAAATGTTTTATAAAACACTTACAATACAAGACAAAAATTATAACTTTTTCATTTCTGATTTTAATTAAAATCATTTACATTGATTTCAATGATATTATAACTGTATCCAGTAACAATTTTTGTAGTGTATATTGCAATCAATTTAATCAAAATTTGATTCAGTACTCAAAACAATAAACAATATATATCACTTTTACTTTTCTGATATGACAATATCTTGTATCAAGATATACTAGTTGAATGTAATGAATCCCTTTGTTAAACTTCTTCTTTGTCATACTCTCCTGATAATTTTAATTCTGAATCACAAAGTCGTATCTTTGTTCGGGATTGTGTGTATAAGTTTTCCTAATGCATCAAGTTCCGATAAAGCAATTCATTGACCTAATTATAAAAGGTTTGTAATAAATTTATTTGCGTAAATTATAAAAAAAAAATGCTTTTTATCTGTCCGAAAAAAACCTTGCATTTAATTAAAAATACTGAAATTTTTCATTTCATTTTCAAATCACTATAGCTAAATTTGTACAAATAATACTGCAATTATAAATGAAAAATATGCGAAAATAAAATTATTTATTATACTATGAAAAAATATAATATCTATAGATACTCTACTTATCGTGACCATGTCCAAACATATCCTCACGAAAGTTAGGTTAACGGTACACGTTTCAGCCATTTGGATTTTTCATATATAATTAATATTCAATAAAAGTATGTAAGTTCTGACGATGGCGTGAGCCGAAATAGCTATCAACTGTATTTGTTAAAAATAATTTTGTAGAACTAAAATACATTGCTATTTTTTCACCGTGTTATAATGGAGTTCTACCAAGTGAATGCCAATTCAATCAATAAATATGTAAGTTCTAATTTTTTTTCACAAAAAAATTTGTGAGCTGTATTTTATTACACGTACGGTGGAACAATAGCAATGTATTTTAGTTCTACAAAATTATTTTTAACAAATATAGTTGATAGCTATTTCGGCTCACGCCATCGTCAGAACTCTAGTTCTATATAACTCTAGTTCTGACGATGGCGTGAGCCGAAATAGCTATCAACTATATTTGTTAAAAATAATTTTGTAGAACTAAAATATATTGCTATTTCTTTCACCGTGTGACAAAATGATATTTCTAAAATTGCTTTTGTGGTACATTAAGTATATCATCATATCGTTGATTCAGTATTTTCGTCCATCTTTTGTGTCCACACCATTGAGTTCATGTAACAATTTGTCTGTACTATCAACACTTCACTTGCTATTTTTTCACCGTGTTATAATGGAGTTCTACCAAGTGAATGCCAATTCAATCAATGCATTTTATTAGTTTGCCATTCATGATAAACCACTAAAATATTGCAAAAATTAAATACTGCCGGAGGAATTCATTGAATCGAATTTAACCTAGTTTTATTGGAAAAATAACAGATAACACGGTTTATCTGTTAAGCCATGTGCATTTGTTATTCAAATTTTATTTGACATTTGACTAACGGAATAAAAATGTTGATAAACATTTTAAGGTTACTATGAATAAAAATGGACGAAAATATAAGTTATAAACAATAGTGTAAATCAATATCATTGATTGGGTTATCAAAAACTGGATAGTAGGACTTCTTTCGATAGTTTCAGTAGATAATACGAACGTTTATTCAACGTGTTTTGAACTTTAATGTACAACGCTGAAGTAGTATATAACATTTATTTTGATTAGTATAAATAATAAATGATTTTTTCAAAATATTTTTTTTAATAAAACGAGGTTACTTGAGTCAATTAACTCTAATAATAACGTTTTTTATCCATACATTTTGTATGAATGAATGGTAAAGGAAGCCTTTCACATATTTTGTGTCTTAATTTCTAAATTAAATAAAATTTATTATATTTCAATAAATGTTATATTTTATAATTATTATTTTAATATTCTTTCAAAAAATTTAAACAATTTTTTGAGAGCTACAGAAAAACAAAACATCTTTTTGCGCATGGTAAATTAAAAGTATTTATAATAAATTTTCCTCAATATTTTTCATTTTATTTCCAATTAAAACTTTGAACCGAAACGGAAAGATGTTAATATTAAAAATATATAACAGATAATACTTTTCTCCCAAGACACTTTTGTATAGATTACTTGTAATCGCTTGATTACGTTGTATTCTACAATTTAATTCCAATAATAAGTTTCTGTAGTTCTTTTTTAAAAATATGGCGAAATACATCACTGTTGATTGAGATTCTGATATGTCACAATGAACACGTTAAGTGTTAGTTTTTCTACTTCAAGCATATTATTAGTATTGTTATGTTGTTCAGGGGTGAAATTGCACAAAAAAATAATTAATAAAACGGCAATAAAAAGAAATTAGCTGAGTAACAATAATTAAAATTGAGAGATATTAAGAGAATCGATTTAATTGTATTTATGTATGTAGAATTTCATTTGATACTAGTGAATTAATAGACATAACCGCTTGATCGTATCATGTCAATATTTCGTATATGTAATAAAGTTTAATTTTGATGATTATTCAATATTCATCAACAATGTAATTCATAAGACGTCTCTTATCGTAGATGGTCATATAAACAGATATTGAAAAAAAGTTGTTGTCACTGCGCTATGACGGCCAGCTTCATTAAATGCTGCTCAATTTCAAATATGCGTGTCTTCTAAAAAAAAAATATTTTACAGCTTGTGTCAACTTGCTTTTCGAAATTCATTTGTTATTTACGTTGTTCGAATGTTTTTATATTACTGCAAGACGTGACAAATAAAATATTCATTTGGTTTCTACGTTGTCTTTTAACATATAATAGATAATAAAATAATTATTTGAGTAAGCGATTAAGTTATCAGGTATAAATATAAGATGATGAAGTTAATAAAATAAATCTAGGAAATGGCGTCAGTACATGACGTCTTGGTATAATTCTTTTTTCATCCGTGTTTGTTGCTAGCTTATTTAGTTCATTAACAAGAAAAAATCGTTTCATTTTATGAGCATAAATATTATGTGATATACCTGCGATTATTTACATCTATAATTTTTCTGTTCTGTGACTACGAATAAATAAATATTTTATACTTTCAATAAAACGAGTGTAAAAATGCAAGTAACTTAATTTTACTAAGTCATACCTACTATAGTACGAATGGGATTTTCCTCTATTTTTTATAATTATTAATTAATGATAATACATTATGATAATCACAAGATGTTGAGATAACTTATGAGGTACTTTAAATGTAGCAAAACATTCACAAAATTATTAAATGATACATAATTCATTGGAGATGATTGTTATTTATTTCGCGTTTTTTTTAAAATAGAATTTTTGTGAATAGAGCTTTACTATGATAGTAAATTGAATTTAAGATTGATTCCCAGCAAGATTGTTATATTAGATTTACAGTTTGAAGTTTTGGGTATGATTGTTTAGGATGTTCCTTCTCGTCAAGTTGATCCCAAAAAACAAAAACAAAAAAAAAAAATACAAAAAAACTCAAAAACATATGACGCATTGACAATTTTTCAATTATATTTATTATAATATAAATAAAGTAAGATTGAAATTAAGAACGGGGAAAATGCACAGCCAAATTTAATTTCAAATTGATATGCAAATTCTTGCATTACAAGAATAAAATCGAGCCTAATCATTGATATAGCATTATTGATACGCACGTATTTGTAACGTCACGAAAACAATTAAGCTTGTCTCGTTTTCAATTAAGATAAAAACATAGACATTACACCGTCTTTTATTCTTTAAAAATGAGTTATACGATAACATTTTAAGTTCAAGAACAGAGTGATAAATGTTTTTTAGTTTACATACACTGATCGAAAACTTTTATAGATAGATTTGTAATCAAAAGCCTTGGCTGGATTGATTTTTTCATTACTCTTTACCGTAGAATATCCTATTCTAAAAATGGTGCATATAGATGAAGATTAATTCCGACAATTTTACATATTTGTGTCAATAAAAAAAAAAATGTATTTAATGTATAACTGATTTCTATAAACTTTAATTGATAATCCGATCCTGGTCGTGTTTATCAAAAAGGTCAACCGCGGTGAATATGTAAATTACTGATAACGATTTATATATGAAACAGTTTTCATTCAATGCCACAAATATGCTATTCTAATCATTGCTGTTGTTATTCATGTATCTGACATTAGTAAATAGTCAGATCTCATACATATTGTTCTCATTTCAAATAAACAAATCAATAAGTCATAGACTAACATAAGATCAAAACCACAAATTTTGAATAAAGAATTGCCAGAACAACTGCATTTAGATTGTTTGACAAGCTGTTGATGTGTTGATAGAATGGATTATAATTAAGCTGAATTAAAATGTTTTTTCCACAATGGCAATCCTATAAATAAAGAGTATCAAATTAAAAATCACGTAGGCCGACTTTCTTAATTCGAAGACTAAATGCAACGATTCAACCCAATTCTTAAAGCGTTATTTACATGCGTTGTTTGTATAAATTGTATTTTCATCACTTAGCAATATTTACATAGCATACGATCATCTTGGGTATTGATAACGTATTCAAGGTGGCGGTCAAATAATACACATCTACCCATAAAAATCTGCTTCATAAAAAAATATCCATCACGATCATAATTTAATAACTGCAAGCAATTTTTGAATTATTAATGGCTTATTTACAAACAGGAGAATATTATTATTTAACGATTTCGCTGCCTCAGTTAATTTTCTTTGTTTATTAATCATTTATGACGAACATGATAAAAACAAGTTTTAAATTAACAATTCGTGAGTAGTTTTCTCGTTGAAAGACGTATGTATCATTTTATATCATTTTTTAAATAAGTTTGACGAACTGTATTAATAGTATAGTTTATTCAGCTGATTTTAATACATACTTAAATACTTACACAATTAAAGCCAGACATCTTTCTAAATACAGTCCATAGTTTGTATTATATTAGTAATAAATATGTTACAACTCTAAATATACAAGTAAATAAGTATACAATTGAATTTTCTCGTTTGCTTCATCAAAAAACGGTCACAGTATAAAAAATGTGACCATACGTCTCGTTTTCACCGGGACAATCCTGTTTTCAGGCGGTGTGTCGTGGTGTCCACGAACACAATTCCGGGGCACTTAAAGGTCCCGTTTTCGAATAGAAAGAATTCACAGTACAACTATTCCAATTAAATTTTCTATTTTTCTATCTTCGCTCAAGTAAAACTATACCAATTTCAAGAACAACCAGAAGAAACTTCGGATATTCTTCTCCGATATCTTAAAAGTTTTTACAGTAAATAATTTAACCTTCAATAGTGTTGGATTTAACATTGTGGTGATAGTAAGAATTGCAATTTTGACGGACGGCAATATGTTGACTCGTCGAGAATGTATTCACCAGATATAATAAATATCCGGTATAAACTTCATCGATAAATAAAATAACCTGTTCTATGAAAAAACGTGGGAACTCAAGTGAATTTGCGCCTACGAAATATAACGATAATTATCAAATAAAGAAAAATATGGCAACGCAGTCATTGATTGACAATACTGTGAAAACGAAAGTGATTTAACTTGGGTTTTGGAGTCGTTGAAAACACGACCCCGAAATTGATCAACGCTCAACTACAACACGGCTCTGACTAAAAAAGTTTAATTTTGTCAGGTTTCTTTCCTACTTTTCCTATTTTGTGCATTAAATTTAAGATCCACTATATCCTATATAAGATAACTAATCCGGAAAATTGTTCATTGGTATATTATATTAGTTGTCGCAGCCGTTCGTTTAATTAAGACTTCGACTCTAAAGCCGTGTTATAAACCCAGGACCAACGACTTTGCGTCATCTTCGATATACGTAACGTTGGCTAATCAACGTCAATTTGTAAATGCTTTTTCGTCAATGTCTGGAAAATTTACATTTTTTACTTTACTTACAAACAAAGAAAAATGAATACGGCTAATTTCTATACGGGAGAAAAATTTTAGAACATTATCGAAATAATTGATGAAAGCAATTTTTCTAAGGCTCTGAAAATAATTTGAAGATTTTATTACCTACTGTAATAGATTATCTTAGTAACTAGAGAATGTTATCGGTAAAATAAATATGTGTTTTTTGTTTAAGTTAATTTGCCAATGCTGTAATTAATAATTAATTCACTGAGACTAATTACAATTACACGTACGTTCGTTTCCTACTTAAGTCAATATAAATACATATAATTAGCGTAAACTGATAATGGTTAGAAATAAATTCTGCACACGACTTAGTACTTAATCGTTTATGAATAAACTAGCGGGACATTTTTTGTTGGTTTTGTAATAAGAATAATTATATTCACCAGAGTTTCTCAAATTGTGGCGTTTGTGGCACTGAAAGTAAGACCCGATAAAATCAACTAGTATCGGATATTAAATTTGATAAAAATATAAGAAGTTTCAACTAATATAATACATAATTTAAGTATCATTCGTTTGCGGTACAATCTCCAATAGATGGCAACTTATTCGAGAAAATGAAGTTTCAACTATATAGACAACATATTAATTAGGATAGTACTCGCCATATTTAAATATGTAACACGTTTTATTTCAAAAACATATTTTATGATAAGAACCGGTTTTGCTCATATTAAACATTGTCTATTGAATCATCAGATTGTCATCAGACAATTCTCGTGATGATCGAAGCTGGTCTTAATCATAAATATGTTGTGGAAATGGAATTTTTTATAAATTACAATGAAAGAAAAGTGTCATTGTTGTTAAATAACAAGCTATACCATTGAAAAAGGAGAGAGGAGATGTTGTGTACCTTTTCTGCACAGCTATATATAGATAAGCAAATGTTAGTTTAAGCATAGTTCAGACGATGGCGTGAGCCGAAATAGCTATCAACTATATTTGTTAAAAATAATTTTGTAGAACTAAAATACATTGCTATTTTTTCACCGTGTTATAATGGAGTTCTACCAAGTGAATGCCAATTCAATCAATAGAAAGAAAAGATGTTCAATACTGATGTTTTCTCTCATTAAGAAATCATATCGTTTTTTGTTGCTGTTTTTTTTTACATTATGTACGTTTCCAATAAGGATCATACAAATTCACAATTAACCGTTTAGTAAAACGAATTTAATGACCGGTTATTAATCTAGACGCACATATTTAAAATCGGAAATTTTTTAAATATCTAAGATCTAAAAATCTAAGAATGAACTAACTGATGAAGAGTAAAACGCTCTCTTTAATTTATATTTTATGGGTTGCTAGTGATAATAAATTCGTAAATAGTGGGGTTATTCTATTTGTGAATATGCTAATTCAAATATTAGTACTCAAGCCGCGTAACTGAGTAAAAGAAACGTATTACCGCTCAACTGATTTTTTTTAAAAATACTATTTTTAGTGCTCTCTTTTTGTTAGTTACGTTCATATGTATTAAGAATAAATATTTGCATATTAATCATCGAGTCATATAAAAAAGAACAGCTATGCTTTGAAGCGATATATATGACTATAAGAAATCATTTATAAATACTTTTCTACTTGGAACATTATTGATGAGGTTTTTAAAAGTTGAATAGGGTACCACGATAGAAATATGTTGAGAAGCAACAGTATAAAGTTAACGTAAGTGGGATTTTAAATTACTTTTTTAATGATCATTAAAACAAATATGTATTCTATTATTTTTAAGCACTGTGGACTTATAAATTCATAAATATACACTTTCTAATTGAATAACTAAAAGTGAAGGAGTGGACATAGTTATAAGTAGTTTATGACAGATTAGTGTCTACAATGAAATTTTTCAAAGATTTTATATTAAGCGATACGTCAAGAGAAGTTAAAGACTTTAAATATATATCGCGAAAAAACCTTCTTAAATAAATACTCTAGACTTTTTAAAAAATCATTTTATAAATATTCATACTATCTGTTAAAAAAAACGATTATAATGCTATAAATGAAAGAGTTGTATTTAAACTTTGTGTTAAAACTTGTTTATCTGGCGTTCGAGTGATTATTTTAAATACAATATGTCAGAGCTGGACGATTTCACCCCGGACTCCTCCAAGGAGCTTCCTGGGGGTGAATGCCTATCTCAGCCATGGGATAAACTCCTTGACGACACCCCTCCTGAAAGAAACATCCCCAAGATTATGAGAACGCGTCCGTCGTTCTGTGATCTACCTGCGAACGATAACAATATTATTGCGCTAAATCCTGACCCGAATAGTTTAAGTCCCAACAGGCCTCCTCCGCCAGGAATGGGGAGGCTTACGAGGACTCAAAGCTTAGGTGTAAGGAAGACTGGCAACGGATTCCTTGGAAATTTTCACAGGCAGCTGAGGTTTTCATTAAGAAATGAAAGGGGCAGCGGAAAAGAAAGCACAGGAGGACCTTTTTTCAGGTAAGAACAAATTAAATTGCTCATTGAAAATTCGTACAATTATAAGTCGGACGCTGCTTCTCAGACCATTGCGAGGGGGAGAAGATGCCTTCTCGTAATAAACCAATTCCGTCCAATATTTAAGCGCATTGAAACTGCCGCTTGTTTAGTTTCATTTACATTTTTTTAAAATTTTATTGCTAGCAGGAAATAAACTAGGTCGTTAAAACAGAAGAGAAGATGTATTGTGTACCTTTTCTACACAGGTATATATAGATAAGCAAATGTACGTTTAAACATAGTTCTGACGATGGCGTGAGCCGAAATAGCTATCAACTATATCTTATAAAATTTTTGTAAAATTAAAATACATTGTTATTTTTCACCGTGTTCGTACAATTAATTTTGAGCACCGTATGACATATATTAAAAGATGCTTTCAAATTAATAAATTATTATACATAAATAAAATTTGCAAAAAAATCCTAAAACGTAACCCTAAGAAATTTTCGATACAAATTTATGTTAAAACGCTACCATGTATATCAATACATTTTACACACTTTCGTTTGTAATAACATCAAAATCCACTTCGTTGTTTTTGGAAGTAAGAACCTTGCACTCATCAACACCATTCTTTCTTCTATAGACTGTCAATGGTTAAAATTCAGTTAACACATTATCATAGATTATATATAACACACCATCAATGTTAAAAAGGATTTCTACATTCAAAGAAACCAAAAATGTGAAGATATTGTTTTATAATCGAGGGTAAATAAAACGGCATCGTATTTAAAATAAGTACATCGGTCATTTAGCAGCGTTGAATGCAAGTGAGCCATAGTGGCTGGCAATAGCTAATGAAAGAGATTTAATATTATTCATACAAATTCTGAAAACAGGTTTTAACAAGGGCTTTCATATACATTATAAAAAACACACGTGTAAGAAACTCTACAAAGAGTTGCTAGTCGCAAAGTTTAAGTAATATTCTTTCATGATGAAATACACTGTTATTTATTTCAAAGAAACTAGTTTTCTTTTTACGGAATATTCTTACAGCTGGTTGTTTCAAATATTGACAATGGAGAGATATGAATGAAAAAGTTTATCCACTTTAGTATAAGTTTATTTATATGAATTGTTAGTTACTTTAAAGAAGTGGCGGGTAACATCTTTTCCACTATGGTGAAAGATTTGGGGAAACTATATGGAATAAAATCTTGCTTAATTTTCAATGTTTTAACAATCTACCACAGCTGGAATCGAATAGGAAAATGTGCGAAGGGTATATAAGTTAAATCAATGATAAAATATATGTACAAGCTTTAAGTATAATATAAATGACATATTCCGTATTTTTACCGTATATGATATTGTAGTGAATAATAGCTGTTTTAAAATGGATACCATTTGTCATAAATTTTTTTATTGTTTAAGAATTCTGAAATAGTTTTCCAGATTTTTATCATAACTGAAGAAATTAAACCTCCCAAATGGTATTCCTTATTGCTACGATGTTCCGAATATAAGTAGTATAGAGCTAGTTTATTATACACTATGACACACAATTAAACATAATTAGAAAACTCCAATTACCCGCGTGTAGTGAATCAAAGAAATGTTTATAAAACCCTTTGGTAATTCAGTACAAACGTATCAAGCGATCGAATATTGTATATAATATTGTATTGTACATAATTAAATGCTTTATACATAATGTATATCTACTGTTTATATCGTTTTATTGTGCCGTATCAATTAATTTTTTTATGCAGATCAAAATTTTATGTATTTTTTTTCTACCAATAAGAGTGGGTTATCGAATAATAATTTCAAACACAAATAGGATATTTTTTATAACACTAACATCCAAGTTGTTTATGGTATAGTAGAGGAATGTTGAAACTTTTCTTACGCGTGTTTTTTTTTTAATATAAACATAAGTTTTGAAATAAAAGAACAAGTTTGGGGTAACTATATTAAAAAACGATTTCTACTTTTTTTTGTTTTACACTTAATTTATTGAAGTGTTAAAATTATGATAAAGGTTTGCTTAATCAATAAATATATAAGGCTCTCAAATATTTTTTTTATCGTTGTAATATGCATATTTGTTTTTTTCTTATACGTTTTCCAACCACTGAACTAGTCTCCTGTTACTTCACGGTGCTCTACAAGTCTAAATTCAAACACTTTTAACCGGTTAACTGCCAAAAGCGTCTCAAGACGCATAATTTTCTGTGAACGGAGCGCCGCTCATACAAAAATGTATGTGCGCCGTTTTAACAACCTTGACCTTGTTTTTTTTTACAATCCTGCACCATGAACAATTAATTTTATGATTATGGATAAATGACTGCACGACTGGCGCGCTCTTTATTTATTTGGTAAGTTTATAAAACTTAATTGATAAAAATCTGGAAAACTATTTCAGAATTCTTGAACAAAAAAAAAATTAGGACAAATGGTATCCATTTTAAAACAGCTATTATTCACTACAATATCATATACGGAATATGTCATTTATATTATACTTAAAGTTTGTACATACATTGTAGCATTGATTTAAATTATATACCCTTCGCACATTTTCCTATTCGATTCCAGCTGTGGTAGATCGTTAAAGCATTGAAAATTGAGCAAGATTTTATTCCATAACAAACTTTATTACACTTTCAATAACGATATGTTTAGAAGGGTTTATTTTTGTCGTAAAATTTGCGGCGTGCTGGGTACCGTCATACATGTCCCTGCCGGCAGTTAACCGGTTAAGAAAACTTACAATTTGACTTGGATAAGAAAAAAATAATAATGGATTTATGAGACGACACCTTGTGACCTCATCCCGTAAGGAGCAGTACCAGTATTAAGTTATTTTTATCACTGAATCATAAATTTTGAGAATTTGTGGAAAAAAAATTGTACATTTAGTGTTAAGAATTTCGAACGACACTGAGAAAAGATCTGCAACTACTGAATACTTTTTCTTCAGAATATGACATCGCTTGAATTGTATATAATACATATTAAAATGTACTTGTTGTAAATAAATTATCTAGTTATCTATATAATTTATTATTTTGATATGTAAATTTCTTAAAAGCATTAGTCAAGTCCACAAGTCGTTTGCTAAAACAAACGTAGGCGTTTCAATAATATAATGTATTTGGATATAAACAATTGCAGTCTGCTTACTCGTAAACAACTAAATTCGATCATTGGATAGAATGAAATAAAAATGAAATGATTAGATTTTTAAAATAATAAAAACACATTTTTTTAGTACTTATTTCCACAATATTTTTTTTTTTGACCAGGACCGGTTTCGCTCATCGCGAGCATTATCAACTGATCAGTTGATTGATCAACTAATGGATTTATTTCGTTTATGAATCAATTTCCGTGCATTCACGGGACGATAAAAAGATATTCAATTTTATTCTCACATGTAAAATTTATCAATAATATAAATAACACTTCAGTACGGTATTGTGAAATGTAAATTGAAATAACTTTTCTCAATCATTTAGCATAGTTTAAGTAATTTAGTTACACTCTGAAACTGGACTGCACTGGTTGTTAGTTAATCGTTAAGCTTGACAGTTTAATGGAACATGGATAAGGAGTTAAAGCAGCGGTCGGGGAACTTTTTTGACCATTATCCCAAAATATTTTTGCGTAAGTCGATATTACCCCTCATTTTGAAAAGGAGGCGATCGATGTAATTTAAACATTTTTAATTGAATTCGTTTACACGGAAAAAAAGTTGGATGAAAATAGAAAATATGTAACAGACAAACAAAATAAAATACTCATATATGAAAAAACAAAATTTAATTGAAAACTTTCCCCCTTCAGGATTTCCTTATTAGCACCATAAAAATATCATTTTTGCCCTATTTTCGGTAATTTACTCCGGTTCCTCGACCTCTGCGTTAAAGTGACGGAAGAAGCAATCGTTGGCCTTTCCACTGCGTGAATACACTGTTTGTATTATTCGTTAGGGGTTAATGACATTTGAAAGCTTTGTAAAGATACATTTTATTTAAATCGATGGATTTAATTTTTGTATAAAAATGTCTTTATGTAGATTTGAACTGACTTGAAACAAAGACTTAGAGCTTGACAGATAAGACATGGTGGTCACTAAGAATTGTACAATTGGCTTTGAGAGGAACTTGTTTTCTTTGTTATAAAATTTCCTCACAATTCATAATGAATGTCTTGAAACCGGTTGACACACTTATTTAACTGTAAACAAAGAAAGCTTATTTTTATATATGCTACTATGTTGAACGGAATATATGAAATAAAGATACTCTTAAGACAAAATAAATATATCGACGAGAAGTATATATTATCAACCACGATGAAAAATATTTTTTGAAGTTTATTTATCGCAAGTAAGTGAATCTTTACATAGCCTCTTTCAACCCATTTGAGAGGTCGATTTATACCATAAAACGCATTAATCATTACAATACAAAAATGCAGTGTCATTGGCCAGTGATATTAACAGACGCCTTCTGAAAATGCAGCTAAAATTGTCGTTCTTCAGATTGAAATTTCAATACACTCGTGATTAATGTTTTACGGGTGCTTACAGAAATAGAAAATCATTTATGTGCGTAGAATTAATCAGTTCTTAGTTTACGTTCGAAACAAACTTTGGCAGCAAATATATTTTTGTATATGTTGTAAGGGAAAACAAGTTAGCACTACAACTTCAATTGTTTTCAAATTCATTATATAATTTTCAAGCCTTTGGCGATATGATGTTTTAAGCCACCAAAATACAGATGGGTTCATATCGCGGTGTCAGAAATTTATGCACATTTTTAACAGACAAGTTGGGTTGAAATTGAATAGTTTGACGGGAAACAGTAGAATGTCGTCGAAGGCTTCATATTCGATGAATTCAATACTTTTGTATAGCATAGTAGAATGGCTAACTAAACTTATAATTTCCATTTGTTTGGAGTAAAGAAAAATAATGTACGCTTGCTTCAAAGAAAATGTGGATTGAAAACATTTATATAATATATTAGCTGTCGGATTCGGATTTCAAACAGCATGTGCTTATTTTTTGCATCGGTTTCAAACCTCTTATATATGATAGAGTGTTCATAATATTAACAAGTATATGCACATAAAAAACTTCTTGACCACCTGGTATTTTTTAAGACAGTTGATGAATCAAACATGTTAGGACGTATCAGACACTTTAAAATAGAAATCTAAAAAAAACTCAAGCAGGTGTTTTTTACATTTGATGGGTGTTTAAAAATCAACACATTTGAAATACGAAATTGATTAGGTAATGTTTAAGAAAAAGTCAATAAAATCTCTTCAGAAACTATGTATTAACACCATTGCTTCTTTGTTCTTAAATTATAATCGATGTGAAAATGAAAAAAAATTGAAAGAAAATACTTTTAGATTTTACAAACGTCTTAAAGGAGTACGATACAAGTATATGTTGTGCCCAAAATGAAAACCAATGGGGTGAAAAATTAGTTATACTTTTATCAACAGATATTGGGAGACACACTAAGCTCAACGAATAACCACATGCGGCTCTCGGAGCAGCATTTGCCAATATCTCATATATTTTTTCAACATTAAAAGTGGATAAGGTTAAACCAAACTACATATAATAGTTTAAATATCATGTTGGCTCAAAAATATTGCATGATTGTATCAAAATTTTCAAGATACCCTGTATATAGAATTTCTTGTGGGTCAAGTATCTAAGAGTCTCTGCAATTTATTTATTTAACAGATAATGTATAAAAAAAAAAAAAATATTTACGATTTATTGATGACGACGTTTCTAAAGCCGTCTCAGCAAGTTTATTTAGGATCAGATTTCATGCTTACTTTGGTTAAGATTTTTGCATACTCATGAGTTATGTGTATAGCTATGTTATTGCGCGAGTTGAATATCAACAAATTAATTTTAAATTCTGACGAAAATTGTTTTTTTCAATTTATAAATAATATTATAGAATTATGCTGTTGTTAATTTCTGTTTCTTTGTCCTCGTGACTTAGAAATGTGATTCAAGTGATCACAAAAGTAACATTGATACTGCAATTCCTTATCGTTTTTGCAACAGGGCTGCGCTGCAAATAAATTATTGGTCAAGTTTAAGTTGGCCAGATTGGTTCTGATAACTGTCATTTCGATTACCTAACATTAAGTAGTTATTTTGTCATTAGTTGCAGTTTAATAATAATAATGAATTACAACCTATAAACATTACCTGCCGTATGAAAGATGTAAACTGTTTAAATTTCTACCTATCATTCGTGCTTATTTTGCGATTTAGAATTATACTGTAAATTAAAATTTTCCTATCTTGTATTCATAGCATCAAAAGTACTTTAATACGTTTATTTCAATATATTTGCAAAGCCCAGTATAAGAAAGTTTCTTGACAATAAGTTCCACTACTCTTGTATCGTTTATATTATTCAAATTCGATCCGATTATAGAATTGAAAGCTTTTGTTTTCATGGTTGATATGATAATACTATTACCAAAAGTATATGCTAAAATCTCTACAAATATTCTAAACAAAATTAAGCGTCTTATGTAGTATTTCGTTGAAAGTAATGGCATCTCAAATAAAAGGAAAAAAAAGTTTTGTAGGGGCGTTAAAGAAAAATAGTTGACAAAATACGCGGCGTGTCTCATTCAATGTTAAGAATGCTTCCAAGCGCCCGGTTAAATTATTATCACCCGAGAAGTATACTCACAATTAATTATCTGTCAACATGAAAAATCGTAATACAGCTAAATTTAGTACGTATTGTAGTATGTTAGTAGAAATTTTATTTTTTACTGTTTCGATTGAATTTTTATTATTTGAATAAATATTTATAAAAAAGCATTAGCCAAGAGGAAGTACTTAATCTTTCACGAACGAATTATATACTGTTGTATAAATATGCAAATAACTAAATAAACCACATATTTTATAGTTTTTTAATTGATAATAGTATATGCATGTGACGTTTATGGAAATCTTTAATCGCTAATTATGCAATTATTATAATTTAATTGCTATTTAGAATTTTGATTTTGTAGGGGAGTCTGTGCATTAAAGAGACACATTATTTCAAGCCTCATTGTAGATAAATAAAACAAAATTAATATTTTCGCTTAAGTTTCAGACTGACGGAAATTTTTGAGTGATATAAATAAAATGTCAGTTCTCGGTAGAAAAATATAATACACCTATCCCCCGATTTACACGGTAGATAGGCTCCTGAGAAAAACGTGTAAATCGAAATTGTATATTTTTAATTATTCGATGGGCCGACATTTGACTCATTTTGTACAAAATTTGAATCCGCGTAAAAGAAGTATCGTGTAAATCGAGGTATAGGTGTACAAATCAAATATTTTTCAACAGGACTTTGTAGTTTATTTTGTCATTCCAGGTAGTAATTAAAAATGATATGATGATACGACTGTTAGATATTGAATATCGATATTAGCTATCTTTTTATATATTAAATATTGCAAATAATTTATTTGGTCAATTCAATTTAAAGCATTTTCATAGCAATTTCATTAGAAACTTGTCTTTTAATTCAAAGTTTCCTCTATTTTTTCGTAGAATATCAATTATATAAATTGCTATATTATCTAAGCTAACAGCTTATTGATTATATGTTGGTGATCTTTTTTACTATACTTTAATAATATTAAATATTACCTTTGCTACTCTAAATCAGTTTATACTGGAAAAGACGAATGAAAACTGGTAAGAGGTGTCGAGGTACCTTTGAGAGATGTTTTTCTACCTCGATATCATAAAAAAACGATTTACCTTATATTTATTATAACACACCAAGAAACAATCTGTAAATGGGAACAAAATGTTGTTTTTATATTATAAATGATCATTTTATAAATAATACAATTTTATTCGATCACAAAGATGAAAGATTTTTAAAAATCCATCTATCTACATTAAAATGACAGTAATCTATTTACAAGAAAAATAATAAATAAAAAATATAAAATTTGTGTAAATATTATATAAAGCTGCTCTGATTGTTATCATATATCTCTAGGTATATAGTTTATGATATCGACTGAAGATGCTTGATGGAATTTCAAAATCTTATTGAACTGTTGAAACTTTGTACGATTCACGTTAGTTATGTTGCGTACGTGTGATAGAATGCCTGAACATGACGAAACGCAAAACCCGGATCATTAGTGACAAAACATGTGGAACCGTACAAATTTTTCACAATTCAAATTTTATACATATACAATATATTCTCTTCCATATACAAATAAAGCAATAAAATAACACGATGAAAAAATGGCAATCCATTTTGTAGAATTAAAATACATTGCTATTCTATATTTACAGTGTTATAATGGAGTTCTACCAAATAAATGCCAGTTCAATCAATGCAATAAAATGAAACCATCCACCATGTAAACGTTCGCGATCACTTAAAAATTTGCTTTTCCGATCTTTGCATAACAATATTGAATTTCTACAAAAAATTATAAAAGAATTATTTAAGTAAATAAAATGCCTTCTGATCAAGAATAAATGAAGTATATATTGCTTATAAAAAGTGGTTTGAATTTAATATTAAAAAAAAATATGATGAATTTAAAACGAAGCGAATTGACTTTTATGTTAGGCAAGTGGGTCGATGCTGGTAAAAAACCGTCCTACCACGATTATGTCTGGAACTTAGTGATATAAAATATTGGATTATTATTTTAATTCAGCATAAGTAGTCCGATATATGCTGCATATTTTTGTCCGAGCGTCATCACCGAAACAAAAAAAAAACATGTCCAAACGCTTTGAAATATTTTAATGCGTTATTAGAGTGGCGTTGAATCGGCACAAGTGTGAAATCACGTCTCCCGTGTTTAGGGTCAACGGTTGCAGCATCCGCTGACATCATTTTCTGCCTGCAACATATTGCAACTGAAATTATTATGTTGCCATTACTGGTGCGAGTTGTTCGCGTTTGATGAAATATTGCGGCCAATTCAGATCGTTGTGACTAGGGTATGCAATACTGGACGAATATATCGATACCGGTATTTCATTTTCAATTTCAATTTAAAATGCCGGTACTATAATACTTCCAAATTTTTTATTTCATTAGTTTAAATAATTACAAAATATGGTCTATTGAGATCATAATACCTAAAAATTATTTTACATTTCATTATCATAATATAATATGTACTCTAACGACTATTGGTACGTAGTGATGTCATATAATCCCGTAAGGCAGTGCTATGCAAACGTTTGTCTTTCACGGCACACCAACGTTTATTCTGAAATTTCACGGTACTCTACAACTCAATATTTATCACGCGAATGATTCATCATCAACGCCTTGATCATAAATTAATTATTTTGTCTGTATTATTTACACTCTTTTTCTTACTAATTCTCATGATATATTGTTGATTGTATGTATAATATGAATGTACATATGTCGTATTGGTTCAACGAAGAAATACATATTTCTGCTCTCCTGTGATACTTCTCATAGAAAAATGGGCCGCGGCACACCGGTTGCAGAGCAATTTTAGATTAACTATGGTATTTTCATTTCATTTTATCAATGATCAATTATTGATAGAATATATATTAAGTGGTACACGAGATACGGTCCACGGTAATATTTTCAATTTTTAGCATAAGCTTTTACCAAAATAACCTCGACGTCTAGTTTTCGACGTTCTCTATCCCAGATGTCACTGATATATAAATAGGTACTAGTTAATATAAAATACCATAATCAAAAATATATATCATATATTGTATTATAGGCTTGGCACAATTGTTAGATTTTAAGAAATTTAATATTTTACGGTAATTGTCTTTTTTTATGAAAATGTTATATTAAAGGCAAGCTATTCACTCTGAAACCGGTCAATAGTAAAAAAAAAAAAAATCTTGCTCATAAACAAATTAATGATTCTATACATTTGAATTTAAAAAGTTAAAGTTTTAAATAAAATACATGAATGTATATAATCAGCATTGTAAACCACCCGAAGAACCATGATCCCGGTTCCGGTTATTTCAGCACTGGAATCCTTAACTGTGCCAATATTATTTTGTCATTTACATTCACTGACATGATTCAGGTAGTATATTATAATATAATAAGTGTGTTCTTCTGTGACGGGATTCGCTGAAGTGTTGATAGTACAGGCAAATTGGTACATGAACTCAATGGTGTGAACACAAAAGATGGACGAAAATACTGAATCAACGATATGATGATATACTTAATGTACCACAAAAGCAATTTTAGAAATATCATTTTGTCACACGGTGAAAGAAATAGCAATATATTTTAGTTCTACAATTTTTTTTTGTAAGATATAGTTGATAGCTAGTTTGGCTCACGCCATCGTCAGAACTATGCTTAAACGAACATTTGCTTATCTATATATAGCCGTATAGAAAAGGTATACAAATCTTCTCTCCTGTTTTAACGACCTAGCTTGTTTCTTGCTCGCAATAAAACTAAAATTTTTAAATGAAAGTATAAAGGCGGCTATATCAATAAGTTTACATATGGCGCGGAAATGGTCTATTACGGAAACAAAACAGCCCCCCGTAGAGGGTTAAGCAATGGTGGTCGACGTATATTAGTTTGTTCGTTAAGTATCCTTTGTGATAGTTGATATCTATTGATTTCCAGCTGTACTAAAGCCGTCATCTTTCGACTTTTATTACACAGATGCAAACACTTAGGAGCTGAGTTTGAATTTATATTATGTGATTCCTTTATAACGTTATTAGCGGATTGTGAATCAGCTTTATTACTGTTGAATGATCTTACATGTTCCTTAGCTTGAGTGGATATACTTCTACCTGTTTGTCCAATATAAACGGATAAACATGAGCCACAGGACATTTTATAAATACCGCTTCTGTCAAGTTTATTAATTTTATCTTTAGTATTTTTAAGTAGTCTGCCTAATTGTTTGTCTTCGTAACACTAAATTTATACCATGTTTACCAGGAAATTGACTGAAAATATTAATAATTTATTACAATTGAAAATATTTAGTTTTATTAACTGATTTATCACAGTGTATTTTCACTAAGGATTAATAGCAAATATAGTTGAATTTATAAGTAATTGATTCGTCTTGTTTGCTAATTTCTACGCGGATACAAACCTAAACTTCCTAATGAGTTTATTTATGTCCGTAATTAATAATTCATATTACAGTTATTTCACTACTAAATAGAGATTAATCGTGGATAAAGACCATTCAATTTATTAACACGGTGAAGTATTTAAAAAAAACCATTTTTTTAAAAACATCGTAGCAGCCATTTTAAAAAAAACTTTGAATTTAAAACGTCTTAATTTTTAAGATATCATTCTTCAACATATTTAAATTCACAAATTTACATTTCATAACACAGTAAAACAGTTTACACTCAAATCGGGACCATGAAATTTGAAGTAGTGTAATTGGGGTAGAGAATTTAAAATTAGGGACCTTTTTACCTAGACGCTAGCCAAAATTTGGCTGTACGCACCGCACAGTTGGCCGTCTGGCTGTGTGTGTGTGCAGCCAAGCAATCGTACAATTGTGGGATTTGCGGCGAATACTTCAAACCAGAGCGTAATTCGGAGTAGTGTAATTGGGGGCTCCACTCTGCAAACAATATATCAACTGCCAAAAAACTGTAATAAGCGACATTCTTTTTCAAAACGTTATTGAATTTTCTGAATATTGGTATCTTATATAAGATAAAAATGTGATTGTTCACTCCAAAACGCCAATGAATTTTAAGGATGCGATGACAGCTTATAAGTGATATAAAATGAATAACAAATGTGCACGGAATACTGAAGTCTCTTTTTAGCAACTTAAAAACTAAATAAAATTCTACAAGGATAGAGTCTAATTGATGATTATATGTATTACTTTGGCGATTACTAAATCTGCATAAATAAAAAATGCAATAAAGTAATCATATAACTTCCGTTTGCCTAAGTGAACAAGCGTTGTTAGATTAGGTGGAAAGTGTGCAATTAGAACGTTTTGATTATATGATTGTATTAAAGCTCAACAGAAAATCCAAGAAACAAAGCATAAGTACGAAAAAACGTACAAATTAAACGAGTGTTTATGCTTTATAAAGATTTAAAATTGTTGTTTGTAATAACGTGAGCGTAAAATAACAAAGCGTTTTTTATCCTAGAGTGTCAATACGTAACACAATAAACCCAAGTTATTCTATTTGTTATAATTCTGACTGAATGGATCATATGATATGCTCTAGGGTTAAGACAGTGGTTCTCATGTGCGGCTACCAGAGGATTTTCTGCGGGCACCAATAGCTTTCATTGAAATAGAAACTGTTGAAAAATTCATTTACGTTACTTTTAAATAAATGAATACCAATATATTAAAACAATGTTTTTATAGAATATAAACTTACAAGTAAATCCGTTTCTTCTTAGTAAATTCAACTGCTGTTTTTATTATATCTCAAAACAAATATTTAGTGCGGTCACGAAAAATTCCCATAATGATGATAACGGTAATGTTTATAATACGGCTACAGTATTTTTTTGTGAGAATCACTAGGCTAGAAACATCAAATGGTGTCTTTACTCGTAAGAAGTTTTAAAACAGTTAATCAAAAGTTTATAAGAATTTTATCTATATGAGAAATTTTCGAAGTGCAATTGTTTTGTACGGGTTTTAATACTCAAACCATCAATGCGTGTTAATTTGTTAATGATTGTGGTTTTAAATTATATTTTACCTGCTTATTAAATTTAATATATTCACGGAAGTTTTTATTTTATTTATTTTTCAATATTATTGTAAATTGTACAATTCACATAGCTCTTTATAGTAGTCGGCGATTATGAGAAATCTCATAACAATATAGCTCACTGAAAACAAATCAGGATATCCGCTAATACTGCATACCGTGTTGTTATTAACAATATCTTAAACAATTTACTTTATACGCAACACCTTAGCGTTGGCATCGTTCTGATTATTGAAGAATAAATTAGAAATTGTATTACTTTTAAAAGAATTTTTTTCTATAATTAACGGAAGAATATTTTATTGTGAAATTATTACAAGGGTATTCGTTATTAGATTGGCGCATTTATTTTGCACAATTTAAATGATCAGCTAAACGAATATAAAGAAAAGAATAGTGTATCCTGGTCCTATATCTTTGTGGCTTAAATTAATTTATAGCAAGAAAGTTTCTATTTGTGGATTGTGCGTTTACGATAAAATATATCGAGTTTAAAAAAGATCGAGTGCTTATGGTCCTTGCAATAGAGTTTATTTCAAGCAAGTAATTTTAATTCATATATTCGAAGACCTGAACGAAAATCACGACGATTACAAAACCGCCATTCAAATAGAATAAAAATATATGGAAAACAAAAATACTTTGATTATTGTAATTGTAAGAGACTACTTATTCCATCTGGAAACATATTTTCTTTTATTTTTAACACGAAAGTTAACAATAGAAAATAGTCAAATATGTCTCACAACATCGCCAAAAATGTTGTGTATTTGATTACAGAGGTATAACTTATTTGGTAAATCTTCATGTATATGAAAAATATTGTATTTTGTGTAAATGCACATATTTAAAAGTATTTTATTTATTACCAAAGTACAATTGTGAAAATGAGTGAGCTCTTCAAAATAAGAAAAAAAAGTGAAATCGAAATTTTGCTTATGTGGTTATTTCTTCAGTGGATCAACAGGTATATCTACAGATACTTGGATTTAATTGTTTTCCATATAAGAAAAACTTTTTTGATTTCTTTCCTTCTTCCTTTAGTAGTCACCTATCTTAGCAAGCAAAGTCCGTGTCAAATAATGTTATAAAAACGCTGTTTTTTTTTTTTTCAAAGAAGATGTTATCAATTATAATTCAAAAATCTTTATTTAGGATTTATGATGTACAATTAAATCACCCGAATAGTAACACATATCTACATTCAGATCACTTTATATAAAATGCGAAGTGCATTGTTAACAAACCATAAAAACCAACACGAGATAATTCAAAGCACTGTTACGATAGTATAATCGGTGCATTTTGAACAGTTCTTTGGCTAAGTAGCCATTTGTATTCCTATTTAAGTAAAAGAACGAAGTAATCAAAGTCTTCAAGGCCTTTAAAATGAGCGATCGCCAACCTTCTAGATCTATGATAAATCACAGACCACTAAATTTACAGTTCAAAAATATCGAAAAAACAATCATAAAATTTTAAAAAATATTGCTTTTTCCATAATCAGATATAAATAGAAGTGTTGTGTGTGAATTACTGATGTTCAAAATCCATTTACGGATTTTTACTTTTGATGGCGTTACTGCAATAACTCCGCGTCCAAAACTATCTCAAGACCCACATAAAAAGACGAATTTTCAATTATAACAAATATTAAATCTTGAATTGGCTGATGGATTCTTAGCTTCAATAACGTTACTGCAACAGCCCTATCATCACTGGTTGGCGACCGCTGTTTAAAATTACGGAATGATTTGTGGCTTATTATATAATAAAATTGCAAAGTTTACGAGGATTGTCTTGTGCAAATTTTTGAATTTCACAGATACTTAAACGTGAGAAAAATTGTACAGTAAAAGAATAAAGCATTGACTTTACGTGTCGTCGTTATAAACGTTCAATTAATGCAGCCTTCATTTGATAATAAAAAAAGGAATATAAGCGTATTACAACTATCGAAGATTGGAATAAATGGTGAAATTATTCAAGCCAATTTCAACAATAGAATATTAATGAGGTTGATTGACAGAGTAAATAACATAGCTTTTATATTTTACAAGTAAATATTCATAACGAACGAGACGAAATCTTTGATTCAATTCTAAACATCGAAACGATATTTGTAAACAACACAAAAATATATGGCAAGCAGATTTGCTCGATTTATTTAATAATAATACTCTATTGATTGAATTGGCATTCACTTGGTAGAACTCCATTATAACACGGTGAAAAAATAGCAATGTATTTTAGTTCTACAAAATTATTTTTAACAAATATAGTTGATAGCTATTTCGGCTCACGCCATCGTCAGAACTATTAGTTCCGACGGTGGCGTGGGCCGAAATAGCTATCAACTATATTTGTTAAAAATAATTTTGTAGAACTAAAATACATTGCTATTTTTTCACCGTGTAATAATAGTCTAATTTTGCTCGTATTTTTTTAGTTTCCACAGACTCCAAGTCAGTAAATATAATATATTTTTAATTAAATTAGAATTTTGTAGAAATATAGAATGTCTTTTTTCGTTTTTGGTTGTCATAACAATATTTTTTAACTAGCCTAATTGAATACCATAGACACTCGCATTGTGTAATGTTATAATACTTATTTTGTCGACTATTTATGGCATTAAATGGCATAAAAAAATAACTCATTAAAACAGGATTTTTGGGACAAACTCGATTAAAAGATGCCTTTTTTTATTAAAGTCTATTAAAAATTTTACTGATAATATTTGAATTTTAAAATTATACATATTTGATTCATTTAATAACTTAAAAACGGTACCGCGAAATTCGTTCGTTACAAGCGTACGTTTATCAAATGTACGCATATCGTCACTGCTTTGAAGGGGTTAAGAATCACGTAAAATATTTAGTCTAAATTCTAAATGTCTTACGAAAACGTTTGGGTGACACATTTTCACATTATGAGAAAATTATACAAGTATTAATTTTAATTGATGCCAAAGATGAAAGAAACTCCAAAACATCGTAAACGTTAAACGAAATTAGGTATCGTTAGATGCGTTTTAAACACGAAATGAAAGAAACTTATGCTTCTTATTTTTGTCCAGTTGCGACATCAAATCGACTGATATATTGTTAGATTCTAAGGGTTATTTCCACGAGACGCGTCTAATTTGGGATAGCGATTAAATTTTCTGACGATTAGATAAAAATATCTAATAATTGAGTTTTAACTTAGCTTATCTAGATAATATGTATTTAAAGAGACAGCATATCATCTCACGTACTTAAAAATCATAACTTTTATTTAAAAGTAAATAAGTCATTGCGCTTTGAACTGTTTCAAGAAATAATTTGATCAGAAACGTTAAACTGCAATGATTTAGTATACCATATGTCGCTTTTAAGTCAGATTATATGGCTGGGCTAAATTAAGTTTTGGCATAGTTTTGACGGTGGTGTAACGTCAAAAAACTATCCATTTTTGTTGTTGTTTTAAAAATATGGAACGTTTGAGAAGCAGTGGAATTTTTATATTGCCCAGATTAATATAATACATGCGCTGCGTTAAATTGGTAGTTGCACTAATCTTTGCACGTTACTATTATTTATTAAAACGATAAACATAAATTTATACAATGTTTTTAAATAATTATCCATTAAGCACTACGTAGGTGATCAAAATTCAAAATGTGCATCGAATTCAGTTGTACTATCTGCAGTAGGAACGTAATAAAATTCGGAATGAACTGCTTTTTGATCGAATGAAAATATGTCAATTAAATTATTATATTATTATTGGCGGCTCCGACGATGGCGTGAGCCGAAATAGCTATCAACTATATCTTATAAAAAATAACTATAATAGTTCCGAAGATGGCATGAGCCGAAATATCTATCAACTATATCAAATAAAAAAATTGTAGGACTAAAATACATTCCTATTTTTTCACCGTGTTATAATGGAGTTTTACCAAGTAAACGCCAATTCAATCAATATATTTTCATATTTTTTTAATTTTGAAGACTGGTTTACCCATCGAAATAATTGTACTGTTAATCTATAATTTTACCACATTTCTTGAGTCATCAACACCGGTTTCGTTTGATAGTGCTCGCTGGGAACAAAACATAACAAAACATTTTATATTGTATAATATTTAAATAAAAAAATCTATGCATATTTTTTAAAACGTTTCGTTTTAATTTTACCCGGTTAGTTCTGCTAGTAAATATTCGTTACGGAAGAATAAAAATTGTACTTGATACATAATTATTAAAGTGATTTTCTTTTACAATATAATCACGCGCATATTATTCGTGATGCAGTTAATCACTATCAATGTTCATCGATTAATCGTTAACTGTTTGGTTTATTTTATTATACTCTTAAGCACACGTTATCTCTTAATAATCCAAAACTGTCATGATGTGCTTATTTATAATCCAAGATAAAAACTAATGAACGACATGTAAATAGAACAGTTCGAGACCCTACTCAGGAAAACGTTACGTCGTCTGCCAACTTGGTTCCCGAATTAAATCTTCTTTACCGCTTCTCGATCACAATGAGAGTGCAGTGTGTCTCTAAATAGAGGACAACACACATTATTTATAACGTATAACTGACTATAAAGTAACGACGCTTATTCTTACATGTATCTGGCGTCGCGTCTTAGTAACCCGTCACGCATCTAGTGGAAAACGAGAAACGCAAATATACAGCTATTACTGCATAATCCCAACATATTAAATGAGCGATTTCTTCTGTCATATAAACGAGCGTAATAAAGTCAATACTACAAGATCTATCTATGGTCAAAAACACAATAATTAAAATGGCGATGTAATTATTTCAATAATTATTTCTTTTCTTGTTTTTTCTAGTTTATTTCTCTATGGTTGCGTTATGGTATATATATACATATATGTATTATAAAGGGTCTTTCAATAGGGACGCTCGAATTTTTTTAAGGTTATAACAGCCATTTTTGTTTATGCGAAATCTGTCGAATTTGCTGTCAATTAAAAAAAAACAATAAAGTCAAATTGAAAGTAAAATTGAGTCGATATCTCATACACAATTAGTTTTATTTAGATTTACACAAATTTCGAGCGTCCTTATTGAAGGATCCTGTATATTTGCAATTGTAGGCTTCATCATCCATACCACTAGAGCCTTTTATGGAGAAATAATGTACAATGCCTTAGTACAAAGTAGACTTAAGAATCTATGTAAGAATATATACAATTCGGGTTTTACAATAAAATTTTACAACATAATATTAAGTTCTACTAGTGTTTAGTGTGACCACTCCTGGTTTTATAACAAAAAAATTATAACATAAAGTAACAAATATCATTCGTCAAGCTATACTACTTACATCGTCTCGTCATAGAGGGTTTATCTTGTGACCCAACAATTTAGCTAGAAATATATATTTTTTTACCGTGTACCACATTATTATTATTGTTGTATATTATTATTGCCATCACAAAAAAATGAGTTTGAAAATGGAATTTTAAGACTGCTAAATAGGCTAAGATTAAGAGAGTTGAAACACGTTGACAATGATGTTATATTTGAAGGAAAGTTCGGTTTGATTATCTAATTTAACCTTCACTTTTATGAAACACTGAGCAATAATTCGTGGTTTATCTTATGAAATCTCCATAAAACATGATCTGATACTGTGTCTTTGCTTTCACCAAAGGTTTTTTGTGTGTGGGTAACATCGTGCGTTTGAAGTGAAAGGAAGATAACTTAAACTGAATATGAATAATTCAGTCAGTCACTTGCTTCGATTCGAATGAAATCGAGGTTAACAGGAAGGTTTCAAAGTGAAAATTCAAATTTAGATATTGGGACATTTCTATAAAATTTACATGCTTGCAATACACGTGATAACTTTGGATTTTTTACTTTTTTATTTACATGCGTTTATCAAGCAACAAATCATTTTATATTCCTGGAAATTATTTGATTGTAAATGTGTCAGAAATATATACATGTTGTGTTGAATCGCCTAACTTATGAAGATATTAAAACGAAAACAACGTTTTCAACTCCCGGGTATACCCAATATCATAGACAATAACAAAATGTAAGGCGGTTTATTTTGTACATTCAAAATATTTTCAAACACTGTTCTAGAATATTTATTGCAAGTCAAAGTAATCGGTTCAAGATAAATATGAAGAAAAGCAGAATTATACAGACAAAATCACAAATATTTGCGTCAAGAGCTATAATATAGAAATGGATCTCAAAAATTACTAGTTTAAATTTTCGAATTCTAATGTAAATTTATAGTTATTTTTAGGTCTACACTAGCTATTTCGAACTATAATACGTTATTGTCAAAACCATTATTAAATAAATTTGAATTGTTGAAATTTTGTACGATTTCACATATTTTGTCTCTAACGACCAGGGTTTCACCTTTCGACATCTTTAGGCATTCTATCACATAGGATAGAATTACTGAAAAGGTTGAAAGGCGGAACCCGGGTCGTTAGTGACAAAACATGTGGAATCGTACAAAGTATCAATAATTCGAATTTGATATTGAAATCCCATCAAGCACCTTCAGTTGTTATCATAAAAAATATTATTATTTAATACTTTACTATACTGACTCAATTAAATGGAAATTTAATCATTTCCTATTATGAAGCGCACTGTTTAAAGTCCATTTAAAAGACAACAATCAATATTCAAAAACTGTGAATAATATTCATAAGTAATTATAGTCTTTTGGTTTTGAATTGAAATTGAATCATTTTTTTCTAACCACCCTATGTTATAGTACTTTGAACATTAAATATTATTTAATATTTAAAATTGTAATTTAATTTAATGCCATTCAAAAGAATGTCTTTGGCAAACATCAAAGAAACTTATCTTGCCGTCTTTTGGAACAGCTAACTCATTCCACCGTTTTTTTTTATAATGTGTCTAAATATCTCGAAATGCATTTTGGCTCGATGTAGTAGCTCTTAGAGTGTGTGTCTACAAAAAATTCTGAATACCTGTGAAAATATAATATTACGAGTGAAGGGGTCACTCGCTCTTCTGCGCGTAAATATGAGATGCCAAAATTATTAACTTAATCATATTTCCAGCTTCAAACTTGTCAAAATTTATTGTTGAAGAAGAATGCAATATTTCAAAGAAATATTATAAATTAATTTACTGGCTGACCAACAAGAAATTTTAAAGAGAAGGGAAGCATTCAATTGTTATTCCATTAACGAAACCGTACACGATATACCACGACCATACCACGTTGAAAGCACCGGCTCTCGTGCGATCACCGTAGTTACGCAGCATTAGACGCGGATAGTGCTTGGATGGGTGGTCACCCATCCAACTCGGGAACACCGCGTGCCGTGTTCTCTTGGCTATGGGAAGGAAAACCCAGACAGAAAACCGAACACAACCCGCCTGGGCAGCGTGGTGTTGCTATGTCCAAACAACCCCCCTGAAAAAAAAAGCAGGGGGAGGCCTTCATCCAGCAGTCGATCGACCCCGGCTGATGATGGCATGATATATTCAAAAATTTGTTACACTATATTCTGTTAAAACCAAAAGACTATTTCTTCGTCCTTAGATATTTAAATAGTAGGTCATGCAAGATACGAATCAAATATAATAAATAATTTACGATATCGACTCCGAAAAAGCAGTTCTATTGCATCCATATGGTAAAATGCCTGAAGATGTCAAAAGGCGATACCCGGGTCGTAAGTGTAAAAACATGTGCAAATTTATAAACTTCCAACAATTCATTTCTTTATATATAAATAAATCAGTATAGCTGAAAGAAAAGTAAATTTTGAAAAATATTAAATATTAGGTGCTGAAGAAATGTGATTTATTTTTTATATGGAAAATTATAGTACCGTAAAGTTTTGTGAACGACATTTTTTTTGGTATGGAATCATTTCTAAAATATTTTTTACCACCACTGTAGAGGTTAAAAACATGTTTTAATATGAAATATCTGTGGTAGATCAAACTATAAACCAATTTAACATCCGTACAAGTTTTTCTTTGCATTTTTTGAGTTGTTAATTGAAGTTATTTTACTAGTTTATTTGTCCTATAAGATTGCTTTTTTTGTGATATTTTTTTAAAATTTATGTGACCAATATGAAAGAGAAGTCAATAGTGGTACAGTGAAACCTCGATTTTACGGGGACCCTGAAAAAATAACGGTAATTGCGGGAAACGGTGAATGCGGGAAAGCTTCAAATGATAATAAACAAGTAAAATCGTAAAAAAATATTTATTTATTAGTTACTTGTACATACTGTATATAAAATTTATTTTTTACAAAAGTCCTTTATGTTCATTTGCTTCTTTGTTATTTGGCACTTTAATCGGAACAAAGACTTTAATTTAATTTAATTTAACTTGTGATTAAAAGTTTGTATGTACAGGAATCATTATTACCATGAATTTTAAACAACTCTACATCTGCATCATAAACAATAATACGCGTGTGGTGGATTTCAACCCAAAAAATAGCACATGCGTCCAATGCGTTACGTCTAACATGTACAGCGGATTCCAACGTGTCTAGACATAACACCTGCAAAACTGTGTCAAACTTGCTTGCCGAGATACGGAGAAATATGCAATAAAAACGGTCAATCGGGATAATATTTGTGACGGGACCAAAATATTTAGACGGCTTATCGAGGAAATCGGGGAATCGGGAAACGGTCAATGCAGGATTATTTAACATTCTTCTTATGGGAGTTTCACGGGACTATAAAAAATAAGCGTTCCACCCGGGAAAACGTATTATGCGAGAACGGTTGATCGAGGTTCCACTGTATAAGAGAAGATATGATAAAACCAATTCAATACAAGCGCCCATTTTTACCTTCTTATTTTTACACTGTGTATGTAATCACGCTGTTGACATTTCAGTCGACAAAGAGCAAGAATTAATCAAAAATGTCAAGATGTAAATGCATTTTTGTATAGCGTATTAATCAATGATGCTGTGTGTGACAATAGCACTTCTGTATCGTTAATGGAGCCAAAGGCATGTTATAATCGGACGTGTGGACAGAAATAATCATTCTATCCCTGACGTGACGGTCTTAAAACATAATGGGCTTGAAATAGATCACTTCGCACCTGAAATAAAACTCGGCACGAACCAATATGGCTGCTTGATAAAAAGCTCACAACAATAGACTGTGCGTTGACTTCGTAACGTATGTCTCTAGAACAGTGGTTATCGTGTGCGGCCACCAGAGGATGTTGCTGCGGCCACCAACAGTTTTATAGTAAATATTGATATTTAAAAAAATGTGTTTTAACAAATAAATTTATAAAAACTTTATTTTTACAAATTTGATTGAGTATAACTGACTTATCCAGCATTTTGTCGAGTTTAAGTAAAAGCCAACGACTATACCACGTTGAAAGCACCGGTTCTCTTCCGATCGCCAAAGTTAAGCATTGGACGCGGATAGTGCTTGGAAGGGTGACCGCTTGGGAACACCGTGTGCCGTATTCTCTTGGCTATGGGAAGGAAAACACAGACAGAAAACCGCACACCAACCCGCCTGGGCAGCGTGGTGTGAATGTCCAAACAACTCCCCTGAAAGAGAAAGCAGGGGGAGGCCTTCATCCAGCAGTGGATCGACCCCGGCTGATGATATGATGATGAAGTAAAAGACCGTTGACCATGAATCAACACAATATAAAGAACTAAAAGCAATTGCTTTATTAATTTTCCCGATTTTATGTACAACTGTATATTGTGAAAGATCATTTAGTGTAATGCACTATATAAAAAATAAATATCGTGACAGTTTTTATCACATTCGGTCCGGCCACGAGACATTTCCATAGGGTAGCTGATGTTTATAATGCGGTCACAGTGAAATTTTACGTGAGAACTACTGTTCTAGAATAATATACTTTCTGCAGGAGAGAAATTGGTACAAGTGTTTATTCCCTATTCCCGTCGGAAAGAAACAAATTGCAGTTTAATTTTCTATAGCGTATCGATACTTTCCATACTAAATGTGTTATAGAAGATTTTATTCATTTAAACTTGAAAAAAACCAAAAATTCTGACAGAAATATGCTTACAATTTATTTATTATTATATATTTATTTTGACGTATGTTTTGCTCGAGTGACTTTTTTGTCAAACATTCTGGAATAATTACAACTAATTATTTAATTACTAATTTCAGTTGATAAGACGCAATTAAGTTTGCGAAAATTGTCTTATTAATTTGTGTTCAACGGGATATCAAACTTTATCGTAAAAACAATTCAAAGCTATTTGTCCATTTTTTATAATTAGTAAAAAAAATCATTTGACAATTTATAATGCAACACTCAACGGGTTTTGAATATTAAATAAAAAAAACCTACTATTTATACATGCATCGTAATATTCCATGTAGATTTCAAAACCTAAATAAAGAATCACAGTTGAGATAATTAAAAATACTTTATTTTAAAGTTGGTGTGTATGTTTATTATTGGAATTTAGTTAAAATGTTGATATTATATTATGAATGTATATTATTTTCCTTTGTTTACCTCTCACCCGATCCTTAAAATGACATTTTACGTTTAAGTGTAGATCCTTTCTTAGCTGCATCCTCATTGTAATTTCTTCAGAAAGGAGAGGCAGAAAATTCTCAAAACCTTTGACTAATTTAAATAAAAGCTTATGCCACAATATTGAATCACATCGCAAGTTGGTATGGTGAATAGCAAAACGTTATATATTATATTTTATATATATATATATACGAATATAAACCTTTTTACCAAGAATTGATAGCATTAAAATGATTTATCATGGACTATAATGACGTAAAAGACGTTATGTTTTTTGGCGAGTTGCGTAGATATCAAAACCAATTTAAATGACATTGATAATGGCACGTTTACACATAAGCAATATTGCACAACCATATTGATTGAAGACTTACGAAACAGAATTAATAGATAGAGACAGATTTAATAATAGTATGACGTACCTTTATATAGCAAATAAGTATTTGTTTAAAGTCAAATATTACTATTATCTTTAAATTTTATGTTTGCCTAATTTAAACTCTCTGTATCATAGATATATGTTAAAAAATTTATTAAACTTTTTATAAGTTAACTAATGCAGTTGTATTAATCAGAGTATAAATAACATTTATAACAACGTAGTTATAAATATAATTTTATAATTAATGTGACAGTAATATAAATGTCATATGTCTTTTATTATATCAAAATATGTTCTATTGGACAACTAAACCACATTTAATAAAAACACAAGTGGAACTGTCACATGGTATTTTTTACGTAATAATGTCCTTCAATAACGACGCCGTTGAAGTATTAAAGAGTTTTAAATTTTTTTTTTTTATCAAAATTTTGTAATGTGTCAGTAAATAAAGTAATAAATCAGATGTAAATTTATTCTTTCAGTCTAGAAACAAGATTGCTAAAGGCATTTGCGAAACATTACATGCGTTGGTAACTATTATTTTATGTTTGTAACAATATATTTAAATAGTATGGATAATTAAAGGATATTTGATCTAGAGATTGTTTTCTAAAGAAATAGAAAATTTTAATCTTATGATTCTAAATCGTTTAAGTTTATGATTCTTATTCGTTTTAGTTAGATTAGAAGATGACAAATAAACTTTTCACTTAAAATATTGAATTCAATAAATCATTCATGAAAATAAGTATATTTTTAATCGAAATTGATTAAAACGTAGCATTTGATAATCATTATACAATGGCTTCAACTCACACAATGGCCTATAATCTATTAAATTATATCGAAAAGTTGTATAATTATTACCTTCTTCTTCCTACAATACATTGAAAATAAATGAGCACCGGTTTAGAATCCCATTTTGTCTCACCAAGTGCCTTGCAATTAGCCAAACTTATAAATATCTAGGAATCATAAAATTCAATGGCAAAAAATTGGTTAATGGTTGCTAGACGCAACAAAACTTTATGGCACGTGTGTAATTTCACCTTTATGAGAATACTGGCAACATTTCATTTTATTTTGCGGATGTATCAATATGATAGCGAATGGTCATTTATATGATAAACTAATTCGAAGATGCGCCAAAAATAATGCCATTGAAATTAAACGATTTCTTTCCTCTTCCATTATTCGCATTGCGACTTTGATTCAGAGTTAATCAGATCATTCTGATCATCAGTGGGCAATCTAATTTACGTGATACAAATAACAGTATTAGAACAATAATTGAAAAATTAAAGTTTATTTTTGAAGAAGTTACAAAAACTCTGCGTTGCTTGACGTCAACAAAATTGTTCGTATTGTGAGACATTTATTTCATTCAAAAAAATAATAATCGAATATTTATGTCGTAGTAAGTGTTTTGAAATAACAACATTTTATTAAATTCAAACAAGTGTTCATAGTTTATTGATGGGCTTGGAGGTATTCAATGTGAATGTTTAAACAAAAATTGGTAGCTTTTTTACACACTAATTGTGGTATGATTTGGTAATAGAAAACACATTGGTCTTTCTTTTTTTTTTAAATTTAAGAAATTGCAATTATAAAGGTGTTATTTTTTACTGGCTGTAGATAAGGGGGGAAGACACACAATTGCAATACTCGTTACTTTTAATAAAATCTTTGATATTTAAAACATAAATCAAGCCTAAACTGATAATATATTTTTAAATAACATTTTTTTATTCATTGTGTAGGCTAAGAGATTAAAATATTGTGTTTTTCAGTACTGTAGTACTATTTCAAGATATTTAATGTGGTGGAAGATTTAAAAAAAATGAATATTTAGAAAATTATCGTTTTTAGAACCTTTCATTTTATTCATACAGCAAAAAATTAACAGTATCAAAACGTTGAAAAAACAAACGTATCGTAAATGAATAATGATTAATGACATTTGACAATTTCGTTTAATTTAGTCATTTCATTGAAGCATATTTTGAGGGATACAAGATCACTGATGTCCATAAATGGAAAGTTATAGACCATTTTCAAATGATTTAAAGCCTTTCAAGTGATAATCAATAATATTTAATAAGTGCAAAACAAAAATGTTTATTGTGAAAGTGGAGTAAATGATATTGTTTTGAATTGTACCACCGACAGTGTACGGTGTGATTTGAATTCAGATTTTATTAATTTTGCCAGTTTTATAATTGTGCAGTTTGTGCTTTAAAGATGACAGAGCGAATGAGTGGATTCAAGAGATGCATCAGTCAAGTTTCACTGATGATTGCCAAAGCAACATCTTCGGGAGAATTAGCATGGAGAGAAGAATTTGCGAAGTAATGATCTTTTCAATTATCAACATCAGCGTAACTAACGAATATATTGACATATCAACTTTGAATTGTTGAAACTGTGTACAGGTTCACGTGTTTTGTCGTTCGCAACTCATATTTCGTCTTATTGCATCTTCCTACATACGGAAGTATTACAACTGACCGCATCCGTGTGATAGAAATGTCTGAAATTTGCGAAAGCTGCAACGCGGTTCGTCTTACGTCGTATACAGTTTCAACAATTCAAATTTGATATTAGAATTTCATTAGGCATATATCGTCAGTCGATATCGTAAATTATATTGCAATATATTGTTTTGAAAACTATTAAAGGGTAATGCAATGATTAGGCAAGGTTAGATTGACTATTTTCCTCCAACTATTCACGATCTCTCATCTGATGCTTTTTTTTTGAAAGAGTGAATAAAATAAGGTGTATAAAAAAACAATGTTAATATGGTATAACGCAAGAAATGACGAAACAATTAATTGATCACTTTTTCAGTAGCTTATAGCGAACCAAAATAAAGTAATTAAATTGGGAATGAACAAGATAAACTGTCCCAATAACAAATAGCGAATTTAATACGAACATTAAATAAATGTTCGATGTGTAAACCTCCTAAAGATATCTCGTGTAAAATATTCATTTATACTGCGGGATACTGCCTCATAGCGATCTGATGAAAAAACATAGCTTTTATATAATATATTTCAAATAATATTTTCAAAGTAAACTTTCGTTCTTGAATGATTTTCGTGATCTGTTTTTAAGCAATGAAAACATGTTGTCGTTGACATTTATAACATCCGAAGCAAATTAAATTAGCGCAATTTTCTGTATAGCCGATTTAATTAATTACCCGCAGAGCTTTGTGAGAACTTTTTAGCTGTCATTTGAGTGGCGTTATTCTCGCAGACAGCTGTAAATCGCTGTGTGGCCATTCCAAACAAGTCTAGGCAAATTTCCAAGTTCGATTCTTAGAAAAGTATGTATACTTAAAACCAAAACAATGTCGGTAAATCGCATATACTTGTTTTATTAGGACAGATGCATATTACAGTATTATAAATCATTATGATTTGAACAGATATTAATAATTGAATTCTCATAAACGTTTTAAAATTGTTCCGTAAACTTTCCCAAGACCACAGTACTCGTGTTTTACTAGAAAATATTACATAAGCTCAAGGATACTACCAGTAAGGAATCGTTATTTTTTATGAATTTAAAGGTCAGATAATTGTACATCATAATAAATTAAGCAAAATGTTTCGTCGTGAATGGTATTTTCCTTACCATAGATATTTCGTGGTTTTTTTAGTAAAAAAACAAGTGTGTGCATCGTAGAAAGGTTTTTTTTGTAGAATTACCTAATTATTTCAATGTGACAAGTAATTATCAATTTAAAACCAATGTGACAAGTAATTATCAATTTTAAATTAATTTTCATTGTAAAACCCTTTCAAGAATGACACATTAACAAGTTCGTTAATGAAAATTATCACAGGCAATTGTGTTAATCATTATTATGCTAATAATAAATTAGTTTTAGCTACCATTGCACTGCTTGGCTTTGGGTTTGTGTTTACCTGTAATTAATAACTTTGGTATATAGACGATGCTAACTGTATATTATACTTCAATTCTGTTGTATCTGTGTGATAGAATGCCTGAAGATGCCGAAAGGCGAAACATCTGGAATCGTACAAAATTGTAACAATTCAAAAACTATTTTGTTATCAAGAATTTGAATTTTCTGTTAGACCTTTTTCATCTATTTCTTTTTATGAACTAGTTTTTTTCTGAGTTATGTGTACGTGTGATATTTTTCTTATTGCTTTTAAGCCTTCATATTATCTTTTAAACATGGCGTATTGGGAGCAATTATTATTTATCAACCAATCGGTCTCGAACGTGATACTCCAATATGATTGTCAAAACTAAAACTAACAATTAAGCCACTAATTGACAACTGGACATCATTGATCAACAAATTTATACAACGAATATTGTTTATATTCAAAATTATATTTATGTTATAAAGGAAATTTATCATGTTTCTCAAAAGTTATTTGAGAATATAAATTTTGATTTAAGACAAAGGTTCTCTTGAGTATTATTTTTAGTCTTTTCTTTTAAGTTGAATCGCGTTTTTAATGTTATTAGATCAGTGTTTCTCACGTGAAATTTCACTGTGGCAGCATTATAAACATCAGTTGTCTTACGAAAATGTCTCGTGGCCGCACCAAATGTGATAAAAATAGTTTCGATATTTATTTTTTAAACAGTGCATTACACTGAATGATCTTTCACAATATACAGTTGTAGGTAAAATCGACAAAATTAATAAAGCAATTGTTGTTAATTCTTTATATTGACTTGATTCATGGTCAGCGTATAACTTCGACCAAAATTTTTGAATTGTCTTATTGTTAAAACGATCCTTTACTTAAACTCGACTAAATGCTGGATAAGTCAGTTTTGTTCAATCAATTTTAAAGTAATGATAATTTTACAATTTCATTCGTAAATACACATTTTTTTAAAATCAATATTTACTATAAACTGTTGATGGCCGCAGCAAAATCTTCTGGTGGCCGCACATGAGAACCACTCTATTGGATAGTTATGAATCAATTATCAGTCGAGAAGATCTTGAGAGCGTTGAACAAATGAACCAATTTCGAATATATGTGCTGCTCTAAATGTTTTTACACGTAAATTTGTAAAAGCTTTATTTTGTTATTCGTTTCATATGTATTTATATAACACAGAAGTGTGATATAATGGGTCTCTCTAACTGATAAAATAATGATTAAAGTTATGTCATATAATGGTCATCCAAGAATCAGACACTTTAGTCGGTTATCATTTTTACGATCAAAATGATCTATTATTGCCGCCGGCACGATAAGAGACAAGAATTAATTTCATTTGCAATGAATGAGCATGGGTTTTAATATAATATAAATAATAAAATATGTTTTTGCAATAAAATATGATTTTTCATTCTTTCCATCGCAATATTGCGGTTATTTGGATTAAAAATATATTCAGATATAAAAATATGTGCTCATGATTATATTGACTGGGCTTAAATGTGTGAACAGCTGGTCGCAGCTGGAATACATTATTAAATTAATTACATATGTAATAGTATTGTTGGCTTCAATAAAATAGGTGTAATGATGAAGAATGTTTCGTTAAGGCAATGCTTTTACAATGATTTTATATAAATAAAACACAACGTTTAGTAATATTTCCACTGTTTTATAATATTAATACATTATATTTTTAAAAATAATAAAACCACATTTTTAGTACTTATTTTCACAATATATTTTTTGATCAGGAATGGTTTCACTTATCGCGAGTATTATCAACTGATTTTATTATTTAAAATATCATGCCTTTCCACCAAAAAGTGACAGTTAACATATTAAAAGTGATTTTTATATAATATAAAAAAATGAAAGTAGTAATAAGCATTGTGTTTTTATTTTTTCAAATATAATATCTTTTTACCACGAAGTGACAGTTAATACATTAAAAGCGGTTATCTTATTAAATATAGTTATTATTCACCGTTATATAACCAAACTATAATATTTTAAATAATAAAAACACATTTTTTAGTACTCACACTTTTCACAATATATTTTTTTATCAGGACCGGTTTTGCTCATCATGAGAACTATCAACTGATAAAACACACTTTACATCGGTCTTGATTATAAAATATATTCTATCGTGGAAATAAGTACTAAAAATGTGTTTTCATCATATAAAACATCATGCGTTTCCATCAAGAAGTGACAGTTAACACCTTAAAAGAGACCTGTACTATGTTGAAAAATATAGTTTTAATGTAATGGAAGCGAAATATTTTAGTCTGACTCAAATATTCTGTAAATCATTAAGAAATGTTGCATTGTCTGATTTTTGTATTAAATCAAAAAACAATATTTTTTTAATTAAAAACAAAATATTTTCTTAAAATAATTCTTCAAAATTAAATACTATTCTCATACAAGTTTTATTGTCGGATAGAGAATTGATATGAGAAAAAAATTTACATAGTTTAAATTGACACACGATAAAATTTGACAAAACCCTCCCTCATTGTTCAAAGCGCTGTCCAGCAATAAAGAATTTTGACGCTTATTACCTCAGTAATAAAAAGTAACACTTGAACACAAATATAACAAAACTGTGAAGTAATTATAAAAATTTTAACTTTGTTATTTTTCTTTGCGGTCATTATACCGCTTAGTATAACATTATTCAATGTTATATTAAAATAAATAACGATGGAAGATTACATAAAGGTTATCTTTGAATTTTGCAATACGAAAGTATATTTAAGTTGGCAAGTCTGAAATTTGAAATTAAGAGTTTTTCAATTTTGGAATCGGACTTTTACGGTGATTCCAAAAACTTATGTTTAAAAGAAAATATAAGCAAAAATAAAGTATTAAAAAAATTTTCAACAATACCGTAAAAGAAATACACCTAATAAATAATAGTTTTGTTTTCTCTCCGTTCTGCTATTAAATATTTTTTTTTCAGTTTTTATTGAGACGCGAAAAATTGAACTTTAAATTATGCGATTCTGTGGAAACTTCTTATTTTGTATACGCAAATGTATAAATTTAACTCATAAAAGCACCTTTTATATTGCAAATATTTTTATGCCATATAATAAATGCAGTTAAATACACATTAATTCTTATTATAGCCCGATTATTTGAATGATTCTATTTTTTATACTACCGTTTTTATCGACTGGTGTTATGTGATTATTATTTAGTAGGCTTTAATTTAGTAGATGCATATTATTGTGTTTGGTATTTTATGCCATTTTATGATTTTTAGTTATCGAATATTAGAGAATTTGCCTTTATCATCGATTTTATATTATATTAGTGAAGTCATATCCTGATTTTATTTATAAAATAATATGCATTGATTTTTGTATTCTAATATACTGTAATTTTAATAACGTATTTTCAATCGTCTTATTAAACCATGTTTAAATGGGTGATTTCCAGAATTGTGAACGCGGAACGGTATTGCAATACCGTTTGGCATCTTATACATTTTGAAACTCAATACGACAAATGCATTATTATGATTTTCGAACAAATGTATTTGATTTGTAAATATTTGGCACGCACAAACCGTAAACAATCCTTTCCCAAGGCGAAACGAAGTCGTAGACCTCACTCAAATCCTTGAGAATGGATTTGCTGACGGACGGAAAATAGAATGATGAAACTTAGAACTAAACGTGTGGTGAAAATAATTTCTGTATCCGATATTGATAAATGTATTTTATTTTAATGTACGAACCAAATTTTTCGATGTCAATTTTGACTGATTTAAATTAAAATTTAAAACACACAATTACCCTTTGTATATACTTAAACACAATACTAAATATTATGTAATTTATGATATCGACTGAAACCGCTTGATTAAATTTCAATATAAAATTTGAATTGTTAAAACTTTGTACGATTCCGCGTGTTTTGTTTTAAAAAAAAATTATAAGCATCAATCGTTTTGCAAATTCCTACAGACCGTATCGTGTCAAGAATTATGGTCTCACACATAAATGAAGATTTGGTAAACAGCAAATTTTAGTTTAAGAATTGTTCTGACGATGGCGTGAGCCGAAATAGCTATCAACTATATTTAAAAAAATACTTTTGTAGAACTAAAATACATTGCTATGTTTTCACTGTGAACATAATATAAGATTACTCGATGAAATAAATTAATAAAAATACATAAAAGCAAATAATCGCTTATGTAACAATAATGCAAAAGTATTAACATCAAAAAAATTAGTATCACGTATATTTTCATAGCCAAGATATATAAAAATGATAGGAAATTATAACCAAAACTATACTCACATATTAAGGAAAACTTTTTTTAAATTGTGTAACATCTTATATTACTCTTTACTCGAATATTTTTTTTTCTACCAAACTGCAAAAAAAAAGACCCAATATAGACCCAGAATAACCCAACTCACACACACACGCTCTCTTTCAATGCAATCGCAACGAAAGAGTTTTGTAGGAGTAGATGTGTGGAGAAAATTTTAAAAGCACTACACACACGTTCCGTCTTCGCATCGTTTGCGTATCGAAAAAATTCTGACTATTGGCTTATGAGTTTTTAGTACGTTCTTGTTAAAAAGCACTGACAATTAACACCTGTGAAAAAAATCAAAATTTGAATAGTTTATTGGCGCAAAATATGTTGTTATTGTCTAGAACTGTGCCAATTTCGAGTTTTTAAACAATAGGAAAATAATGTAGCTTTTCTAAGTTTTAACATATGGATCAGGTGATCTCATGACTTTGACCACAGTTGAACAGTCGGTGAAGGATTTCTCGCTAAAAATATGCGTTGTGTGATCATAAATCGGCGGCGTCGGCCACTTCAAGAATAGCTGTGCGACCACAAAACGGCTTTCGTGATGGCGTCCACGTGTCTCATACTATTTATTATACATCAGTAATTATTAACGCAATATTATTTCCGGTCAATTTCCGTCAGTTATTTAATATAACACACGTTTTTTGATGAATATCACACACATACGCCATGTCAAAATATTTCAAAACTGTAGCAAAATATCATTATTTTACAATTCAATTTGAAGGAACCTGAGTAAGTCTTGCTTTACGAGAAAACATTTTCAACTGATTACCTTTAACACGATGAAAAAATAGCAATGTATTATATTTTAGTTCTACAAATTTTTGTAAGGCATAGTTGATAGCTATTTCGGCTCACGCCATCGTCAGATTCATGTATATATTAATTAGAAATGAAGATATTGATTGAATTGGAATTTACTTGGTAGAACTCCATTATAATACGGTGAAAAAATAGCAATGTATTTTATAGCTCTGACGATGCGTGATCCGAAATAGCTATCAACTATATCTTATAAAAAAATTGTAGTATTAAAATACATTGCTATTTTTTCACCGTGTTATAATGGAGTTCTATCAAGTGAATTCCAATTCAATCAAATGATTACCTTTAGCCTAGATACTAACCAAGCTACCAATAATGGAATCTGTGATTTATGCTATTGTAATCATATTAACAGCATAATTTTACTTAAAACACTATTTAGTATTACAAATATTAATACAATTTTAAAAGATTTAATTCTGCCACAAAATGAATGCTGCAACAAATAAACTCGTTACTAACGGCGGTTCATCCATCGTTCATAAAGCAGTACATATTTGAATCACACAAATAATGAAATATTTGTTTTAAGTATTAAGCATTTCTTTTCGTGATAATGGCAAGATATACTATTTGCAAGCCTTAAAAGATGGCGACAATATTTACTGTAGTCGAGTATTTTTTTTAATGGGGAAACACATGAAGTTTATGTTTTATGATAATTTTACAATATTTATATAGCGACAAGCGGAAAAATATGATGCCTTTAATAGAGGAAGTGAAAATATGTTGGGAGAAAATATTGAAATACATATAAACACAAGAGAATTATTATATATATATATCTTTTAATAATGATACATTGAATAATGACAACTTTGAATAAATCACATAGAAATAATAATTGACTCTTTCTTTCAACTAAGAGTTAGATTTGTTTTACTTTTGCCAACCATGTTATATTATATAAATGAAAGATAAAAACTTTATGGCTGAAATTTTGTATTAATAAAGACGATTAAAGTTGTATATGCTTCAAGACTTAATATATAAACTTTATTAAATAATTTGATGTATAAATTTTAAAACAATTTTTAAAATTTTACTGAACAAATAATAAAGATTTATCTCGCAGAAGATGCACAATGTCTGTGTCGCAAGTTGCCTTTTTTTTTTTAATACCTGGTTCTTATGATGGATTTGATTTAATTTTTTGCAGGTATCGTCAAGCGCGCTACGCATCCCGTCGCGTTCGCAAGCGTGTAGTTTTCAAACACGGGGACTGCAACGTTGTCCAAGGAAACGTCGCTAAACGACGAAAACGCTATCTTCAAGATCTCTTCACGACCCTGGTGGATGCACAATGGAGGTGGACGCTCCTGGTGTTTGCCATGAGTTTCATATTATCTTGGCTCGGGTTTGCTCTTGTCTGGTGGCTGATTGCGTACGCCCACGGAGACCTAGACGCCGGCGAGGACTGGACTTCCTGCGTCAACAGTGTGAATAGTTTTACGTCAAGTTTCCTCTTCAGCGTAGAGACGCAGCATACCATCGGTTACGGCGGACGAATGCCTACTGAAGAATGTCCTGAAGCCATCTTTGTGATGTGTCTTCAGAGTATAGTCGGTGTTTTCATTCAGGCTTTTATGGTAAGAATACATTGTTGTTTAAATTGCATACATTTACCTTATCTACTTTAATAAGAAAAAATTTCAAAGAACAATTCATTATAAAACTAGCAAATAGTTTATAAACTACATATTGATGACAGTTTTTTTTATCAATAATAGTCGAATTGAAAACAAAAATATAGTCAAAATGATAATGTATCTAAATCTGTTATAAAATAGTATCATTGTGAATGTAGTATTATATGACACGGTGAAAAAATAGCAATGTATTTTAGTTCTACAAAATTATTTTTAACAAATATAGTTGATAGCTATTTCGGCTCACGCCATCGTCAGATCTATGCTTAAACTAACATTTGCTTATATATATATAGCTGTGCAGAAAAGGTACACAACATCTCCTCTCTCCTTTACCAACGGCCTAGCTTGTTATTTAAACACAATGACACTAAACTTCCAAACTTCCAAAATTCCATTTGTGATAATTGGTGTCTATTGATCTCCAGCTGTTCCAAAGCCGTCATTCTTCGACCCTTACTACAAAGATGCAAACATTTAGGAGCTGAGTTTGAATTTATATTATGTGATTCATTAATAACGTGATTAGCGAATTGTGAATCTGTTTTTTTTATTATTGAATGATCTTACATGTTCCTTAGCTCGAGTAGATATTCTTCTACCTGTCTGTCCGATATAAACGGATAAACATGAGCCACAGGACATTTTATAAATACCGCTTCTGTCCAGTTTATTGATTTTATCTTTGCTATTTTTAAGATGTCTGCCTAAGTTATTGTTGACCTTGAAAGCTACGTTTATTGAGTTTTTAATCTCCCGATGAATTTTTTTCGCTATTGCTACATAGGTAATTAATAGATTTATAGAAGCGGTTATCTTGAAGATGTTGTTGTTTCTTTAATATATTCTATCGAACAATGTGGAAGAATACAATGATGTAGATATTGATTGAATTGGCATTAATTTGGTAGAACTCCGCTATAACACGGTGAAAAAATAGCAATATATTTAAGTACTACAAAATTTTATAAGATATAGTTGATAGCTTTTTCGGCTCACGCCATCGTCAGAACTATATTTAACTATATAGAACTATATTTACAGAACTATTTATAAAGTTCTGACGATGGCGTGAACCGCTATCAACTATATCATATAAAATGTTGTAGAACTAAAATATATTACTATTTTTTCAACGCGTTAATGGAGTAGATGTTTAAAAAACAAACATAAAATTTTCACGTGAAATAAAAGAAAAAGTTTCATTACTAACTTTATGCAAAATCCGTAGTAACCACTTGATTGTTTTTGCTAGATATTTTTTATTTTGATATTATTTATACCAACAATAACGTATAATAAGAAATAACATTTTCTTGGCGAAATGTTTTTTTTTTTTATTTGGAATAGTCAAGCAATTTTTCTGTTTACGGTCATTTTCACGAGAAACGATTATCGTATGTTTATTTTATTGTAAGAAGAAAACAAGAGTAAAAAAATTGTTTGAAAATGACTAATGGTAGAAAACAATTCAGGAATTTTGCAGTCCAATGATGCAGAACAAAAATAAATAAAGACCGCCATCTGTTTTTTCGAATTGTAATTCTCTCTAGGTGGGCATTGTGTTCGCTAAAATGTCCAGACCGAAGAAAAGAGCGGGAACGTTGCTGTTTTCGACAACTGCAGCCGTTTGCCAAAGGGATGGCGAGTTTGTTTTGATGTTTCGTGTGGGCGATATGCGCAGGTCGCACATTATCGAGGCGCACGTTCGCGCACAGATCATCCACAAAAAGGTAGACGAATGAAAAATGCGCGGGAATCGGACGGCGTCATCTTGGGTAAACTGACATTTAAGGAATTGCCAACATTAAAATATTATGAGACATATCTAAGACATGTTATATATTGATTTACCGTACCAATCGGCTTAACCGTTTCAATTCCGCGAGGACATATGTTTCCTCTAGGCGGGAACCACGCGAATACCGTAGGGACATATGTGTCCACAGACATTAAAAAATACGTATAAAATATTCCAATGGGAAATATCGTGCTATTTTTTCACATTTTTCTAGAGACATCTATCTATTATAATAGAGAAAATAATTGTGTCACTCCTGTAAATAAATATTACCGAAAAATCAAATTCAATAGAAATCGCAAAAAAGATCGATTGAAACCAAGATGTCCGCTTCCGGTTCCCGTTAAAGATGTCCGTTTACGGATACTGAGAGCTTGTTGTTTTTGTCCATAGGTGGGTCTAATATTTGCGAAGTTGGCGCGCGCAAAAAAGCGAACGACAACGCTACTTTTCTCACGGACGGCCGTCGTGTGTTTGCGTGACGGAGAGTTCTGCCTTTTGTTCAGGGTTGGCGACATTCGAAAATCTCATATCCTTGAAGCGCACGTGCGCGCGCAGATCATTCGAAAAAAGGTATATACTCAATTACAAACATTCCTAATCCGAATTTGACAGACGTCGATTTTCGCGGAAAACGTACGCAGCGCTAATGACGTCTTTTCGGTGAACTGCATAGTGGCTTACAAATAACATTGAGTTGAGTGTTCTTTGTTTGAATTTTGCTTCGCTTCCTAATTTCAAAATTAATTTTATTAGCTTTTTCTCTATGACACAGAGGTTTATAAGAGTTACCTTTTCATGGATACGTTATAACACAATTCGCATTTTTTTGAAATTAGTACAGTTTTATTCGAAAAGAAGTTATTTACAGTAAAAAATGTTTTTTGTAATAGAAATTTGATTGCAAAGGAAGAATGACAAAAAGTTTTCATTTATTAAAACATCGTAGAATATTAGACCCACTTGGTTTAAATATTTTGTCTTTATTTTTATAAGAATGGGAACAAAAGTCGTGCCCAAATTTATTAATTAAGTAAATATTTATTCATTGTTTATGATAAGAAAATAGTAACAAGGAACAAAATTAGTTGCGTTAGATTTTCTAAAAATAATGAAAATATCATTTTATTTACTTCCATGCGGGCAGGACTTTTGTTTCGACTGTAATATACAGCAATTTTTCTTTATGATATTTCATAGAATACTAAATACTGAATATTTTTTTACGATTTATAAAATATTTTATAATAATTTTAAGTTGATTAATAAAAATATTGAATTTTTTCTTCCAACTTTTGTCAGAAGTAGGCTTTATTTCCTCGTTAAATTTATTGTTTTTTTTATATATATATTGAATGAAAAAGGGTAGTTTATTAGTATTGAAATTTGTCGATCATAATCTGTTATTTTTTTGAGTCAATCAATTCTTGCCACACTAGTCTCCATTGTAATTATGTTTTTAAATTTAATTTTTAAAAATTTGTATGATTCTACATGCTTTGTCACTAACGAACCGGGTTTCACCTTTCGGCATCCTATTACATGGATAACAGAAATGACTCTATTTTTAGACTAAATCATGTTTGCCGAAAACACCGAAACTGGTATTTTGGTTTAAAAAAAACCAGGTGGAATTCCAAATTCGTTGTAATTGCTATTGTAAATTCTTACTAACCATTATATGTTACATACCAACTATTATGAATATTTGTAAGTTTTTATTAGATGAAAATTACATTTCATATCATAGACGAATCTAATACGGTTGATTGACCGATAGGTGACTCGCGAGGGAGAACTCCTGCCATTTTACCAGCAAGAGTTGAAGGTCGGTGCCGATGGAGAAGAAGACAGACTAATGTTCATATGGCCGACTACAATTGTTCATAAAATTAACGAAAACTCGCCTCTGTATGGACTTTCAGCATCTGACATGTTGAGGGAACGCTTTGAGATTGTTGTGATGCTAGGTAAGCTTTCATTTTGCCACAATAGATGTCGTTATTACTAATATATTTGACCTTCTATTTAAATAAATGTTTTTAAAACTTCGTGTAATCAATAAAATCTAATGGATCCTTACTCAACTTTGTTTTCTTCAAATATTAGAAACAAGCAAGCATAAATTGGAAATAAAAATTAATTCAATCAAGAGTTAGTTTTTAAGTACGAGCTTTTTGACTAGCTTTCTTTGATATGGATAATTTAATTCGAGGCTTTTTAATAAAAAGAAATATGTTTTTTTTGGTCATTTTATCATATTTCTGTATTTATCTTAACCCAGTGACTGCCAACGTGTCAATCGTTCAGGCGACATAATATTGAGTTGAGAATGTAGCTCATATTTTAAAAAATATTGTTATTCTCAAGAATTGCTTGATGTGCTTTATTTGGCAAATAAAATCTTCAAAACTATTTTCTTTTGTGCTTTTATATGGATAATGATAAATAAAGCATTTTTTTATCCGTACCCTTTCCTATTGTGAAGTATATGGCCTCCTAATATAGGTATCTCAACAAAAATTCTTGTTACTCAATAGTTAACCCTTTTTTTAAATGAGAATAGGCATATAGACTTGACAGGATTGTTGGTAAGCTTATTTCTCTTGGTATGTTCCGTTGTCTTAAGATTGGATTATTGAGAGAGTATTATAAAACACCACAAACACTAATACCCTCGAATCGAATTCAATTGAAGAAAATGCTATTTGTCTTGCAATTAAACCAGCGATACTCAAACTGCGGACCAAATAGCTCTTGCATTCGGCCCAAAATAATTATGGTCACCAAATACATTTCTGTTGTTGTTTTCAACATATTTTCAATATTGGGTTGCAACGCTATGAGCGGCGTTGTACTGGTGCTGTTTATTGCCAAAATATTTAATATTTTGTTCATATGCTGGTAAATCTTCTAAAAAAAAAATATTTATTTTGAAATCATATTACATACATATGCATGCAGTATAGTATGCGTTACATTTACAGTTTACTTTTAATATGTTGCGGCCCACATAGAAAAGCAAAAATCGGAATGCTGCCCCGAGGAAAAAAGTTTGAATATGGCTGATTTAAGCCCATGAAATCCGTCAAGGAAGCCAATGGCTTGCTGACCGACTAATTGCAACCTATAGCTTTGAAAACAATATCATATGTATCTGGTGATTTTTGTTTTTCCGGCCCACCCATAAACCTGATTGAGCCGCATGTTGAGTATCGCTAATTTAGAGAGAAATTCAAAAATGTCAAAGCATTAGTTCTATGACTTAAATAACTCAACAAAAAAAAAATGTTGTACATTTTCTTTTGTGAACATATTATTAATTGATATGTCCAATAATATGTTTACATTAATCAGTTGGTATTATTTTAAATAATTAAAACACATTTGTTTAGTACTTATTTCCACAATATATTATTTGATCAGGATCGGTTTCGCTCATCGCGAGCATTATCAACTGAACAGCTCGTACTAAAAAATTGTGTTTTTATTATTTAAAATATCATGCCTTTCCATCAAGAAGTGACAGTTAACACCTTAAAAGTGAGTTGGTATTATCATTGTGACTTCGCAGAAGGTGTGATTGAGTCAACAGGGATGACAACTCAGGCCCGCAGCAGCTATTTACCTTCAGAAATATTCTGGGGACATCGGTTTGAGACTATTGTCACATTCAAGAAAGAAACCGGAGAGTACGAAGTAAGAACGCTTTTTTTGATTTACTACATGTAGATAGTTCATAGTCTCCGATTTCCTAAAGTTCTTAATTAACACGGTGAAATAATAGCAATGTATTTTAGTTATATAAAGTTTTTTATAAAATTTAGTTGATAGCTATTTCGGCTCACGCCATCGTCAGAGCTACATTGCATGTAAAATACATTGCTATTTTTTCACCGTCTTATAATGGAGTTATACCAAGTAAATACCAATGCCAGTAAAGTGTTTAGTTGAATTTCATTTATTTAGTAGTACCCCATTTTTATAATTATTTAATTACTTCCCAATCGTATATCAAAGCTATTGAAAATCTTTGCCACACATCGAAAGCTTTGATGATAATGTGGAAACTATTCACTGTATGATTTTTCTTGTGGAATAACATATTTGCAATTGACTTATTTAAATTTGTAATGATTTCGTTGTTAATAAAGTAAAATTACACTTAGCGAAACAATTGATAGTTTAAAAGAATATCGAAATAAAAATTACGTTTATCACGGACATTAAAATTTTTCCATTATATTACAATTGGGCAGTATCAAATACTTAATATGAATTATGATATGGCCTGAAGGTGCTTGATGAAATTTCAATATAAAATTTGAATTGTTACAACTTTATACGATTCCACACGTTTTGTCACTAATGACCCAGGTTTCGCCTTTCGGCATCTTCAGGCATTCTATCACACGGATGCAACAGAAGTGACGTACAATATACAGTTAGCATCGTCTATGTGATAGAATACCTGAAGATACCGAAAGGCAAAACCCGGGTCGTTAGTGACAAAACGTGTGGAATCGCACAAAGTTGTAACAATTCAAATTTAACTTGATATTATTTATGAATTGACACGCTACTCACCGTGGTTCGCTCCGGTCCAATTCGAGGCGTTGTTACTTTGTTATATTTTATGATGACTTTAAGAAATAATATGTTTACTTCTTATCGTAACTAAAGTTTATTGGCACTCTTGATGTAATAAACATGTAAATATTTATAGACAATATTAGACTTAGAAAGTTGAAATTTTTATTTGAAAATGTATGAAAAGTTAGTGTTTTATTTATTATCAGGGTAAAAGTTTCAAAATTCCATACGAACGTTTCGGGCTCGTTAAATAATATCTGTCATTGCGACAAAAGATTAAGTTATTCTTTAAATGTTGTGTTGAAAAATTAAAATAGACGTGAGGTTGTTAAGGCCTCAAATCACCATAATGGCTTTTGAAATATAAATGTTCTTAGATATTCACTCATTCACGTCTTCAATCGCAATTTCATCTAAAAACTTTCAATGTAAATGATGTTTTCAAAATATTCAGTTTCAAAATAAAGTGTTTTTTTATTAACAACATACATACAATCTATTGGATTCGGGGAAGATTTACATTATTAAAACTGAAATCGAGTCGAAACAAATTCTTTGCCAGGTTTAAATGGCGCCGCTCTACTCACGTACACATTTTTTCCTGCGATAACATAATACAACTTGGCACTTTCATTCTAAAATTTATTCTATTGGTATTCTAAAGAGACATTTACTAACTAATGATAATACATTGTAGACTGATTTACGGCGAACAGGTGGGAATGATATAATTGTTTTAATATTAGCTTGATATTTCCTATAAATCGTGCAAAGAGCAAATTCATCTGAAAACTTTTGCATAGGTTATTACTGACACTTAATCACATTGTTTCACAATTCGCTTTCGCATTTGTCACGATTTCATGTCGACGGTTAATATCATTTCATATACATTATTGTTTATCTCTAAAACGTTAAACGTATAAATATATAATACTTTATTGTCGTCGTTCAAATAAAAAAAAACACCTTTCATAATCGATTGTTAAGATTTTCAATCATAATAATCATACGTAATTCACCGTACTAACTTAACTGTTTTAAATCGTGTTATGTTACTGTATTATTTTCTCACTGAAAAATATAGATCCTTATTTCAATCAGCTCATGTGATCTAAGTAATTGTAATAAATTTACCATTACGTTCCTGAGTCAAAATCAACGTAATTGAAGTGATTTAATTGGCATTTACTTGGTAGAATTCTATTATAATACGGTGAAAATATAGCAATGTATTTTAGTTCTACATTTTTTTTTATAAGATATAGTTGATAGCCATAGCGCTGACGATGGCGTGAGCCGAAATAGCTATCAACTATATCTTATAAGAAAAATTGTAGACCTAAAATAAATTGCTGTTTTTTCACCGTGTGAAATAAATGGAGATTTTTAGTTACGATTGAAATTTTTGGCAGGAGTATATTCGTGGTATATTTTATGCTTAAGTAAAAACGTTTCACAAAAAAGTATTATTTCATTCACAATTATTAGCCGTATTGTTATAGATAAGTGTTCACATATCCCCGAGAAACTGAAAGCACGTTTGTTTACCATCGACGATTTTGATGTTTTCGGTGTCGCTGTTTGTAACCTAAATAGTTACTAAATTAGTTCATAACGAATGGATGGGACTGGCAATTAAACGCGACGATTGCTGGCTTAATTTGCAGACATATTTATTGAAATGTGATTGTTTGCAATGAACAGGTGGACTACACGCTTTTCAATAAGACTTACGAGGTGGACACCCCTCTGTGCAGCGCCCGACAGCTGGACGAATTGAGGGCATCGGTCAGCGCGCCAAATCGTCTGGGTGAGTGGACAAAACACACTTCTAATAATAACGATTACTATGTTTCTTTTCTTTTGTTTAGCTATTACTAAAACCCACACTTTTTTAATATTTAAGAATTCAGATGCGTGTTCAGTTAGTAAGACTTCACGACAAGATTCATTTTAATTAGCTATATCAGTGGTTGGCAAACTTTTGAGAGACTGGGTAAAAAATTTCAATTTTGAAAATTTCATTTGATAATTGGGTAAAATACTATAAAAAAAAAACAATTTTACTATCATAAAATGAAATATATACATGTATGTACAATGTAAATACAAAATTATCTTATAAAACAAACATATATAAAAACATTTTTATTAGTGGCTACCTTGGTACTTATTCACATTAATTTTAATTATTGGTATTTTCAATGAAAAAATATTTGTTTTAAATAAATTAAAAGAAACATTATATTTTTTTGGTGGGTAATTCAAAATGTCAGAGTGGATAGTTCAATTACCCACAGATAGTATATTTGAATATTTTTGAATTATTGAAACTTTTTGAATATTTTTGAATTATTGTTCGATTTATTCGCTTTATTTATTTTAATTCCGGTGTATTAAGGTATTGCTTTCTTGACAAATAATTAGAAGAGAAACGCACTGGTCGAATTTTTCGATTTGAGCACTTGAAGTTGATCAAAAATGAAATTTCAGGAATTTTAAAAATGTGTCTTTTCAACACCAAAAGTACGAACTTGGCATTGTTTCATGTGGCATATAAATAACTTAAACGTCTACTTTTTAAACTGGCAGACGATGAATGAATAAATTAGATATTCTGGAAAATTGTTGTATAGAAAAACATCTCACTTTGACAAATTAAAATGTCTGATATTAAGAAGAGGATCTTCGGACGTTTTCAAACAGACGATGTGTTGCTTTTTATTTATTTTCCGTTTTCTTCATGCTGGTGATATTTTGTAAGAAAATAATGTAAACAAAGCTGAAATAAACTGTGTCGCTTTTGATATTGAATGTTCATAGTATAATTACCTGTGACGCAATACGTTATTCATAGGATTGCAAGTGGCCTTAGCAAAACTCTTAATTTGTAATGAAGATTGATAGTGATTTTCACTGTATAAAAGCTTGTCTAAAATTGATTTACTTTCGCAAGTATCAGGGTCATTTCTGATCGATTGCAGCAGTTTTTACAAACAACCTTCTTGAAAGGAAAACAAAAAATGAACTCGTCTTAATTTCCTATGAATCATAAATTTATAGTGATTTCATACGTATTCACAAATGGGGATGCCAATGTTGAGAGCATGAATAATGTTCAACAATATTGCTTCGGATGTCGACATATTCCATGTAGACTAAAGTGAGTTCAGGCGAATACTGAACTGAAGTCCTTGAAGAAGTTGAAAACAGTTCTGTTGCATCCGTATGATAGAATGCCTGAAGATGCCAAAAGGCGGAACCCGGGTCGTTAGTGCCAAAAGATATGGAATCGTACAAAGTTGAAACAATTCAAATTTAAATGATTTTTATTTTATTTCGATTAAAGCCCCCTTTCTAATTTTTTCAATTATTGGCCACGTCGATAAATACGACTGAAATTTTTCATCAATATATTAAAATTTACAAGTTAAAATTTGTTTACTCCCAAATGTCAACAGCAATAGAAAATAAGGGGTATACTTACTCTTGACATTTTACTTGACCACATATTGTATGATAATAATTTCAAACTATATGATGTGTATTTCAATTTTGTTACAGATCATTTAGCAATCAGTACAACGATCCCAATAAGCCTTGGACCATCTCCGTCTAACGATACATTGGACTCGTGTTCCGTGGATTCCGTATCATTAGACGATCATATCGAGATCAAAATTCCTGACGCGAGGATTCAAGAAAACAGACTTATGGTGGAGTCTCTGAACGAATTGCCACCCCGGATTCAGAACGGCTTAATCAACCATCATATTTATCACCCGCTCATGGAAAGACCTCCCTCGGAACAAAATGGCGTCGTGAATAATAACAGCGACAGCCGCTTGCATAACGGCCATCACCATCGCGGCCATCTTGGACACCATTTTGGAAGCCACCAAATTCTTAGTTCAAATTTGAATTCATCTGACAGTAGTTTTCCGTTTTTAAATGGAAATGGATACGTGCCGTATCAAACGAATTCTTTGCGATTTAAAAGGTAAAATTTTGTCATATGCACCCATCCCTCGCTTAACATGGATTATAGGTTCTGCTAGATCGCCGTGCTAAGCGAAATCGTGTTAAGCGAGACTAAAAAATGTATGAAATAGAGGGGATAGGTTTTTTTAGATATTAAGGAAAAATAGGTAGGTGGAGCTTATGAAAATTTATTTATATGTAATGATACGGATAAACTATATTTTTCAGAGTCACTATCACTAGAGGATATTAATATTAACATTTTTTGATCCAAAATTTTTATTTTTGTCTCCAGAGAAAACTAAATTTCGGTTTTGACGTTATGGGTCTAAAATTTTATTGATTGAATTGGCATTCAGTTGGTAGAACTCCATTATAACGCGGTGTAAAAAAATAGCACTGTTGTAGAACTAAAATACATTGCTATTTTTTTCACCGTGTCAAAAATTTTATAACTCTTTATGTTATTTAAACTTCATTATACAAATAATAAAACATTTATTAGAAATAAGAAAAATATACCTTGAATATTTGTAAAATTATAAGAATTCTTATTCTTAGAATTTCGTACAGCTGTGTGCATATCTACGAAACGTAGAAATATATTTTTTTCACCAAAACTGAAACTTAGTTAAGGGAGGGATGGGTGTATTTTATACAATAGTAATTTTAAATAATCAAAAAATATATTATTTTACACGTGAAATTTTTTGAAAATAGAAAATGGAAAGAATTAAATGTTCCATTTTTGCAGTCGTAGAAGATTTGCTTTGATGAATATAGTATTTTTTTTTTAATATTCTTCATCTTATTTAGGACTCCAAAAGGTTTGCTGGAAAAGCGCCCTTTACCAGAACTTCCTTTAGATAGCTTCAAGATTCCGATATCAATCAAAGAACCGGAAGAACTTCCCCCGCATGATCTTGTTTAGCGATGTCAGTCCAAGTCATAGCAAGTAAGTAAAACATGTTTAAATATATGTTAATATTTTTTTCTCATAATGTATTAAACCTTAAATTAAATTAGTTACATAATCGACGCGTAAAATTGATATAATAAACGTAAATTATATTATACGTATTACGTGTGACATCTATTGACATTTTAATAAGGCTTGCGGTATATATTTGAGTCATTCATAATAAATGTCCTCTGTACGCACAAAAATCATTTTAAATAAATTTCGCAATTATTTGATGTACCATCTTAAATGATAGTAATGTTTTAACAAAATAATTGAAAATAATAAATATTTTTTCATTATAGTATAACTATGGACATCTATGGAATTTTTCTGAAAACAATTTATAGTTACCATCATTCACGGAGGAGTTAAGATTTGAAAAATGATCTTGTCGATAAACGACGTCAAATTGAATTCGCTGTATTTAATTTAATTACAATTCGTATAGGAAAAAAACTTAATTTGAATATGAGTGTTTTCGTTTAAATTCGATATTTTAATTCAAAAATTAGGATTTAATTCTACGAAACCGTTTCATCATCAAACACCAGTTTTGTAAATGACAGATGAATTCGTAGCGAACTTTAAACTTACCTTATTAAATTATCAAACTTTGCTAGATGACAACGTGACATTTGAATACAAATAGGATTTACATATACAAAGATTTGTGGCTTTGCACTTTTAAATATTCGAATTCATATATACGTTTATTGTTATCATTGTGATTACAATGAATTGATTGTTCGTATTGGATTACTTAGATTTGGAAGAATTACTGTATGTTATGTATACATCCCTTCTTTCCTTGCCATTGAATTGAAAATTGGATCGTTGAGCTATCGATTAATAACTATTCTAGAGATATAATTCTTTGAAACTGATGTTGGTCGTTTTTTTATTTGTGCCAAAAGCAATCATTGTTTAAAAAAACTTTCCACTTCTTCACATGAATACGTAAGCATTTTTGAGAAATTGGTCTTTATTTGAGAAATTCACTGTAAAAATTATAAAATAAAATGATTAAATATGAAGGAGAATGACAAAAATAGCATATGAAATAATTCATTATATCATTTACCAATATTGCAATACATATCTTTGGTAGCATAAATTTAATGACAAATTAATTAGTGCAATTACATTTTTGTCAGACTATACGAAAGGGAACGCTTTTATCGCTTCCTCTTTAATTTGCTTATAAAACACTTTTTAAAAATGTATGAGTATGTATGTCTATATAGACTAAGATACAATATAATATTTTTGATAGCCTTGTTCAACGATAAATAAAATGATTTGGATCTTTAATAACGAAATCGAGTACAACAACAGCTTTAATAGTAAAACTCCTTAGCTACAGGACCGACATCGAAATTTAATAGGTAAAATCAGGGATTCCCAAACTTATTCGGTCTGCGGCGCCTCTAGTCAAAAAATCTCATGGCAAACTTTATGTTACTAATAGTTTTTCATTCAGATCCTACCACGAAATACGCCGAATTTGACTACTGGTTACACTGGGCTCTGCGCAAGTTGAGATATGGGTAATGCTGTTGCCAAATTGTTTATTCCAGCGCAGTCTATATGAACGTAAATTGCTGGTCAAATTTACGTTGGCCCGAGTAATATTTTATAAAGTAATAACCTTTTAACACGGTGAAAAAAATAGCAATGTATTTTAGTTCAACAAAATATTTTTTAAAAATATAGTTGAACTAATACTTTCTGCGAAGTTCTGACGATGGTGTGAGCAGCAATAGCTATCAACTATATTTAAAAAAATAATTTTGTAGAACTTAAATACATTGCTGTTTTTTTCACCGTGTTATAATAGAGTTCTACCAAGTGAATGCCAATTCAAACAATAATAACGTTTTGTAAATTATTTTTGTAAATTATTAAAATTACTTTCCTTGTAATCTGAATTTCACCAGGTTGATCGTTTAATACACTTGAGACTTATAAGGCGATATGGAAGAATGCAATTATGCATATTAGTAGGATGCAGGATGCTTAACTGCAATATTATCATCTAATGATCTCTGTGCAAATGGATAATGGCCGATGAGACGCCTTTGGCCATCAACACCTCGGTGGTGTGAAAATTATACGCTAACATAGAGTGACATGTAAGGCCAGTGTACAAGTTACGAATTATATCTGAGCGAAATTGGATAGATAATAATGTATTAAGGATTGCATTACCGGGATTTATGTATTTCAAATCCGGGATCCCGGAAATTGAAGGTATCACTATTTCTTATTTTATTAATGAAAACATATTTGCTTCAGAACGCTTAACACAAGTCTTAATCTTTTTGTGATTTTTTTATTAACTAAAAACATGAAAATATTATTTGGTTATTGATAGTGAGAAATACGATTGATTGTTCGGCAGTGCTGACAATTTATGATAAAAAAATTCTAAATAATTTTTAATTTTAATTCATTAAATCTATCTCGGCTGAATTTCAAAATATCTCAGGCTTTTTTTAAATATATCACAAGTCGTTAACCTATGTAGGTCTGATAAGGAACTATTTCTACCTTAAAACATCTAACTGTTTTTTTTAAATAATAGTTTATTTAAACTTAACTTCATGAATTATTTTTAAATCTATATTGCAAAAAATCTGTGATATGAATTTTTATTATTCGAATAAAATGTAGGTCAGCAAATTGATAAATTGAGACTCATAAACGGTTAGTTGGAAATTCAAAAAATAAATAAATGTGTAAAACCTAAATATTCTATGAATAAAAAGTCTATAAAGTTATACGGCCAATCTTGGTATTTCGTGTCAAAAAAAACGTCCAATTTCAGTTGTATCATCACAATACCCGATAATTTATTGTTTATAAGCGGATGCCAAACGTCGGTCATTTCGAAATTGTCTCATATAAATAATCATATAACAATTGAGCCACCTTTTGTCTTATGATCCAAGTGCCTAGTTAAATCTCAATAGAAACACGCAGTTAAGTCCTGTCGGTGTCTCTCAAGCAAAATTTTCTCCGGGAGAGAAAAATTATTTCATATTGGAGGCCGCATTCAACTATATATGTTATCTGTAAAAAATCACTGTATAAAACACGTTAATGTAGCATAATATATAACATATCAAAGTGCAATTTTAAAATAGATAAAAAATGGATTCAGTTGAAATGTCAAACAAAAAAATGTGACAGCTTAATAACCTAGGGTCTAATCCTTTTATACCATTAGTTAACTTGCACACAACAAATGGAATTTGTTACATACGATAGAGCTTTCCGTGGAAGAATGTTTTTTTTATCTATTTTCGGTGATACGCGCAACGTGGTCATTATGACGGTAACACAATGCTGAAAAAGGTATCAGCATTATATGATGGTTTTCTAGGAATAAATGCATTCTTATTTTTACTGAATTGATTAGGTTTCGTTTGATATCGAAGCGGTGGGCGTACAAGACTAAGTCTTAATGATTTCTGACTGAGCACCAATCCTCTGCATAGTCTTTCAAGTATCTACTAGCTACTCCACCCTCTAAGTAACTTCAACGACGGATGACAATATTTGTTATTGTTTTCCGTTTTAACCCTTTCAATACCGCGAGGACATATTTGTCCTCTAGGTGGGGACGACGCGAATACCGTAGGGACATATGTGTCCAAAGACTTTTAAAAATATGTATGAAATATTCCAATTGCAAATATTGTGTTAATTATTCACATATTGCTAGCAACATCTATCTATTGCCATGGAAAAAAATGTCATTCCTGGTAATAAATATTACCGAAAAATCAAATTCAATAAAAGTGAACGTAGAAAGGTTGCTGGGGGTGCTACTTTCGGTGTAGTCCATACAATTGAAACTTGAATAATTATGAAGGGTAAATAATTGTGAAGCAAAATATTGCAAGTCTAAATGTATCCCTTTCTCATTTGGGTCTTTTGTTTTAAATTTATACATAAACTCTTGCTTGTGCCAGCTTGTGACAGCCCCGAATTTTTCTTTTTTCACACCAAATTTTTTCAGTTGTCAATATCCTGTCCGTATTGTTCAATTTTAATTATTCAAACTAGTCACTTTTAAGGTGTTAACTGTCACTTCTTGATGGAAAGGCATGATATTTTAAATAATAAAAACACATTTTTTAGTACTTATTTCCACTGTATATTTTTTGATCAGGACCGGTTTCGCTCATCGCGAGCATTATCAACTGAATGTTGTTATCAATCAGTTGATAATGCTCGCGATGAGCGAAACCGGTCCTGATCAAAAAATGTATAGTGGAAATAAGTACTAAAAAATGTTTTTTTATTATTTAAAATTCAAACTAGCATTTACTTTTAATTAATGTTTTATAAAATATTATTAATGCTATTGACAACCCTTAAAAAGTTGAAATTTCAACTCTTTGAAATTAAAAATTCATAAATTCGATAAGGTTTTTTTTAAATAAAAAAAACGAAGTATTTGAATGTTACCTGGCTTAAAATTTCGCGGCACTGCAGTGGTTAAGCATGGAGTGGAAGCGTGTGACAGAACAGCGTTTTTGTCGCCAAAGATTTCCTAGATAGTTATATATATATCGTTTTCTTTTCTCGCGTAAGTTTTACCATGCGAATTATTGGATTTTCATTATAATTCTTACTGATGCTTCTATAAGTGCGACGTTTATATAAATAATGGTATATCTAAAATAGCCAAAAAAAATATATAAAAAGTTAACTACAAGTACTGACTTGCCTGCATGCTTCCATTTTGAATTGCTATTGTCTCGACTAGTTTATTATTACGCTCGGTAAATAGCAATTGGACGACATGAAAACCGCCATATTGCAGTTCATTCAGTTGAAAGTGTACCAAAATAAAATATAGTCAAAATCATAGACAATTATCATGAGAAAAAGTATAAATACATACAATTAAAATAGTAAATTTATTACCTATTCTAGACCCACCTCTCAATATCAGATCAATATCCAGAGCAGGGGGATAATATAGAAAAGAATATTTCTTCGAAAGTTTTTTTATTAATATACCGCTATTATATTGATCAGCGACTGCAATAATGGCAATATTTATATCGAATAAATTTTAATAAGCGCTCATTTGACGCAAATCGCATTAAAACAGACATTAATGGTTAAAACATAACATGCATCATACAATGAATTCAATTCATAACTTTATGTCATGTTAATTTACTGCGGACACGACCAATTAATTATTTTAATGTGATGATGTGACGTTTTGATTTAAACGGTTTGACACTTCCCGGTTGATCTGAAATTTAATACATTGATCACAGATTTCCTTTATTATTATTTTAAATTGCACACGCCGGCTTGTTACTCGTTCCCATAAACAAGTATACGATATGTTCTTGTTCCTTTAATAAAAAATTTGCAGCTCATTTAAATTTAGAACATTTTTTTAAAAATATTTTTATGTTATTAAAAAAAACTATATTTGAATTGGGAATTGATGCGTTTTCCGTTTTTGCAACGTTTAGTACAACAGGACGCAGCAATAGAAACTAGGCAATATTGGGTAGCGGCAGAAGTTATAGCCCGTGACGAGATTATCATACTAGGCATTTTTTTTTTCATAGATAATCATCGCTGCGATGTTTATTTACTCCATTGTGCGGGAAGGTTACCCTACTTCCTGCGATTTTGACGCTATGCTAAGAATCGCCATAGTTGATCGAATAGATTTAATAATATAAATGATTAAACAAAAATCAAACCATAACTTTAGTCAACAATAATATTGCAAGGACATCTAGTCTGTGACCGGAAGGGGTGAAATATCAGTTTGTTGCATGCAATTAACAAGTTTAATAATTGACTTATAGGAGTATACATGTAGAGGTACAAGAATTATATTAAAGGTTATGAAGTTTATTAAAAACGGTGCTTAATTTATATGACCACGAAGCATCGATGTATTGTATAGAGATAATATTATTACACACGATGAAAAATAGCATTGTATTTTAGTTCTACAATTTTTTTTATAATATATATAATTGATAGCTATTTCGGCTCACGCCATCGTCATTTTTTAGTTTTATTGTTAGCAGGAAATAAGTTAGGTCGTTAAAACAGAAGAGAAGGTGTAGTGTGTACCTTTTCTGCACAGCTATCTATAGATAATCAAATTTACGTTTAAACATAGTTCTTTTATATTTCAATATTAGAAATAGCTATCAACTATTTCTAATAAAAAAAAATGTAAAACTAAATTACATTGCTATTTTTTCACCGTGTTGTAATGGAGTTCTACCAAGTAAATCCCAATTCAATCAATAACATTGTTATTTTAAAATTAGGATGTATACATTTTACTTTTGTTTCAAAATTATTTAATTTCAATCATTTGAAATTATAGCTCAATGTTCTCGGATCGCGCTAAGATCTTGTCAGTGGTGCGTTTTACAATTACCGTATGTAGCTACTATCTATAAAGACAATAATATACATGTTTTTACATCTTGTTGTAAAATGCATTGTTGGAGTCAAAATATGATGGTATGATTTTAATATTACGAGAATGATGTAACGTACAATTGTTATATCATACGAGCGAGAGATGGAAAATTTACATTGGAAATACAGTCAAAAGCCATTTTACACTTGATCATATTGTCAGATATTAAATAAGTTGTATGTAAACCATTCGTGCAAAAAAAACTGGGTAAAAATATATATTAAAGATGGATATTTTCAATATATTTTCGATTACATTTGACCGTAAAATTTTGAAGCGTTATAAAAAAAACTGAATGTAGATATACGAAATAAAATTGGACAGAAAAAGTTGAAGTGGTCTCGTCATGAATATAACTGATAATCAATTTCAAGTCATTCAAAAATTTTCATTTTTGTGATTAAAAATTTCCTCGTTTCTTTTGGTTAGAATTTTTTATCATTTTATGTATTTGTCGATAACGATTTGGGTGTTGCATTTCGGCTAATTGATTCATTTCTTTATCAATATATTTGTCGATGGTCTGCACTCTGGCATCGGTAAAATATTTTTTTTTCTATCAATTCACATGGAGAATAGAGTGGAATAATACTGATTTTGATTAGACGGATAAAATGAAGCATACAAAACCTTCAATTCTTACACAATTTACTGATTAAGCGGGCACTTTAGGAATTCTACAAAATTCTTAGTTCTGTTAAATTAGAAGTTATATGAAAAATTTGTCAAACAAAAATTAACAAAGTATAAACTTCACACACGATTACTACATAAAACAATGTGTGTATTCAAAGTATGATAAATGGTTAAAAAAGAACATTGCTATTGCACTAACCATTTCCTTTTAGATCAATTATTTTAGTTTTATTTTAGATGAATAATTGAAACACGCGTCTAAAATTTATAAAACGTCTTGCAAGATTTCGTTTCATTTTATTCTATCCAGTAAATGGCAACACATGACTCACTAATTCCCAATCGGTGGGATGCCAACTACTGAATAGTATTATTTATCAAATTTAAAATTCACAGTGGAGCTAAAAACACTATAAACGATACGTACAATATGCTAAATTTGTATATTTAAGACGAATCGCAAAAATCCTGTCAATCTGACAATCGGCAAAGTTATTAATTTTCCGAATACTTTATTCAGAGTTTACAATATGTAGTTTGTGGTAAATGGCCCACACATTAAAATTCGAGTCTTCATACAAGAAAGAACTGATATATTTTCGGCTTCAAATAATCAATATGTAGCTTTCAAAATTATTTCATTTACGAAGTATACTAGAGAAGATTTGGATACTAAACATACTTAACTTTTTTATATGTATTCTATATGTATACAAATGTGGTGGGGGTGGAACCTAGGTTATGTATTTTTTTACAGATCCGCTGTTGTGAAAAGTTGGGAATCCGTGATATGGACATACCTTTACTACTACACTCCAATCAACCGTTCGCTAAATATATTTTTACGTAGTTCTTTGTTATTGTCTTCGTATATGTTACAAGACGAAATTAAAACAACATCAACCTGCCGCGCAGTGTAAAAAAAACACAAAACACTGCATTTTCACGTGATGTTTTGGTCATAATTACACATCAACATCACTTTTGTTACATGTGAGTCATAAAAATGGCCCGAAATAAGCAATATTATAAGTGTTAGTATTCGCTCATCGGATCAAATGCAGAAGCCAAACTTATATCTAATAGTAATATGACCTAAATTGAGACTTAGTTTTTGACTAAAATTTTATAATATTTACGTTTTTCTAGTGATACCCGATTGAAAATGTTTTAGTTATAATTTATAAACGGTGTGATTTTTTGAAGCAGTTAGTTGAAGTATTGTATAAGGATGATTTCAAGATATGAATATTTTATTTTATGCATTTCAAATACTTGACATTATATTTCGAAAATGTAATGTTTAAGCTTGCCATAACCGTTTACTTTATCAAATAGTTGATATCTAATCAATTGCTGCAAAATTAAAAAGCACTCTTAGTGATATCGACGTATCAGGAAATCTCCTTGCATTCAGTCTGTGAAAGAGCGGGAAAACTGGTATGAATTCACCTAAAATCACATTATGATAACTGATAAAATTTGAGAATAACTAATATTAATAAATGTCATATTACCAAGTAGTTTTTTACGTTCAGAATATTCGTGTGGAATAATTTTTAGTACAGTAAAACTACAAACGAAAATGAAATATATATATATATATTCAGATATCGAGCGTTCATTTCACAAACTGTACAGTTTCATTATCTGAATATATATATAGGCAGAAAAAAACTTTCAAAGCGGTGAATCGAAATATATACACACATAAGTAGAAATGAATTGCAGGTATATTATGTTGAAAATAAAATATTGGATAATTGAGTACAGCGAAAATATTTTGAATCAAGACTTTGAAATTGTGACAGATGTTTGTTTGCATCATTTCAGTTTATATTGAGACTCGTTAAAAAATTAATAATAATAATTCATCGGACATATTAATATATTGTTCAGTTTACCGAATAAATTTACATAAAAATGGGATATTACGTGTCTGAAGCATTCGTGTAGATTAATCATTTTCTTAAAAGAATGATTGACAGTTTTAAAAAATAAAATATACGTAACTATAAGTATCTATGTGTTCCTTGTTGTAATAATCAAAACGACAGCAACTCTAAGCATTGTTTTCCGCCGAACAGTTGCTCTACTCGTAACATTGTATAATTTTATTCCAGTGAGGTACCGTAGCTTTCTCATTAACAAAAATAAAATTTATATCACCAGCATATAGCTGAAATATTACAATTAAAAAACCAAAAGTTTCATTTTTAATAGTGTATTACACGGTGAGTTAAAAATTGCATCAAAACGAACCCAATAATATTAACTATGTTATTTACAAGTGGATCTTTTTTTTTTTAGTATTGTTTGAACAAATTTATAAAAACCCCCTTGATTGTTGTTCATAAATACAAAACTGATATACTTATCTATAAAAAAAATATTCCATGATATTTTTCTGGTATTATGACACATTTTTTTTTATTTTGTCATCTGTGTCGTTTTTACAGTTATGCATGTAAAAAGGGAAAAATTTATTTCCCGGTATATATTATATTATAATTCTCAGTTCATCTTCTCAGCAAATCCTTGGTTTTTCGTATAATTATAAATATTCAATAACACTTATGTAATCAGTGTATCTTTCCTATAATTGATAAATAATTTTGCATACTCAAAAAAAAAAAGAAAAAGAGCGTGTAGCGTTTTAAAACGCACCTTTCATTCTAGAAATAAAAATTGACATCACTTATTATCAATCATAATTTATTTAAGTTTATGTGGCATATTTTCTATTCAATACAATTGCTAACATAAGTAAATACGTTATACAAAACGCATTATCTGATGTTGTGTTTTCTTTATAGGTAATTTTTTCAAATAAATTATCAATAACTCTAAACAATATAATATTAATATTTAGTAATTTAAATAAATAAAGCATGTTAACAAACATAAAATGCATTCAATTATTAATGGAAGCAATTTTAAATATATATGTAATTGTAGGCACTAAAGTTTTCATCGCGTCCCGTAAGCCTTATACATTACATCTTCTTAATTATTTTGACATTGCTTCTTGGCTTGCTTTTGTCGTTCTGAAATAGTTACTTCCTGGCATGGCAACCTACAGTAAATAAAATTTGAATCTATTTTCACGATTAACAATCAATCGCTAAAAGGCAGAATGGTAACTTTTGTTTCCATCCATAAATAGAAACCAATCTAACTTGTGAAAAATTAAATATATAATTTTACATACGAGCAACATTATTTGAGATGTGTTGCTAACAAAATATGTTATATACTTAAATTAAATCTAATAGTTTCTAGATCTACCGTTTTTTAATACAATTATGTATATAAAACAAACATCTGAAAGTGTTTGCATAGAATTAATATCATTTTTCGAATTTTTGAATACGTATAGATTTTTTTGATGATCACTATTGGGTCCGTTTAAGGTCGATTATCAAAATATTAACTTCATTGTGACATAGATACTACAACAGAAGGATATGATTCGGTTTCAATTTTAATAAATACAATATTTTATCAATTACGAGGATGTCACAGCCTGAATGAATCGAGCATAAACTTGTGACTGAAAAAAAAATGATTCTATTAGTGTCTAGACCATTGGTTCTCATGTGCGGCCACCAAACGATTTTGCTGCGGCCACCAACAGTTTCTTAGTAAATATTGACACTTTATTCAATATAAATATATAAGTTAATCCATTTTTTAGTAAATGCAACTGCTATTTTTATCACATTTGGTGCGGCCACGAGGCATTTCCATAAGACCGCTGATGTTTATAATGCGGCCACAGTTAAAAAGAAATTTCACGTGAGAACCGCTGGTCTAGATACTGATAGACATGAGAGTTTGGCCAATGATTTTAGAAGATATATAATTTAATTATGCACATACATTCAAAGTTTAAATTATAATTTTTACTGCATTTCTACACACATATATTCGAAATTGATTGAAGATTAAAAATATTATTTATACTTGTATTTATCAATGGAGTATCAAACTGACAGCCAAATAAAAAAATCGTCTTTGTAACATTTGTTTTAGCAAGTTGTGTATATTCTATACCAACGGTTTCCAGTATTATTAGGATAAATGTAATCATTTAAAAGAGATATCAGTATATATATTGCACGATATTTTTTAAAATGAACGTTAAATTGACGCCCGTTTCTCGCAAATTGTAATAACGCTCGTGTAAAAGACAGGCATCGCCATGTCACTGCATTTACTCGACTGCCCACCTCTGCCCAGCGACAGAAATTACCCCGGCCGTTAAAATGATCATCTAATTTCTGAATGGGACCTTGCGGGGATTAGTGAGGTCCTGTCCTGGCCACGGTTGAAGCCAATCGTCAACCGGGAAAGCGTAGTGTGATGATTGGGTTGATCACTAGAGAGTTTTGAGCACCGCCAAGCTATAATAGTTGCCTCTGCCGTACGGGAGCGCGATGACAGTGGCGAGTCGCGTCTCGGCCGAGTTGAAACCCCGTGTAAAGCTCGTCAGAATATTTCACTAATAACAAAAAAAAAAAAACACGCCAAACTAAAAAAAACGTGAAACATAAATAAAAATCAATTATGTGTTTTGGGAAGATAAGTGATTTAAAATCATTTATTAGAGACTGCATAGTAAACTTGTGTCAATTAATGATTGTGTGTTGTTTGTGAATTTATTTTATATTTAACGTAAGTTTGTCAGATATATGTTTTAAAAAAATATATGTTGGAAATAATCCAAATGTAAAAATACAACATATATAAACAAAATCTAAATATGCATATATTCTTCCATTAGAATTTTTATATTTTATGTACATGCATTTTATTACTAGGTGTAATTATTGTAACGACATGTTATATACTATTGAGTATATAAATAATTATTAAAAATAAAAATGTACTGAATAAAATTATTTTTGACTGTAGTAGAACTACAATGAAATGTGTTAACTATAGAATAATTGTTGTATTTTATTCCTTAACATTTTCAAAATATTCAAGTCAAGTTCAAGTTAAATGTAACGATAAATTTACACCGATATACCAATTTTTATTGATAAAAAACAGTTTTTTTTTTTTTTTTTTAATTCCATACACACAATTATTTCCAGTGTGAACAGTATAGTATTTATTTCATAATGAAAGAGTGAAGATTCGTTTAACATTTTTCAAAATTCGTTTTTCAAATTTTTGACATTTCAATTGTTTTTATCAAATTAAACTTGTATTCCTAAATAAAAAATATTTGATTTTGGAATCTTTTGTAAACATAAAATAATTTATTATTTATTGTACAAATTAAAATAGGAATACATAATATTAATACTAATTATTCTAACTGGCAAATATCGATTTATTTATTCTGGAGATTCTTTTCAGAAAAATAAAAACGTATCACAAGGAGAGACAGCAGATATGTTGTAGTGAAAATGAAAGACCGTAAATGAACCACTGAATTTATCGAAAAACGTTTTTTCTACTAAACCTTAACGACGGCGATATTTAATTTAAATAAAATTTATTTCGTCTTCTATACATTGGATGTCTGAGTGTCGAAATTAGAGAGGCCACCGAATTCTTAATTCACCAAATTAAGAATGCAAATTCTCTGCAAATATTGAATAATAATTGACCAGAAGAAAGTGCAACTAATAATTTAAAGTGTTTTATTACAAGAGAGTCGTGGGCGATAAATAACTCTTGAGTATAAACGTGCTCACCATTTTAAACCGTTGACTTTCAATGTTCATCTGAGACGATTATTGACTCCAAGAAACAAAGTCTCACTGACACTAAGTGTGGGTGACTGACTGCCTGGAAGAAAACATCATATCAGTGACACGAAACAATTTCTATCACAGCCTTCATTGCATTTTTTTGTCGAAATTAAATGAGAATAAAAATACGCTATCGAAGTTTTTTTTTCTAATTCACTAAGTTTTGACAATCCTAAAAGAAAAATCAAAACTTTCAGTTCTTAAAAAATAACACAAGACTAAGATTTGAATTATTACAACTTTGTACGGTTCCACATGTTTTGTCACTAACGACCCGGGTTTCGCCTTTAGACATTTTCAGGCATTCTATATCACGGATGCAACAAAACTGACAAGACTAAGGGTTGTGATTCTTTTTTCTGATAATATAATTCGTATTTAAATGTGTATGGAAAAACTTCCATAAATTAAAATTATAGTAAAAAAACTGCACGTTTTATATCAATTTATATTGTCAGTAATTAAGACGACAAATGAACTCAAAGTGTGTGGAGAGAAAAATCATAAAATCACAGAAAGAAATATAACCTCAGTTTTTTCGTATGGTAACTGTTTCTAAATGATCATAAAAATGCCACTTTAGTTTGAAATATAAACACAAAACAATCATGTAGATTACATACATTCACAACTTTACTTAAAACATAAAAGAATTATGTGTATATATTTATCTTATATAAAAAAAAAATAGCATTTACTTGGTAGAACTCCATTATAACACGGTGAAAAAAATAGCAATGGTAAATGCCCATGCTAACAAAACAGAGTCGATCTTACTATTAAATAAAAGTTGTGGGATTTTTTTATATTTATATAGCAAATAGACGTTGAGAGATATTTTTTTAATACGATAAAGATAATTCGTTTTAGTGAATAAAATATTACTTCAAACAAGTAAACCATTTGATAAATGTTAAGAATCACTGAATAATATACTATTACCAATGTCACAATCTTTCATTCATTAACAATACACACAACGGGTCAATATGTTTTTTTCAAGTGCTAAATTCTCGTTGTTATATTTTGAAGAATCATAATTTGTGCCATCAGGTTTATTTGTCCCCTTGGCCCTTAGTTTTACACGTGGAATCGTTTATTTGGTTTATCAAAGAATTTAGTGCAAGTCGTTTTCAGTTCAGTGAAATTCTCATGATTTCGCTGTCGTGTTTATCTAACGTAATCGTGTTGGTTAAAATGTGGCAAGTGATTATGGAGTCCTGATTGTGCTACTGTTATTGTTTTAAACAATAATATGTTTTAAAAACTAATTTAGATATCCACTAAATAAGAGTTCGTGTATTCAATCCTTTGAATTAACTATCGGAATGTTTGAAAGGAATTTTCTTTACAATGCAATCGAGATCGAACACTTTTTTTCCTATTAAAATACTTCTTAACCAATTTCTTAATGTCAATGAAATTATTAATTTTATTATGAATCATGTTTTTTAAGACTCAGAATCATTTTTAGTCAAAATGTGTTAATTATATTTTCTATTAGTATATTTTCTATTAGTACTTCGTGACTTTTATCAATAATTTCTGCACCTGATTTGCAGCATATATATTTTATTAGATAAACCCGATACGAGTATAATTAAAAGATCTGGCTTGGAAAATTCGAAAAGAACAAGGAATACAAAAATTTATCCAGAAAATTATTTACTTCAATAATTTAAATCTTACTAAATCCATAAAAAAATACTTCAATTATATTATTACTGATATGTACAGTTCTGTTGATACATGATATTATCAGTTCTGTTGCATCCGTGTGATAGAATGCATGAAGACGCCGAAAGGCGAAACCCGGGTCGTTAGTGACAAAACATGTGGAATTGTACAAAGTTGTAATAATTAAAATTTGATATTAAAATTCCATCAATCACCTTCAGTCGATATCAGAAATTATTACTGATATGATAAACAGGACAAATTATATAAATTTCTAAAAATAAATACTGAATACTTTGATAATAAATTGATCTTTTTATAATTACAATGAAATACACGTAGATATATAATTTATTGTAAATAATAAAATAAAATATTGATTTTGTAATTTTGCATTCTAATCTAGCAAGTTTGTTAAAAAAAACTACCATAAAGTATGCCTTAATATTGTCTAATCACTCAATATCGGTTTTTACTAACCAAACCATACGTTAGCTTACGGTTTATATTTGACAATAGTAAAATCTCAATTGAGACAAAAAGGATTAAAAAACTTGTGTTAGAACGGTCTCAATAAGTCACTCGCATACTCACCATGAGATTCAGTTAATAATTGATCTTGTCTATGGAATTTTTTCTATTCAACGATAAACAACATTTTATTGAATTGTACCGAATTAATTCAGTCATCGAATCATTTCATACAAAATTCAAATAATCTACACCGAAAATTTTATATCAGTGTCTGTAAGATTTGTTTTGAAATTCGAAATTCTCAATATATCCCAAAAAATCTTGAACTTGATTGGCTTAATTGATGTTTCAATTAAATGTTTTAAATGTTCTCTGCCGGGTGATACTACCAATTAGTTACTCATCAACTCTTTTCATTGTGTACACTACAAATTCTGATTGATTATACTTATTTTACAACCAAAGTTGTGCTAGGCTAAGGAATAACTTAATTACTGAAAAAATAACCATCGTATTAATAGCTTCTTATGGATTTGCCAGCTTACGTGCTGCCTTCGTTGTAAAAATGCCAACAAAAAACGATACACACTTCGATAGTTTCAAACCTGAAAGAATACTGTATCATATACTATCCAAGCTTGATTGTTACTAGACGAAGACGTCTTATGAATCTTGTTTACGGAAATAGAATTTATTGAATGGCAATAATATTAAAATTTTAACACCTGAAGAATCTCGTAGTACGTAGGATAAAGCCCAACATTTGCAATGCTTTGTTGCAGGTAGTCCTAATGTGACTATTGAACTCTTAAAATGTTACTCTTTATAAATTATGTTAATCCTAAGAATAACAATCAAGTGTCTAAAGCTCGATTCAAATTGAAAAATCCAAAATGAAACATATATTTTATCCTTATGTCGATACAATCTTATAAATCTTGGAACTCATTAATAGATAGTTCATTATAAAGTTTTAATAGTATATATCTACAATTAAAAAAATATAAATGTATCAAAAAAAGTATATATACTATATATTTTATAGATCTGCTGATTCTAAAGTATATATTCGTTATGAGTCACCAATTTATTCGGGTATTTCATTTGATAGTTACACAGACTTCCAATTGCAAACAGTTCGCTGTTACGCTGTTTCTAGTCATTCTCAGTGTGTGATGTTTGGCACGAAATTGACCTAACGTGGGAGGATATTATACTTACTTCTGCTTTATGTCTGACTATTGTAGATGAGACAATAATTTTATAACCGAAAATTAACATGTAGCTTGAATTGCTTATCAAAAATTTATCCCCCTTCACGGAAGAGTTGATGTTAATGCAATTAACCTCAATAATAATCATGTGGTGCAAGTCATTTTGAACATGCGTATTATGTCAGTTTGACTCGCCGTTACAAAAACAAAAGAAAGCAACGTTTTATAATTACTTATTTGGTTTCTAGACAATCCCATAACTCTCTGACGATAAAATAAATCTCGATAAATGCATTCTTAGATCAAATAAACCTCACACCAATACAAATATCAATATATCAATCAGCAATACGTGATTTGAAAAACATGAGCGTTATTTACGAAGGGATAGTTTGAAGATTGAAGAAAAATTGAAACAAATCACAAATATGTTCATATACTCAAAAACCTTTTCGATCTCGTATTTAGTCGGTTTTTACCAATTACGCATAAGCCTAATTGGTGACCAAATAAAGTGGAATATTTCTAATAATTTAAAATGGGGATAAAACAAATAATGCTCTTAAACGACAAATTTTAAGTAAGGTGGACAAATAACATTTTATCGGAGGAAACAAACATTTTTCCATACTTAATATATTTTATTTCGAAAGTCATGCAAATTTCTTTTACATCCATCTAAAACAAATATTCAAATATATAGTAAAAAAAGTACTATTAAAATGTTTAACGATATCATTTTGTCACACGATTGCTGCGTTGCTCTATTCATTGTGATGTTAATTTTTATCGTATATGTTGCTGGTAAATTTTATTAATTGTAACGAGTCATCTGTGGTTTCCTATCGTAAGTTAATATTAAAATTAAATAAAAATTGAAATTCTAAATAAATACCGTTTATGGTTATATTTTTAGATTGTTTTTTGCTTAAAAAAATAGCAATTACTAGGGTAATTTTTTAGCTAAGATCACTCTACTACACTAACATATTATGCTATGCTATGATGTAATAATATCACATCACATCACGAACAATCTACATAGATTTCACAGTGACGTCCTGGAATGTTGAATTCATTAATTAATATAAGGTTTGCGAAATTATTAAATTATTTTAATTATTAAAATTGCGAATTTTGACAGATGCATTTATCAGAAAGTAAAATAGTTATCGATATTAACTCTTGGCAAAGAAATTATGATTACATTTTTATTAATTCAAATATTTTTATGTTTCTGAATATTCATAGGTAAATTCTGCCGATGTTATTTTACCCAATAAAAACATTCGCAAATGTTTTCTAAATAATTTACGGCGAAGAAAAGAGAAACGTATCTTTCCGGAGGCTTAATTATTACTGGGTTAAATTTTTCCTGATCCTCAAAAAATAAAATTGTGGATATAGTATTAATCATTTTCTTGATTAAATTGGCATTTATTGGTATAATTCCATTATAACACGGCGAAAAATAGATACTAATATAATAAAAATAGAACAAAAAAATCGCCATTTTTCACTGTGTTGAACATTTTCGTTTACAATATTTTAAATTGTTGTGTTTAGAGTTGTTTTCAAAAATTAAAGGAACCCAAATAGTATTACCATACAAACAATTTTACCGAAAACAATATCTAAAAATTTGTAAAGCTAATTGTTTGATATACTTACCTAATTTTAACGGTGTTCTACCAAGTAAATGTCAATTTAATAACAAACCGATAGGTCACTGATTTTGTTAGGAGAGATCTGTAATTAAATTAAAGTAGAACAAAAGTATGATTGAAATTGCGATCTGATTTAAGAAACTCTTGTACCACCTAAATAGATGAGAAAGAATTAATTTTTTGTATTGGTTGCAATATATAAAATAATATATTTTATTTCAGTCGTTTCAATTTCTGTACGCCACATGCTCGATTTTAACGAGGCCTTCACTAACTACTTACATAATTTAGTTATTTTTGTAATGTGGATAATGAACGCAGGTCAGAGAACCTTTCCGCTTAAAGAGTTGTACTACAGATTATTCTCATTAAATCCACATGTCTAATATGGGTTGATAATCAAATAGAGCATAAAATACTTATCAATCGTGATTTTTCGCTTAATTAAAAATGATCTGGTATCATTGTAATTATGTCTTTCCAGCGATATTTTTTCATTAATAGAGCGTTATTGGCAAATAAGCGATGCAAAATAATAAAAAAATATATCAAATTTGAATTGTTACAACTTTGCACGATTCCACATGTTTTATCACTAACGACCCGGGTTTCGCCTTTCGGCAACTTCAGGCATTCTATCACACGGATGCAACAGAACTGACGTAAAATAAACAGTTAGCATCGTCTATATACCAAAGTTATAAATTACAGGAAAACACTTACCCCAAGGCAAACAGGAAATTTTCAGCTCAAACAAATTCAATAATATTAATATAATAATAATTAACACTTGCTGTGATAATTTTCATTAACATTCTTTTTAAAAAGTCATTCTTAAAAGGGGGTTTTTACAACAAATATTAATCTATTAACATTAAAATATAAATGTGTTTTTTTTTTATATAGGGATACTTACTATTAAACAACTAGTGATGAAATATAAGAATTTATATCATGAGATTGTGGATTCATTGAACCGACCAATTCTCAATTTCGATTTCGAAATTCCATCGAGCACCTTCAGTCGATATCATAAATTATAAAAAAAAATATTGTTTGCCAGTCAACGTCTGTAAGCTTTTGTTTGACATATATATAACATAATTTCTTAACAATTTAAAAAAAAATGTATTTTGACTTTTCAAAGTCATTGTGTGGTATTTACAACTCTAGACTCTTGCGTATTTTCCTTTTGGTTGCCATGTTCCTGGGGTTTGAATCTTGTTCAAAAAAATATGTAAATGATTTTTAAATTATCTAAACGGATATTAAACTTCTAGTCATTTCTTGAATTAAAATTTTTGCTAGAACGATGACGAAAGATTCGCTACATTGCGGAAAGAGAATTTTATGCCTTATCAATAGCAAAATTTTAATGCATATTGAAACAAAAGAAATATTGCAAGACTTTGTAAATAAAAATGTAATTTCCGCTATTTGATAAGCGCTTGTATAAATATTTACAATCAATGGTCAATATAAGGTGCTCTTGAAATATTTTTTTATTAATTTATTTGTTTATATTTAATTGGTCGTATTTATTTAAAATTGGCAACAATATGGAAATAAGCATAACCTTGTGTACATTTCTCATCTATTAGAGTATTAAGATGTTTCGACAGGTGTAGAACAACCCTGAAATATGTTTAACGTTATATAATTTTAAGTAATGTATTATATTTATGTTTGGATCAAATATTTATTTTTGTTTAAATCATAAAATATTTTTTTATAACGCTTATGTATTGCATATTTTATGTATATATATTTTTTTCTCAATGGTTTTTATTCTTGGCCGCTATGATGGGTCCATTACCTTGTTTCTTTAGAAACATCCAGTCAACGAATGGGGAGGTATTTTTTTCGTTCATTCACTTTTTCGTGTAAAAAGCGCGTTTTTTATCTCCAATAATTCATATTCACTGTAGGAAATATTATGTGTTTTTATTGATAAAAAATTGTCAACGTGTTAAACAAACGTTTTGAGCTATTTCTTTAAGAGTTCAATTTGAGTTGATCTGTGTTGATGAAGGTTTAAGTCTAATCAAAAAAAGCTTGTAGAAAAATTAAAAATAATAATTCTTTGAAAAAGAACATGAAAAATTCAACTACAATATGTTCACAAATTATTTTATATCTTATCAGTAGGAACATCTTAGGACAACGTTCGTGTAAATATAGAGTAGGGCAATATATGATTAATTAAAACTGTTTATTCAAACGCATATACACAACAAGTGAAGTATTATACATAAACATTATATTCTAAATAAAAAAACGGAAGATGAGGTTTTTCTTGAAGATAAACCTTCAATTTTTTGATTTGCTTCGGATGGTGATGAAAATATTAAGTTACTTCGAGGCTTATGGAAACATACTATAAAATTATGTATTAAAAAAAAAAAAAAAATCAGTAAGATAAGAGATTATTACACGCGGTCCACTTATTGTGGTCACTCACAATTGAAGCATTTTAGAAAACGTAACTTATTATGGAAGAAAAATTAAAAAAACACACAAACAGCTAAAACAATTTTAAAGAACAAAAATATTTTTTTTTTTTTCATCTAGCATTACTTATTTTACTGAATGAATTTTATGAACATTTTGTCTTATACATATATTTCAGCGATCTATATTTTTTTCTTTTTAAGTATTTTTTTGTAAACAAAAAAATTGACAGATGAAAAGTTCTACGGTATAACAAAATGACTGATGCAAAAGACAAACTATTTTTAATTTAAAATAAAAATCGGGCAGTGAAATAATTCAAAGTGAAATAAGCAACGAATCAAGTATTCCCAATGGCATCATCGAAAACGAAAACACCTCCATCTTCCGACGACGAGCAGGCAAAAGTTTCTTCGACACAGCAACAGAGACTGTTTTTTCGACCGGGAACCATTGAAGAAGAGGCCAATTCTGGTGAAGGACATGACTCCGCGAGACCTGAGTCTCCCTTTCTTCCACCCGGAGCCGGGTTGGGGATCGGCTTGCGGGAATCTAGACTTAGGATAAGCGCGCATAGCTTGCATCGCAGCGCCACTGCTGGAAGTTCTATTGGACATGGACTGGCGAGACAAGATAGCTATAACAGGTGGATAAATGCTTTTTGCCCTCTTTATTATTTTTATATTTAATTATCGGATCACTTAGTCAGAATTTCTATGCTATGTGAAATAAAAAAAAAATACAAGTCGATATAAAGCACAAACCTATTTTTTACATCACGGTTTAGGATAGTTTGATTTCATAAGCTACCGTATATTTTTATTACTTCTATTTTCAAAAGATAATGACTTCTTACTGGTTATATTAAGAAAAGAATGACAGTAGCAATTATAACAAGTAAGATAGTACTGTGAGCATTTTCAGGGCTGTGACTTAATTCTTTTTTTGAAAAATAATTACTGAAAAAGTAACGATTTCGGTAACTAAACGAAATGATACTTTCTTTTATATAAAGAGTTTCATTCAATGAAATCATACTACTAAATAAAGATTCTTATTTCGTTCAAAATATTTAAAAAAAAAGTCGATGAACCTGGTTTGGAAATGTTTCGGTGTTGCGGACGCTTCAAGAAAGCTTGAACTCTGCTTGTGTCCTGACAAGAGGATGTATCTCGTCTTTTTGGATAATAATACCAAAAAATAATATGTTAACAGTATAAACCCTGTCGAAACGAATATTAAAATTTATGGAAGTTTATCATAATTATTTGATTGAATAAATTATTACCCAAGAACCATTTAAAAAAATCGTAAAAAACACTTTCAAACGATCTCTCCGGTAAACAAGATTTTTTTATTTGGTCTGAAGTTGAAGCACCTCGTATATATCTGCTGTACAAACTGCTGCATTTTTTCTAATAATTTAATTCTATAATTATTCACGGTATTGTTCTTTTCATGAATAAATCAAATTTTAATGTAATCAGCTAACTTTAGAAACAATGTATAAACGTGAATGACAAATTAAATGCGACTTATAACTTATTTAATCGAAAATAAAGACCAAATTTAAATAAATTTTCCCCAATGCTCAGTGTTAATTTGACGTATGGTAAATTGGACATACGGTTAAATACATGAAATATTATGTGTATATTTTTATTCACGCTATTGTGTCATTTCCATTCCTATTAACAAGTGGTTAAGTACCTTATTTTGAAAAGCTTTTTTCTATTGGCGAGTATATTAGAAAAACCGCCCAATATTATATATGAATACTAATACTTACCTTTCTAAGTATAATATTTCTTCTTCTTCTTATCACAATATTCGTCATTTTTATTAGTTATTAAGAAACTCTTATCAAACATGCTTAAATAACACAAATGATAAGAAATCGTAAGACCAATTTGTGCTCAAATGGCGAATTCGATTATTTAACAATCTTCTTCAATTACTAAAAAAGAATTTCATTTACAAAAATTATACAAATACGAATTACATAAGCGAAAAATGGTCTCAAATATTTGTTCGTATAATATCTGATCGACTTACTACGAGTTGGTTTTTAATATTGTTTCCTTAAAACAACTCCAAATCAAAAATTATTTTAACTCGTCTCCACTTTCTTCTACAAAAATCTCCACTAAATACGATTGAGCATATTTTATTGTTGTTATAATATTTAAAGATAATGTTCCTCCACGAATAAATGACAGTTAATACATTAAAACTGATAACATACTAGTACAATGTCATCTGACGTGAACATTTAGAGTCGATTGGTGACACACAATACCGTCTATAACAGTCCTTAAAAAATATAGATTTATACAAAAATGTAGCAACAACAAAAGCAGGCGATGTTTTGAAAAATAATAGTTTACAAAACGTCACTTAATATTTGCTAGTCGAATAAATTATGTTTTATCCGAGGTATTAGGAAAAAAATATTAAGATATGTGAATTAAGAAATGTTCATATAGGAAGAGCTTACTTCTAAGAAATCATTTTATGATGAAAAAACTTTGAAGGTAGTCCGTAAATAAAAAAATTATAGGTAAACAAATTTTAATTAACATTGAGCGCATTTTACATACTTATATCTGAATATGTTTTTGTTTATAACATATGCGATTTTATCAGTACTCCGTATGTCATTTACTATCACATCCATATACTGTAGACATACACCTGTTGAGACATTTCTTATCAATGCTGATATTTCTACTCCATCTTCAGTCAGTTTAAAGCATTCAGCTCGCTTGGCGTTTTTTTCGTCACTCTCGCGAGTGTATAGATTATTCGGCGGGCGTTAGAATGAATCGCAATCTCGCGGTAATGGCGGCTGTAATTGTGAATAACATGGCGCTGTGATTGAGCGATCTCGCGGTGATAATCAGTATTTATTTAAATGGCAATACCATGGTCGCTGTCACGACGCGTGACCAGCGGATCTTTCGGGAAATTATTTTACTGTTTGCGTAGCGCGTTAGTGCCGTTTATTATAATTTGTGATTGATTTCTTATGCCTACAAAGGTGTTCGTGTTGACAACGCTAAATGTCACGTGTTTTGTGATTATTTATAGCGGCATCTGACGGGAACGTGAGAGATGAATATGTTTTGTCTATGATTCTCTTGTGCGAAATGTAAATAAGCCTTGCAAATGTGAATTATTAAGAGATTGTAGTTTCATTCAATCTTTTTTAATAACATTTTTCAACTAATGGTTGCGTAAATATTGAATAATACGTCCACACAGAATATCTACAATAGGTATCGAGATAGCATCATCGCTGTTATGCTGGAAATGCTTTGTTGAAAAAACTAATTTGAGTTAATAGGTGTCGAAAATTTGTATGCCCAATCACAAACAATGGAGATGTATTGTTCGAAAATCGCAAAAATGGCAACTGCAACAAATGGATATGAATTAGTTAGAAACAAATTAATGTTTTTATTAGTACGTTTTTTTGTCTTGAATAATTTTGTTTGTATATAACTCTAGACACAACCTTTTAGATGTAAATTTTAAATCAAGACGGTATATTGAAGTAATATCATATGATAACAGGTACTTCTCGAAATTGTGTAAAACAACAGTTATCTTTAGTTGTCATTGAATATCTATAACTCTTATCAAAATATATCTTGAACTTTATGACTACTAACGTTTCAATTGTTGAGATACCTGATTGTAGTACTATGATACTCAAAAATATAACACTGTTAAATTTGAATTGTTGACACCGTGTAAATTTTCCCATGTTTTTTTTTCATTCACGATTCTGGTTTCGCCTTTCGGTATCTTCAGACATTTTATCACACTGGTGCAATAGAAATGACACACCGTAAGCCGTTTGAATCGGCTATATACAAGATTAGTTAATATAGTTTATTACATTAGTAACTTAGGAGCATATATAAGTTACATTTATGAATTCATTTTAATAACTACTGATTTGATTAAAATGACATTTAATTTTAAAAATGATCATGTTATATCATCATCATCATCAGCCGGGGTCGATCCACTGCTGGGTGAAGGCCTCCCCCTGTTTTTTTGTTCAGGGGGGTTGTTTGGACATAGCAACACCACGCTGCCCAGGCGGGTTGGTGTTCGGTTTTCTGTCTGGGTTTTCCTTCCCATAGCCAAGAGAACACGGCACGCGGTGTTCCCGAGCGGTCACCCATCCAAGCACTATCCGCGTCCAATGCTGCTTAACTTCGGTGATCGCACGAGAGCCGGTGCTTTCAACGTGATACGGTCGTGGCCATCATGTTACATACCGTCTGGAAATATCCATAAGCCTTTTTAAAACCAACTATAGAGTTAAATAAAGATAAGAATATTTAAAAACCGCGTACAAATAGTTGTACGCGGTTTTTAAATATTCTTTACACAGCTCAGCAGGGAACGGGTTAACAAATACCAAGCATATACGCTACAGTTATAATTTTAGCTTATCTAAGGCTAACAGCCCATCGGTGTGTCGTTTTTCTACCATTTATACTTATCTCTAGCTGTTACAGGATTAAATTTTCCTCCGTGTGCCTAAATAGCATTTATCTTTTTCAAACACTAAACTATATTTAGGGATGCAAACCTAAAGTTCGGGTGGCGTTATTAACACGATTTTTATATTATAATATTTGATAAATAACTATACTTATTGATTAAACCAATTGTAAGAACTGGTGCTTAAAACATCATATGGAAGAAATTTATAATATTACAGTATGAACAGAATAGAATGGCTTTGATTATGTTTTAATTTTTTATATTTTGTATAAGTATGTCTATGAACGATAGATATTGATTAAAAGTTATGTTGCGAGTGAGTAATTTCAAATTTATCCGAATTTCGGAATGTTGCAAATATTAATACAATACCAAAGCTGTATATGTTCAATTAAATTACTGAAGTAAGAAAATACTTAGAAAAAGTTTTATTTTACAATTTTACATTGAAAAAATTAATCAACACTGTGACTTTGTTCGGTTTTTTCTAGTTAAAAATTATGTTATCTTTTTCAGAATTTTTAATAATATTGTCATAGACATTATTGAATCAATGTATGCACCTTAAGTAAATATGTAATTTTATCGTTGGTAATAAATTTATGTAGACTATTTTTCCATATCTGATAACGAAATGATAAAAAATGGTTATTAGTTAGTGTTCATCGATGTTATTTGGAAACGACTTTAAATTTTTATTTGATCAATAATCAATGCTATTCTATTTTATATTATTTAAATGCTTCCGTTTTAATTGCTTCGAAATTGACAAACATACAGAACATTTTTTCCATGATTGCAACGAATATTATTCGTATATTAAGTCTATTGGTAACGAGTAACGATAGTATGATATTACACAGAAGCTTTGCTAACTAATAACATATTGAGATATTTCACACTGATTATAATAATTTATATTTATGATGTAAAAAAATACATATCGCTTTCCTCACGAAAAACATTGCTTCGCTACGGCGTAGCATTGACTCTACGAGATCTGTTACGATACTGACCTACCATAAGATATGAATCTTTTTCGGCCAAAAAAGGAACTAAATTATTAAATTTACACATTTTTTACTTCAATGACCAAATATAAAGAAATTAAAAACCATTTCGGGGATTGTTGATAATAATATTATGTCAACACTAAATTTTAATTTCAAGCCCTGTCTATAGTTTACGAATAATTTTATAATATCTTATTTACAAAAATTAATGAAAGTGCATTACAAAATAAGGAAAATATAGGTACATTTAAATTTATTCATTTGTTGATTCTCAATCTACCATTGTTTTTGCGATATATCATAGTATGTTTGTCATTTTAAGGACGGGATATTTGCTAAATGATTAACACTCGTTTTGTTGTCATCTATAAAGAAAAGATGGTGGCCTAATAGTACAAAAACATTATTCCACTTTCCTCTATGAAACTTCATATCTAAAGTAATAATGATTAGCCTTTTCATATTAGAAGACTAAATTGAATAAGGCAACCTTCTTTTATGTTGCAAACACTTTGATTAGGTTAATATAAAGATATTTTTGGTCTATTGATTGAATTGGCATTCACTTGGTAGAACTCTATTATAACACGGTGAAAAAAGTAGCAATGTGTTTTAGTTCTACAAAATTATTTTTTTAAATATAGTTGATAGCTATTTCGGCTCACGCCATCATCAGAATTATGCTAATACGAAGAGCATTCTTTCAATACAGATTTCAATTATAAGGAAAATACTTCTCGTGAGAACTATTATATATACTAATGATCATAAATTTATTATATGATTCTAAATTTTTGTAAAAATATTCCTGTAACTTTAAACATCTCAAATTTCTTCATAATTTTTAAACCGTACAGCAAGTGTTATTTTTATCTCACGGTTAATTTAAGTTCTACAAAATTAATATTTTTAAGGTATAGTTGATAGCTATTTTGGCTCACGCCATCGTCAGAGCTATGCGTAAACTAACATTTGCTAATACATATATAGCTGTGTAGAAAAGGTACACAATACATCTTCTCTCCTGTTTTAACGACCTAGCTTGTTTCTTGCTCGCAATAAAACTAAAAAATGTTAATGAAACTAAAAAGGCGGCTGTATCATGTGTAAACTTATTGCCACATGTAAACTTATTCGTATTTTATTATACTAATATTTCGTACTCGAGAAAATATAATAGAATATCTTAGGTACCCACTAGAACGTGGACATGTTTGGTTCATTAAATATTACGTGATTCTGTTTAAGCCCTTCTTACATTGATCTCAACTGATTTATCCATTGAAGCATATCAAAAGCATCTTTGCACTATTGATTTATTTTTTACGATCTTTATTTAAACTTTCTTTTCGTCCAAATATTTTTTGCTTTGAACTTTTTTGTTGATATTGACACGTTTAATTAGAACCTGTGACGTATAGGTAAATATTTTCGCGCATTACAACTCAAAAGGTCTTGCCAAAAATTGCGTGATACATTATTTAAAAGTGTTTATCGTATGATTAGCGTTTTTATTATCATGTATTTTTTTCTTGAAAATAAAAGCGGATTGAGGAAAATGTTCAGTTGGACAAAGCTGGTATCCTCTGACTTTATTAGTTAATATCTGAATTTTTAAATTCAGGGTGTCATTTCGATTCCATCGATGTGTGAACTAATTTTAACAAACATAAAATAATAATATTCGTTTCATATATTCGAAGATTTAAAATTTTTTTTTCTTTAAAACCATACTTTTTAAGACAGAGGGAATAATTAAAAATAGTAAATTTATCAATATTAGACAGACATCTCATAACTTAACTAATTAAATTATGAATTCTGTAATTTTTAAAAGGAATGTTCCGTTTTTTTTTCAATGTTAACTTACACATTTATTTGGACTGTAAGCTTTTTTATGCTAAAAAATTTACTCAAAAAAAATGTATATAGTATAAATGCATTCACTAAGAATCACAACAGAAAATGCCGTTCAATTATGGGTAATAAATAACAAACTATATATTTTTAGACTTAAAAAATATTTGGTACAACTCCAACGTAAATTATACATTTTTTTCCAAGTTCACTATCTAATGTAGTGCATATAATCTTATAATGTTGATATTGTAACAAAAGTTTTTCTTTTTAAAACCGGTTCTGATTTTAATTATATAAAATTGTTAAAATAGTAATAAAGAAAGGCCAGTTCTGTTGCATCCGCCTGATGGAATGCCTGAAGATGCTGAAAGATGAAACCCGGGTCGTTAGTGACAAAACATGTGGAATCGTACAAAATTGTAACAATTCAAATAACTAAAAATTGTGTTTTGCTATGCTAATATAAAGTCGTTTTATCTAGAAGTGACAATTAACGTCAAAAAAAAAAGTTTTTCTACTAGAACTGCTTGCGACTTTTAACGTTATCTTGCACCAATAGAGCGCTGTAATATTCAAATGCTAACGTCTGATGAAACTGGTTAATAAATACTAACTAAATATGAAACTAAATTTCAAGCCTGGGGAATCTGAAGCCATCTATATTGACTAATTTATTACAAGTCAGGCGAATTGATCGGTTGACACCGATAATTGTCCATTTGCTTGTGGTCCGGCCCTGAGTGAAAATGTGTATACCATTTTATAAACATACCAATACATATCCAAGTATTTAGGATTGCCATTAAAATTTGCGAAAAAGGTGTTCTTCTTAACATATGCCTTACAAAGTAACTATGTATTTTATATTACGATAACACAGCGACACCTTTTAATGCCTTCTCTAATTGGAAAATCAAACAAAATCTAAAAATATTCACATACTGTATTTACAGACTGTTGACAAGGCGCTTAAAGTTTCATATCTAAATACGTAACACAATCTCCAAGGAAACTATTGTTGTCAAAAAAAGATTTGACTTACATACGAATTATTAGAGGCACGTATATTGGGCATCTATTTTAACGTTCTAGCGGTTTGTATGTTAAAATGTCAAATTTTAAGATGGAATTGAAAAAAAATGTGGAAATTGTTAGGACAATATTTTAATACAAAAATTACCTAATACATAACAGTTTAGCATATGTAACAATCTTATATTACATATAACATATATTTTAGTATCGATTTTCAACATACTCAAATCTGTCGTGTCTGCAATTGAATCGTTAGCAATCAGTAGGTTAAGATTGTAAAATTGTTGCTAAAAAAATATTCGATCATGAAAATTATTAAAATGTAACAATAAAAAAAAATACGAATTTTATGAATTTTCGAATGAAGCAAGTCTGGAGAGGCTTGTTCATGTTACTTGGACAATCGGCTACAACAGTCTGAAGTATTGTCCACTATTTATCGAAACCGAATTGGTTTTGTAGCAGGACGTAAAATTTATTCGTTATCATATTATGTTTTATGGTATTTCAAATATTTCTTTAAAAATAATCATCATCATCATCAGCCGGGTTCGATCCACTGCTGGATGAAGGCCTCCCCCTGCTTTCTCCATTCTTCTCTGTCCTTAGTTATTCGTTGCCACGTATTACCTCCGAACTTGGTTAGCTCGTCTAACCATCGGGTCTTAGGGCGGCCTTGTGGTCTTTTAACGTTTCTTGGATACCACTGTATGACCGCATTCGTCCAACGGTTGTCTATTTGTCGTGCTATGTGTCCAGCCCATTGCCATTTTATCTGTTTGGCGACATCTACTACATCACGTACCCTTGTCTGCTCCCTCTTTAATACCAATAATAATACCAATTTTTAATTCTTATCTGATAACAGTGTTCTTCGCAAAATGTTAAAAATTAGTAGACCTATCCCTCGATTTGCACTGTAGATAGGTTCCTGAGAAAAACGTGTAAATCGAATTTTTTAATCTAAAACCGTGTAAAATGTACACAAAATGCATAATTTGGTTGTTTTCTAAAATACATAAATAAAACAAAATTATTAAAAAGCATAAATATACATATTCTTTTATTAATTAAATACACATAAAGCAAATATAGAGGAACAAAAAAATTAAATCCAAAAGATTCATAAATAAATTATTGCAACGGTTGGTGTAGTTTTTATCATTCATCACTATCACAAATCTCTTCTTCGTGACTGGTTCAAAGTCACTTTCATCACTCGATATTATTTGTGCCAATTCGATGTTTGAATTAGAAACATTTATACCTCGAGGAGATTTGGTAATAAAATCCGTTATTTACATTTGCTTCGATTTTTTTTAATCCATGTAAAAGCGAAAACGTGTAAAACAAATACCGTGTAAATCGAGGGATAGGCATATATATATCTTAAATTTGTATCATTATTATTATACTATAATAGTAAAAATCAATTTGCTTTTTAAATAAAGTAAAGACAACTCGAGCTTAATTTAATATAATGAAAAAATATTTTCTTAACTTTGTAATGAATAAAGATATACTTTCATTACTTAAATGGGACAGTGATTTTTGGGAAAAAAAGAATGAATAACGAAACCATTTTATTATCCAACATTTATTACCTATATGGAATTTCATAATCAGACCTCTACAGCTGATAATTTTTGATTATTCTCAGTCAGTCATACATTTATTTTTATCAATTACATTATTTGGTTTTTCAATAACTATTTTTTTGAATACATCGGTTTACGATTGAATACATTTACAATAGTATAATTATGAAGACGAGAATCGACGTTGAAAAAATCCAATTTTTAGCAAAAACTCTACGAAATGAAAACCGTAATCTATACCTTGTTGGAAGTATATGTTTCGTGTCAAAAAGCGTCTTTCTTCATGACTTAGTATTGAAACGTTCTCACAGAAGGCATATTAGATGATTTTTATTTATGGGGTCACATTTTGGATCGCTGGGCTAAGAGGCTAATAAACTATTTGGCGGAAATATTCAATTGGACGTTGTTAACATATTAAATTTTAACAGACAGATTTCTTGCAACTCATACCCTCGTATTTTATCTGTTAAGCTTTTAGCGTCACTGGTATGATAACTCCACGTACCGGATAACAGTGGCGTTAAATTTTTTTGAGAGGCCCTGTTTTTTAGTATCGAAAAACTGTCAACATATTTATTCTAGTGGTGTATATCAAATTAAGTCTAAATTAAGTCTCTTCTAATCTTACTATCAAACTCGAAAGCGTGTTAATGAAAGCATTTCGAAACACATATACGAAATCCCCAAGCGCGCGTCATGCGTTCATAATATAATAAAATGAAAACAGCGGAAACTTTATCGAGCGGTAGTTAGTTGATTTGTTTGAGTTTTTGTAAAATATTTTCATTACATAAGTGCACTTTTGCATGTTTCTTAAAACTTTATGTGGTTCCATTTCTCACAAACAAAGCATTTATTTATTGATTTGTCCTCTGTGCGAGTGCATTGTAAATAACAAAGTTCGAGATCTTTTTCGTTAAGCTTTATACACTGAACAGAAGTAGTTATTATATTGAAGAAACATAGTATTCAGATATAAAAAAAACTAATTCTGCTTCGTTTTCAAAATAAATATTTTGTAGGCAGTGCTATGAAAACATTACGATAATAAAATTCGTAGGCGCTCGAACTTAATTTCTGCCCTCTATAACTAAAGCATAAATTTTTACGTCTGATATACGACATGATTTTTCGCATAAATATCAATTATTATATTATATAAAAAAACTATTTACGAAGAAAATATCAATTAATGTAAATGCGTAGAATGTCGACGCTGACAAGTAGGTAGGTGCCGTTCTAAAGAACATAACTTTAAATAGTATTTTGCAAAATGTATAAAACGAGTATTTCATTTGTACGGTATAATGAAATTACCTCACTAATATTATACTGATTATTTCTTTATAACACTCTTATATTGATTGTATATGTAAAAGAAAACAAACTTAGATTGCGATGCATACAATTTGCATCGGGTTTATTAAAACGTAAACAATTATCATAATGTTACGATGTAGTGACGTCAGAAGCGCGTGTTAGATCCACCAGATGACAATATCACAAAAGTGTTTTCGTTTACAGAAAAATTTTCTTATTTAATTTCGTTAGTTAAGCACTATTTTAAGTAAGTGGTATGAACTCATTGATTATACTTAACGAAAAATTTCCACACATTAAACATTGAGGTCTTTGAGATATAACTTAATTTCTAAAAAAAAAAACGTTATAATATTAAACAAAGATATTAATTTCTTACTCGAATATGTGCCAATCTGGAAACAAAATATTAAGCTTAATGTGCCATATAATTAGGACAAGGTCATATTCTGAAAAAAAAGCTTTGAACTGAGCAATATTATTAGAACTGTCATTTATATTTGATTTAGTTACATACTATATATTATATTTTCGCGATTTTTGAATTCATTTTAATCATGCAAAAAGGAGTAGTTGTATAAATTTGTAAACCATTTATCATTATTCAAGTTCATTCTTAAGATCAAAGTTATCGAAAACGTATGCATTCCAAGGTTTGCATATTCAAATTGTTTATTATAATAATCATATGCAAAAGACACCTCGTGCGCATTTAAATTTTATTTTAAATAAGTGTAACTACCACGTGTTCATTTGTACTGTCAATTTTCTAAATAAGTATCCAATTTGCATTTTTGAGTCGTTAAAATTCAAAGTGGCTTTTCATGATACATACATTTATTTTTGATAAACTTACGATGAAAAGGATTCACTGTAAGTATAATTTTATTTCGTCTTAAAATCCATTACAAACCGTAACTTATAGTGAAGTATATAACTTTGCTTAAATACCTACATTTCCCAAAAGCGTAAATTTTAAACCAAATCCGCCCTTTGAACATGTTTTACTGAGCATATGAAGAAATATAGTATCATTAATTAGTTTTAAATTATTGTCAGTAACTTAGACGCAATTAATCCAAGACTAAGTTTCCATTTGCACAAATTTTGTTGATAATAATGCCAGATTTCATGATTGTAAATTTCCTCATTATTCTCGCAAAGCTATGAGTTTATTACAATACATTATTTACGTAATGTTTCATATAACAGCTTAGAGTAAGCATAAATAATTTACTTATTTATCTGTAACCATCGACAATAAGATGCTTACTGCTCTTCACATTTCTTTTGACTATAATTTATTTGTTGTATATCAATTGTGTTTTCTCTTCTCTTATATATTTGTTAAAGTAAAAAGTCTTAAAGTGGATAATGTAATATTGAACGGATTTTGTTCGTTTTAAATGTCAAACTCGTGTTTTATGAAAAAAGTTAAAAGCTTGGCAAAATGCGTCAGAGAACTTACTGCTTTTGATTCTATACCACTTCATTTTTCATTAACATATTTATTGAAAACCCTTCCACAAGTCATCATAATTTAAACCGTGTCCTTTTAGTTCTAAGATAGACAAATAATTCAAATATTATTGCGTGTCAAATATTTTACTGATTGTTTTACGAGGATTCAAATGTATTTGTAAACAATAGTCGTAAGCGAGTTTAATATTCATTTTATGACTTCAACTCGCCATAAATCAGAGTGCAGTCATAAATCTAACGAGAAGAATATCGTAATTTGAATATGATCTTTGTTAATATATAAGCCGGTATTTAACTTTGTGTAGGCAAGCAGATATAATTATTATCATTTAAAACGTTAAATCAATTGCTTTTTATATACTAAAACGTTTATAAATAATACGAATAAATAAGATTATAAAAATAATAACCTAAGTCAAATTTAAATTGTTAGAACTTTGTACGACTCCACATGTTTTGTCACTAACGATCCGGGTTTCGCCTTTCGGCATCTATACCAATGATACGATTCATTGACTACCAGCACTGTTATTCCTATATTTTATCGTAACTTACTTTCAAATAAAATGAAGGTTGAATTTGTTGACCTAAAATTTTTTTTATTGGGCAAATTTTATTGATATAATTTCAGATAGTGACCGAGGGTGCATTGTGAATTTTCAATATTAAATTTTGTCAATCGGGGTAAACACATCAGTTATATTTTATCCGTGTGATAGAATGCCTGAAGTAGCGAAATGAGAAATCAGTATCGTGAGCGGCAAAAATCTGGAACTGTAAAAGTTTCATCGATTCATTTTTTTTTTTTTTGAGTTACTTTCATAACCCTCTGACCTCTAGTGTCTCTGCTGTTGAGACGGCTTGTTGCAGTGTGTAGATTGTTGACATTCAAATATATTAGAGACTCAATATACTAAAACTTTCATGCTATAAAGGGGAGGGCAAATTACGGTCCGCCGAGTATATTTTTGCAGCCCAAATCAAATATCTTCAATAACCATTTACGAGCAGTTTTGATAATATCAAATAAAAAATTAACAGCTAAATTCAAAAAAAAAAAATACAACAGTTTCCTTCTTCTGATTATTATTTTTTTTGCACTGTTTATTTTTCGTAATAATATTATATAATATGTATCTAAAAACGATATTTTACTTACGGCTCGCCACTCATTTTGAATTCTTGAATTTGGCCCTTCAGTTTGATAATCCCAGGTGTAATAGTTATTTTTTTGTAGAAATATAGTCAATTTGTCCTGGTATTTTGTATAATTTTGGTTTACATCAACACTATTGAATTAATTTTTGAAATATTCAGTTCTGAATTTTCCTAAATATGGCTCATCGGCGAATGGGTTAAGAACATTCTTAAGACCAATGCAAGACCACCTTAAATATTCTTCAAAGAATATAAAATTGTTGTTTTATAAAATCCTGAAACTATTTTTTTCTCATTACTTCTAATCTTATCCAACAACAATCAGGAATATTCATTCAATGACAAATTTAGTAGAGTATAATAGATTTTGATTCTTAATAAAACGAACATTGCCTTCTTGAAGTTAATATCAAAATCGAGTCTTTCCGAGTTTTTTCAAGCACTTGAATGTACGAAGGTCTTGAGATTAAAATCCCGTTGGTTTAATTATAAAACTAAAAGTCACCCAATATTTTAAATTAAAAAAATATTCGTGACAGTAAAACCCTAAAAACCTTCTTAAATTAATCCAACCGTAAATGTATATATTACCAACAATATTTACAATTCTTTTAGGCAAAGTAAACTGTAATTCGTTACGTTTAATGCTTATGAACTTCTCAATACAATGATTAATTTGTTTGCACACAAAATTTTAACCTGAACCTACGAAAATATTTTTACGGAAGTAATCATCTGATTAGAGGAAGATAGTAGGCTTACAAACTCGCAAAATGAACGCCACTAAATAGTTAATCAACATCAGCTGATCTATTTTCATTGGCTGTGAGCATACAATACATTGCCCTGTGGTAAATGATTCTTTACAGAGGTGAATTTAGCATCCGCAGTATCATTTCTTTTTCCTGATGTTATCAAGAAAAGACAACACTATTTTGAATAAACAATATTGAGTATACTACGTATCCGTAAACGTATTGGGAATTCTTTATGCGAAAGTCTGTGTTGAATCTAAAGGCAACTTAAGAATTTCTAATATAATTTTACAAATCTATCGGATTCTTTATTTTTCACACGTTAAAGTAATTCGTTAATTTACTACTTTTTTGGTAGTTATGATATTATTTCTTGAATCTGTCTAGCATTAAAAAGTCCCCAACGAAATTATTTTATACATGCATGAATAAATCTATTAAACTATTATTTTCATCTCGCTAAGTCGTTCCTTTACTGAGTATTGATTTGTGTAAGCTTAACTAAATTTATAAAAAGTTTGAGAGACATTAAATAACACAGCAAATATTTAAAAAAGTCTATTAAATATCATCAATTAAGTATCTCATAAATCTGGCGTAGCAACAAAACTGCTACGCCAAAATGATTGTTGAATTTAAATGATTTCGGAATGTTAAATACTGCAGTTACTTATGATACCAGAGATGAGATATTTTAAATGTATTCTTTGTTACTTTTTTTGCTTATAATAGTGTAAAATATTTTGTTCACATATTTTTCTATAGATTTCATTTTTCTGCGACAAGTGGCAATAAACTATTTTGCATCGCACGTACTCCAAGTGAAGAAGTATGGATTTTGCAGAATATCAGAAATCAAACCTTACGGTAGATTTGTAAGCATAGAAAGAGCTTAAAATCCGTCAGATGTGTGTAGAAGAACAATTCTTTTCGGACAAATGAGTGTTGCAAGCGTAGGCATAAAAATTACCTACTCCGGATTTTCCTAATTTTCTCATCGTATGCTCTATTCATGAAACGTGTCAATAGTTAATTGAATTATTATTGAAGAGTCGATTTTCTGAGTGTCGATAATGTGTTTATTTGATTTCGACGTTTTTTGTTAGCTCGATTATTGGTATTTAACGATATCGGCAAACATGACTCGTCGGCCGTCGGCGTCTCGCCAAATGTGGCAGCAAATTCATACAGATGCGATATGATAAAAGGAGACATTTCAGACCGTAGCCTTAGTACACATTTAGATCAAGTGGCAAATGGTTCCGCTTTTCAACAACCGATGACACCTTTCAGTCCAGTAGCCGCCATTGAACCGTTTATCTTCTTGACAGTTCGCGGGCGCGGTGTTGCCATATTGTATACTGGATTTCCTTATTTAAAATACCGAATCGAATAAAATGGAGTCGCCGGAATCTCCCGGGAACAAAGACGAAGCGCAGTTGATTCCCGGTGGCTGGAATGCGGCAAAAATAGTCGCGAATGGAACTCTTATACCGGGAACATATTATCCCAATGGAAAAAGGTAATTTATTATAGAATATATAACCGTTACAAAATTTAAAAAAATACATAATATGTCTTCACAAATTATTTAAACGATTTTCTTTTGTAGTGCATTTTTTAAACAATACTCTTTGTCTCATCAGTCAATTCATTTTATGAGAATTTCAAATTTTCTAGAGATTTTATGAAATGGTGCATGGTGTAGTGACTTAAACGCACTAAATCACATCTAATAGAGTTAGTAAATAAATTACACTCGCCACTTGAAATTATAATTTTTCGTATAAAGAAACTGTAGGTGCTTAATTTGATTAAAATGGAGGTCAATTATGCTTATGATTGAATTGATTACATAATAAATATATATTTGTTGTATCATTTAAATCGCCCTCCTTGAAAATAAACTACACAAATGGATTACATCAGATATCAGATTTATCTTTGGTTCGTTGCATCTCTTCATTTATTTTTTGTTAGCTTTCATTTTAGTAAAAATTAACCCTGGTTTTTATATTTAATTTTTTACATATACTTATGAATGTATTTTAAAAAACCACTCTTTCGTTATACAGCTATCATTTTTTTTTTGTTAGATATACTTGAAACTTTAAGTCCTTCATTTAATGCAGGTATTTCATAAAATTAATCATTTTTAATCTTTAACTATGCAATTTTCCCGGCGATAAATTTAACTGGTCCATGAAATTCAGAATTCCAAAACCGCGATCTTAAGCCTCCGCTCAATCAATTACTTAATGCAATCAAAAAACGCAAAAATATATGTTTTCAAAAGTACAAAAAAAGGTTGGTTAGTTTAATACCATTGGGAAATAAACTTCAAGCGCTTTGATATTTCACGTAATCATAATTATAACACGGTGAAAAAATAGCAATGTATTTTAGTTAGAACTAAGTTCTGATGAAGGCGTGAGCCGAAATAGCTATAAACTATGTATCTTATAAATTTTGTAGAACTAAAATATATTGCTATATTTTCATGGTATTATAATGGAGTTCTACCAAGTTAATCTCAATTCAATCAATAACAATAATTATCTTTGAAGTTGGCTAATAATTAGTGTACTATTTTCACTCGTATGTAATGGAAAATTTTATGTTTTTCAAAAGTTTTTTTTGCCATTTTCGCTTTCAATGTGGAGTATATAACTTCCAAATTGAAGTTGCCGAACAGACTGTTTTTACGACGAATGCTTTTTTGAAGTAGGGGTAAAAAAACACCACTAGTGGTTAGCTTATCGTTCTCGCAATAATTTGTCGTTTAAATCAGATTAATGGAAAAAAATTATTGTGATTACAAATTTTCATGCCTTCGAATAGAAATCGATTAAAAAATCAATTTATGAAACTGTCCGAACTCATGAGATTTGTAGTCAAAACTAAAGACCAACTATTATAGATGTCGATCACTGTTCCACTGAACTATCTGAATAGTAAAACGTGGGTATAAATCTTTTAAAATTAGTAAATTACATACTTTACTCACTGGGAAAACCATTATCGATACGTATGTCAACACTGAAAGTCAGTAGAATATTAAAAATTGGTCAACCTGTAGAAGCCTTTGTATCAATCTATTTTTGCTTAATATAACTTCCCTTCGAATTGAATACGTGCAACATGAATATTGCTACCTTACAATACAATCTGACATGTAGATTAATCATTGAATAGATAAACTTGTTATATGTACAAACATCATCCTTCTTGGGGGCGTCTTCAATTGAATGAAACATCATGCTCGATTGTAAAATTGTAGAAATGAATGGCCCGCGTACTACATAAAATAATTGACCCGCTCACATCGTATGTCTAAACCTGAGAATTGTAACAAACTCTCAAATTGTTTCTGTTGTGTTGTCAAAAGTTTTGGGATCCATACATTGTGATTATACAAAAAACACACCATTCATTTGTACTGATAGAAAAATGTCCTTAAAGAGTTAACGAGTAAAAATAAAGAACGTAGCAATTGTTATATAACGGTAAAAATCTCAACGATTTTTTAATCAATAATCGTAAGTATTTATTTGTATTATTTAAATTTAAATTTTGATTTTTGATATGGACTGAAGGTGCTTGATTTAATTTCAATATCAAATTTGAGAATTGAGAATTGATCAACTCAATCTTCTCAACTCCCCCCTTTTACCCCTTGCATTGTACCCTCAAAATAGAATCGTTACATCTTTGTATGATTCCACATGTTTTGTCACTAACGACCCGGGGTTCCCCTCTCAACATCTTCAGGCATTCTATCACACGGATGCTACAGAACTGACGACGTCAAATTCTGTCAGTCAATTCTGTTGCATCCGTGTGATGGAATGCCTGAAAATGCCGAAAAACGAAACCCGTATCGTTAGTGACAAAACACATGAAATTGTACACGGATGCAACAGAACTGACGAAGTCAGTTTAGTTGCATCCCCTTCATGTCTGAAGATTCCGAAAGTGAAAACCCGGGTCGTTAGTGAAAAAACATGTGGAATCCTACAAAGTTGTAACAATTCAAATTCGATTAAATATTGGTTAAACAGAAATCGATAATTTGTGTGCAGCTTACATTTTCCCATTTCATTCTTTATGTATTGTATCATATTTCGTGTATCAAGCGATTAAAATATATAGTGAACGATATCTTTAAATCTTTTTGAAGATATCGTTTAAATAATAAAAACACATTTTTAGTAAAAAAATTTTTAGAAAAAGAAGAAAAGTCGAGTTAGTGTTTACGATACGGAAACTGTTACTAAAATGCGGAGAAAAGCGATAGTTATAAATCTAGTGTTACCGAATATCTTATCTAAAATACGTGAATCTGAAGTATGTGATTACATTACGACTGATAACAAGCTTTTACACATATTTTTTTATACATATTATATTATTGTATCAATCATTTTACTTAAGACATTTTGACCTTTTGTGATTATCAGTGCGTTATTTTGATATTTTGCCATCATTAATAAACGATTTATTTTAACTATAATCAAATAATTATAAACCATCTGAGCTCTTAATTATTATATTATTGTGTATTTTAAATATGCTTATATTATAAAGATATCATTTCGAATAATAACACACAATGTTTACTACTAATTTCGCAATTCAAAATTATTATTATCAGGACTGATTTCGCACATCGCGAGTATTATCAACTGATGGTCCCGGTTCTGAAAGTAATAATATGAATTCTTGGGAGTAGTACTAAAAGTAGAATAGATTGCATTTTCACCAAGAAGTGACAGTTAACACATTAACAGTAGGTATTAATATTAAGACCGGTATTTTTGGTCAAAATCTATCATAATTCATTTTTCGTCTGTGCTATGATTGAATAGGTCTTCAGTCATATACGGTCTCTTTTTATTACAAAAATTTACTATTAATTGACGAACTACTGTATTTATTTAATATTTTTGTGTTTATGAAAAAATAATCATTGCCTCAAATAAATAAAAATACTGATAAAGCATACTCACGGTACTGACACGTGACAAAAAACCGATTTCAATTAAAAAGACTACATCGACTAAATTAACTTTTGTTGTTTTCAGAAACCGAGTCTACCGCTACGGAGGCACTCGAAAAGTGCGACGACGAGCAGTCCTCAAAAACGGCGAATGCAACGTCCTCCAGTCCAAAATCTCCCAAAGGCGCCTCCGATTCCTGCAAGACATCTTCACTACCTTCGTTGACACCCAATGGCGGTGGACTCTCATAGTCTTCACTCTCAGCTTTATCCTCTCCTGGCTCTCATTCGCTGTCATCTGGTGGCTTATCTCTTTCACCCACGGAGACCTCGAGCCTGCTCACTTGCCAGACAACCAAGAAGAGTCTAACTGGAAACCTTGCATAACCAATATCAACGCATTCAGCTCGTGCTTTTTATTTAGTATAGAAACCCAACACACTATAGGTTATGGCTCGCGTCTCACGACAGAAGAATGTCCAGAGGCCATATTCGTTATGTGTATTCAAAGTATTTTCGGTGTTTTAATTCAAGCATTTATGGTAGGAATTGTGTTTGCCAAAATGACCCGTCCCAAACATAGAACGCAGACACTTCTCTTTTCAAAGTATGCAGTCATTTGCCAGCGTGATGGAGAACTCTGTTTCATGTTCAGAGTCGGAGATATGAGAAAATCTCATATTATCGGCGCCAGTATACGAGCCCAGCTCATCAGAACGAAAATGACTAAAGAAGGAGAGAGTCTCTCGCAGTACCAAACAGAATTGGAAGTAAACGCCGACGGTTGCGATGCAGATCTCTTTTTCATTTGGCCCTTGACGGTTGTGCACAAAATCAACATTAACAGTCCCCTGTTCAATTATTCCGCCAGCGACATGCTGCAGGACCGCTTCGAAATCGTCGTCATTCTCGAGGGCACGATCGAGTCGACGGGGCAATCGACGCAAGCCAGGTCCAGCTACATAGCGACGGAAATTTTATGGGGACACCGATTCGACCCCCTCGTGTCATACAACAAAGATCGACAAGGATACGAGGTGGATTATTCAAAATTCGACGAAACGACTCAAGTAGATACCCCTCTATGCTCCGGAAAGGAATTGTCAGAGTTTTATAAAATCCAAGAAGACTACAGAACTACTGGTCAGTACCTAAAACAAAACCCGTTGCGAAAATAACAACTGTTTCACACCAAATCATTCAATGCGCACAACTTTAGAATATTAATTCTTAAAACCAAAACTATTTAAGGAGATAATAAATCTCAAACAAACAAAATAGATTAATAAATCAAATAACTATATTTTAACATATTTCAATTAAAATGAATGCTGCGCTAGGCTACTTTTGTAATATATATTAATCATAACTATTCGAACCTTTCTTCACTTTACGGAGCTTTTAAAAATCTTTACAAACAGTGTGAATTCAGGAATACTCCTAAAATTGTGCATTTTTTGAATTACTCAATAGCGCATCTGAAATCATAAGAAATATTGTGTGGAAATGTGATTACATAAGCATAATCAAAAATTGTAGTATCACTTACTCACGGTGGTAACTTTTGAGGTTATTTATTGAATCAATGTTTCATCATTGCGAATGGCTATCTGCATTTATTCTTCTTCAGTAGCTTTCAGAGTAAATATGTCTCTACCATCAAATTCTTTATGCACTATTTACAAATATTTGAACTTGGATCAACACGATAACGACTGGAACCATATTATTGTTGGCAACAAAATTGAATATTAAAAGAACACGATAAATTATATACTTCTCCACATGTTGATCATTGTAATGCTTATTTATATGGGTCGAGTAAGAAAGAATCAATCCATCCAGATTTAAGTTAGTCGATTGAGTGGAACAACCATTTTTGACGTACGAATTGAACAAACTTTTTACTTTGAACTGATGTGCAGAAGGTTATAATTTCGTATTTAAAATCTTTAACTGGCTGCTTATTCAATTATATTTTCAACAAAATTCTTATCGTGGATTTTATCTTTCATTTCGATTCATTAATATTTTTAGGTTTTCGAAATTTTGTATTTGCATATTTGTGATCCTCGAGTGGTCACCTGTAGTAATAACCTACAAATAAATTCAATATACTGTCTATTTTACTCGACCCATGTAAATGGTGCATAATTTTCAGCTGTGTGTGACGTTCGAATGGCACTCATTCGTGATCATTTTAGACAGCAAGGAACAGCGTGTTTTACTTCAGTGTTAGCACAATCGCATTCTCTGTTATATATTTTGGCAATCTCATCGCCACAGTACCTTCAATCAATCAATTCAAGGTAATACCTTCTTAGTAACTACCTGTGTTCGTGTTGTGTGAATTTAGATCACGGGGATGCGGTGTCTCTAAAACGTGAGCCCACGTCAGAGATGCCTCCGCCGCCGCCTCTCGAAACCGCCATCGACATATGAAGCTCCCGCCATGCTTTTATTACCATGGATGGAATATGTTCGGTACAATTGCGAAGAGCTGAAAACATTCACAAAAGGTTGTCAGCAACTGCTTCAAACTCCAATAACTCGCTACAACTATGAAAGTCTTCGCTTTACCACAATCACCGCTTTCCATATTATTTATTATTTTTCACAGCCGTCTTCACCAAACACCATGGACATATAAGGTTTGCAATAACCGGAATTATTTTAAGAAATTTAAATGCGCAAAAATCTTATTTTCATGAAAATATTTAATATTACATATTTCAGTACTTATTCAACAATTATGTCTTACGTTGAGAACTGTTCTTGTTCGAAATTTTTCTGTAAATTTGTAGAATAATTATGACAAATTATTTGGTGTAAAAGTCAGTTATCACCATTATTTTGAATGAGGTCACTACAGAAATATCCACAGTCTCAAAATACTTCATGATACTATAACGTGATAGTACCCGTGACTATGTATCAGTAAACTTAATTTCATATAATCTTGATGATCATTGGCTCATCATTGTTTCGTTATAACCAATCAAAACGCTTGTTAATAGTGTCACTTTTTGCATTGTTCCATAACCGAGCGTTCTTTGATGTGTTGAGATTAAAATATTTAAAAATAGATTCGATTCATTTTTCTACTGTACTACATGTCGTTCGAATGGTATTTTAAATTTGGAACTCTAATTGCGGATTTTTTCTCGATCGGAATTAATGCTGAACGGAAAATACGTTATATTTCCATGGTGCCTATTGATATTATCACGCTTACCGAATGAAATACCTCTCACTCAGTTATAATTTTGCATTAAAAACAGGCATTTGAAATAATAATATGAATGTGAAATATGTCCGTTAGGTTTTCATGCGCCACGGTCTCCGGTGATCGGTGACCGGCATGTCGTTACGATGGCCCGCGATAACGAGCTGACGGACAGGCAACTGTACGAACGAAGAATGGAAGCGTTCAAGGACACGCACGAAACCCTCGCTCCGGATAGCAATGGCGAAGAGAAAATTGACATGGACAAAAATTACGTGAAAGTGGCGACCGGAGACGATTCTGACTCAAGTGATTGACCGGCGCGGTATTACTCGTGATAAAAACAAACTAAGACATAACCATTAAACGAAAAGACTTCAGAAAACTTTTATGAACTTTAAGCTGTTACGAAAAATCGGAGAATGGCTTTGTTGAACGATGCGCTCAATGAAAAATCCATATTGTGTAAAAATATTCAATACAAGCATAAACTAAATAACACTATCCTCCAGGTTAAGCTGCTACTTACGGGATACACTATCCTCTATTATAATTTTTAAATATAATATATATACATTTTTTTTGCGAATTATCTAGTTGTAATAACTGCCAGCGCGTCTATATAGTATTTATGTATATCTTGCAGTGAAGAACATGCGTTTTTTTTATTGAAAATATTTTCAATTAATTATTTTACTATATTTTTATCGGTTGACGTAATTTTTGAGATCCCATGAAAAAAATCAACTATGCCTTTTCAATCAATGGCTGACTCTTTTAAATAGCAGCTTAATAACCACTCGCATGTTAAACATTAAAAATGAAAGCCTACAATTTTTACTGGCAACTATTTCGATATTATATGTATCGTCTAGTTTCAGGTGATATTAAAAAATTTTGATGAGTGAAACAAACGTTATAGTTAGATTCTGTGCGTTCAAGATTTTTATGTAACTTATACTACATATTATATTTTCAATTCTTCTCCATATGCTGCAATATAAAGACAATTCGATGTTTAAGAGAAGGTTACTGACCTATCATGTGTTTTAAATGACTCGCAACACATTTTTTTTTATAAATCTAGAAATTAAACTTCTAAGCTGTATTTTTAATTTTAATTTTCATCTGTCCTTTTCTGTTCGTTCTACCATTTTTATTGTCTGGAAAAATACACAAATGCTTTGAAAGTCTGTTATGCAAAAAATACAATTAGTTTGCACAAAATAATTTCTAAATTTAAATCTATAACTAGATTTGCTCAATAGTTATTAGTTTATATATGTTATTACGAATAATTTGATGTGCTAAATTAACAATAATTTATTCAGCTACTATTAAAGCTAACTTAAAGAATTGTGGTAGATCGACTTCTTTTTTTTTGTCAAGCAAATATATATCATATTTTGCACACAGACCCTTCGAGTGCGATTGTATAGTTAGCGTGCTTTAGAACGAGAAGAGTGTGTGTAACATTCTTATTTTAAAGCATAAATAAGCACCAGCCAATCGCGCGTGACACCGCTTGTGTGTGATGCATTTTATTTCAGTTCGATGATTTTTTAATTATGGCGGGATAGTGAATTTTTGTTTATGACAGTCGAATATATGAATTTTCTAATTAAGTTTATTTGAAATACTTATTTAATTTCAAAATTTTCTAGATGAAGCTTAGAAAACTATTATGTTTGTAAATTATGTGTGGTTGCTTTATATAATTATGTATTTCATAAATTAAGTTTTCAATATGTAAGTCACCAGTATCAAAATATTTCAATAGAGAATATTTTTGTAGAACACCACTATAAAATGATATCATTATACCATTTTGTTTTCCATTTTAGAGTCAATATAATAATCAAAAATGGGACCAATTGTTTTACAATATTATATCTATAAGTAGAATTAATAGAAAAATACTCTCAGAGGTGTCAATATTTTTAGAATGTTTGTGATTTAGTGTATCGATATTATAATATTTAATATGTGTTATAAAAAAATCTGTCTTTAACTAATTGAAATTTTCCTCATAATGCAATAAATATACCATTGTCTCTCGATATTTCAAATGTGCCTTAAATTAAACAATAAAATTGTATATTTAAATTATATCTGATTTTGGATTATAAATGAAGACAAGTGCCATGTTTTAAACATATCTTATGGCAACATTTTTACTGAATCAAAAAGTATTCTTGGAAATTAATCAGAGAATAAAATAAATTTTAGGCAAATAAGATGTAAATACAGAAAATAATTATATATTTAAAAGTGTCATACCAGTAGATATGTAAATATATGAAATAGTGTTATAAGCGAACGAAATAAAAATGTTAATAAAAATGTGCTTTTGTTCTTTCAACATTGAATCACGTAAATGTGGGAAATGTTTACGACAACTGCTTATTATTTACTCGCTCAACTCTCCTTATTCGAAAAGCAAAGAAATTCACTTAGTTTTAAGAATCGGGTGAAAATGTAAATGTCATAATTATGTATTTGAGTAATCCATACATTTATTAGTGTATTTGTATTTTAGTTTAAAAATAAGTCATAAATGATCCACATATATCCAACTTTATATTGAACATTTATTTTACAACGAAATTTTTAATACCAAAAACAAATAATTAACACAATGTTTTACAATTTACGTTTTCATTTCAACAACTTCAAGATTTCGTGATTAAAAGAGATTACAAATACAGTATTTTACATATATATCATGTTTTCGGGTATATTTTACAGCATTTTTTTCTGTCCGAAAAACAAGACCTTCAAATTGTGACTGGAGTTTCCCAAGTGAAAAATTCCACCACTGCATATACAGCATCACTTGACTAATCAATTTCAAAAAAGGAAAACAACAACAGGTAAGTATATAGTATAAGTCCTTCATAAAAAAATCCAGAGAGAGTCAAGGATAGATTAAGTTATTACAACCTTTTATTTTACCAAGTTTTTATGTTTTTTTTTTTTCTATAACTATTGAATAAGTCATTTTGTACAAGACAGTCTAAATGAAATATATGTTACATTTTTAGTATTAAAATAACATTTAAATTAGAACTACTTAAACTGTGCACCGTAGCTATTATATTGGGTCGCCGTGAAATTTTTCCGTTACAAAATATTATTATTTTTTTTACTTTATGAAATGTTATGTAAAGTAAGATTTGCCATGAGATAACTAATGTTTTGACTCGGTGCGCCGCAAAAAAATCTGATATTTCAAGGGCGCCGGAAACCAAAAAAGTTTGAGTACCCCTGATTTAGATGGTAAAATATAATTAAATATATGTTAGTCATTATTCTTCAAAAAAAAATACAACACTACATTCGATTTTAATTAGGATTATCCAATGGTTTGACATGCAAGTTTTCAAAAGTTATATTTCGTAAGTATGGTTAAATAAAAATACTGAAGACTATATTATTATATTTTATGTAAATTTCGTTTTACATACATAATTAAGATAAATTTACTCTTGCTTAAAGCCGGTTAATTCAACCGGACCCGGCTCCAATATAAAACATTTCAACTCGGTATCCTAAATTTATGAAATTCATTGAAATTAGTTTTCTATGTTCAGATAATATAATTATTATTTATAAGTAATTTTAAGATAATATTTTGAATCATTTAACTTATAATGCCTGTTAGAAACTTTGTAGAGACATATTGAAATTATACAGTCCACCTCATCAAATATCAATCCAAAGTTACAAATGAACAAAGTAGAAATCATTACACCAACTACAATTATCTCTTGTTCACGCTCAGAAAGCGCTTGTTGCCGTTTTATATTGAATGAGCGTGTGACGCTACATACCTGCGACATCTAAATATTTATTGTACAGTTTACCCCTCCATACCGTTCCCCCTATACAAAGTTTCATACAACGTATGCGTCAAATTTTAATTTTCCTGAATATATTATGTTGTAAATAGATACTTCACATAAGTGAATTTAAAAAATCAGTTTGTGCCTTGATGATCTCTCTAGACGTATCCAAGGTCAATGACAAATACATGATCATAAAAATGTTGAAAATATCTGATTTGCTAATTTCGGGTAATTCATAAAATGCAATTGAAAAAATCTAACCTCAAATTTTGTATATGTTCCTAATTACCTATAAATTAGTATCCTTTTTTCATACGCTTAGTCTCTTCTCCACACTATAAGGCGGTCGACTGTATATAAATAAGAAAATAACGCAAATTACAAATAAATTTGTTGTTTTTTCCAATAATTAGTGATTTATTTTTTTATTCTGTAACACAAAACAAATGTTACCCATTATGTATTAGATTATAAAAATATTTTTTTAATAATTTGAATACAGATGCGCCAAATTGTAAAATATATCAGTGCTGCCAGTTCTCAATAGTGAAACTTTGCCTGGCTTAAATTATATAACATCAAAAATGCATGAAACAAAAAGCTATAAAACATTCTTTCACATACAAGCCGCATAAAATTTTAATTTATTTTTTAAAGTGTTTTTTTATCGTAAATAATATGTTATTTGAGTACTTATTAAATCAAAGTCAACATTTAATGCGATATTCAAAACAAACATCACAAAATATAAGCTTATTTTATCATCATAACTAAACTCAGAACGCTTATAACCATAAATTTAATATATCTTTTTGTTTGCCGTTTTGTCAGTTGAACTACTTTGATGTGGTACAAAATGTTAATTATTATATTTACTTTTTTTACTTATTATATTATATTAAACAAAATGAGTAAAGACTACATTTTTTTTTTATTTTCTTCAAAAATAAACTATTTTTTATAAACTATATTTAAAAAAAAGGTTAGAAACCTTAGAGCATATTTTTGACTGCTAGCAATATCTCCCAGCCTGCTGTTCGTCTGAATTCGACTGTCAGTTTTCCGTCAGACGAAATAATAATATAATGTTTCGAACATCAACAAATTTCGATAAGCTACTGGGTAAATTTACATTCTAAAATTTTTGACTTTCCAATGTTTTACATTCACGAAATATATAGAATATTCTATTTTCAACTATATCCTCATTGTCTTTTCATTTCCAGATAAGGCGACAAGCAATTTGCGACTCGACCCAGACTGGCCTGCTATTTTACAGATATCTGATTTAATTAGACAAAATGATTGCACGTAAGTTAATAAAAAAATATTTTCGTCGCTGAAAATCTCAAGTCATCGTCAAATTTCATGCTCCATTGCTCATTACATCAGTTACCTCAGTAATGATGAATCATCTATGTCATACTTACATAGTGTTATCAGTTGAACAGAACTAACTTACTGTTGGCCGTTGAACCTTGAAATCGATATTATTTATCAATGTTAAAAATGTTTCAATATTCTCTCTATCAGCTGTTTATTTAGTTTTTAATACCATTTATACATGTAAATATATTGTTTATAAATATATCTAGGTCTTACAATGTTAAAAAATCTTTGTCGAGCTTTTGCAATTCGATTCTCTAATGTAGCTTTCCCTTCCATTTTTTCTAAAAAATATTATTAGTGTATTTGTATGCCTGCTTGGTGTGTTAACAATTCAAATTGGGAATAATTTTAAATTGAATAATTGATATTAATGTCAGAAAAGTTTTAACCGAATATCTTTAAAAATTTATTCTAAAGCATACTGACTGTTGTACAAATGACTTATAAAAATTATATCTATGCCTGAAAAATTACTTACTGCTACTCTAAACAATAAACCTTTCAAGAAATTTCATTGGCAAAAAATCGATCATTGAATTAAGGAAATCAATAAATTAATCTAAATATGATAAAAATGTGTTGTGTTTGACAAATAACTGTCACTTCTTGATAAATAGGTATGATATTTTATAATATATCATTTGATTGTGCTTGCGATGAGCAAAGCCGTTCCTAATCATAAATATATTGTGGAAATAATTGTGTTTTTTTATTATTTAAAAAAAATATTGTGCCTTCTTGATACTGCTTTTATCATTTGTACGAGTATACAATTCTTCAGTTTCCAATATATAATTTTCATGTAAGAAGTAGAATGACATGTTGTAAAGCAAATATAACAACACATCGTTTTATTTGTAAAACCATTTCCTCTGTGATCTTACCAGTTTAGTATTGTAACATGTAAAAATTCTTGCGCTACGCCTGCAACAAGGGTTGTGTATATCAGTGGCGAATAGTGGGTGTTACTATTGGGTGTGCTGTAAGAAATAGATAAAAAACGTACATTTTTTTTAAATTTTTTTTTGATCTGGGCTTTGGCACGCTCAATCTGCTTTATAACCCTTTTAAATAATAATAAAAAAATCGGCGACGCAAGAGTTTTGACGTACGCGCACCGCGTTCGAGACCAATTTCACTTGTGTTCTGCCCGCCGACTGGTCGACTTGGGCCTGTACATCTGCGAACGATTTGATTGGTTCACAGTTCGCCCTAGGGTCAGCGCGCCAGTATGCAGTTGTCATGTCTGGCCGCTCGCGCGCATGCATTCCGGGCGTGCTGCATACAATATACTATACAAGCACTTGCAAAAACTACACTGTAGGCAAAACAATATACATATCGCTTTATGCTCTACATTTTATAAATTTATAAATCTATATAAAAAAAAAAAATTATGATTTGGAGGGTGTGCACTGCACACCTAGCACACTCTGAGTATTCGCCACTGGTGTATATCTGAAGCAAGGAAAATTTGACGTGTTTTTTTTCGATTTCCTAACTTCACATGTGTCAAAACCACATGAAATAGAGATTATTACAATGTGATTGATTTTTAATCTTTTTCGCAGTCCAAAATATGCTGTTATGGCAATCAAGAAAAAGCTCTTCTCTCAAAATCCCCATCAAGCGATGTTCGCACTTCTCGTTATGGAAAGCATCGTGAAAAACTGTGGTTAGTAAAATTATCTTCACGTCACTATCAATATTACATAATATTTATACAACAAATAAACACTCTTGAAACTAACTTAATTGATTGCGTCGTTGAGGATTCCAATCGCAGTCTCAGCTCCAGACATATTAATCGATTAATACTTTGTCGACTACTCAGCAAAGGACCCGCAAAATAAAAACTTGGACAGACATTAATCCTTTTCAAACATAGTGTATTAGAGGACCTTGCATGTATTTATAACTTGGTAGAACTCCATCATAATATGATGAAAAAATAGCAATGTATTTTAGTTCTACAAAATGTTGTAAGCTTTAGTACATTGCCATTTTTTCACTGTGTTATCTACAATATAATTTACTCATGTAAATTTTTCATGTCCATATCTTATATTTTTGAGAATCAACTCAGCATATAGGCATAGCTGTGCTGTATAGATAACCATTTGTCTCAAGGTTTCACTGAAATTTTATTGTTTACTTTCAGTTTGTTTGCAATATTACACAATATTAATTCAAAATTTCTCGTGAAATAAAGTAATATTTCTTTTTAGCTATTTTCAAATAATTCCCGATATCCAGTAGGACTTCCAACTACTGTTCTTTTTATGGTCAATAATCGGTTCAAAATTTTATTGAAGGAATAATTTATGGAATTAACTTGAGAGCCAACAATATAATGATTCATTCCATAATTTTTTTGGGCCGACAGCGGAGTGGTCATCTTTTAAAGACATTTTACAGATGTTTTAAACATTTTTAACTAATTTTTTTGACAATTGTATGGAAGTGGCAGTAGCAGGACAAATTAAGACATATTTTGAAACCAAAATCAGTCCTATATGCAAAAGATTGCCTGCATTACCGACGATTGAAAGTTCACATTTTAAGGTCTGCGACTCTCGTGTGCTGCCCCCACAACTTTCCGTAACAAACCCTGCAACATTAGCATAGAATGAGTTAAAAATTCATTTTCATCAATTTATGTTCAAAGACATGGATTAACATGTCTAAAATTCTTTTCTTCCCATAAAACTTTAAAAATGAGAAGTATTAAAAGTGCTTAGCTATCTGCCATCCTTCTTTCTCTATTCTGTTCCACAACAAAGTGACCAGTAGTTTTCGTAATAAAATTATGGATGAAATAAACTTATTAGTAGTCTACATGCTCTACATTGGAAGCGAGTATGGCCAAAAAATGGTGAACTTTGAAATTTGTGAGAAAACTTATTGTAAGTTTTTAAGACTTCAAAATCATTGCAGATTTATAAAACATTTGCGATTGGACAAAAGTCGTGTATTACTACATTGACACTTCTGTTTTTCATATCAACAAATTTCATTCCTCTTAATTCATATGCCCTGGATACATTTTTAGATAAACTATGTCTACTATGTCCATTTTCTAGGATCTGTGATACATGATGAAATAACACTGAAGGCGAATTGTGACATGTTTCGTGACTTGGTGAAGTCCTCTCAGCACGAAAATGTGCGAACAAAAACCTTGGAATTGATTCAAGCATGGGCGTTTGCTTTCCGGAACAGCCCCAAATATAGGGCCGTTCAGGTAAATATATTCTTTCCATACATCAAACTGCTAATAAAATTACTTGGCTTACAAATCTCTTTTACATACATACGGTAATAAGCTCTGTATTATGGTTATTGATTTTTGTTCCTTAATTAAATTAAGTAATGCTATGACACGGTCAAACACTGTTGGTGATCTATTCAGTGCATTTTATAATGCCACTCTGATGTGTCATTTTTAAAATACTAGTAGTGAAACATTTATCAAAATGACAGGAACATTTATGAGGGTAAAGTTAATGCATTTTATATAGTCTATATAGTTATTCGTTTTCACAGATTTGAATACATTTTTTAGATGTTTATGAATTGAAAATTAACATCAATTTTGATTCCAGGATACCGTCAATATAATGAAAGCGGAAGGTTACAAGTTTCCTACACTTAAGGAATCTGATGCCATGTTTTCTGCCGACAGTGCTCCAGAATGGTCAGATGGGGATGTTTGTCATAGGTGAATCAAATTTCCTTTTTAAAGACATTGCATTTTACAAGAACTAGTTAACTTTTTTTTTTTGCTTTCTCACCAAAACTGAATCAAAAGTTCCTTTTAATTATTTCTTGTTACAATTGGGAATCGATATATCCATTATGAAAGTGTGAAATCGCCAATATTTCCATATATAAAATTAAATAAAACATATTTGATTTGAAGCAAAATTGTTTTCTTTGTCATTAGGTGCCGAGTGCCTTTCTCTATAATGTTGCGCAAACATCATTGTCGCGCATGCGGACAGGTCTTCTGTCAGCAGTGCAGTGCGAAGACCACTACATTACCGAAATTCGGCATTGAAAAAGAGGTATGTTTTTTCTACTTTATAAATGTCTATTTTTGCCAAACAAATAAATCCAATCGACCTTATCTTTTTAGTGAATAAGAATCACTACCAACTACCTTCCTATTCTTCAATTGCATAGCAGATGGTGTTGGAAAAAAAGAAATATTCATAAAATATAAAAAGATATCTGTTAAATCAATATTACACCTATAATTTCATAATGAAACATAATATTTTCCTCATTTATAAAGGCAAATCATAGTTGCTCTTCCTAGACTCCTGAAACATGTGAATTTTAGATATAATGACCTTTTCTTTTTCTACATGAAAATGTTTTTCTTCCACATGAATTAAACTTTTTTTATGTTAATAATTATTTCCCAAACTCTATCTGATTAATACATTACAATATTCTGCCATTATCAGGTTAGAGTGTGCGATTCGTGTTTCGATCAAGGAACAAGACCTCCTGGTCCAGGGACGCCTGCCAAAGCTGACGCTGCTGATTCTCCGTCGGATTACGCTGCCAACTCGACACAACAAGCTCAAGTATTTTCAATATTATTTCGTTCTTAATAATTCTAGTATTTTTGCTTAATTTTTGAAGAAAATGTTGTTGACTGAAATTACAATTGTTGGAATGAATTATATTGATATTTTTAGCCGGCACGTAAGACTGCTGAAGAGCTCCAAGAAGAGGAAGAGCTTCAATTGGCTTTAGCTCTTAGCCAATCGGAAGCTGAACAGAAGGAAAAGGAGAAAGAGAAACATCGCTCCACTCCACAATCTCACACCAACCCTGTTCCTGTGCAGCATAATCAAACACCAGGTATTGAAATAAGATGATTGTTCCAGAAACTTTTTTTAACATTTTTTTTATTAGCTAATTCCATAATAAACTGGAGTGGACAGTCCAGCCATATTGCTATTTGGTAAAAGTATTTTGAAATCAAAACTTTTTAATAAATGGTAATTGAGTGACAGACTTTAACTTTACTGGTTCCCAAAAATGAGTCAGCAAGTTTGATGCAGGAAAGTAGAGTATAATATAACATAGAAGTGTGTTTACCATTTTCACAACAGTTTAAAATGAGAGAGGGTATTTATATTACACTGTATCATTAATTATTGCCATTGTTTTTTTTTATATAAGATAGCTTATGTAATCATTTTACAGATTTTGCATTGACTGGGAGCCCTCCAGGGTCAGCTCCTCCTGCGGAATTATCTCGCTATCTCGATCGAAGCTATTGGGAGCAGCGTGTGCAGCCCACTGCTGGACAGTTGGAGCCACCTTCTGCACCCACGCCATCGCCCAGTCTACAACCTTCAACTGTGATTATTCTTACTAGTTCTTTACACTTACGCCTCTGTGGGCTAATTTTAAATTGAAATTACATAAATACTTTATATTACTTATGATTTCATATCAAAACTATTCTAAATATTTGCTGTTATATTTAAACAGTGAGGCAATATTGTTCTAATTAAATTAAAACAATATAATACAGTGCACTCTCGATTATCCGGGCCAATGCTGGGGAGGATGGTCACGGATAATTGAAAAACACGGATAACAATCTGTCGGTTTATGCACTTCACTGGAAATGTAAATATTATAGAAACGCATGTGGAGTACAAAGGATTTCAATTCTTGACTCATTCTAGTCTCATAAATTGTGATGTGTATTGCGGTATATGCGAATATTCATACATTCAAAACACATGTTAAAAACACATCACTAAGTTCATCCTTTTTTTCAAACAACGCGCATGTTCAAGATCGCAATTCAATAATGCGTCTAATAATCTTTATAGAAAAAAAATCAATCAGATTATATATGAATTAAAAAATATTTATTTTCAAGCACAAATAATCTGCAAACCGGATAATCCATACACGGATAATCGAGAGTACACTGTATTATGAAAAGCAATCAAAAGTGTGGCAGCTGTTACGACATGAATGTGTTTGTATTAATAATATAAACTGTTTCAGGGAATACCTGATACACTTGCCAGCAAAATTGCTGCAATCAAGATGGAAAATGGCGCTTCTTCAGATCCTGAAATGGAAGAGTTTATCACTGGACTTAAATTGCAAGTTGAAATATTTGTCAACAGAATGAAGAGCAATTCTTCCAGGTAATAGCCAATATTCATTTTTTAATAGCTTATATAAAATAACCAAAGCTATTGAAGTTATATCAATTTGCAGGCAGTCAGTTAATAGTTGTATAAAGCATTCTCAACACGATCCAAGCGGCTGTTTTCCATATAAATTAAATCTGTCATTGCTATTTTTCGAAATGTTTTCTTTCCATATAAAGTTATAAATAGAGCAATAAAAAATTATTGGGATGGTTTTTATGGAAGCCAGATGCATTAGGAATGTTTCACAACATTAAAAAACACAAAGAAATGTCCTATGTTTTCACAATCACTTTAACAGATATATCCATAACAAATAACTCACTTGTAATCGCCATTGCCATGATGAACCGAAGCCATCAATCAATGACGAATGAGCAAGCGCCATTATTGTCACGTGTCATGGAGTGTCATTATTGTGAAACCGCGAAGATCGACGCAAATTTTTAAAGCGATTTGTGACTCTTTCTCGGAGATTACGTTAAATTTAAAGTGTTATAAAAATGGATGTTTTAAACATTTAAACCTAATACTTTTGAAAGTGAATGGAGGTGGCAGTAGCAGGACATATTAGAGCGATATTTTGAAACCAAAATCAGTCCTATATGCAAAAGATTGCCTGCATTACCGACGATTGAAAGTTTGTATCGCAATGTCTACGATGCTCGCGCACTGGCCCCGCACGTTGCCTTTGCAGGCCCTTTGACATTAGCGTAGATAGAATTAAAATGATCTCGATATCTATTATATTTGTGGATACCGTAAGGCATTGTGCAACACTTTAATTTGTGTACAACAATTATGGGAAAGTGTTGATCCCATGGTATTTTAATATTTTTTACAATTCACAATGTGATTGCACAGTAATTCCATCCCCTCTATAAAAATTAAAACATTCATTTTATATTTGAGATATATCTATGAATATGAATTTTAAAATCATATTCTATCACTATGGGGTCCCATGCCCAAAATTTCTTGTCTCTATAATCACATACTCTCCTCATGATATACTACTTTCCTTTTGCACCATTGGGTACTATCCTTAACCGTTAGAATGCTACGCGGCGCAAAAGCGCTGCGATCGTTTGTATCGAAAATTGCGGCGCAGCGCAAAAGCGCTGCGAGTTTCAGTGTGTTTTCGGTGCTCCGCGGGAGTGCACGTACGCTAACCTCGCGCGTAATTTGTAATGAGAGTGCATTCTTATACATTTAAAAATAACTTTTATCGTTTTTTATATTATTTTAAAATATCACTGCTCGAAACCATCGTAAGGGAAACAAATCGATATGCTGCACAGTTTTTGGCCTCGCACACTGTATCGGATAATTCTCGAGCAAAAAAGTGGACGCCGACAACAATATACGAAATGAAAGCCTTTATTGCTGTCATACTCGAAATGGGAATAACGAGAAGGCCAACAATTAGTAGTTATTAGTAGCTATTTGTGCGGCAAAACATAATTGTTGAGCTATTTTTTTTTGATTTTTTATTTTCTAAAAGAAATAAAATACAATAATATTGATATCACTTTATGTTTAATAAACATTAATAAACAATAAACATTTTATCTTTATAATGCAAAAATAATTAATAAAATTGATTGATATTTGTCTAAGTTTTTCTAAGAGTTCTAAGAGTGTTTTATTTGACACCATTATTTTTTCCTCTAAATTAATCAATATGTGTATAGCAATTTTCATTTATTTTTGCCAAAATTGCTTAGCACTAAAACGGTTAAAGTAACTCCCATTTACAAGCAAATAATAATATTTTCTTTCTTTATTTCAGAGGTCGCTCTATAGCAAATGATAGTTCTGTGCAAACGCTATTTATGAACATTACCACTATGCACTCTCGTCTTCTCCGCTATATTCAACAGCAAGATGACAGCCGAGTTCACTATGAAGGTCTTCAAGTAAGTTTCATTTTTCAGTGAAATATTCTGTTATTTTTACATTGTAAATTTATAATGTGAGAACTGTTCTATATGAAATATCAGCTAACACTCCAATTTAGGTCTAAAGCAATATATAACGTGTAAATACCATTTCAATCAATCAAAATTATGATTTTGTCTTTTCGATAAAACTCTTAGTTTCATTCTAAGACACTTTAAATTCAGACTATAAAACTTTATAAATAAGCTAACTTTTATATGTGCCAGTGTGTTCCGTATCTCAATTGTTATTTAACATTATTTTGCAGGATAAACTTACCCAAGTTAAAGATTCAAGGGCGGCGCTGGATGTGTTACGAGAAGAACATGCCGACCGTTTGCAAAGAGCTGCCGAACAAGCAGAGAGACAACGCCAACTCCAAATGGCTCACAAATTAGATATTATGCGTAAAAAGAAACAGGAATATTTGCAATACCAAAGACAACTAGCATTGCAGCGTGTGCAGGTGAAATAAAAATTATAATTCACATGCTGCACTGTGTTATACTAACAGTGGAAAGAGTCCGTATTAATAATCAGAAAACATAGATTAATTCTTATTTCATATGATAATCTGTGATTTTCATTTGTTTGTAAGAATCGTTTAATGATTTTCTAATGTTGTTTATAGCTATTGTTTGAACGTTATATCCAAATCCTTATTGTCCGACATACTCTAGTAGTGTCGACAGTAGTCAATGACATTCTGTGACTAATGCAATTGATAATTTATTCTTCTTCACTTGCATCTTTATTCTCTTTTGATTGACTAAGAAATATGGAAATATCATTATCACCCGTACCTTGAAAACCCAGATCACATGAATCGTAATCTAATCACTCTTTTGGTGTTTTCTCTGTTTATATTTTTGAAACCTTGTTAACTCGTTGCTTACGGTGTGCACAAATTTTTGCGTTTCAACTTCATATTTCTTGTTGAATTTTCTTTACTGTGTGGTTGGAAGATGTCACCAAAGATAAATCTTCGATTATAGATGCTTTGTTGATCCAATAAGACTGATAATATTTGACCTATCAAAATTCACAGCGCCCACTTATTTTTCGCAGCACTTGTTAAACTGTTTTACATATACTTACGAGCGTTATTGTGTAATACATGACATATATTTAAAACCATTATACTAAATAGTTTGTGATTTGTGAATTATTGTTATTTGTTTGTGAGACATTAGATATTTTTAAACCGCGTTTGTGTAATATTATAGCGTGTATTAAAGCTTTTGTGACATGTTTTTTCGTGTGAATGTTTTATCAATTTCAACTCAAAACCCAAACCAAATATTAAAAATTCAAAATATAATTGATAACTTCACAAAAAAAATCCAGTCAAATTTACTTTCTTATAATAATCTCGTGTTATGTTATGGCTTGAAACCTGATCTCAGAGTGCACCATGAGTTGTGTGGGACATCTGTTAAGATTATTTTAAATGTTTCAAAATACATTCAACAAATATTGTTTTTATCATAAGAAAAAATGGTTATGGATCACCAAGCCTAAGATGTTTATGATAAAGAGTTTTACTGTATATTATGAAAACTGTCGAGTCACATCATCTGAATATATATTTTCCATTATATATTACCATGTTTATTTAAATAGAGATCATTTTACACACCCAACGACTCCCCACAGTTTGAAATATTTTAATATAATAAGTACATTGATGCAATTTAAGGTCGATTAATTAGTGTGGAGCTATTGTAGAAAACATAGCCGTAAGCCATATGTTAATATGCCAATCGCTTACATATTTATCACTTAAGTTCAAAATTTCCCGCTTCAATCAAATGAGTATTACTGACTTTATTTCGAACCAAAATGGAGTTGCAGTAGTGCATCCGTTTCTGAATCATCCTCTCAGAATTGAATCAAAACATTTTCTTTGCAAATAAGAGATGCGTAAGAGATACCAATGAAAAATCCCACGTAAAATCCATGAATTTTATCTATTTTTTATAAATTCTAGTTGATGGTTTCAAACTATTTATTACATTTTAAAATCAATTTTCAATTACATTCCACTTATCACATTATTTACGTCTTATAATAAATAAAACACAAATAATAAAATATCAACATACAGATTAGTTTGAAGGTTTTGAAATTTTTTTAGGAACAAGAAAGAGAAATGCAAATGAGACAGGAACAGCAAAAGCACCAATACATGCTCGGAGGGACCGGACAATATTATTTGCAAGGCAGTCCTGTACATCAATATCACAATCCACAGCAAACTTATCAACAGCCCGCTCCGTACGGGCCAGGTTACCCCAACATGATGCCAGGAATGCACCAGCAACATCAGCCTGGACAAATGGTATCTGACGGTCAGGGGGGAATGATCCGACAGCCTGTCCCACAGGGTGTCCAAATGCAGCCGCAGAATATGGGCCCGCCGATGGGCCACATGCCCCCCCTCGGCATGCCTCAAGGCCCACAGCAGATGAACCAGCAAGGTCAGCCTATGGGTCAGTTACCCCCAGGCATGGGTCCTCCCGGAGGAATGATGAGACAACCCGCACCCGGTATGGGGCAGATTCCTCAAATGGGATTGCCGATGAACCAGGGTCCACACCTTCCGCAAATGAATCAGCAGGGCCCCCAATTAGGAATGCCAGGCCAACAGCCGATGCAGCAGGGTCCTCGTCCCGGGCAGCAGATGAATCAGCCAATGGGACCCATGCAGCATGCCCAGCAGATGCCACAAGGACCACAGATGAATCAACAGGGACAACAGATGGGCCAGCAGATGGGACAACAAGGGCAGCCTATGGGACAACAGATAGGGCAACAAAGTCAGCAAGGGCAGCAGATGGGACAGCAAGGTCCGCCAATGTTAATGCAAGGACCGCACTTGAATCAGCAGGGCGTCCCTATGGGGTCGCAGAATCCTCAAGCTAACCAAATGGGTCAGCCGATTCCTCAACAGATAGGGGTACCGAGACAACATGTGGCGCAGATGGTGCAGCAACCACAACAACAGCATATGGCGCACGCTCCCCCCCAATTAAACAATCAAATGGGACCTCCTTCTAATCAACCTTTACCGCCCGGTCACTCTACTCCCCAAAATATGCCGCAGAGCATTCCCAACCAAATTCCTGGACATATTCCTGGACAACAGCACATGGGACAGATGGCCGGAAACATTAACCAAGGCCCCCCAGGCCAAGCTGTGCCTCTTTCAGCAAATCCGCAACCTGGAGCAGATATTCCTGTTACCGGAAATCATATGGGAAATTTATCTCCCACTACGACAGCTCCGGGCGTGCCTTTACCAGCTCCCCAGAACGTTCAGTCTTCACCCAAGCACCAGATACCGTCAGTCCCTGTCAATTCAACTGCCGAGTTGATAAGTTTTGATTAGTTATTTTACATCGAGTGAGGATATTATAAATTGATACTCGTTTTATAATAATTTTATGTACTTCTCTAGATCGCTAGTAAACAATTACAACATTTGTGTACGTGTTGTAATTTTAATTATTTATGAAAAAAAATTAACAGAACTTTAACAATTTGTCATTAAACACACAAAGAATATAAATTAAATAAATTGTAACCATTGTAGAAAATATATAAATAATGCAATTTTAATAAACATTGATCTTTCATTTTTAAGATACTTTAAATATAATGACATCCAACTAGGGATTCCAACTATTCGTCATTTTCAACTATCCGGAATATATCGAATAGTAAAACTGAAACTATCCAGATATATCCGGATATCCAGATAGTTTCAGTAAGTATGAAAATAACAAAAAATTATTTCATATATAATATAAATTTATGTACTAAAATAATACATTAAAAACGAATTCATTTGTAATATAAGTCATTTATTCAGATTTTAACAATTTATATTTTAAAAATAAGAGAGCATTACATGTATCATATTTCAAATTTGATCTTAATTTGATGATTCTCTTTCTTGCAGTTTTGAAAAGTAATTTGAAGCTTGTCAAATTTTTCTTCGTAAAATTGGATAAATTTTTATGTTATCGTCATAGCACTTTTGTGCATTATGTAGCCATTAGATTCCACATAGCCTTTGATGGCTTTTGATTTTTTTATAGCAATAATAGGCATGCCATCGACTGCAGCGACTTTTGATAAAATGGCCTGCAATGATTCTTTCTTCATAAAATTCAAAAGTGTGCTGGTTGTCGGTTTTACAATTTTGGTTTTTTTTCGATCATTCTCTATGATAGTATTATTTAAAGATGTGTTATGAGATTTTAGAAAATTTATCATAGGAGTCGTTGATCCTTTGCATCCAATAGTTTTCCCACATTTATTACACACCGCTGACTGCAAATTATTATCTTTTCTCATAAAATGAGTCTATACTTCCGAGCGTCTTGACATGGCTAAAATTTTATACAAAATTATCAAAATTGTAAACAAAATATTTATTTATACATATTTTAATAAACAAGGAATTACTGGCTGCTTTTGGTAATATGTAGGCAGTGGTCTCGATTGCTTGGTTTTCAGTGATGAATTGTAGAACGCACACACAAATAAAGATGTTTCACAATCAACTGATCCTGAAGAAATCCTTTCCCACTTATGTAATGCCTTAGATAGAGACAATCCATGTTTCAATACTATTCTATCATATTATAATATTGAAAATTTGCAGCTGCATTAGATTAGTGGAATGGCATTTCTTCAATGAATGAAATTTCAGTATTAAAAGTTTTTTTTTTGCTTCGAGTCCAAGCCGATTAGTCGAACTTTTAAGTATAAAGATAACAAAATAAGATATTCATAATATCCTAGGGAAAGTAAAAAAAAACACTACTCCTAAGTAATTGTTTCTCCAAAATAGTAAATATCCCAGTATTCATATCATCTTTCGTCGATTTTGTAAAATATTTCATTAAAAATTATAACGAATACTATCTGGATATTTCCCCAAATATCCGGATACCGAATAGTTAAAAAGGGCCGGATATCCGAGTTAGAATCCCCACTACCAACCTTTTGAACCTTGCAGACAATATTCCATGAAAAAGTGTAAATAAAAGTAATATTTTTACCATTAAATGATCACTCTTGTCCAATGAAAGTGAATTTATTTGTATAATATTTTTTGCTGCATGATTGAATTTAATATTCTTAAGATTGTATGCTCTTGGTTACAGTGGTGTTATCGGTTACAACACAAGTGGTCGATTGTCTGCCGGTTGGCTACCGATGCCTTACACCTATCCTATAATATTAAAATAAATAGGTGCATTCCCGTTGCAATATAATATTAAAATTAATTCATGGAAAAACACAATTTTAAAATGTTTGTTCAGAACCATAGCCCTCTATAATGGTTATCAATATTAGAGACTGCTATATTAGAACTCAAAAAAATAAGGATAAATGCGAAAACTACAAATTAGGATTTCAGCGTGCATTTGAAAATTAGTAACTACAAACACACATGATATTACTAGGCATTTGAGGGAAGTGGGTCAAATTATATTAAACTGTACATACACGATTACGGTACATTAGAGGCGCTTTAATTCTCGAGCGTATGGCCTTATCGATCAAAAAAAAAATGAATACACCCATTCGTTTTTTTACGCGAATTCGATTATACGCGATTTTTTCGGACGGCACCTTTACATTTTTTTACGCGCTTCACTCGTTTTTAGGTGATTTTTTCCCCAAATTTGTTTTAAAGAAGAAATTTATATATGATGCTGGCATGTACATTTCATTATTTTTTTAAATAAAAAAAAAATATGTGTATTATTAAAACTTAATTTTGTAAAGCATTCCATTTTTTTAAATACACATACAATTGCCAAATGTTGACAAGTGTATCGGATATTATGCGAATTTATGTTTTAGGGTATGAAAAGAAATATAATGCAATTGCGTGAAATTTTTTTTTACGCGATTTTTTTTACGCTCCTTTTCTGGAACCAATGTATCGCGTAAAAAAAGGACTGAGTGTAAATCAATTGTTTTACTAAAATTTGGGAAATTTTTAGGATAACTTTTTGAGGACCTCGTATTTTTATAAATTGTATTACAAAAAAATGGACCAATGATCACAGTTTGTATTACATCGACTTTATTGAATTTATTATTTTTTATATAAATAAACCGCCATTTGTTGTATGAATGATTTTAAAATAAGTCATTAGTAGCAAATTAATTTCAACATTAAAAATTTATGAAGTCAATTTTCAAAATCATTTAGTAAGCTCTTTTAGTTTTAAATGTGTCATAAAGAGAATCTGTTTATTTTGTCGTCAAATATTTTGCAGCACTATTAAAATATTTAATTTGATTGTTAATATTTAACAAGCAAAGTTGCGACACGAAAATGTAATGAAATGGAGTTTGTTGCAGAATATATCTTGTCGGTTACAAAATACTTATATAATCGAACGATTAAGTATTCATAAATGTAGTTTTTTTTTGCAATAATTATTATTTATGGCAAACTTTGGAGTTCAAATAAAATTGGCGGGACCCAAAGTTAAGAAGGGAACTGTCAAAATCGATTGTGTTGTTTTGTTAGCCGAGCTGTGTTTATAGTGTATGATTTGTGCATCTGTGGATGTATTGTTAATAGTTAATCATTTTATATCACATATAAATTGCTTTATGAGTTATGTAAATTTTTCATTACTTTACAATGGAAGTAGCAGAAAACGATAATCAAGACGGACATCTCTCTATCTGGCATATTTTTAACTCTACAACGAATACTTTATTCAAAAATCTGGAGCAAGCTTCCGATGGCTTGGAAAGTCTTTTGACTTCATTGCTGAACCATACAAGGTAACCTTGTAATTTTCATCACTTGCCGTTCGTTATTCTTTCCAAGTAATGCTTCGTATTCCTTGGACTACAATATAACCTAGCATGATCATAATAAAATAAACATTAATATTTTTTTAATAGTTTTATTGATTTCTAAACGCTCGAATCTAGTAAATTTAATTCCACTATTTCTTAATCGGTGGAGTTAATCTACACTATTTTTTTATTAAAATTATAATCGTTTTTTTTTAAGTAACTTTTTGGTTTGCAAACTTCGAAAAATAATTGCTACTGGAACATCATGTGTGGTCTATAATTGTCATATTAAAATTTCTACCTGTCTTTTTTACATTATAAGTTTAATAGCCTTTACAAGACAGGTGGTATATATTACTTTGCAATGGTGATTCTACTTCATCATAAAATTAAAAAATCATTTGTAGTCTAGGCTTTTTTTTTTTACGAAAAAAAGGTGCTGGAACCCACTTCATTTCGAGCTTTTTACGAAATAAAATTGTATTCAAATAGCATTTAAATGAAATTTACAGCAGCTTTTACTCTGTCACGAAACGCACAAAAAAAATGTAAAAAAAATACAGCGAAATAAGGTGCAGTAATGCCGTTCCACCGCATTACTTGGGAAAAAAAGCCCTGTTTGTAGTTAAAATTTCAATTTGTTCTCACAATCATATATATCTCCTTTAGAATTTTCCATTCTTAATTTCATAATAATTGATGTCTTAGCAATAAAAACCATTATTGTTTGTGTCAAACCTCTTCCTCACATTCATTAGAAAGAAATAATTCGTTCATTCAATAATAAGTTTGTTATTTTACAAATTAAATCAATTTATGATATCAACTGAAGGTGCTTGATGAAATTTCAATATCAAATTTGAATTGTTATAACTTTGTATGATTCCAATTCTGTTGCATCCGTGTGATAGAATGCCTGAAGATGCCGAAAGGTGAAACCCGGGTCGTTAGTGACAAAACATGTGGAATCGTACAAAGTTGTAACAATTCAAAATTGAAATCGCTCATATAGCCTAATTAAAAATAAATAAAATGGTGACTTTTAAAACTTTGCCACTTCATAATTTTTCCGCTGATAACTAGCCAGTCGTCTTAACAATTTAGTCACTATTAATTTTTGTCGAGCATTTTGTATTCTGAATTATTCTTACTTGTTACCAAAATGGCCCCTATTACATTTATGCATATTCCTGCATGTATCTTTCAAAGTCCACTGAACAATGAGGAATCAAGGTTCCACTCTAATATATTTTACTTCATATTTCAGAGAGTTTTCAGATGTTCTCATTCCACGATCTACTTTGCCTCAGAATTCGAAAAACAATTATGTTGCGTTCAGCAAATGGTTACTAGGAAGATTATTTTATTTATTATCAGTAAAAAAATTCTCAAGGTAAAGTAACAATACATTAAAAAAAACAACAATATTTCTATCTGTAGTTTCTTATGATTTTTATTTATACATTTACAGTGTACCCTCGATTATCCTTGTATGGATTATCCGGTTTGCGGATTATTCGCGCCTGAAAAGATATATTTTTTAATTCAAATATAATCTGATTGATTTTTTTTCTATAACGATTATGAGACGCATTAATGAATTGCGATCTTGAATATGCGCATTGTTTGAAAAAAAAAATGAATTTAGCGATGTGTTTTTAACCACTTATGTGTTTTGAATGTATGAATGTTCGCATATACCGCAATAAACATCACAATTTACGGGACTAGAATGAGTCAACAATTGAAATCCTTTGTACTCCACATGCGTTTCTATAATATTTACATTTCCAGTGAAGTGCATAAACCGGCAGCACGAGTGCCCACAGTAAATCTGTTAATTTCGATATTTATTGCCTAAATTTGTCAGCTCTCGGGACTATGTTTGTTATTATGATAAAATATTATATTTTTACATTTTTTTGTATTTTCCTGATAAATAATGTGTTAAAAAATTGTATTGTGTATATGATATTATATTCGAAAATAAAAAAATTGATGATTCGGATTATCCGTGACCACCCTCCCCAGCATTAGCCTGGATAATCGAGAATGCACTGTAATTAATTTTAGAAAAAATCGGTTTTATATAATTAAAGATGATTCCAATTGACGAGCATGGCTAAGTGTTGTGTTGTCTACTGTTACTATCCATAAATAATATTTTCATGAAACGTATAAATAATATCATAAATTAGGCTTCAGAAAATCTTGTTCACTATAAAATATTTTTTTTTTCAGATTACATGTGAACACCGTCTCTGCTCAATTAAAGATATTAAGTCTTTTATACTCAAATGGTGCCACATTTTTTAGTGATATTGTGGAAGAATATCTGACTAGTCTTCATCAAATAATTGAATTTTACAATGGTGAAACAGGAAAGAGTAAACTAATTCTTAGACAGTTTTTACCCGGAGAAATAGACATAGACCCTGATTATTTGGATCTCGGTGCAATCGACGTTGAAATAACTGAGAACATTGTTTGCAAAAATTTAATAATATATTTATTGCGAATTGTATGCCAGATTGTTTTATCGACGAATGATTTCAACATTCCACAGAAAAGTAACTGTGCCATGGAAGACGCTTTATATATAATGGAAAATTTTGATATTGAACTCAAATGCTCTGTGATTGAGTTTTTCTCAATTATCATTGATCGTTATGGTTTGATAAGTGATACAAAATATGTTTACAAGTTTTTTATTTTGCTAGAATCGTTAGTTAAAAACTTACGAAGTATATCAGTGCTTCAATACAAAGAATTGGAAGAGTTAAATTCACAACTGTCTCAATTGTTTTCGCTGCTAGTTTTGTTGGGACCGTGCAACAATGATAACATCAACAGCACAATTTTAAATATATCCAAAGAAATTCTTAATTTAAGCTCTAATTTAGATGTCATTACTGAATTAAATGAAATTTATATTTTGGATACCCATAAAAACAACAAACAAAATTATACATTCGAATTGAAAGAAATATGTAAAGAATTAATGAGCAAATTTTATATCAAAGAAGATATTAGCAAACTTAACTCCGCACAATTCAACTGTTATATTGAATCCATTCCGACAGTTTTGTGTTCAAAATTAATTTCGGAAATTAAATCCCAAACTATAAACAATTGCGAGAGCTCTCAAGAGATTTTTGTACCTCTCAGTAAAACGAGCATGACGTTTAATAAACTTTTATCAATATTAGTTGTAGCAGTTGACTCGGCGTCATGTGATAATGCCAATTATTCAGCTGTCAATGGACATTTGAAGAAAGTATATTCCATCATGGAAGTATTCTATAAAATTAGTTTGTATTTTTACAACTCTAATCAAAGAAGAGGGGATTTATTTAGAAATAAATTCGGGCTACGCAATGTGAATCAAGTCTTCAATGATTCTTCCTGGAGCAATATCCGATATGAATATTTCCCTGAAACGTATGTGTCGAGTCTTATAACAAAAATGATAAAGCTGTTGAAAGTTCAACTGCAGTATAGTAGAAGAGGACCTTTGGTGGAATTGGTACAAATGAATGATTTCTTTATGAAGTTATTGAATATGGAAAATAATATGAAATTTCACGATTTGGAAACAATGGCAGAAATAAATTGCTTGTCCGTAACAAATAAAACTTCTGTTTTGGATTGTATTTCAAGTGTAGCACGGCAAGATCTATGCTCGGATGTGAATAAAGTTTATTCGTGGAATACTTTGTTAACACAAATGTTATTCTTAGAGACGAATGATGTTGCTGATAAATGGGGTAACATGATCGCAAATCTGTTGAAGACTTCTATGGACATGAAAAATGAAGTATTGTTTGTCGGGGTTAGTATAAATGCACGATATTGTATTATATTATCAAACATTTGCTGATGTTTTCATATTATTCTTATTAAAATATTTAGTTTTTTTTTATATATTTTTAACCCGATCGGCGCGACAGTTTTTCATACAAACAAAATCTGTCCGCGTTGCTATTTTACAAAATGTTCTCTTTCCACATAGAGCTGTAAATACACCAATAAAAAATAATTGGGTTGGCTTTTATGGAAGCTAGATGCGTTAGGAATGTTTCACAACATTAAAAAACACAAGGAAATGTCCTATGTATATATATAATCACCTGAACAAATATATCCCTAACAAATAACTAACTCGTAAATTGCCATTACCATGACATAACGAGGCAACCAATCAAACTCAAATGAACAAGCGCCATTACTGTCACATGTCATGGAGTGTCACATTGCAATGCCGCGAGATTGGTGCAAAGTTCAGTGCGAAGTTAGATGCCAGTTTAGCACCCAGTTTCAAACTGTATTGGCGGGATCGGAATAAATTTGAAGGGTTCGAAAAATCGATGTTTTAAGCATTTAACCCGTCGAGGAGTGAGTTATTTTTTTACGAAATAAGTTTTTCGGTTTATTTAAAATATTTTTTTTACACTTCATATAAAATTATGTGTTTTTTTTGTGTTCAATCTAGAATGAATATTTATTATTATATCACATAGTAAATAAAGTTGTATAATTGAGAAATGCATAATCATAAATGTAAATAAATTTATTCACTATGAATTTTCTTCTTTTTTTAAAAAAATAATTACAGTCTGACTAAACATAGTTCGATATTGACACTGATTCCTAGAAAGAAAGCGGTTGAACAGACAGTAAATTTTATGATACATGATTAAAAGTGTAATTTCTTTGAATCTTTTTTTTCGTAAAATTCTTTTATTAATTTGAAATAAATAAAAAATGTAAGCCCGACTGCTTAAAATTATTGACAGATATGTGCAGCATGAATATCTGAAGAAATTATAATTATTCAACAAAAAATATGGAACTTGCAAATGATAAAAGATATTTTAAATAATAAAAACACATTTTTTTAGTACTTATTTCCACAATATATTTTTTGATCAAGACCGGTTTCGCTCATCGCGAGCATTATCAACTGATGTAATGCTCGCCATGATCGAAACCGGTCCTGATCAAAAAATATATTGTGGAAATAAGTACTAAAAAAATGTGTTTTTATTATTTAAAATATCATGCCTTTCCATCAAGAAGTGACAGTTAACACCTTAAAAAAGATAAAAGATATCACAATATTTGGACGTACATGTACGGCCATACTCCTCAAAGGGTTAAACCTGATACTTTTGACAATTTTATGGAGGTGGTAGTATCAGGACAAATTGGGCGATATTTTAAAACCAAAAACAGTCCTATACGTTGGGGCGTTAGGGTGGAAGAGATAAAAATAAAATTTTTAAAAATAAAAACTATTTTTCATACAACACACACATGAATATTTTAAAAATTGCTTTGACTGCTTCATTCCTATTACAATATTGTAATTCGGTACATACACTAACTCTCTATTAATGCATTGTGCACATTTTTGGTCCATCTCACATTATTTATAGTGTGTGTTATTAATAGAATTTTGAATTTTGGGTTTGTCTCTTTAACGCTTTCACTGCTAATCTAAAAATCCCATGTACCAGTATCATGCTCAATATATTTGAATTATAAAAATGTACTGCAAACTATTAATAATATACATTATTTCAAAGACAATACATGCGAATGTCCGCAAGTATAAATAACTCGACGTCGGTATTTTTGCGTTTCATTACATCTCGATAAATCTGCTTCAAGTTCATAATGTAATAATCGGTATACAAATGTATTTATTTTGAATTACATCTTGGTTTTTCAAATAGCTTTTATTCTATCCTTTTCAAAATATATATTTTTTTAAGTTATTTTGATTTTGATCATTGGGTATTCGGCGCAGAAAGAGGTAACCTACTCTTTTTTTATCGAATATATATTGTCCAAGGTGTATACTATTTGAAACACGTTGATTTATTGTGTGGGTATTACCTTTTGTGTCATCTGTGGAAATTATTTGCGCTTAGCATTTGGATTTCTTCAACACTGAGGCTTGCTACAACTCTTAATTTTTTATTATGACTTTTTGGTGTGATAAGAATGAAATTTGTTGTTTTACCATGGTATTGAATTGTATGAATCTATCAACATAAATTGTGCAAATGCTGGCAAATTGAAAATAAAGTCCATGAAATTTTCACAAAACAACATTATAGAAATAGTCCAGTTATTTTTATATTATTGCTAAAATCAATGAAAATCACAAAAAAATATTCACAGCGGCACGTGTAGACTCAGCTTTACTATGTAAAAAAACGTTATGCTTGGTAATGAATATTGTCGGCTAATAAAATGAGTTAAACTCTTGAGAAAAAATGAAAGGTGTCAAACTGAAATTCATCACATTCATTTGGATGAACTAACTGAGGAATGCTTCATGATCGATAGGCTTGTTGCAGACAAACCAACATATAAGTTTTTGGCTCCAATATTTTTCATAAATTAAATAACTAAATGATTATCTTAAATGCATTAATAAATTCCTGTACCGCCTGATATTTATGAATTCAGATTAAAATTTTTTATCTTTATTTTTGAAATTATTTTACAGATAATACAAAATGCACCATTGATTTTACTGAACAAAGTATTGCCACCGAATGAATTGATTTCAAGCTATCTTCATCCTGCGTTATTTTCGAAAGACGAGAACATTCTTAAAACCCTTGTTACCACGCTACCTATGATAGTTTGTATTTTATCAGGGCACTTTGCTGTCGTGCAATCGTCTAAAGAGATCCGAGACAAAAACCTGGGCTACACTCTTATTAAAAGATCAGGAATGTTTGTTGACTTGATCTGTTTGCATTGTTATGATTTCTTGACTGCTAACGAACCAATATTTGAGGCGATTTTCTCCCAGACTGACATAATGCTAATGGAAAACAAGAGCAGTCTTACACAATGCGAAACGAATAACTTAGTCCCCAGGTTATCAAATATACTTAAAAAGTTTCTGAATATCAATGCATACCGTTGCGTGGATGAAAGTCTTGTAGCAAATTTGATTCATTCATTCGCAAAGCATTCAATTCTTCTACCAGCGGCGATTGATGAAATACTGAAGGAAGAGTCGTTGAAGAATATTGCGAAAATAATGAAAAACATAACAAGTAGTATTTTGGTAAGAATTTTTATTATTTTGTTTAATTTGTTTATTACTTTTATTCATGCCGCATAATTCCCATGATTTGTAACAAATAATTACATAAAATTTGAACTGTTACAACTTTGTACGATTCCACATGTTTTGTCACTAATGACCTGGGTTTCGCCTTTCAACATATTCAGGTATTCTATATTTAGTTCTGTGGCATCCGTGTGATAGAATACCTGAAGATATCGAAAAGCGAAACCCGGGTCGGTAGTGAGAAAACATGTGAAATCATACAAAATTGTAACAATTCAAATTGATATCATAAATTAAATAATTATATGATCTTTCAATGTTTCAAATTTCTTTGCTTATATACCTATTGTGGTGAAATTTGTCATAAAGAATAAATAGGTTTATTATTTCAGGCTGATAAAAATTTAGACGATTCTCTTAAAGATAATATCGTTGAATCTACGATAAATTTTTTGCTAAAATGTACTAAAAAAAGTTTGGAAACCCATGACAAACCTCAGCAGGAAGCCTGCTTGGAAGCCATCCGCCAATTCGGCCTGGCTCCATCTCCTAGGGTTATCTTACCCAGCGTGAAGATGTTGACCTATTATATCATGTGCGGGAGTTGCCCTTACGGTTCCAAGGCGACCGTGTTTATCAGAGACATCTGCGAAAGCCATCAAAGTACGCCCAATCAGATTTATCACAGGTATAAAAAAGATTTCTGCCGAGTCATGATGGAGATGGCATCGCATAATTACCTGCTTGGTCAAGGATTCGCGCCGACCGTCACAAAGGTAGCTACACGAATCATAAGGAATTCATTGTATATTGTTAATTTCACATATTAACACTTTACGGTCTGCATATTTTCACGGAAATGGTCTATCACGGAAGCAAATCAGACCCCTTCCCCCTGTGGAGAGGTTTAATTAATGGGGTAGACAATATATTAGTTTGTTCATTAAGAATCCTTTTGTGATAGTTGATGTCTATTGATTTCCAGCTGTTCCAAAGCCGTCATCCTACGACCCTTACTGCAAAGATGCAAACATCGTTTCTGTGCCACATGTAAACTTATTGTCATAGGCGCCTTTTTTAGTTTCATTTACAATTTTTGAAAAATTTAGTTTTATTGCGAGAAAGAAACAAGCCTGTGTACCCTTTCTACACAGATAGATAAGCAAATGTTTGTTTAAGCATAGTTCTGATGATGGCATGAGCCGAAATAGCTATCATCTATATCTTAAAAAATTATAATTTTGTAGAACTAAAATACATTACTATTTTTTTCACCGTGTTAGTTTTTTCCTATTTTAATTTTAGACCTCGTGTATATTCTTCATCCATCTATCGATAAATTTTGAAAGTAAGAATTAAAAGTCATATTAATTTTTGGTAGTATAGCTGCGCGTACCCGAAGACGCCACACTGGCGTTCTCGGATCGTAACGTTTGCCTCAAAAATGATGCCAATGTGGCGTCTGCGAACCGTAAAGTGTTAATATTTTCTATCACATATATCTTAATTTACTGTTTACTCTTGCTGAGCATTTTGAATTCTCACAAAGTACTTATCATATAAAAATTTATTGCTGCAGTTTATTATCCTTCTGCTACTGGTAAGCCTTCTAATATATAACTTTTATTCTAATAACAAAGAATTAATGATCATAGTTTTGTGCAGTGGGAAATACAGGAAAACTTCTGATTAAATTAAACCATTTTTTTTATATATCATATTTTTTTCTATTGACTAATTTAAAATTTTTACTTTTTCTAGATTGGAAAAACGTTTGGCTTCGTTGGATATAGAGATTTTGTTTCCAAAGATATTTATCATGCCCTGCCGTATCTCATTCCCATAATAGTGACAACGGAAAAACTCAAACCGATTATACCCGAAATCGCTTCACTAATTTATTGTTCTCCAGGAAAATTCCTTCGAGAAAGATTTGCTTACCTGTATAGTCATATTTATATTTACGAAAACGAAATTATGGCAGAGAAATGTTTCAAGTATATATTAGATGTGATTGGTATATCTCGAGACGTTTTAATCAAAGAACACTTCCGAATAATCTTGACTGAACTGCTGCTGCAGTATTGCTGTGGACCCGAAAAAGTTCTGAAAGCGTGCCGTCAGCTCGCCACCAAAGATCCTGAATACACTCCGAAACCGTCCGGACAGCATTTACCGCTGACTGCTGTCGCAGATTTTATTCAACCGAGATTCTTAGGTGTGCTTGCATATTTCGACAGCAAACTGGTCAATTCAAAAGTCGCCGTGTCCGTAAAAAGGAAAGCTCTCCAAAGTTTTCCTGGTATATTAAATTTAATGGGACCTGTTCACATGACGACGCTGAGATTTAAAATACTCGCGACATTGAGGACGGCCATGTCGATGATGAATGAATTTCCTTTGCTCAATGCGAAGGCGTGGAATGCTTTTGTACACAACGTAGACACTGTAGCCCTTGGACCCATGCTTACTACAATATTCGTTTCTCTGCTACCACTTTTGGCATATAATCCGAAAGAAATAAACGAAATATTGGAATATCTCATTGTAAACAATGAAAATTTGCTCTGCAGTCACATTCCTGATCTTTTCTTCTTGGAAGACACCAATATAAGTGACAAAGTCAAAGCTATCATCAAAAAGCACATCACGAGAATTCAACCATCCTCGTTTATCGAGAAATTAAATTGGTATTTGAAATCGTTGAAGCAAGATACTTCTGAAATAAAAGTTCACACATTGAAGTTTCTAAGAAGGTTAATTAAAACGCACAAAACTGATATAGATAATGCTATTTTTGGAAGTAAAAATATTCATCATTCAATTGTGGAATTGTTCGACACCTTAATTGCTGGTAAGTTTATTATTTTTATGTCCAAATGTCGACACAGGCTGAGCATATTTCTAATGTAACACTTGGATCGATAAGTCCCGGGACTAACTAAGAAAAACACGTTTTTTTGGCAAAATTCGACTTTATTCATCAACATAGTCTCCTCCTTCAAGAGCAACACAATCAGTTCAGCGCTTCTCTAACATTTCAATACCTTTTTTGTAGAACGATTTATCTTTGGCCTCGAAATAAGCGTTCATTTCGGCGATGACTTCCTCGTTGGAGTAGAATCTCTTTCCTTGGAGCATTTTTTTGAGGTCTGCAAACAGGTAGTAGTCGCTGGGGGCCAGATCCGGTGAATATGGTGGGTGTGGAAGCAATTCGAAGCCCAATTCATGCAATTTCGCCATTGTAGCGAGCGACTTGTGACACGGCGCATTGTCTTTTTCATTTGGAGCCGTTTCTCACCGATTTCGTTCTTCAAACGCATCAATTGGACAATGTAACGTTCGCTATTGATGGTCTTACCTTTTTCTTTTTTTTATCTTAGTCGATGAACAAAACTCCATGAGCATCCCAAAATACTGAGGCCATAACCTTACCGGTCCACATTTGCGTTTTTGGCCACTTTGGACGCTTCTCACCGACTGCAGTCCACTCGGCTGACGACCGCTTTGACTCTGGAGTGTAGTGAAGGATCCAGGTTTCGTCCATTGTCACATACCGACGCAAAAAATCCGGTTTGTTTCGGCGAAACAGCTTCAAACAGCGCTCAGAATCAACGACACGTTGTTGTTTTTGATCCACTGTGAGCAAACGCGGCACCCACTTTGACAACAGCTTCCTCATAGACAAATGTTCATGCAAAATAGTGTACACACTGCCGTATGATATCTTTAAGGTGTCAGCTATCTCAGGCAATTTTAATTTACGGTTTTCGAAAACGATTTGGTGGACTTTTTGATGATTTCCGGGGTAATTGCCTCATTTGGCCGGCCAGAGCGTTCAGCATCTTCAGTGTCTGTACGACCACGTTTAAACTCAGCATACCACCGACAAATGGTTGTTTTTGATGGAGCAGATTCCCTGTAGCACTTTTCAAGCCATTGCTGAGCTTGCACTGTGTTTTTTTCATCAAAAAACAATGATAAATCAACACACGAAATTGTTTCGAATCCATTATTCTGAGAATATCAAGACGAGCGTCACTTAAATCACTGTAACTCATGGACCAAACATCAGAATGTCATGAAATTTTGACAGGTATCTTTTGAAGGTTGGTACTTATAAAAAATCATACGGAACTTTTGTTGGCAACGCCATCTATGTGTCAGTCCCGGGACTTATTGATCCACGTGTTAGATGAACAAAAAAATGAAATCCAAAAGATTTATGAAAAAATTATTGCAAAGGTTGGTGGAGTTTTTATCATTCATCACTATCATAAATGACTGTCAATCTCTTCTTCATGACTGGTTCAAAGTCACTTTTATCACTTGAAATTATTTGTGCCAATTCAATGTTTGAAGTAGAAACATTTACAGCTCGAGGAGATTTGGTAATCCGTTATTAACATTTGCTTCTAATTTCCTGTTAGATCTTTACGGACCTTATAATTGAGTCAAGGTCATATCACGTTGGAAACGAAGGGTCCGTTCAACATTTCAGACATTTTGTGCAAAATGATTACCTAATTTTCTTCCCAATTCAAGTCCTTCGTGGATGATTTTAGCTGTAAATGTAACTGGTTCAAATTCTTTTTCAATCAGTGTAAAAGCGAAAATGTGTAAAACAAGTACCGTGTAAATCGAGGAATAGATGTATGCTTTTGTGATGTATCGTGACTGTTATAACTGACCATAAAACAACATTTTCAGGTTGTATTAATTGAATAAGTGATATTTGAGTTTGAACACATTCTTTCAATTTTGTTGGTTCAAGGGTCACTTCAGCTGCTCTCTAGACAATCTACAAGCTCCAAGTATCTGAAGTGGTTGACTCATTTTTTATTTGCATTCTCCATCGCCATCTATGTGTCAGTCCCGGGACTTGATTGATCCACGTGTTATAAGATAAAAAAAATAAAGGGTACTACATGTGCGAGTTGGGAAGTTGAGTTGGTCATTGAGAATAAAGTTTCAATTTGATAACTTTGGTATATAGACTATGCTAACTGTTTATTTAACGTCAATTCTGTTGCATCCATGTGATAGAATGCCTGAAGATGCTGAAAGGCGAAACCGTACAAAGTTGTAACAATTCAAATTTGATATTGAAATTCCATCAAGCACCTTCAGTCGATATCATAAATTATATCTATTGATATTTCACATATAGGCTGCAGAGACAAAGACAGCAGTCTGAGTGAATGGAGTGCAATATGTTTGGGAGACCTGGGAGCTTTGCAGCCGTCGCTGTTACCGCGCCGCCCGACAACTTTCAAGGATGGCAGCTCATTTGCATTTAGCATCCGCGATTCAAGCTTCATTAAGGCTGCCCTGAACGAGCTGTGCAGAGCTTCTTTGAACGAAAAATACACAAAGGTGAATATTATTTATGTAATTACAAAAAAAAAAATGTTGATTTCAGCATATAGAATATAAAATAAAATTTAATTATCCTTCTGATTATTTTTCATCATATTATATACAATATAATGAAATAAGTGATGAACTAATTATAATTCAATTGGCTTCCATCACAAAAATAACTCTTATGTTCTATTCCCGGCTAGCTTACTCTTCCAGTTCTAAGCAATTACTGTAGAATCTCGATTATCCGGACTAAATGGGGGTGAAGACAGTCCGGATAAGGTCAAATTCGGATAATCAAAAAAAAATCATAATTGGCAGTAAGGAAAAGTGTATTCAGTATTGATCATTTTTATTTCTTTAGATAAATAAATAACTTTGATACTATTTGTATTGAAGAAATCAGTTATTAAGTTGTCCTGAATTGCACTCTTCTTGACTCTCAAACCACTTCATGGCGACGTCGAAACACTGAAATGTTTCAGAATGTGTAGGACCAATGTCTCCCCTCTCACAAATCTCTTTTTCGTCTTCTTAATCTTGTTAATCTGAGGCAGAAATTTCTTTAATTATTTTCTCAATATCCAAAATTTGGAATCGAGGATTGATTGAATAAATATTTAAATCGTGATGCATATCAAATTCGGATGGACAGGACTTGTTGGAACAATTGCATAAAAAACAAAAGTAACAATCAAAATGATAAGATTGTACTCCATCATGTTTGTAAACAGTGGGTACAATTTTCCACGTGCATATCAGCAAATTCGTAATATTTTTGTTCGTTTTGACCAATCCAGATAATCGAGGTTACACTGTAGTTTTTTTTTTTTTAATTCTTCTCTGGATTTTCTTTCTTTTCGATTATATAAATTTTTGCTTAAATTTTCTTCAGAATATGGACTGTTATGCCCTGGCAATTCAAGAAATATTGAAGGCTTTTAATATATCCCCCAGCGGGGACAAGAAAGCTCTATGGGATAGTTTTCCAAAAAATTTACAACAAATAATGGCACCATTAGTAAATTCTAGGTGAGTGTCTTTGTGAGTGAATTTTTGTTATTCTTCCTATATTACATAATGTGTATCACTAGTTGTCCTTGCTATATTTTTTTATTTTTAATATTATGTTTCTGTTGTCTGTCGGTCAACAGAATCATTTGAAAAAAATATCTCAATTGATTTTTAACTTCAAATTGAATTTTGGAAAAATAGACCTATTCATAGTTATTTTCTGTCTTAAGAAAAGATTCACATATGAATATTAACGCGTTAACGCCAGGGGACACGGAAGCCACGTAATCGATGAACTTTGTGTTGAAGCGGGGAACGTAGATTCGGTGTGATACATTGTTGCTCACGTTTATTATTTATAACATTTTGAATATATTTTTTTTATCAAATTTTTTTTTTCAGAGTATAACTGTCGATTCTAAATATAACACTTTATCTGTCTTTATAATTTATGGCTCTACCTTTTACTGGGGTCTTTAGAAATCGGAGATGAATAATTCTTTTTTTTTTGAAATATGGGTATCCCCATGTGGCGGCATATGGATACCATTCCAACTATCAATGGTCACATGCTATTGAAATGTTTGTAAAATAATTTAAACAATAATAATACATAAACTGCATGTATTTTTCGAAAAAATTAAACATAACAAAATACATATATTATTATTGTTATATGATATAATCGTATATCGATTATAACGAATGTATGTTTATAATACATTCACATTGACCCCAGGAGGCATTTTGCAGCGATTTGGTCCCGGCGTTAACGTGTAACTGCTGAAAATTGTTTGATTGTAAAAATTTCTTATTGCTGTTTCAATTTATTTGTCGTAGGTATACTTTGGCATTTCCAACAAATCCCAAAAAAGTTCACCCTGTTTATGGATCGAACTTGGCGGCCACATTTAACGAATGGACATTTAAGTGAGTAGTATAGTTATACATCTCTCAAAATTATTAACTTAACTATCTGAATACATTACCATATCTCCTACAGAAGCTAACATAAAATATTTTATTATATTTTCAATAAATATACATTGCGTCAAATTCCCGCAATTTAATTTATCTTGCTATGAGGACAAATATTTTTTTTATTTCTTCAACTAAATAATCTCTTGTTACAATGATAACAAGATTTTCTATGAAAATTGTGCCATGTACCCCCCACAATCACATAGGCCCTTTTTAACTCGATCGATTTGGCTGTTTTTCATAAAAATTAAATCTGTCCGCGATGCTATTTTTCGAAATGTTTTCTTTCCATATAGAGTTATAAATAGAGGAATAAAAATAATTGGGTTGGCTTTTATGGAAGCCAGATGCATGAGGAATGTTTTACAACATTAAAAAACACAAAGAAATGTCCTATGTTATCGCAATCATCTTAACAAATATATCTCTAACAAATAACTCATTTATAATCGCCAATGCAATTACAAATCGAAGCCACGAATCAATGACGAATGAGTAAGCGCCATTAATGTCACGTGTGATGGAGTGTCATTATTGTGGAGCCGTGAAGATTGGTGCGAAGTTTAAAACTGATTTGCGACTCCGGCGGAGATCGCGATAAATTTAAACAGTTCAAAAAATCGATGTTTTAAACATTTAAACCTAATACTTTTGACAAGTGTATGGAGGTGGCAGTAGCAGGACAAATTAGGCAATATTTTGAAAGCAAATTCGACGATTGAAAGTTCGCATCGCAGAGTCTGTGACGCTCACACACTGGTCTCGCACCTTGCTGTCGCTGTCCCTGCAATGTTAACATAGTAAGAGTTAAATCCACAATCATATTCGAACAATTGAACTTGCCACATACTTGACTTGAAAGGCCATGAAATTCTTTCTGTAATGATTTAAAAAGAGGATGCTCAGGAATTGGCTGGAGACTGAGAAACCTAGAGGGGCTTCACTTGGGAAATTAAATATGACTTAGGAAGTTAAAATTGTCTAAAACTGTGTGTTGATTGATATTGAGAAACAGGAAAAACAAGCAGAACTATGTGCTATTGACATACATTGAAAATCATTTGTTGTGTTCTCGATTACAGCTGGTCATATCAACTCATCCCGCTTATTGATATGGAGTCCATACAGGAAGTGTTGCGGATGGTTCGTCCCAGCTTGAAACGAGATTTGCGAACTTGCCTGTTATTTTTACCTTACATTGTTCTTCACGCGATCGTATCAAATGGAAGTGATACTCTTACCATGATCAAAGAAGAAATCTTAGCTGTTATCGGTATATAATTTTCCATTGATTGTTAGAAAATGAATAGATAAAAACATAAAAGCAATATCTTTACAAGCGTTCAGAATCTAATCCCATTCACTTACCCTTAATCAGGTATTATAATTCTCAACTTAAAACTCTCCAAAGAACCCAATAGCTTATCTCTGTGATCTTCAGTATTTTATTCAATAATTGAAGACATCACGCTAATAACGCTGAATAGAACATTATGGTGATTTTACATTAACCGAATAAAACTGTTTTACTTGACAGTGATATTCTACCACATGGCGTAATTTAACATGCCATAACTCCGTAGAACTTCGAACCGCTGTCTATATTAATATGAACGTAATGTGATTTGAATTAATGTGGCATACTCAACTCAACACAGCCCAAAGTATACTCTACAGAGCCATTCGGGTTACTTCTTTACTTATTATTTTTTTCATTCACAATCTTCATATCTTTATTTTCAGGTCTAGACTCGTTTGGCAGTGCAACAAAATCTAAAGTGGAAATACCGAAGTACAAAATACTGAGAAGTATGAATCTCACACCCATTATAACGCCAGTGGTTCTTGAAGAGGGCACGCAGGTATTTTATTATGTATTAACCATTTTTTGCAGTATAATTTTAGTTTACGATAATGAAGCGTTCTTATGAACATGAGCATAAAGGTTAAAAATACCTTGTTGTTAATAACTGTTGGTAGATGAAATGTTAGTAGCTATTTTAATTATTATATGATGATTAAATTAACGAAAATTTAGCATTGTATACTGTTTAGAAGAGAAAGACAATTTATCATCTCACTCATTTTAGTATCATAACTTTTATGAGTAATTTGAATATGCGATTGTGTTAAGATTTTCCTATGACACTGAATAGTGATATCAATTTTCAGCTGTTTGTCATACAAATTAGATTTGTCCTTTGTTTTCATATAGAGTTATAAATATAGCAATAAAAAATAATTGGGTTAACTTTGTGGAAACCAGATGCATTAGGAATGTTTCACCACATTAAAAAACGCAAAGAAATGTCCTATGTTGTCACAATCACTCTAACCCTTTCTATGCCCGAAGTTTTAGTATGGCCAGATACGGAGGACCGCGATTTAATTTGAAATAATAAAAACTAATCAATATATATATTTTTGGCAATATATTACATATAAATATGTCAACTGTAAGTATAACACTATGATCCTAAGAGATGTCGCTGTGTGGTTGATATTAGTTGAGTTTTAGTATGTCTTAAGTGGACCGTATATGTATGCGGATTTTTTATTGCCAGCACTGCGCTCACGGAATTATAGGCCGCATTTACACGAGATCCGGTTAACAGATGTATCCCTATCAAATAATTCACTCATAAATCACCATTACTGTGACGTATCGAAGCCACCAATCAAACTTAAATGAACAAGCACCAATACCGTCACGTGTCATGGAGTGTCACATTGCGATGCCGTAAGATTGGTGCAAAGTTCAGTGCGAAATTCGGCGCGAAGTTTGACGCATAGCTTCAAACTGATTTGTGACCTGGCGGAGATCGCGATAAATTTAAAGGGTTCGAAAAATCAATGTTTTAAAAATTTTAACCTAATACTTTTGACAAGTGTATGGAGGTGGCAGTAGCAGGACAAATTAGGCGATATTTTGAAACCAAATTCAGTCCTATATGCAAAAGATTGCCTGTATTAGCGACATTTGAAAGTTGACATCGCAGGATTTGCAACGCTTGCACACTGGCCCTGCACCTTGCTGCCGCAGACACTGCGACGTAATGGTATATTATATTTATAGTCTTCATAATATGTTGCCATTATTCGTGATTGTTTTCATTTATTCAGGTGAAATGCAGCAAGATGGTGTATGTAATATTAGACTTCTTGGATCATTGGATTCTAGAATGGCAAAGTGTAAAAAAAAATTCCGGACTGCAGGACAGAAACTATTTGTAAGTGTTTTATTATACATAGTGTTATTCGTTCTTAATTTAACTTTTTAAATATGAATCAGCTTTCGTCTCACTTATGATGTGATCAAAATCTGTCAAATGTGAGTGGGTATGAATTGAAATACTTGAATGAATTATAGGGTTTGTTGTGACATTTACTAATGTGAACACATACAAATACTAAATTGACTTAACTTAGCAACCTCATTTAAATGCTGCATTTTGAATTAATACATAAAGATTTAAAACATCAAATAAAACATGATAACCATGATTCAATATTTAAACTGTGCATAGCTTTGTAGTTTCAAACACCTTTTATTATTAATACTTTGATAAAATAAAAAAATTTCAAAATTACAATCATTGTGTATATTTAATTTAAAAATAAAATTTTAGCTTAGTCCATATGTGAGATGTTATATTTATAAATACATAGTTTAATTGAATTCAGGATCTACAGGAAATTGGCATTTTTATTTTAGGCGGATAAATGCATTTTTGGACGGATTCTGCAAACTGACAATAGCGCAGGGAAATTTTCTATGTGGAGAATTGGAAAGGGCTCTTCAGTATTTGGAAAGATACATGAGTGAGTCATCGGAGAGACTTCAAGAGCAACTAGGTTTTCTCGCAGAAATATATTCTGTTTTGAATGAACCCGATGCTGTAGCAGGTAATATATTATTTCATTTTTCATTCCGATATTTCTGCAGGTAGACCGAATATGATTTTGAAAATGAATTTCTTCCGAATTTCCCCATGAAAATATTATTCTTACATTGATTAATATTTGCTAGGATTTGTATGTTTTTGAATTTTGTCTTGCATTGAACCTGGTTATATGTTGGCTATCTCATTCAATTTGATTTTATCCTCTATTAGTATTATTTCAAAAAATATTAAATAGCACCGTGAAAAAAATAGCAATGTATTTTAGTTCTACAAAATTTTGTAAAAATACATTGCTATTTTTTTCACCGTATTATAATGGAATTCTACCAAGTGAATGCAAATTCAATCAACCATGTTAATACATTCTGTTGTTACTAAATGTCATATTGTGTGTTCTGGCAGCAATGTCCAAGATCCTCTGAGATGATGCGTCTCTGTTTTCGAGCCACGCGTCCAAACCCTACGTTGGCAACACCTTTTCTTCTCCCCTCTCTTCCCTACCCAAGCCACGCCATCCGGGTGACGCCGTTATGTATGTCATTGATGACGTTGTTTTTGAACGCGCCTGAAGTGTTACGCGATCGTCGCTACAAAAACAAAGAGTCCCGTGGGTACGACCAAGGAGCTCTTACAGCTCAGCTGACAGGGAAGACGCCTTACTCGCGGGCCGGCAGTTTGTCATTGAGTGGGGGGGGGGGAAATAAGACGGTACCTCTTACACCCACGGGGCTGTTCAGTCAATCGAAGGAAAGTTCGGAAGAGACTCTTCCCACCAACTTATAACCAAAGACATTATGCAAATAGTGTGTGGGAAGAGGGCCGAACAGATCCAGCACCGCCAAAACCATCCGGGCCAAGGTGAAGGAGGAACACGTCAGGGACAGACTGGCGAAAATCCCCCCCAGGTTGCGGGAAAGGCTGGCGAGACCTAGACCCTCGCCGGAGAATGATAGGTTGCCCTTTCGGGAGCAAGTCCCGACGCCCAGTGTTAGGATAGCCAGCAGTGGTAGACCTTCAGCAAGGTACAACCGAAGGCCCCCCTACAAAAAAAAAAACAGGGAATTGCACAAAAGAAAGAATCTTCGAGGGGGGCGCCGCCCCAGATGACGCCAAACCCTTCAAAGGGGGTTGCCTGTGAAACCTTGTGGAAGTTTGGAAGGCAGAAGGAGCCCCCTTACCCCTTCTGAGGATGTTAGGGGGGGGGGGGCATTCCATTCACACTGAAGCCGCCCTTCTCCCTCAGACACCACAGCTACTGCGGGAATTCCAGACGCAGGTAACGGGCAAGATGCAGGCCCAAGTAACTGTGTTAAAGGAACTGTAAATCTTGGGAGCGGCAGACGGAACGCCCAGCTACCTCTCGAAGTTATTTTTAGTCAGGAAACGGATGGCGGAGAACGACCAATCTTCTACTTGAAGATGTTGAATGGTTTTCTTTTTGGATCCCAGACCTTTCAAGCTGTTCAACCATGGCTGAGTTCCGCAGTCCCTGCAGAGGAACAACTGAATGATAAAGATAGACCTGCATCAGGCATACCTCCATCTTCCTATAGCGAAGCGACATCGGCAACTCCTCCGCCCTGCTTCAGAGACGAGCTGATCCGGTTCACAAGCCTCACCTTCGGTCTATCAGCGGCTCCATGAATGTTCACATTACTGACGAATCGGGTAGCTAAAAAACTTCGGGACTGAGACATTCGGAGGATTACGTACCTGGACGACTTCTTGATTGCAAATCAATCCAAAACAGTCCTAACCTCTCAAGCATTAGAGATCGTAGGGTTTCTAAAAAAGCTAGGTTGGACAGTAAACTTCAAGAAGTCAATCGCTGTACCCTGCCAGAATCTGGAATTCCTCGGGATCGAGTGGGGCACTTACACCAAAAGCATATCCCACGAAAAGTGCACAGCTCTCCGCAACGCAGTGCAAGAGATGACACAGAAGCAGGAATGGCCCCTCAAATCAGCTCAACGCCTGCTAGGCAGACTAAACTTCATATCCTTCACTCCCCGAGGACGGCTGCATTGCAGTCACCTACAACAACACATCCGCCAATTGCGCCATCTGCCGCCTCACCTCAGGGTTGCGATTCTAGGTCCAGCCATAGAGGAGTTGAATTGGTGGGTACAGACAATTGGAGTGGCAACACCCACTGCACAGACCAATTTTTCGCCACTTCCGAACCACGGACGCAGTAGATGCAGGTTGGGGAGCTCAACTGAACGACACCCTCATGTCGGGACAGTGGAAGTGGCAGCATTGGTCATGGCACTCCAATCGGAAGGAGCTGTATGTGGTGATAGCGGCAATCAAACTGCAAGCCGATGATATAAGAGGAGCAGAGGTACTTTTACAGTCGGACAACAGGTTAGTAGTCTTACATATAAACAAAGAAGGAGACACACGGTCGCTAGACCTCTTCTTACTGACACAGGAGATGGTTGCATTGGTCGACAAGTACGGCATCTCCCTAACTGCACAGTACCTACCGGGAATTTACAACGGCACGGCCGACCGTCTATCTCGCGGAACACAAGTTCCCGAGTGGCACATTCCCGGTACAGCAACAGAGCAGATCTTCGATCACAGAGGCACGCCCGAGATCGTCTAAAGAGTCGCGAGTAATTCCCAGGTATGTATCTCACGACAGCTCCGACTGCGGCGCTCTGTATCACAACGCTTTCAGCCGCTTGTGGGACTACGAACTGGTGTGGGTCTTTACCCACCCGAACATGATTCCCCAAGTATTGGCCCACCTGAACACGGCGGGAGGGAGATATCTCCTCGTCGTACCAGACTGGAAGAAACCATTCTGGGGAGCAGATCTTCAGAGGAGAGCGACAGGGCTGCCACACACGATACCCAACTTGGCATCAGTGTGGGTGGGCATGTCAACCGGCCGACCACCTCCAAAATACAAGACCTGTCGCTACATCTGTGGAGGATTTTGGGTGGGAGAGTCTAATTCGCGACAGTCCACCCTGATGATAGCGTACCGATTGGCATGGGTTAGATGGACCACCTGATGCAACCTTAGATCAGTGGTCGCAAATCACCCCATCCGGAACAAGTTACCAGGTACTTAGCTCACCTCTACCTCCAAGAAGGCTTGGCGTACTCCACAATTGGGGTGCACAAGTCAGCCATAACAACCTTCTGCAAACCAGTGGGCGGCGTGGACATTAGCGGAAACGCCCTGGTGAGGCGTGTACTCCGAGCCATATCCCTAGCCAGAGTAAAGACCCCGAAAGCCTCTATATGGGAAGTCAGGAGGAAGTCCATCACTTGAAGGCAATCACTCCACCTACATCCAGCCTATATGAAGTGTCTTGTAGGACGGCAACATTGCTACTACTGAAATCGGTTAGACAAGTTCATGAAGTTCAAGACATTGCTCAGATATTCAGACAGCGGGCTTAGAGAGGAACGGGACCAGATAACTCTATGGCCTGCGTTCGGGTCAACTACCCATCAGCAATCAGGTTGGCACATTAGGAAAGGAGACACGCAAAATATAGCCCCAATACATTGGCTTCGCCAACTGGTTAAAGCCTCGGAATGAAGTCGAAAGAAAGGCGGAGACCTCCAAGAACTATTTTTTACAGCTATGGGGCCCGATAAGCCGGCCTCCAGGACAGCCATAGACGAGAGGTAATAACTGGCGAGAGTGATCACATCCGACGGAAGGTCTTATCACTAACCCTTTCCAACCAGTCTAGATGGCCACAAGATCGTACCCGGACCATCAGCTGAAGACTGGTTAAGATATCACATTGATGACATAACTCTTCCCCCACGAGTCACCAGGTGATAACAAACATTCACTCAGAGGATCTTGGACACTGCTGCCAGAACACACAATATAGGAGTTTTACCTACCAATAAAATCATGTTTCCAGCAATGTCCAAGATCCAGGTAACCCCTACCTGGTGCACCTTGAGTGACAATGACATACATAACGGCGTCACCCGGGTGGCGTGGCTTGGGTAGGGAAGAGAGGGGAGAAGAAAAGGTGTTGTCATCTCAGAGGATCTTGGGACATTGCTGGAAACACGATAAGAGTTTTATTGGTAGGTAAAACTCCTATATTTATTATAAACCCGATCCATGCGGCTGTTTTTCATACAAATAAAATTTGTCCGCGTTGCTATTTTCGAAATGTTTTCTTTCTGTATAGATTTATATATAGAGCAATAAAAAAATAATTGGATTGGCTTTTATGGAAGTCAGATGCATTAGGAATGTTTCACAACATAATTTAATACATCCCAAAAATAACAAATAACTCACTCGTAATCACCATTACCATGATGAATCGAAGCCACTAATCAAACTAAAACGAACAAGCTCCATTTCGGTCACGTATCATAGAGTGTCACATTGCGAAGCCGCGAGATTGGTGCGAAGTTCAGTGCGAAGTTCGGCATGAAGTTTGGCGCAAAGCTTAAAACTGATTTGTGACTGGCACTTCCGCCATGATAAATTTAAAAGGTTCGAAAAATCAATGTTTTAAACATTTAAACCTAATACTTTTGACAAGTGTATGGAGATGGCAGTCGCAGGACAAATTAGGTGATATTTTGAAACCAAATCAGTCCTATATGCAAAAGATTGCCTGTATTACCGACATTTGAAAGCTTGCATCTCAAGGTCTGCGATACTCGTGTGCTGGATCTACACATTGGCGTCACATACCGTGAGACGTTAGCGTAGAAAGGATTATTATTGCAGAGCCCTGCAGATGTTTTTTTTTTACATTTACCAAAAAATCTATATCATATGTATATATGTATTGTACATTAACCGCTCTGCAGGGCCGGCCCGTGGATTTTTGCGCCTGTGTGCGAGGCGCCTCAAAAAACCAAAACTCAAGTAGCAAATAATTTTTATTTATTCAAATACAAACAAGATGAAAAAAAAAATGATAATCTCGAAATGCCATATTTTCCGAGGCCATAGTTAACCTTTTGCACTCGAGGACATTTTCGTATGTGCCTACCAGCAACTTATTTGAAAATTCTGTAAATTTTTGGGCCAATCAGCTATGTTGTCAAAGTCACAGCTGCTAATATTTTCTACATTGTTATTCAAAAAGTCACAATCAAACAACTCAATGTTTGAGATTACATCACTATTTTTGTGATTTTTTAAAGTATTTGATTCAAAGTTAACTAACATTTCACCATACGCTGCTTCAGTTTCATCGGCCATTATAATTTCGCCATCATGTTCATCGTCTGTAATCATTAATTCAACAGCCCCAGGAGTAATATTTTTGTTTTTTTCTTCTATGATAAAACTACATAGAGTTTTCTGACATTTTGAATTTTTAACTTCCTTTCTCGGTTTTGTTTGTTCTGCCAGCCAGTCAGTTTTTTTATCCATATTGTTTTTGGGGTCTGTAAATTCGATAAAAATATTGCAGGAAATGTACCAGTGTATTTTCTATTATACTGCATGTGTTTAGGTACTTTTTACAACAACTTCAGGCGCGAATTTTTTTTATATATTCAGTATATTTTATCGAAAGTTTTTGGTGCCTTCGCGGGTCTATAGTTGTAAATTTATATGCAGTAATCCACGCCTCTTCAGAAAGGCGCGCCTCCCAGTTTGAAAGTCATTGGTTTACTTATAAAATGTTATTAATAATAATTACATTGCATGAATTTTTGGAGCAATCCACCGATTTGCGCCCTGCTGAGTGCCGGCGCCCGTGTGGGCCGCACACACTTAGGGCCGGTCCTGCCGCTCTGCCTCCAGCTAACTTTCCGAAAAATATGCAAAAATGATATACGTGCCTCTGACTTTTAAAGAATAGATATACAAATTACAAAATGTCAAAAAACTGACCGCACACTTTGCCTGCCTGCGAAGGCTTGTAGTCACATATTGTTGAGACACATGGTTATTCCGTGCACTTTGTAGTTTTAAGGTAAATTATTTTTCTCAAGCGCATACGTACAAAGTTTGCATATCACATATGTTCATTGGCATAGGGCAGTTAAAACAAATTGAAAATGGTCAATCAATTTAGAACATGATAATCAGCAGAATTTCCAAATATAACATTTAGATCTATCATATATATATATATAAATCTCATGTCACAATGTTTGTGGTCGAACTCGTCCGAAACGGCTCAACCGATTTTTATGATTTTTTTTAATGTATATTTTTTAGGTATGAGAATAGGTTGTAAAGTATATTTCAGATCACTAGGTGAGGCTCTCATTTTTTAATTGCGATTTTAGTATTTTTGTATGAACAAATTTAACTGTCATTCATATTTCAAACACAATGAAATTATTTATGTTGTTGAATGACATGAATGACAGATGGCGCTGCGTCCACCTTATCAAACTTTAATCCACGCATGTGCAAGACATTCACGAGAAGCGCGCGTTATTTTGATATTTCGTTTGTCATTCGGCATTGGACAAGACAGCAATTGAGCGTGTCATAAATCCACCAAACAGTAAATTTTTCCAATTGTGAAATTTTACCTTTCGGTGCCTTCGCACAAACACTACTGTATTCTGAAATACCACGCTATTTCATATGGAATCAAACAAAAAACGGATGCCCCGCAAGCAAGGCACGCTAATTGTTGCACACCTTGTTCTATTCAAATCAAACACTTTGGGCCGAATATATACAGTCATCCAAGGCAGATTGAGTGCTTCTATCTGCGACTGTTATTGATTAAAGTCACTGGCTCATTGTCATTTCAAAATATACGCAAAGAGAATGGACAATACTATACATCATATAAAGATGCATATCTTGCATTTGACTTGTTCGAAGACGTCAATCACTGGGACAATTTGCTCGCTGAAGCAGCATTGGGCTGTACAGCAAAACAAATTTGTCTATTAATTGCTTTAGTGTTGACTACATGTTTCCTGGGACGAGCACAAAGTTGCAATGACTGACGATATTTTGCATTGATATCGTACACGGTGCAATGATTCAACGATTACATTCAGTGACGCTATATACAATGATGCATTGATTGCTATCGAGGATCTTTGTGTTGTCATTGCCAATTTACCACTCAGTATGAGTTCGCCAAATTGAAGTGCTTCTGATTTAACGGACACCGAAATGAATCGTAAACTGCAGTACGATACTGCAGAAATGGCAGCGATTGTTACTTGCATACTTGTCCCACAACTTACTCATGTACAAAATATCATTCACAACCGAATTATGCTGGCAGTTTCGGCGGAAAAGGTGGATCCTTTCTTTTGGATGCACCAGGTGGATAACTGGTAAAAAAAAAATCATTTCATTAATTCTCGCCGAAATACGAACAAATAATGGCATCGCATTGGCCGTTGCATCATCTGGCATTACAGCGACTTTATCGGATAGAGGCCAAACAGCTCATTCAGTATTTAAGCTGCCACTGATATTTGACAGAGTAAGAAAAATATATTTCTCAGCAAAAATAAAATGTCAAGAGTCATTTTATTCTCTGAAGTGAAGAAAAATATCTTTTGTCAATTCAATTTTGAATGATAATTTAGAAGCTTGTAACTGTTCACCAGACAATAATTTTTTCTTTCTACCTTGACTTTGAAACTTAGGATTATCTTAAATTCTTTCGCACTATAAGTGAAATATAATAATTTATCAAAAAATCACAATCGCCAATAATTTGCAAAAAAACATGTTGAATTGAATGCAGCCCTCCTCCTCCGCCACAATCTGATCATGTCAACAATAAAATAACTTTTTGTTCAAAGACAAATTTCTTTCATGTCATATGACTGTTATTGATTGAACTTTTTTTTTTTTACAACATTTCAGGCATAATGCGCATGAAGCAAAGTGAACCTTCTTTATCGGAACTGATACTGGCACATGAAGTGACAGGACAGCTGCAAGATGCAGCCACCTGCTACGAGAAATGCGCTCAACAAGGGGATATCGACGAAGATAGATTGCAGGTGAAACATTTGCAGTTGGCGGGTTACCAACCATCATTAACACTTGTCTTCTTGATTTTCTGTCCAATATTTCGTCTCCACTATCAATCTATTTGTCTTTTCACCCCTCTTATTTTACCAAAATTCTGTAACTTCACCGAGTAGAACATATGGAACATCGTCAAGTTGGCAAGACAGACAGATGAGATTTGGATCTTATGTCTGATAATATGTGCTGCACCTGTATCTGAACTTGCTTGAAGCTTGAACCAAAGTAACATACTTTCACATTCATAAATAATTTTTTCAATGTTCTCAATATATAACATTTTTTGAGGTGCCTTCATTGAAACATTAAAATCAAATGCCATTGTCGCATGCTTGATTTTTCTGCTAATGGTGTAAGTCATAGTAACACGGTGAAAGAAAAGCAATGTGTTTTAGTTCTACAAAATTATTTTTAAAATATAGTTGATAGCTATTGGCTCACGCCATCGTCATAACTATGCTTGAACGAACATTTGCTTATCTATATATAGCTGTGTAGAAAAGGTACACAATACACGTGAGCGTGAGCTGAAATAGCTATCAATTATATTTTAAAAATAATTTTGTAGAACTAAAATACATTGCTATTTTTTTCACCGTGTTATAATGGAGTTCTACCAAGTGAATGCCAGTTCAATGAATAAGTCATAGTACTTGACAAAGAATTTTTGAAAACTTAGAGATAAGGCAACTTATCATTCAGCGTACTAAAACTATCTGGGTGAATGTCTATGTGCTGCAGATGTCTCTGGAGATAATTTAACCTGCTTGCCTTTAAATACGTACCTGAGTAATAATTTTTCTCAAGACAATTTTAAAAATTGGCCAATAAGAAATTAAATTTTTAGTCCCAAAATTGATTAAATGTCACATACAGTCTTAACTTGATCGATGCGGCTGCTATTCATACAAATTAAATTTGTCTGCGTTACTATTTTTCGAAATGTTTTCTTTCCGTATAGAGTTATAAATAGAGCAATTAAAATAATTGTGTTGGCATTTATAGAAGCCAGATACACAACAAAAATGATTCACAACATAAAAAAACAAAGAAATGTCATTTCTCGTCGCAATCACAGTTATATGCAAAGGATTGCCTGCATTACTGACAGTTGAAGTTCGCTCGCGCACTGGCCACGCACCTTGCCGTTGCAGACCCTGCAACACTAGCGTAGAGGCGTTAAGGGTTTTGGGTCTTCAAAAAAGTTGGGCAAACCTTTTAAAGGCTATTACATTCTATTTAGTTCTTATAATATATTATTATACGCACATTTAACAGAGTATATTATGATCTAATATGTGGTCTATAAATTTAAAATACTCATATATTTGTCTAGAATAGAGAGTTACACTTGTCTGTCTGATTTTTGCAACCCATGAACGTTAAGAAAATATATAGATTAACAATGAATAGGGCTATTTTAATTGATTATTGATGATCTATAATTATTAGGTGTGTTTTGTGTTTTGTTCCCAATAGGGCATGATGGACGTGTACTTAGGACTTGATCAGCCGTACACAGCTTTGCGTCTGCTGCAGGGAGCCAGTGTTGAAGACGCTGAAGAAAAAGCTTTAGCTGCAGAACCGTTCTGGAGACTCGGCATGTTTGATGATCTTGAAAAGCTTCTTGAAGAACCGAGCGTATGATATTTGATTTGATTCTATTTTTAAGATGCATACCATAAGAAGAGTTTAATACATTAGACGGCTCATGGGTTGCATTCTAAATAATATAAATACAGTACAGAATTTTAACTACTTAGAGAGTTTATGATATCGACTGAAAGTGCTTGATGGCATTTCAATATCAAATTTGAATTGTTAAAACTTTGTACGATTCCACATGTTTTGTGATGCAACAAAACTGACAGTTCTGCTGCATCCATGTGATAGAATGCCTGAAGGTGTCAAAAGGCAAAACCCGGGTCGTTAGTCACAAACCATGTGGAATCGTACAAAGTTTTAACAATTCAAATTTCACTTAGAGAGTTTTATTGCAAGTTATTTCAAAGTAAATATCAAAAAGAGTCAAATAGCTTAAAATATATATTTGTTTCCTTTCATCTTTGCAGTGATTTTTTATAGTGTGCCTTATAGTAAATAATTGAACATATTGTGGGACAGACAGTTAACATTATACAATTCAGTAGTCCACAAAAGCCAATACTAGACCTAGTTATCGGTTTGCCCCTATCTGTCAGAATTCAGATACATTTATTGAATCATCAACAGTTAATAACAGAGCTTGGAATTGAAAATATTGGTACATTTAGAAGCCATGAGTAATGTGTAATTGAAAATGTCTCCTTCAATAATTAAGTCCCCCTGAATAGTTTGAACAAAAACATAAATTTGAAATACAGTAGAACCTCAATTATTTGGATTTTCGATTATCCGAATTCGTCAAAATAAACAAAAACTACCTTGTTAGGTTTCATCCAACGACAGATGGGGTGTAAGCGTTGGCCATTGCCTCCTGTCTCTTCGATCTGGTAATCGCAGTGACCTCCCTTTGAGACTGAGTGATGCAAGAAGCTCTCTCATTAGACGGCTGGCTGGTGCAGGAGGAGGCAGTGGATCTTCAGAGAGCGTCTGGGACTACACGCACGCTTACAATTCAGTTTTGTCTTTACACATGTTGAGTGAGATTGAACACGCCGAAGAATCTGTTTATAAGTAGGTTTATACCTTGTGTATGTTTTCTATACAGCTATATATAGATAAGCAAATGTACATTTAAACATAGTTGTGACGATGGCGTGAGCCGAAATAGCTATCAACTTTATTCTATAAAAAAAATTGTAGAACTGAAATACATTGCTATTTTTTTCACTGTGTTAGTTTGTCATTGTTTGTCATTGTTTGTCATTTTTTTATATCTTTGAGTGTTCTGATCAACGCCTCAAGAGAATGTTTGTGTGCCATGGTACATTCATCCCAGATGATAATTTTGCTTTGTTTCAGCATTGTAGCCAAGGACGATTGTTTTTTTTATGTTGCACACTGCCTCTTGTGTCTGGGTTACTTTGAATATACAGTGGCAGCTTAAATACTGAATGAGCTGTTTTGCCTCCATCTGATAAAGTTGCTGCAATGCCAGATGATGCAACGGCCAATGGGATGCCATTATTTGATTGTGTTACGGCAAGAATTAGCGAAATGTGAAATTTTTTGCCAGTTCCATCTGATGCATCCAAAAAAAGAATCCACCTTGTTCCGCCGAAACTGCCAGTATAATGTGGTCGTGAATGATTTTTTGTTCATGAGTCAGTTGTGGGACAGTAACAATCGCTGCCATTTTTGCAGTATCGTACTGCAGTTGACGATTATTTTGTTGACCATTAAATCAGAAGAACCGTTAGGTTTATGCTTCCTGAATGTTTGTACCTTACGCATAAGTTAAATATTGTTACTAATTTCTCTGCTTTCATATTTTGTATACATAATGTTTCAATTTCATGGTCACATTGTTAGGAACAATGATAATCAACCAATGTTTCAAAACCACTTTGAATAAGTGTAAGAACATTTGAGTTGAGGATTAAATAAACCAAATTCAATGCTTGCATAATAATAACAGCTGTCTAAATAAATAATCATTATCATTTTTTTTCTTTTTAGAATCAAAGCTCTCAACGATGGTAGTTCAGGATGTATAGAAATTATTGAAGATCTGATGCAAGAGTGGAGTTTACGGCTGCGACTAGTAAAATCTTCGGCACGTACTGTTGAACCTGTTTTAAGGTTGCGGAGAATACTTTTAGAGCAATCCAAGGTATAATTTAGTTTAGTTTGTTATGAGAAATTGGAAGTATATATAATATAAGCTGACCCGGCAAACATTGTTCTGCCATATAAATTATTTATAGCGAATATTTTGGTTGTAAAATAAAAAATAAAGAATGTACACCCAGTCCTTTTTTTACGCGAATTCGATTATATGCGATTTTTTCCCCAAATTTGTTTCAAAGAAGAAGTTTATATATAATGCTAGGCATTTACGTTTCATTATTTTTTTTATTAAAAAACATATGTTTATTTTTCAAACTTATTTTGGTAAAGCATTCCATTTCTATAAATACACATACATTTGCCAAATGTTGACAAGTGTATTGGATATTATGCGAATTTATGTTTTAGGGTGTGTAAAGAAATATAATGCAATTGCGTAAAATCATAGGATGTGTGTCTGCTCCAAAACTTGTTTAAACACAATGCATTTATTAAATTCGTTGAATAGCACTTTTCTCGGCCATAAATTTTACCACTTTGAATTATTAAGTTAAATAAATACCCTCCAATGACATCCAAATATTTTAAATGTTAAATAATAAATGCGAACCGAAGATAAAAATATTATTCTTGAAGTAAAAAAACATTTAAAAATTAAATAATTTACATTTGCATGAGTATTTAAAAAAGACAGTTTTAACTTGTGAGTTGTTTGTGTCTGGGTTACTTTGAATATTCAGTGGCAGCTTAAATACTGAATGTTTTGCCTCCATCCGATAAAGTTGCTGCAATGCCAGATGATGCAACGGCCAATGGGATGCCATTATTTGATTGTGTTTCGGCAAGAATTAGCGAAATGTGAAATTTGTTGCCAGTTCCATCTGGTGTATCCAAAAAAGAATCTACCTTATCCCGCCGAAACTGCCAACATAATGCAGTCGTGAATGACTTTTTGTTCATGAGTCAATTGTGGGACATTGCGAGTAACAATCGCTGCCATTTTCACAGTATCGTACTGCAGTTGATGATTATTTTGGTGACCATTAAATCAGAAAAGCTTTGACTTGGTGAACTCATACTGAAATGACTGAGTGGTAAATTGGCAATGACAACGTAAAGATCCTGTATAAAATGTCCTGTGGGTCATGTTTATCCGTTTACATTGGACAGACAGGTAGGAGTATATCTACTTGAGCTAACGAACATATAAGATCATTCAATAGTAAAAAAATAGATTCACAATTCGCTAATCACGTTATAAAGGAATCACATAATATAAATTCAAACTCAGCGCCTAAGTGTTTGCATCTTTGCAGTAAGGGTCGTAGGATGACCGCTTTGGAGCAGCTGGAAATCAATAGACATCAACTATCACAAGGGATTCTTAACGAACAAACTAATATATTGTCTAGTCCATTAATTAAACCGCTCCACCGGAGGAAGGGGTCTGATTTGCTTCCATAATAGACCATTTCCGTGCCACATATAAACTTATTGTCATAGCCGCATGTTTTAGTTTCATTTACAATTTTTGAAAAATTTAGTTTTATTGCGAGAAAGAAACAAGCTAGGCCGTTAAAACAGGAGAGAAGATGTATTGTATACCTTTTCTACACAGCTATATATAGATAAGTAAATGTTAGTTTTAAGCATAGTTCTGACGACGGCGTGAGTCGAAATAGCTATCAACTATATTTTTTAAAAATAATTTTGTAGAACTAAAATACATTGCTATTTTTTTCACCGTATTATAATGAAGTTCTACCAAGTGAATGCCAATTCTATCAATAAACGTAAAGATCCTCGATAGCAATCAATGCTTTATTGTACAAAGCATCGCGAATGTAATCATTAGACCGTTGCACAGTGCACGAATTAGATGCAATATATCATCAGTCATTGAATCTTTGTGATCGTCCCGGGAAACATGTAGTTGTCGCTACGGTGAACAGTAGATGAATTTGTGTTGTTGTACAGCCCAATGCTACTTTAGCAAGCATATTGTACCAATGATTGTTGTCTTTGAGCAAGCCGAGTGCAAGGCATGCTTCTTCGAATGTTGTCCATTCACTTTGGGTATATCTTGAAATGACAATTATTTTTATTGAACATTCAACAACAGTCTCAGATAGAAGCAATCAATCTATCTTGGTTTGCCTGTATATACTCGGCCCGTGTTTGATTTGATTAGGCTGGGACACGCTACAATTGGTGTGCCTTGCTTGCGGGATATCCGTTTTTTGTTTGATTCCATATGAAATAGCGTGGTATTTCAGAATACAGTAGTGTTCCTGCAAAGGCACTGAATGTATCCGCACGATTACACAATTCGAAAAATTCGGTGAGTGTATTCTTTGGTGGATTTATGGCACGCTCAATCGCTGTCTCGTTGGTGAAAAATACGTGCAGGCCATTTTCAAGATGGACGGCTAAATGATTAACGGCTGGGTCCCATTCATGAATTGGGAAACCAAAGATACGTCAGACAGCTTCGTTGGAGCTGATGTACTGGCCAATTTGGTAGTGCATTATTTCGTCATTGTCATTCAACCGAGGAGCATTCTCATCGCTATTTTGAATTTGAAACACAGCTATAGTTGATGCCTTTATTAACATACTTGCAAATGTATTTGATGGCCTTCACCGAACTGATAATATGAGCGTTGAATGTTTTGCTCAGCAGAGGCGAATATGATACCACTCAATGATTTTTATTAGGATTGATGACAATAGCGTGATTGTCGCTTTGCAATTCGTGCATGTGTGATTTGAATAAATTCAAAAATTTGTTGTGCTCGTTCAATAGTGTCCAGTTTGCTGACAATGTGCCTGGTATTAGACGAATTGAGGTTATTGTAGCCGCAACATGCATCCACACAATTGATGTCTTCACCGCCCATGAAGTAGATTTGTAAAAATTTATGTAGATCGTTTGGCATTAGCAGCAATGAACCTACTTTGTGGTACACTTGGCCTTTGATTTTGAACATTGGATGGAATTGTTGACCATTTGCCGCAGTATTGTGAATTATTTCTGTTGCTCTGAACGAAATAATTTGAAAGTATGAATTGAATGTGTGAATGGACTTCAGAAACAGGTTTGAATCTGTATTTGTGCCTATAAGCAAGCCGTTCAATGGTTCTGGCGGTGTCTCAATTTCTGGTAGTTGCACTTTTCCTGATGTGCAATACATCCCGGCTGACTCATGTTTGAATTTGAGCGCAAGACAATGGAGACATTCTTTGTCCAAAGCACCAATGAGTGCTTTCGGATGGGCGGAATATTCAATATCTGATTCATACTTGAATGCAAGACGAAGAAACGAAGCTGATGTAAATGCTCGATGTACTTGCTGGCGTTATCGGTCATTTGTTCTGCGTGTCAACTACGAATCGGCACCCTTGTCTACACTCCAATTGTCGTTTTTGATTTCGTTCAGCTTGTTTCTTTTGTGATTGAGATGCACGCAATTGCGACATGTTCACATGAACATTTTCGTTATCTTGTTGGATTTGGAGTTGGATCGTCTGTTCTTTCCGGACTACTATTTTGCATGTTTGTTGCTTTATTCGTTCGAGGGTACAGATGGGCCCCCTTGCGTCATGCTGGTATTGTTCGCTGTAATACATGCAGACAAATAGATAAAATAAAATAAATCGTACAAAATTTTGCACCTGCTGCGTTGTGATATATAATAAATTCCGAATGAAATCTCAAAATGACGCGACGCATTCTCGTGAATGATTTGTGCATGCGTGGGTGAAAGTTAGATGAGGCGGATGCAGCGCCATCTGTCATTCAACAATGTAAATAATTTTGTTCTGTTTGAAATACGAACAACGGTTAAATTTGTTCATACAAAAATACTAAAATTGCGATTAAAAAATGGTAGCCTCACCTGGTAGAATCAACAATCTCATGACGATAATTCTTATGTCTCATCACTAGATGTTTGATATTAGGTATCCTTTAAATAAAAGAAGACACATTTATAATTTGATTACTTGACTTAAATTTGTTGAAAACCCCATTTCAATAACGACAACTAGTTAGCAAGATCGTTAATGAAAATCTTTTGCTTGCCTATTGGTAAGTAGATTCCTGTTAATAATAATTGTAATATATTATATATACAATGCTAACTGTTTTACGTCAGTTCTGTTGCATCCGTGCGATGGAATACCTGAAGATGCCGAAGGGCGAAACCCGGGTCGTTTGTGATAAGACATATGGAATCGTACAATGTTGTAACAATTCAAATTTAATTTTTATATAAATATATATATAGATAGATAAAGATAATAATTCACACCATAGTCTTCACTTACTAATGAAATATAATATTATTGTCAATCTATCCAGGAACTGTTGAATGAATCTCATCCTCAGACTGCGGCTCTCTTTGATGCTCATATTGGAAAAACATGGCTTCAGAGCTCCAAGTTTGCCAGGAAAGCTTCTATATTTCAACAGGTAACAAATACAGAATATTTTTAGATTTCTATTAGTTTTCAGAGTACCAAGTTATTTGTTTCCTCTGTTTATGTGTACTGACTGTTGTTGGATGGTCAACGTTGCCTTCTTCTGTTCTCATTTCCATAATTTTAAGTCCATGTAGTGAAACAAAAATAAATTCATGAATTTTTATTCAATGATATGAAGTATGTTGTTACACCATCTTTATATAAACATTAGTATTTATTTTCCTTACTGGTTACCCTTGTAAATAGCAAAGTTGACCTTATGGTGATACGTTAAGTGTTGTTACTGTAGAGCATTTAGGAAAAAAGATTTTTGTACACAAATTTTTACATGTATTTTCTGCTATATATAGTAGAGATTCTCTTCGACAGAAGAAATTGAGCAGCTGAATAACTAGCAGTTCTCTTAGAAGTACTCTGGTTAAAATGTTCTTTTGGAAGTCTATATGCTATCATATTGGAAGTGGTTACAAAGAAAAAACCTTGAAATAATTAATATAACTGTGCATATGAACATGAAATCACACAGTAGGAGTAGCAAGTCTTGACTGTACATTGAAGCAACAGTAATTTTCTTTTAATCTTTTCCACGCTAACGCCCCAACGTATGAAACGGCAATGTGCTAGGTCTGTACGCGATCGCCCCAGACGTTGGGACGCGAACATTCAAACATCGGTAACGCAGGCAATCTTTTGCATATAGGACTGATTTTGGTTTTAAAATATCGTCCAATTCGTCCTGATACTACCACCTCCATAAAATTGTCAAAGGTATTAGGTTTAAATGCTTAAAACATCTATTTTTCGAACCCTTAAAATTTATTCCAATCCCGCCAAATCAGTTTGAAACAGCATGCTGAACTTGCGTCTAACTTCGCATTGAACTTTGCACCAATCGCGCGGCATTGCAATGTGACACTCCATGACACGTGACAGTAATGGTTCTTGTTCCTTTGAGTTTGATTGGTTGCCTCGTTACGTCACGGTAATGGCAATTTACGAGTTAGTTATTTGTTAGGGATATTTTTGTTAAGGTGATTGTGACAACATAGGACATTTCTTTGTGTTTTTTAATGTTCTGAAACATTCCTAATGCATCTAGCTTCCATAAAAACCAACCCAATTATTTTTTATTGCTGTATTTATAGCTATGTGTGGAAAGAGAACATTTTGAAAAATAACAACACGGACAGATTTTGTTTGTATGAAAAACTATCACACCGATCGCGTTAAAGAAGGATATAATATCCCAATGATAACTATTAAAATGGCTCCTTCAACCCTGATAGTGAATTCGTAAGCCACTACCTTTTTTTTCAGGCCTATATATACATTTTGAACGGTGAGAAATGTAGTCCCAAAGAACTGTTTATTGAAAAAGCGAAACTGCACTGGATGAGGGGTCAGCAGGAATCAGCATTTTACACTCTGAAAAGAGGCCTAGAAGAACATTTTCCCGACTTGGCAGACCTTTCTGAAAGTGATAGGTTAGTGCTATAATTCTTATGAAGATATTATAAGGTTCCTATTCCAATTTTTAGGGTAATTTCCCCCACTCCTGTAAAAAGTTTAAATGTCAAATGTTTCAAAATTTGTATCTCGATTGCGCCCTTTCACTCTCATTACAATTTTTAACTATTATCTGGTTTCAGAAAATTGTGCGCAAAAGCAAAACTTTTGACTGCCGTTTACAACGAAGAGACAGTGAATGTAGACATGGATGTTAATATTCTTCACTACAAAGAAGCTGTGGAAGTGTATCGTCAGTGGGAAAAGAGTTTGGTATGTTTTGTACAAATAATATCTTATAAATATCTTGATGCACACTAGTAATAATCTATATACTTGATAATTGACTTATTTCCTGTATGCACCTGTATACGATTGTGATTTAATGCTCGTGATTCAAAATAAAGCATTCACTTCATGATATGAACTTATGTTTAAGGTTGACACTTAATAAATATCTTAACCCAATCGACACGACAGTTTTTCATACAAACAAAATCTGTCCACGTTGCTATTTTTCAAAATGTTCTCTTTCCACATAGAGCTATAAATACACCAATAAAATTAATTGGGTTGGCTTTTATGGAAGCTAAATGTATTAGGAATGTTTCACAACATTAAAAACACAAAGAAATGTCCTATGTTGTCACTTTAGCAAATATATCCCTAACAAATAACTAACTCATAAATTGCCATTACCGTGACGTAACGAGGCAACCAATCAAACTCAAATGAACAAGGCCATTACTGTCACGTGTCATGGAGTGTCACATTGCAATGCCGCGCGATTTGTGCAAAGTTCAGTGGGAAATTGGATGCGAGTTTAGCACGCAGTTTCAAACTGATTTGGCGGGATGCGAATAAATTTGAAGGGTTCGAAAAATCGATGTTTTAGGCATTTAAACCTAATACTTTTGACAATTTTATGGAGGTAGTAGTATCAGGACAAATTGGGCAATATTTTAAAACCAAAATCAGTCCTATATGCATAAGATTGCCTGCTTTACCGATGTTTGAATGTTCGCGTCCCAACGTCTGGGGCGCTCACGTACAGGCCTTGCACATTGCCGTCCCATACGTTGAAGAGATTAAGAGAATTTATTGTCATATCTTTATGGAAGTAAATCTACACATTCACATTTGATTTACTTTGGAGATGAGGTTAAAGACTGAGTAAGATTAATTAAACTATCCATGTTTAAAATTTCATTTTAAACCATTCATGAAAAGAATCGGACAGTTTTGTTTTTGCCTAAAATATTTAAGCAGCATTCGTAATGGATATTTCTTTTTTATTTTCCCCACACAAGACAGATTTTTTATTTACATAGCCACTATATTTAACTCTTTCTACGCTAATATCGCAGGGTCTGCGACAGCAAGGTGCGGGGCTAGTGCGCAAGCATCGCAGACCTTTCAATCGTCGGTAATGCAGAGAATCTTTTGCATATAGAACTGATTTTGGTTTCAAAATATCGCCTATTTATCCAGCTAATGCCATCTCCATACACTTAGGTTTAAAATGTTAAAAACATTGATTTTTCGAACCCTTTAAATTTATCACGATCTCCGACAGCCACAAATCAGTTTTAAACTTCACACCAATCTTCGCGGCTTAGCAATAACGACACTCCATGACACTTGACAGAAATGGCGCTTGCTTATTCGTGTTTGATTCGTGGCTTCGATTCATCATAGCGATGGCGATTACAAGTGAGTTATTTGTTAACGTGATTAAGACAACATGGGACATTTCATTGTGTTTTTTAATATCGTGAAACATTCCGCATGCATCTGGCTTCCATAAAAGCCAACCCAATTATATTTTATTGCTCTATTTATAACTATATGGAAAGACAACATTTCGAAAAATAGCAACATGGACAGATTTAATTTGTATGAAAAACAGCTGCATCGATCGGGTTAAACAAGTATTATTTTCTTTTCAACAATCTTCATCATAAACTAAACATCGAACAGGAAATTTTAAGGAAAAAACATTAAAGAACTTTTTATTTAAAGATATTTCCCAATGTACTTCCCCAAATGTTATTTTCATAATAATATCAAAATGTATTATAAAAATCTTTGATTGTATACATTTCGTTAACTGTAGGTGTGTTTAGCATCATACTATGAAAAAGTGTATGCTGCATTAACCCCCGAGGAAAAAACTGGACCTGCCGGCGGAAACGCACGTGCCCGAGCTGTCGATTGTTACGGCAGAGCAATGCAGTATGGACAGAAACTTCTCTACCAAAGCATGCCTAGAATGTTATCCATATGGTCAGTTAACCAACGTTATGCTTTTGAAATAGAGTAAACATTAACACGTTGGCTGCGTAAACATATTGCACTGTTTCACAGAGGGCCTGAAAAATACCCATTTTTCGAAGCCATAAAAGTTTGTAAAATATTAGGGACAATTATTATATTTCTCCGAATTTGGTCGCCCTCAAGGTCAATTATACAAAAAAAAACATTTGTGCGGCACATGTACTGGCATTGTTTACCCATCAGATTTCGAAACATTTGCAGTGTTTATTGATGTTGCGCCATCTGTAATACCCTAAAGGCACATTCACACTAACATATTTTTGGTTTATCTTTTTTTATTTTATTTTGAAGGGAATTTTATCCTTCCCTTTTTACTCCAGGTTTTGATTTACAGTGATTTATTCACCTTCAAGTGTTGTTGATAATAATTTTTTTTATCGGAAAAATACACTTTGATATGAAAGCAGTTGAAAAGTAATTTACACTCTCACAATATACTGCAATAAATATATGATATTACTTTGAAATAACATTTGAATGTTAGATTCACATTTATTCGTGATATAGTCGAAAACAGAGTTCTAAGCACAAGCCGGGTTTATTTGGGCAATCGGGACAATTGAACAACGAAAATTTTCATTGTTTGGTGGTCAAGTTGAAGAGGTAGTTTTTTTCCAGTAGTCACTTAGACGATTCAATCGTATCGTTTCTGCATGAAACACAAGTCCCAACCATAGCTTAAAATCGTCTATCGTTATGTTTTTCCATTGCGTGATTTGACTTTTATTGCCGTCTGATTGTGTTAGAATGTCGACTGCATATGCATTTGTCTGGTGCAACGTTTGTTGTTGCAATCGATTGTTAAAATATGTAATCATCACTTTCACTATCCGATTCACTATCCGATTCACTATTCGATTCACTGTCAATGTAATCACATAAAATATTATCAAAATTACTACTGTCACTATCGTAAACAAGATCATCACTTTCTTCTAGTCGTTGCCTTTTTGAACACGATGGCTGATCCATTGGGAGTGGAAGGAAAAATGAAAATTGCAAATATATTAAAACACAAGTGCACTAAAACATAGAACGAAGATTATAAAATTGTAAAAAAATAGGTATGCGGTACTTAGAAAAAAAAGTATGTGCACGTTAATAACAATACACATTTCACAAAATTATAAGAAACAGTGATAAAACAAAACCAATTTACATCTGTCAAAATTATTTCCACAAACTATAGCAAATCATTTGATGTGTTTCGGTAAAATCAATAGTGTGAATGAGCCTTTATGTGATAGTACCAAAGAAATGCCCCGAAACGTCTAAACCGTGGCAGGTACTTACTAATACTAAAAGATCTTTTGTTATATTGAAAACACGGTTTGCGTGACCGACAATTCAGGCATGGACACGGGAGCAGTGTCGTATGCACTGATCGAGTTAACACTGCATTGAATGGGTAAAATCAATGGGATTTCATTGATATTTTTCAAAAATACCCTACTGTTGATTATGTTTTTCACAGTACAGTGTAATATTTTTCATTTTTATTATGTTTCCAGGCTTGATTATGAGTCACAGCCGACAGATGCCAAGAGTCCTACGACGACCTCACTAGTCTCCATTTGTTCAATTATCGACACGTACAGTCAGAAACTTCCCCTTTATTTTTTCCTGACGGCATTTTCACAAATTATTTCAAGAATATGTCACCCTGTAAAAGAAGTGAGTAATGAAATTAATTACCAAGTACTTTTTATTCTAATTACGTACTTTTATTATGCAAGTGATGTTTCAAAAGAAGAAATATATTTCTGTTGATATATTGATTTTAATCATAACTAAAGCAATATGAAAATACTGTAAGACTCATAAGGCTTGTGGAATACCAACATAAAATGTTTTTCTTTATATAAATAAATAGACAGGAACTTCTTCTGTAATGGACCATTTCCGTGCCGTATGTAAACTTATTGATATAGCCGCCTTTTTAGTTTCATTTACAATTGTTAATTTTATTGTGAACAGAAACAAGCTAGGTCGTTAAAACAGGAGAGAAGATGTATTGTGTACCTTTTCTACACAGCTATATATAGATAAGCAAATGTTAGCTTAAGCATTGTTCTGACGATGGCGTGAGCCGAAATAGCTATCAACTATATATAAAAAAATAATTTTGTAGAACTAAAATACATTGCTATTTTTTTTCACCATGTTATAATGGAGTTCTACCCAGTGAATGCCAATTCAATCAATAGACAGGACCAACAAAAGAAGTAATACGCAGCTTCATTTTGACATTCACTGCGTAAAGAGAGTTTTTGGTATTATTATTGACAGTGCTGACGAAAACACACTGACTTACAACACTGACAAAATTTTACCAATCCATACAATGCCGCCATTTTATGTTTTGATGCAAGAAAACGAATGAGTGTCCGGCAAAGATTACAATGACTCAGTATTTCACATTTTTTTCTTGCTGCTTTCTAATAAATGTGTTAACCAATTTTTCTTTCGAAGTAAACATGGTGAATGTTACCTGATACCACATAAGAAAATTTAACTCACAAATTATGAAAGTTTATTGATTGAATTGGCATTTACTTGGTAGAACTCCATTGTAACACAGTGGAAAAAATAGCAATGTATTTTAGTTCTACAAAATTTTATAAGATATCATCATCAGCCGGGGTCGATCCAATGCTGGATGAAGGCCTCCCTCTGCTTCCTCCATTCTTCTCGGTCCTTAGTACTTCGCTGCCACGTATTTCCGCCGAACTTGGTTAGCTCGTCTAACCACCGGGTCTTAGGGCGGCCCTGTGGTCGTTTAACATTTCTTGGGTACCACTGTATGACCGCATTCGTCCAACGGTTGTCTGTTCGTCGTGCTGTGTCCAGCCCATTGCCATTTCATCTGTTTGGCGAAATCTACTACATCACGTACCCTTGTCTGCTCCCTTATCCACTGGTTTCTCTTGCGATCTCTTCTCGTTATGTCCAACATGCATCTTTCCATGCCTCGTTGTGTTACTCTTAATTTTTGGATTTCCTTTGTGTTAAGGGTCCATGTTTCAGATGCATACGTCAGCACTGGTAGTACACATTGGTTGAAGCCTTTTCGCTTTAGGCATAGTGGCAGGTCGCTATTGAAGATAATATTCAGGCGTCCGAATGCACTCCACGCTAGTTTTGATCTGCGGATAACTTCATCGAACATGCCTCCGTTTATAGACATCTGTTGTCCAAGATAAACATAGCTATGTACCCTCTCGATTTCGGCGCCATTTATAAGGATAGCCTTTGGTTGGGCAAAGCAGTTTATCATAACTTTTGTTTTTGTTATGTTCATCTTCAGACCTACAGTTTGGCTTTCGTTCACGAGTTCCTGCATCCTACTCTGAAGATAAGATATATATATATATATAGATAAACATGAGCCACAGGGCATTTTATTAATATCGCTTCTATCAAGCTTATTAATTTTGTCTTTACTATTTTTAAGATGTCTGCCTTAATTATTATTGACTCTGAAAGCGACTAGTTTAGCGTACTAGTACTAGAGATTTAGTTGTTTTTATACAATAATTTAGTTATCGTCGCTATGTCATAACCATTATTAAGGGCTATGCGTTCTATAGTCTGTAGATGTATTTTGTACCTTGTCTAAACAGCTATATATAGATAAGTAAATGAACGTTTAAAAATAGTTCTGACGAAGGCATGAGCCGAAATAGCTATCAACTATATCTTATAAAATTTTGTAGAACTAAAATACATTGCTATTTTTTTCACCGTGCTACTATGAAAGTTTTAAGAGCCATTATTTTTAGACCTGTAAATGAAAGTTTGTGCATCTTTTTTTTTCTGTTGTAGGTTTACGTTCAACTGAAGTCTTTAATAATAAAGCTGATAGTAGCGTTCCCGCAGCATTCCTTGTGGATGATGATGTCTGTCATCAAATCGAGTTACAGCCACCGAATAAAGCGATGCCGGGAGATTATGAATGATCCTCAATTGAAGGAGCCCGGTATGCTCCACCTGATCCATGACTTTGACCAATTGGGAGAGAAGCTCATTGAACTATGCAACAAAGCTATACCCAAAAATGTTCAGGTAATATTACAAAAGTTAAATATTTATTAAGTCATTAGATATGAGTAGAGTTGATCAACATATTGGAAAAAGAATGGCTTGGTAATGAATGTATTTATGGTTGTGATGGGTGTTTTAATCCTTTCCACGCGAACATCTCAAGGTATGAGATGTAAGCTTTCAAATGTCGGTAATACAGGCAATCTTTTACATATAGGACTGAATTTGGTTTCAAAATATCGCCTAATTTGTCCTGCTACGGCCACCTCCGTACACCTGTCAAAAGTATTAGGTTTAAGTGTTTAAAACATCGATTTTTTGAACCATTTAAATTTATCGCGATCTCCGCCAGGTTACAAATCAGTTTGAAACTTCGCGCCTAACTTCGCATTGAGCTTTGCACCAATCCCGCGGCATCACTATGACACGTGACAATAATGGCGCTTGTTCATTTGAGTTTAATTAGTGGCTTCGTTACGTCACGGCAATGGCGGTTATTTGCTAGGGATATATTTGTTCAAATGATTGTAACAACATTGGACATTTCTTTGTGTTTTTTAATATTGTGAAACATTCCTAATGCATCTAGCTTATTATAGTTGGTTGTCCCACCTTCACCCGTTATGTGTATGCAGCCGTTGTGACACGGCCGCCTTCCATAACGCAATACTAATAAAAAGAATCGATTTTACTCCTCATACTCTTGGCCCGATACAGAGCTGCACGGACCGATCGTAAAACCATGCACTATTGTGCTTAAAAGAAGAGAAAAAAAAAAAGAAAAAAAAGAAAATGTGACTTGCTCAGCCACTTGATATTAGGTATCCTGTGTATCTGCGTACTGAAAATCCGCCGTGGCGGAAGAGTTTAATGTGCTACGCGTTGAATCTAAAGACGAATCGAGAATGTCTCGTTCCCCGTATGATCTTGCAAATTTATCGAATGCCTCAAAGTTGGCCTTGGTTGATACTAAGTCAGCGTGGCCTATTGGGCCCGTATGAGGACAGACCACAGCAAACAGCTCTGTTCGTTCGGCCTTCATCTCGGGGCAGTCCCACAGTACGTGATTAGCGTCCTGATGGTTGTGTCCACAAGTGCAGTCCGGCCTTTCAACCAATTTGCCCAGCCCAAATAGTTTGCCGTTGAACTTGCCATGGCCGGTTATGAATTGGCAAGCCCAGTGTCCAGGTGAAAGGCATTTCACTTCGAGCCTCCAAGTTACGTTTGGGAAGAAAAATGCATCTAGCTTCCATAAAGCCACTCCAATTATTTTTTATTGCTCATTTATAACTCTATGTAGAAAGAAAGGACAGATTTAATTTGTATGAAAAACAGCCGCATAGCACAGGTTAATAAAAATTACAAAATAGGGTTGTTATTTAAACAAATATTATGAATGAATAGATAAATATAAATGTGGTTTTAGATGCAAGTGACGTAAAAGAATCCTTTTCTTTGACCCCTCAACCCTCGACCCCTCCCATCCGTTTTTTGACAAACCAATCTTCCGCACTAAGAGTACAAGTGTGCCCTTAGGATCCAACATTTTTGCAAAAATTGCTGATTTAGAACATTGTAGTTCCATTTTTATCTCTTTTTGTTATCTTATAGAGATCGATATGTTAGCCGTATACCATCATACTCCAAAAAATCTCCTCGATCGCTTGAGGAGGGACTTTTGCAAAAAACAATAGCTTGATCCATTGCCACACTTAGCCACTTAAATTTCCAAATTTACGGAAACTAAACTTTAATGATAACTACTTAAGTGTGAAGTTTTGTGTGCTCTTGAAAATAATACTGATTCAAACCAAATAAATAAGCCGCTTAACAGCACCAACAACAGATGGCAGCAACTCAATTTGCAATAAATTCTATGTCACGGAGTTCTGACGATGGCGTGAGCCGAAATAGCTATCAACTATATTTGTTAAAAATAATTTTGTAGAACTAAAATACATTGCTATTTTTTCACCGTGTTATAATGGAGTTCTACCAAGTGAATGCCAATTCAATCAATAAATTCAATGTCATAATGTTGTAAAAATAGTAATGAAATCTTTAATTTAATTACATGGTAAAAACATATAGTTGATAGCTATTTTAGCTCACGCCATCGTCAGAACTATGCTTAAACTAACATTTGCTTATCTATATATAGCTGTGTAGAAAAGGTACACAATGCATCTTCTCTCCTGTTTTAACGACCTAGCTTGTTTCTTGCTAGCAATAAAACTAAAAATTTTAAATAATTGTAAATGAAACTAAAAAAAAAAAAACGACTATATCAATAAGCTTACATATGGCATGGAAATGGTTTATTACGGAAACGAATCGGCCCCCTGTAGTGGATTGAGCAATGGCGACCGACATATTAGTTTGTTCGCTAAGAAATTATTTTTTATTTTTTGATAGCGATGGTAACAAATTTATTATATAAAAAACAACTGGATCTTGCTAGAAAACTCATTTACCCGAACACAATACAAGATAATCGCATCTCTAAATCAATCAATTACCTAGGTAGCATTAGCGAAAAAATTCATTGAGAAATTAAATAGTGAGTATTCGTAGCTTTCAAGGTCAACAACAATTTAGGCAGACATCTTAAAAATAGTAAAGATAAAATTAATAAACTTGACAGAAGCGGTATTTATAAAACGTCCTGTGGCTCATGTTTATCCGTTTATATTGGACAGACAGGTAGAAATATCCACTCGAGCTAAGGAACATGTAAGATCATTCAACAGTAAAAAAACAGATTCACAATTTGCTAATCATGTTATAAAGGAATCGCACAATATAAATTCAAACTCAGCGCCTACGTGCTTGCATCTTTGTAATAAAGGTCGCAAGATGACGACTTAAGAACAGTTGGAAATCAATAGATATCAACTATCACAAAAAATTCTTAATGAACAAACTAATATATAATTTATGATATTGACTGAAGGTGCTTGATGGAATTTCAATATCAAATTTGAATTGTGACAACTTTGTAAGATTCCACATGTTTTGTCACTAACGACCCGGGTTTCACCTTTCGGCATCTTCTATCACACGGATGCAACAGAAATGACGTCAGTTCTGTTGCATCCATGTGATAGAAGATGCCGAAAGGTGAAACCCGGGTCGTTAGTGACAAAACATGTGGAATCTTACAAAGTTGTCACAATTCAAATTTAAACTAATATACGTCTGTCTCCGCTCCTCAAGCCATTACAAAGGGCTGAGTCATTTCCGTAATAGACCATCCCCATCCAATAAACCATTTCCATGCAATATGTAAGCTTATTCATTCACAATTAAAAAATTTTTTTTAGTTTTATTGCTAGCAAGAAATAAGCTAGGTCGTTAAAACAGGAGAGAAGATGTTTTGTGTACCTTTTCTACACAGCTGTATATAGATAAGCAAATGTTCGTTTAAGCATAGTTCTGACGATGGCGTGAGCTATAATAGCGATCAATTATATCTTATAAAAAATTTTGCAGAACTAAAAAAAAAAGAAATTGAAAGATTTTAAATATGTAATCATTCAAGTGTAGAGGGTTTTACCAATTATAAAACATTTTTCTTTATTTTTTCTAGACAACACATATTACTTCTCTGGTTCGATCACTGCCGAAACTTTTAACTTCGGAAAATTTTAGTCAAATAATGATTCCAACTGAAGAATTTGTGAAAATAATGCTACCCTATGATGCAGTTAAAAAGGTAAATATTTCCATTTTTTTGAGAAACGTAGCTATTTTTCGATATTTTTGATGATACTAAATATTCATTTTTAAGACACAATATATGTGCATTTAACCAGGTTCTACTGAACACGTTCACCGCTGAAAAAATGTCTAGCACGGTAAACACATGTTTATGTGTCCAATGTGCTGCATTTATCAGATAGTTTGTAGCAACAGTTACGCTTTGCAATATTTGGTATTGTACAAACTCAAAGTAACTCTTGATATAATTTATGATATCGACTGAAGGTACTTGATGAAATTTCAATATCAAAGTTGAACTGTCATTTGTTTGCGGAACCTGATAAAATTCGTTTTTGTATCCTGTCGGTCGTTAGCGGGACCCGTCTTCTCTCGGGCTTGTATTTCGGCGTGAAACAAAACGCCGCAACTATTTATCATTAGTTCCAAGTCTTTGCTGGATTAGAAGGGTGGAAGTTTGAGGTAATAAACAAAAAAATCAACAATTGGTTGCCTGTATTCATAATTGCATGGCTTCTTTAAATTAGGCACGGCAATACGACAAAGACCTTTTTTTGACAAGTGGCAATAAAACTCATGAGTTATTATAAACCCGAGTGTTCCTATTCGGAGACGCATGTTTCTCGATTTACGTCATTCAGATTTCAAACTTCCAGTGGCTCTAAACTTGCAGGGCTTGCAAGTATATATTATTATATAATTATATAGTAAGAATAAATATATTCTCTTTTACATAAAATGTTTTGAAAATTTAATATTGATGAGATGTAGAGTGCCATTTACATAATTGAGAATAGGTTTTTATATTCAGCTTAGAAATACAGTGAAACCTCGATTTTACGTTTTCCAAGGGACCCTGAAAAAATAACGGTGATTGCGGGAAACGGTGAATGCAGGAAAGCTTCTAATAATAATAAACAAGTAAAAATATTTATTTATTAGTTACTTGTACATACTGTATATAAAATTTATTTTTTAAAAACTTCCTTTATGTTCATTTGCTTCTTTGTTATTTGGCACTTTAATCGGAACAAAGACTTGTTACTAAACTTGTGACTAAAAGTTTGTATCTACAGGAATCATTATTACCATGAATTTTAAACAACTCTACATTTGCATCGTAAACAATAATACGCGTGTGGTGGATTTCAACCCAAAAAATATAACATGCGTCCATTGTGTTACATCTAACATGTACAGCGCATTCCAACGTGTCTACACATAACAAACACCTGCACTCGGCTGTGTCAAACTTGCTTGCCGAGATACGGAGAAATATGCAATAAAAACGGTCAATTGGGATAATATTTAGACGGTTTATCGAGGAAATCGGGGAATCGGGAAACGGTCAATGCGGGATTATTTAACATTGTTCTTATGGGAGTTTGACAGGACTACAAAAAATAAGCGTTCCATCCGGGACAACGTATTATGCGAGAACGGTTGATCGAGGTTCCACTGTATAATGAAATTTATATGTAATCAAAAGCAAACGATTACATTTCGCAACCGAGAATGACAGCAGGGAATAATTCATATAAGCAAAAAAAAAAAAAAATTTATAGTCTCATTATATTAGCATTATAGCACGAATTTTAAAGAGAAAATTTTGGTTTTTCATGTTTCTGGTACATTTTTACGCGATTAAAGTTGTGATCTTTTTACGCGCCTTTTTCTGGAACCAATGTATCGCATAAAAAAAGTACTGGGTGTACATTGCTATTTTTTTCACCGTGTTGTAACAATTCATATTTGATATTGAAATTCCATCAAGCGCCTTCAGCCTATATCATAAAAAAATAATAAATAAAATGTATTTCAGGAACGAGATCCAAAGTTCAGCCCTATTCCAAGTCTTGTTTATATAACGGGTATAGAGGATCTGGTATCAATCTTTCCGTCCCAACAGAATCCCAGAAGAGTAACGCTCAAAGGTCAGTTGCTACAATACTTTCTATTACTCATTTATTTATTATGCTGAAAAAAGCGGTATCAAGTGGTCTTATGAGGTGGGACTCGCCAAATGAATAATTCTTATTGGAAACTACTGAGGTATGGTTGGAAAATTATTTTGAGACTGGCACCGAGAACATTACGAGGAAATATTTTAATCCTATCCATTCGAATGTCTCAAGGTATGAGACGCGAGCTTTCAAACATCGGTAATACAAGCAATCTTTTATATATAGGACTGATTTTGTTTTGAAAATATCGCCTAATTTGTCCTGCTGCGGTCACCTGCATACCATTGTCAAATGTATTAGGTTTAAATGTTTAATACATCGATTTTTTGAACCCTTTTAATTTATCGCGATCTCTGCCACAAATCAGTTTTAAACTTTGTGCCCAACTTTGCACCAATCTCGCGGCTTCGCAGTGTAACACTCCATGCCATGTGATGGTAATGGCGCTTGTTCATTTGTAACTAATAATTGATTTCGACTGCATGCAATCATCAGAACTGTGTGATTCTTAACAGCTCTGATGATTGTTAAAGCCGAATTAGGTGTCAATTCTTATTTTTATTTGTTGATTGAAGACACACTAAGGATGTTCTGAATTGGAGAAACATCAGATTATGATACTTAGAAACAATATAGAAACAAACAATTAATCACTCACCCATTACAGGTTCTGACGGTAAAGGTTACATGATCATGCTAAAACCAAAAGATGATCTCCGTAAAGACTTCAGACTGATGGAGTTCAATGCGGTTGTTAATCGTTATCTGCAAGAGAGTCCAGAGGCCAGAGATCGCAGGCTTTATATTAGAACTTACACTGTGTTACCCCTTAACGAAGAGTGTGGACTCATTCAGTGGATATCTAATCTGGTCGGCTTGAGACCTATTTTGGTTCGCCTTTACAAACAAAACGGTTAGAAAAAAATATTTTATCACTCACTTGTATTGTTTGTTTGCTAATTTAAGTGGCAGCCATTAACCGATTTGCCATTGCAAATAGGGATGAAAATCTGACCAAAAACCCATGACGATATGATATTATGTTCTATCACATAGGTAAAGATATCTTTTGTCGATGACATTAATTTTGAAGAAATATTTTTTAAAAATAATATTTATATATTTTTAATCTATTTATATTATATATTTAAGTGAACTAGTCCTGTAGCTGAGTGGTCAACAGCTTGGACTGTTTTGTTCATTAATTTTTCAATCAGTTATCATGGTTATAAAATATTTAGGTATTAAATAACATTTATATGCCTGATAATTTTCATATTGAACTAAAATACAAACAAGGTTTAGCGGCTGGGTGATTTGACACCTTTGGGCATTAATAGGTTAAATATACTACCTTTTCGATATGTTTTAGGATTGCACACTTCCCATGAACAATTGAAAACTATGATGTGCAACAGTAAAGACCCTTTGGCCAAGAAGCGTAAGATATTTTTGGAACAACTGGTGCCTAAACATCCGCCTATTTTTGGAACCTGGTTTCGGCACACTTTTTCTGATCCTCATGGGTGGTATGTACTCAATTTGGTCAATTTCATATATAATTATAGATATATAATTTCTATTCCTTAATCATTAATCCTTTCCACGCTAAGGTCTCAGGGTCTGTGATGGCAAGGTGTGGGGCCAGTGCGAGAGCGTCACAGATCCTGAGATGCGAACTTTCGATCGTCGATAATGCAGGGAATCTTTTGCATACAGGACTGATTTTGGTTTCAAAATATCACCTAATTTGTCCTGCTATTGCCACTTCCATACACTTGCCAAAAGTATTAGGTTTAAATGTTTAAAACATATTATTTTTCAAACTCTTTAAATTTATCGAGATCTCTGCCAGAGTCACAAATGAGTTTTATACTTCTAACATCTAACTTCACGCTAATCTTCACGACTTCGCAATAATGACACTCAAATGAACAAGCGCCATCAGTATTAACTTCCTAAGCCATATTTAATTTCCCAAGTGAAGCCCCTCTAGGTTTCTCAGTCCCCAGCCAATTCCTGAGCATTCTCTTTTTATGTCATTACGGAAAGTATTTCAAGGTACGGCAAGTTCAATCGTCCGAATATGGTTTTGGATTTACCTCTTTCTACGCTAACGTCGCAGGGACTGCGAAAGCAAAGTGCGGGGCCAGTGTATGAATGTCACAGACTGCAATGCAATTTTTCAATTGTCCGTAATGCAGGCAATCTTTTGCATTTAGGAATAATTTTGATTTCAAAATATCGCCTAATTTGTCCTGCTACTGCCACTTCTATCTTGTCAAAAGTATTATGATTAAATGTTTAAAACATTGATTTTTTAAACCCTTTAAATCAATCGCGATCTCTGTGACAAATCAATTTTAAACTTAGCCCCAAACTTCACACCAATCTCGCGGCTTAGCAATGTGACACTCCATAACACATTACAATAATGGTGCTTGTTCGTTTGAGTTTGATTGGTGGCTTCAATTCGTAACGGTAATGGTGATTACGAGTGAGTTATTTGTTAGGGATATATTCATTGAAGTGATTGTGACAACATAGGACATTTCTTCATGTTTTTTAATGTTATGAAACATTTCTAATGCATCTGGCTTCAATAAAAGCCAACCCAATTATTTTTTTATTGCTCTATTTATAGCTCTATGTATGATAGAAAGAAAAAATTCGAAAATTAGCAACGCGACAAATTTAATTCGTATGAATAACAGCCAAGTGGATCTGGTTAAGAGAAAATCAAATCGTAATGTCATTGTCATGTGGAATTATGAACAACATTTTATTTTTTATAAACTAGTTCTACTGTTTTTCTTTAAGGTACCAAGCTCGGTCGGCTTATATTAGAACGACTGCAGTTATGTCAATGGTTGGATACATACTTGGTAAGTGTTTTATTTTTTGATGAATAATACATTATTTCAAATTTAAATCTTATGTGATGCGAATTACTGAATTATGAGACATCATGAATTTAACATATTTACTCAACCATGAACTGTAATGTCAGTAAGTTTTCTGAATCAAATTTTCTGTGTTTTCAGTTAGATCTAAATAAGTCTTGCTAAGTATACAATTTGCAGATAAATATTTATAAAAGATTTAAAACTGTAATATTAAAAAACTAAGGATTGATACAGTAAGGAACAGTCAGAAGTAATTTGTATGAGTTTATATAATGTTTGTGAAAAACAGAATTTAAAATTGATGAAAGTGGCTGTGTGTATCAAATCATAACCAGAAATTTGTTATTGTGTGTTTTGGCAGCAATGTCCAAGATCTTCTGAGATGATGCGTCTCTGTTATCGAGCCGCGCATCTAAATCCTATTTTGGCAACACTTTTTTCTTCTCCCCTCTCCTTCCTACCCACGCCACGCCATCCGGGTGACGCCGTTATGTACGTCATTGATGACGTTGTTTTTGAATGCGCCTGAAGTGTGTATCGCGATAGTTGCTACGAAAACAAATCCGTAAACATCAACACGTGTTGACTATTTTTAAAGTCACTAAATTAGCATCCGTGCGTAAACCACTGTAGTGTTTCCGAAGTGACGCGGCTTTTTTATATATATTATATATATACATATCGTAATCATGTGTGATGAATTGTTGGCTTCACATGTAGACTCCGCGTCGGAGGACGAAACGAATGCCAGCCAGATGCCAAGCGTGGCGAGTGATCGTTTTGGCAGACTGGAGAGCCAGTTGAACCAGGTGTAAAGTTTCTTGTTTCAATCAAAACAAGATCAACCGCCCGCCACACGACCCGAAAGGATCCCCCTCGAGACGATAGGAGATTCACTTCGCCCCCCAAAGGAAGCTGCCCCGTCCCACAAACTACAACTGAGAGAATTGGTCGGGACTGTGAAGGAGCCGATCATACCCAATGCGGATCCGGCCAGATTATCGATGATGAGCGGCATCCAGCGTTGCGGCACAGCAGATTGGGCCGGGCTCTGTTACTGCGAAACGCAGAAGAAATATGCCACGACGCCGTTGTTCACCGAGCTGGAAGTGAAAGATGAGATCCGTGGGTACGACCAAGGAGCTCTTACAGCTCAGCCGACGGAGAGGACGCTCGCAGCCCTATCAAACACGTTACTGGCACAACAGGAAGCCTTACTCGAGGGCCTGCAGTTCGTCATTGAGTGGGGGGAAAATAAGACGGTTCCTATTACATCCGCGGGGCTGTTTCAGGCGATACAAGGAAAGTTTGGAAGAGACTCTTCCCTCCAACTTATAACCGAAGACATTATACAAATAGTGTGTGGGAAGAGGGCCGAACAGATCCAGCGCCGCCAAAACCACATCCCGGCCAAGGTGAAGGAGGAGCACGTCATGGACAGACTGGCGAAAATCCTGCCCAGCTCGAACTCACTGTTCGGGGCAGAAGAGTTGTCTGCCTACCTAGGGAAGATAGGCGGCTTAGACAGGCTCAATGAGAGATTGCAGGAAAGGCTGACGAGACCTGGACCCTCGTCTGAGAATGACAGGTTGCCCTTTTGGGAGCAGGCAATGTTAGGGGGGCCAGCAATGGTAGCCCTACAGCAAGGTACAACCGAAGACCCCCCCTACAAGAAAGAGGCAAACAAGGATTTGCACAAAAGAAAGAATTTTCGAGGGGGGGGGGCGCCGCCCCAGGTGACGCCACCCCAGATGACGCCAGACCCTTCAAAGGGGGTTGCCTGCGATACTTCGTGGAAGTTTGGAAGGCAGAAGGAGCCCTCTTACCCCTCCTGAGGATGTTAGAGGAGGCGCGCATTCCATTCACCCAGAATCCGCCCCTACTCACTCAGACACCGCAACAACTGCGTGAATTTCAGACGCAGGTAACAGGCAAGATGCAGACCCAAGAAACAGTGTTAAAGGAACTGGAAATCTTGGAAGCAGCAGACGGAACGTCCAGCTACCTCTCGAAGTTAGTCAGGAAACGGGAAGGCAGAGAACGGCCAATCTTCAACCTGAAGAGATTGAATGGCTTTTTGGATCCCAGACCTTTCAGGCTGTTCAACCATGGCCGAGTTCCGCAGTTCCTGCAGAGGAACGACTGGATAATAAAGATAGACCTGCATCAGGCATATCTCCATCTTCCTATAGCGAGGCAACATCGGCAATTCCTCCGCCTTTGCTTCAGAGACGAGCTGCTCCAGTTCACAAGCCTCCCATTCGGCCTATCAGCGGCTCCACGAATGTTCGCGTCACTGACAAATTGGGTAGCCGAAAAACTTTGAGACCGAAACATTCGGATGGTTACGTACCTGGACGACTTCTTGATTGCAAATCAATCCCTAACAGCTATAACCTCGCAAGCATTAGAGATCGTAGGGTTCCTACAAAAGCTAGGTTGGACAGTAAACTTCAGGAAGTCAACCCTTGTACCCTGCCAGAAACTGGAATTCCTAGGGATCGAGTGGGACACTTGCACGAACACCAAGAGCATATCCTACGAAAATGCACAGCTCTCCGCAACACAGTGCAAGAAATGACACAGAAGCAGGAATGGTCCCTCAAGTCAGCTCAACGCCTGCTGGGGAGACTAAACTTCGTGTCCTTCGTCACTCCCCGAGGAAGGCTGCATTGCCGTCACCTACAACGACACAGCTGCCAATTGCGCCATCTACCGCCTTGTTTTATGGTTGGAATCCCAGGTCCAGCCATAGAGGAGTTGAATTGGTGGGTACGGACAATTGTAGTGGCAACGCCAATGCACAAACCAATTTTTCGCCACTTCCTAATAACAGACGCAGCAGATGCAGGTTGGGGAGCTCAATTGAACAACACCTTTATATCGGGACTGTGGAAGAGGCAGCACCGGTCATGGTACTCCAATCGGAAGGAGCTGTATGCAGTGATAACGGCAATCAAACTGCAAGCTAAGGAAATAAGAGGAGCAGAGGTACTGTTACAGACGGATAACAGGCCAGTAGTCGCATATGTAAACAAAGAAAGAGGCACACGGTCTTTAGACCTCCTCTTACTAACACAGAAGATGTTTGCATTGGTCGACAGATACGGTATCTCCCTAACCGCGCAGTACCTACCGGCAATTTACAACGGCACGGCCGAACACGAATCTCGTGGAACACAAGTTTCCGAGTGGCACATTCTCAGTACGGCAACAGAGCAGATCTTCGATCATTGGGGTACGCCAGAGATCGACCTCTTCGCGTCAAAAGAGTCGCGAGTAGTTCCCAGATATGTATCTCGCGACAGTTCCGACTGTTGCGCTCTGTATCACGATGCTTTCAGCCGCTTGTGGGACTACGAACTGGCGTGGGTCTTTCCCCCCCCCGAACATGATTCCCCAAGTATTGGCCCATCTGAACACAGCGAGAGGGAGATATCTCCTCGTTGTACCAGACTGGAAGAAACCATTCTGGAGAGCGACAGGGCTGCCACGCATGATACCCAACTTGGCATCAGTGCTGGTGGACATGTCAACCGACCGACCACCTCCAAGGTTACAAGACCTGTCGCTCCATCTGTGGAGGGTTTCGGGTGGGAGAGTTTAATTTGCGAGTGGAGCCCTGAAGAAAGAGGGCTGCTAGCATCAGGGTGGTGCCAGTCCACCCTGAACACGTACCAATTGGCATGGGTTAGATGAACCACCTGGTGCAACCTTAGATCAGTGGTCACAAATCAGCCCCATCCGGAACAAGTTGCCAGGTACCTAGCTCACCTATACCTCCGAGAAGGCTTGGCATACTCGACAATTCTGGTGCACAAGTCAGCCATAACAACCTTCTGCAAACCAGTGGGCGGAGTAGACATTAGCGGAAACTCCCTGGTGAGGCGTGTACTCCGAGCCATATCCCTAGCCAGAGTAAAGACCCCGAAAGCCCCTATATGAGATGTCAGGAGAGTGGTCCGTGATTTGAAGGCAACCACTCCACCTACATCCAGCCTATATGAAGTGTCTCGTAGGTCAGCAACATTGCTCCTACTGACGTCGGGTAGACAAGTTCATGATTTGACATTGCTCAGATATTCAGACAGCGAGTTTAGAGAGGAACGGGACCAGATAACTCTATGGCCTGCATTCGGGTCTAAGGCGGACTCGGCTACCCATCAGCAATCGGGCTGGCACATTAGGAAAGGAGTCACGCAAAATATAGACCCAATATATTGGCTTCGCCAACTCGTTAAAGCCTCGGAAGAAAGACGAAAGAAAGGCGGAGACCTCCAAAAACTGTTTATTACAGCTAGGGGAATAGGTAATTGGATTAAGTAAGTTCTATCAGAAGCCGGTATAGAATCAATCCCCGGGCAGCATAAGATCAGCTCTGGCGTCGCTGAACTGGCTCGAGAACTATCCTATTGACAACATCCTAGCTAGAGGCAACTGGCAAAACAAATCGACCTTCTTTCAACATTACAGACTAGAGGTAATAACTGGCGAGAGTGATCAGGATCCGACAGAAGGCCTTATCACTAACCTTTTCCAACCAGTCTAGATGGCCACAAAATCGTACCCGGACATCGGCTGAAGACTGGCTGGTACTCACATTGATGACATAACTCTTCCCCCACGAGCCACCTGGTGATAACAAACATTCACTCAGAGGATCTTGGACATTGCTGCCAGAACACACAATATGGGAGTTTTATCTACCAATAAAACTCTTATTGTGCTTCCAGCAATGTCCAAGATCCAGGTAACCCCTACCTGGTGCACTTTGAGTGACAATGTCGTAAATAACGGCGTCACCCGGATGGCGTGGCTTGGGTAGGGAAGAGAGGGGAGAAGAAAAGGTGCTGCCAACGTAGGATTTGGATGCGTGGCTCGAAAACAGAGACGCATCATCTCAGAGGATCTTGGACATTGCTGGAAACACAATAAGAGTTTTATTGGCATGTAAAACTCCTATATTATTGGTTGAAAATATTCCAAGATGCTAAAGTATGAAGTTTTGTAAATATTTTTTTTAATTATAACACTGCTATACACTCATTCCTCGATTTACGCGGTAGATACGTTCCAAGAGAGAATGCGTAAATTGAGACTTTGAGTTCATACAAAAACAGAAGATAGGTTACAGAAAATAAAAATCCGCATAAATCGAGACTTCAAGTTCATATAAAGTAGGGGGATAGGTTCCAGTAAACCATTTAAAATGAGTACATTGTATATAAACACATATCTGTAAAAAAAAAGAGAATTTTACTAAGAAATAAATTTAATAGCTTGATATAAGTCGATAACATGTTTATAGTTAAAAGCATAATTATAAAATTGTAATTTTGTTACTCCGCTTCCTCACTGCTATATTCTAATTCAATCAATTTTTTTCTTTTTGGTTGGCTCGAAATCACTACTTTCATCGGATTCAAATCCAGCAGCAGGCTCTTCTTCTCGTCTTATTAAATAGTCTGTAACTAATTTTTGTTTTTTTTAAGCCTTTGTAAATTTCACGATATTGCTCGCACAGGCTTTTAAGGTCTCGCTGAAATTTAACGGCACATTCAATAACAGGATCAGTGGCCAAAACCTTATTTTCTAAGTTATCGGCCAATTGTAAAATTTCAGGAATGCAACATACGCGTTTGTGTGACGCATGCCACAAAATATGTTTGATTTTATTGAAAAAATGTATTTTTTTTGACTGCATAAAATGGGTACCGCGTAAATCGAGGGATGAGTGTATATACAAAATACAAGCACAATGCAAAAAAAAGACCATTGTTAGCGTATCCCAGCCATCAATGTTTAAATTTGCTACATTGAGATTACTACATTCTAATTTCACACAATTGACGTGTGGATTTCAACATATTGGGTGTACCGGAAAAGAATGTCGTTTTTTAATGAAACAATTTGAACCGATTAAAACAATTATTTATCAAAGTTTTGTCTGCTATATAATTTTTACCATATGTGATGACTTCTTTCCATCTATATGATGTGATTTTTGAATCCATTTTCTGTAAAATTTGATTGGCTTGGAATCAAAATACTCAGATAGTCCCATTTTCAATTCTTCGTAACGAGTATATTTTTTGCCATCCAAAAGATATTGCATCGACCGAAACAAACGGTAATCGGATGGAGCAGTGTTTGATGAATATGGTCGGTCTGCTACCGTCATCCGTTCCAGGTCCATAATTTTTTTTTTTTTTGTATATTTTGCAGTATGTGGCTGTGCATTGACCTGCTGTAAAAACGCTTGTCCTGCGATTAGCAAGGGCAGGTCGCTTTTTCGATAACTATTGTTTTTTTTTTTGGCGTCTTTACCTAGAATACAACATTGCTTTACATCTTCCATTATAAGATATTGCAAAAATGTTGTTTTTTAATTAAATTCCAACTCTTGCACGCGTTTATTCCCTAACTTTGATACTTTTCACTTTACCTGTGCGGTATCCATCTTCCTTGTCTCCAAGACTTGCCAATGTTTTTATCGTGCTCTTGTACACTTGACCATGAAAATCCGAGTTTGTCTGCGAATTCATGAATAGTTGACGGTCGATTTTGCTTTATAAGCATAGGTAAAACATTTTCATCCACTTGAGCTGGTCTTCTTCTTCCAGGGTGTTTTTTTAAATTGAAATCTCCAGATCGAAACTATTTGAACCGTCTCTGACATTAACAAACATCTAAATCATTCCCCGATGTACAATAAATACTTTACTTTCGTAGCATTTGTTCGGTATCTTTCTTCAAAAAATGGTACTGCATAATATTTCGAATAATTCTTTGTTTCTGTAAAAGCTATTCATTGTAAATATAGTTGTTATTATTTTTATTTAAAAATTACAATACACTTCAGGTATGTATAGTCAACAATAAAACACAAAAACATTTTGTGAAGGATCAGCTGGAGAAGCACAGCTGACAATTCAAAAGCAAGAACAAAAAAACGACATTCTTTTCTGAGTACACCTAATATCACAAAATATAATGCCTGTCACACTAAACTAAACCTGTAGCCGCCGTTAACTTCTGTTGTTTCTTTAAGCATTTTAAATGTGTGTAAATAATTACAGGCCTGGGAGATCGGCACGGGGAAAATATTTTATTTGATTCAACAAACGGTGACACTGTTCACGTCGACTTCAACTGCCTCTTCAACAAAGGCGAGGGCTTCGAGTGGCCCGAGAGAGTTCCCTTCCGGCTCACGCACAACATGCTCTCCGCAATGGGACCACTCGGCTGCGAGGGAGTCTATAGGTTTAACATTTTAGTTCATCTATATATTTATCTAAGTTGATCTTGCCAGTTAAATATGAATTTTATTGTCATTATTCACAAAATGTCATCTATTAAAAAAATATATTTGTGATGAAAATTCATACAACAGATTGAAAATACTAATATACTGTATTTGATGGATATTCAACCTTCAAGTTCAAACTCTTGGCAACTAGCCTTCAGGCCCAGCTCATATTGTGTTTATTGTCACATTTTTTTGTTTCTTGAGTTTGAGTTTATTTCTTCTAACTTTGAACGACTTACTTTAAAAATCATTTTCACAAAATTTTGATTAATTGCGATTAATCAATTTTATAGATAGCATATTACAAATTTGTAGAATCTTCACAACATGGGTGAAATACACCAATTTACCAATTGAGCATGGCAACATCAACATGGCAGATTTTATCTAATCCTAAAAAACTAAATATATTAAAATAGTGTATACAGTGGAACCCCGATCAACTGTTCTGGCATAATACGTTTTCCCGGATGAATCGTTCATTTTTTATAGTCCTGTTAAACACCCATATGAACAATGTTAAATAATCCCGCATTAACCGTTCCTCGATTTATCGATTTCCTTGATCTATTGTCTAAATATTACGGTCCCGTCTCAAATAATATCCTGATCGACCGGTTTTGGTAGATAAAACTTTCTATCCAATACAATTCGCGAGTTTGAGCACTTTAAATCTTATATATTAACCAATGACATTCATGAAGAAACGTATAGTTCGCTATTGTTATATGTCTTGAGATTTTCTTTAATAAAGAATTGTACAAGAAAATGTTTAAAAGACTATTCGATTATTTCAATAAAATAAAAATATTTAATAAAGTTATTTAGTCCACTGATTAAACCGCTCCACGGGGGGGAAGGGGTTTGATTTGCTTCCGTAATAGACCACACACATGTAAACTTATTGTCATAGCGGCATTTTTTAGTTTCATGTACAATTTTTGAAAAATTTAGTTTTATTGCAAGAAAGAAACAAAGCTAGGCCGTTGAAACGGAAGAGAAGACGTATTGTGTACCTTTTCTACATAGCTATATATAGATAAGCAAATGTTAGTTTAAGCATAGTTCTGATGATGGCATGAGCTGAAATAGCTATCAACTAAATTTTTTTTAAATAATTTTGTAGAACTAAAATACATTGCTATTTTTTTTCACCGTGTTATAACGGAGTTCTATCAAGTGAATGCCAATTCAATCAATAACATAACTTTTACAAAACCCTCTCATATTTACCAATTTTTATGAAACCCGATTTTCACAAACTAAAGGATGTGAGTGGTTTATGTTTTTTTTAAGATTCAACTTTTTTTATTATTATTTTAAGCTTCCTAGTTTACTGTTTTTTTTTTATAGGGTCCCTTGAAAAACGTGAAATCGAGGTTTCACTGTACCTGTTTGTTTTTCAATTTGATATATTATTTATTTTGCATTACAGAAAATGTTGTGAAATAACTTTAAGAGTCCTTCGATCGCAAACTCCTACACTGATGTCTGTGATTCAGCCATTTGTCTATGATCCACTAGTGGCGTGGCAAAAGAGTTCTGGCAGAATGGTGGACGCGGCTTGTGCAGAGAGGACTAACCCCTCGGCGAAAGAGCATCTCAATTGTATTCAACAAAGATTGCAAGGAATGATGGTATGAGTATAAATAACCTCATATGAATTTTGAACAAATCTCTGCTTTTTACCATACTTTATAATTGGTTCCCATTAGTCAGAAGCTGCCATACTCCTTCCAGGAGTACTCATTTGCCGTTTATTAGTATGTATGCTTAAAATGCTATATGTAAGTACACCTGCCCCTCGATTCACATGGTAGATATGTTCCTGAGATAAAAGTATAAATCGAAATTGTATATTTTTAAATGTAAAACCGTGTAAATCGAAAAGTACACAAAAAACACATAATTTGGTTGTTTTCTAAAATAAATAAATAAATAGAACAAAATTATTAAAAAGTATAAATATACATATTTTTTTATTAATTAAATAAACATAAAGCATAGGGCATTATAGCATAATAGCATTTTGAGGTCTGCAAACAGGTAGTAGTCGCTGGGGGCCAGATCCGGTGAATATGGTGGGTGTGGAAGCAATTCGAAGCCCAATTCATGCAATTTCGCCATTGTAGCGAGCGACTTGTGACACGGCGCATTGTCTTGGTGAAAGAGCACTTTCTTCTTTTTCATTTGGAGCCGTTTCTCACCGATTTCGTTCTTCAAATGCATCAATTGGACAATGTAACGTTCGCTATTGATGGTCTTACCTTTTTCAAGGTAGTCGATGAACAAAACTCCATGAGCATCCCAAAATACTGAGGCCATAACCTTACCGGTCCACATTTGCGTTTTTGGCCGCTTTGGACGCTTCTCACCGACTGCAGTCCACTCGGCTGACGACCGCTTTGACTCTGGAGTGTAGTGAAGGATCCAGGTTTCGTCCATTGTCACATACCGACGCAAAAAATCCGGTTTGTTTCGGCGAAACAGCTTCAAACAGCGCTCAGAATCAACGACACGTTGTTGTTTTTGATCCACTGTGAGCAAACGCGGCACCCACTTTGACAACAGCTTCCTCATAGACAAATGTTCATGCAAAATAGTGTATACACTGCCGTATGATATCTTTAAGGTGTCAGCTATCTCACGCAATTTTAATTTACGGTTTTCGAAAACGTTTTGGTGGACTTTTTTGATGATTTCCGGGGTAATTGCCTCATTTGGCCGGCCAGAGCGTTCAGCATCTTCAGTGTCTGTACGACCACGTTTAAACTCAGCATACCACCGACAAATGGTTGTTTTTGATGGAGCAGATTCCCTGTAGCACTTTTCAAGCCATTGCTGAGCTTGCACTGTGTTTTTTTTCATCAAAAAACAATGATAAATCAACACACCAAATTGTTTCGAATCCATTATTCTGAGAATATCAAGACGAGCGTCACTTAAACCACTGTAACTCATGGACCAAACATCAGAATGTCATGAAATTTTGACAGGTATCTTTTGAAGGTTGGTACTTATGAAAAATCATACGGAACTTTTGTTGGCAACGCCATCTATGTGTCAGTCCCGGGACTTATTGATCCACGTGTTAGATGAACAAAAAAATGAAATCCAAAAGATTTATGAAAAAATTATTGCAAAGGTTGGTGGAGTTTTTATCATTCATCACTATCATAAATGACTGTCAATCTCTTCTTCATGACTGGTTCAAAGTCACTTTTATCACTTGAAATTATTTGTGCCAATTCAATGTTTGAAGTAGAAACATTTACAGCTCGAGGAGATTTGGTAATCCGTTATTAACATTTGCTTCGAATTTCCTGTTAGATCTTTACGGACCTTATAATTGAGTCAAGGTCATATCACGTTGGAAACGAAGGGTCCGTTCAACATTTCAGACATTTTGTGCAAAATGATTACCTAATTTTCTTCCCAATTCAAGTCCTTCGTGGATGATTTTAGCTGTAAATGTAACTGGTTCAAATTCTTTTTCAATCAGTGTAAAAGCGAAAATGTGTAAAACAAGTACCGTGTAAATCGAGGAATAGATGTATGCTTTTGTGATGTATCGTGACTGTTATAACTGACCATAAAACAACATTTTCAGGTTGTATTAATTGAATAAGTGATATTTGAGTTTGAACACATTCTTTCAATTGTGTTGGTTCAAGGGTCACTTCAGCTGTACTCTAGACAAGCTACGAGCTCCAAGTATCTGAAGTGGTTGACTCATTTTTTATTTACATTCATTCTTAGACAATTGTTCAGTTCTGATGGCTCTAAATTTTCCTGTTATATTTTGCCTTAAAAATTGATAAAAAGTCTGCTGCTTATCATTATTAATTTTAACATGGTGAAAAAATAGGAATGTATTTTAGTTCTACAAAATTTTATAACATATAGTTGATAGCTATTCTGGCTCACGCCATCGTCAGAACTATGTTTAAAGGTACACAATGCATATTCAGCTTATATCGTGCTAGCAATAAAACTAAAATTAAAATATAAAATAAACTAAACAGGCGGCACTTTCAATAAGCTTAAATACTGGCTGGAGATGATTTACTACAGAAATGCATTAACCTTTCGCAATGGTCTGAGGAGCGGTGAAAGACTTACATTTGTCTGTTCGTTTAAATTTTCGTCTGACAAATCTAGATTTTTAAAACAGAAGAGAAAATGTATTGTGTACCTTTTCTACATAGCTATATATAGATAAGTAAATGTACGTTTAAACATACATTTACTTATCCGAAATAACTTTAAAAAATTTGTGAACTAAAATACATTGCGGTTTTTTAAGTAAATGCCAATTCAATCAATAAACTATTAATTTTACTTTACAGGTAAGAACAAAAGATAAACATTATTCATTGTCGCTATCTCCAGAGGGCCAAGCAAATAATTTGATCCTTGAAGCTACGAGCATTGAGAACCTTTGTCAAATGTACATGGGATGGGGACCATTTCTGTGAAAACATAATTAATTGATTGACAAATTGAAATATATTATTTTATACTTTAATAATTTTTTTTTTAAATAAGTCGTTACTATTGAAATAAATTGTTTCATTTGCTCCTGAGTACTCTGCAATATGATGTCAATAAATTTCCTTGTATTTATTATATTGCCTTGTGAATTAAAAATATCTTACAAACTTAACCCTTTTAGTTCCAGAGTATTTTGTCTAGAATGCGCAAGTAGTCTCAAACATTTTTTCCAAAATATCAATAATTATGATTCATTTGTTATCTCAACTGATGTTTATTTTTAAAACCTGTTTTCTGCGGTAATCTTTCTATGGCGTAAGGAAAAATAAGTTGTTGGCTTCATAAAAGTTAAAAAACCATATTTATTCAAAAGACAATGAATTTTTAGTTTAATCCTTTATAAACACAATGATTTTTTCAGTAAAAAAATTAATAACATCAAATTAAAACATATATATATATAACAAAACTGTAACGAAAAAAAGAAGATATTTCTAAAAAAAATATGTAAACATTATTTTCACGAATTTGTTAAAAATTTATAATAACTTATTAGAAATATGAGACGAAGGTTTTATCATTATTCATTATCATAAAAATAATCAGATCAGTATTTCCCGACATAGTTTACAACTTTTTTAAATATATAAAATAAATTCTAAAAATATTTTCGTTATCAAAAAAATGTCCCGGTGGGGGGCAATTATAAACCCTACGGGTCTGAAAGGGTTAAGTAGATTTTTTCGTAACAAAAAAATTGTATTCGAAATTATTCAAAATACTTTTAAAAATCGCCATGTTAGTCAACGAAAAAATATCCAACCTTATTGTAAACCAATAAGACATGCGCAATTACAAAAATAAGGGAATGACGTCATAAGTAAAATTATCAGAAAATTGATGGAAACTAACAATCACGTTAGTGTTATCACACCGAGCGGGAAGGGTAGTTCTATCTTCTTCATCGACCCGCTTTACAGACGAGTAAGGTATATCTATTCGATTTTTCATATAATTCGATACCAATTTCTTGAGACAGCAATAGCTTCACATACAACAATAACAAAAAATAATAATACTTCGTTTCCTTCACACACTACCCTCTTAAATAAATCACTTACATATACTCTTGCGTAACTTTTGCGACATTTTCCGTAAGGTTTTATTGGTAAAGTGACTATGACTATATTAAATTAAGTCTGTCTCCCTCTTACATTTGAATTTCATTTGTGCAAGAGCAGAGCAACCAAATTTCAGGTATTGTAATATGTCTATAAAACATACTTGGTCGCTTGTTCGAGGAATGAAAGTATTGGTGTGATGATGATACAAAAATATACTTGCTCTCTTCTAACAGGTGGTTATGCTGAACAAAAAAGTGAGACTTGGTAAGTTATCAAAGTGCAGTCGAAGCGTACGGACGTGTATGATGTATCGTCTGTTGCACAGTGCGTATCGTGAAAACAAGTGTGGATCAAATTATTGAAATCCTACCCGATTTAAATTGTAAATCGGTATTGGGGTTTTAGTAAGAGTGTACAAAGTATTAAGTGTGGAATTATTTATCATGTGTCGTGAAAGAAATATTTTTTTTATAAAAATTGTGCTGTGAATCTGTAATAACCAACCGTGTTACCTCAAATGATTCCTTGAAAAAAACCGAGCGCAAGCAACAGGATATGGTACGTATGAATTTAAAATTATATTGAAAATTGATAATTGGTTTGGGAGATAGACCGATTATTGTAAAATTTGATTTTTTCACCTGATTTTCGCCCACTACGTACGCGTGTGTTATTATCGACACCTGCTTTTTGAAATTTGATTTATTTACCTTAATGATCAGGTGAGTGATAGTTTCTCAAATAATTGTGAAGTCCAATTGAATATTTGTTTGAAGAGTTTATATTATATCTCAATTATATTCTAGTTAAAATTTATGTTCTCTTTTTTTGTCCGCTTTTCTTTCTTAAACGTTCAAGATACATATACATACCCATTTTCTAAGTTAAGCACAACCTGTAAAGTGTTGTTACAAAAAAAAAAAAAACATCGGTTTTAAAAGAAAAACAACAATTGATAGAATTCTAGTATTTTTATTCAGTGTATTATTGTACACAGTACCATCGATTAATTAATAAATTTAGCATGGAATAATTAACTACTTATAAGTTAAGAATTTCTTTTTCCGATTTACCTTTAAATCCAAATGAAAATTTGCTGTATATTGTTACAAAAATGTAAAAAATTATAATGAAAAATAAACGATAAACGCACAATATCTGGGAATACAAGGAATTCGTTTAAAACCCATTTATTGTGTAGAATGAATGTTAAGTTTTCATTAAACATTTGATAACATTATCTTTGGCAAAACATTGGCTGAACAATACTTAGTGTAATTTCAGTAACCACATATCTATCATTTTTCCACTATCGTTAACGTTAAAAGAAAGAAAAACAATTATTTAATAATCACAATGGAATCATAGAAAAATTTGAGCCAATCAGAAGATGACAAAGATAAGTCAAACCTGTTAAAGTGTAAAGGATCACTCACTAATTGTTTTTTTTTTTAAATCTATTTTGACGCTGTGAATGGTAGAAAAGAACATTTTATCTTACAGAATACATAATTATTTCCCTGGGTTTATCCTAAACTAGAGTAAAATAAACGTTTAACATTTTTAAATTACTTAAAGAGGTATGGCAGATGTGAAATGTTTACATATAATATTATGAAGAAAACAACAAAAGTCCTCATATTTGGTTATGGCTACAATCATTTTGTTTGACAAGGCTACTACAAATGTATAGTTTCGTTGATATTATTTTGCATACAGTTTATTACAAGGTGCAAAGCTTATATCATCGACAAACGGTGAAATTTAATGGAAAAATCTTCCATTCAATGACTTGGCTGTTTTTATGACATTCATTTTCAATATTAAAATGAGATTTATTAATCTAATTGTTATTACACTGTGTAAAAGTATTTTATACCTTTTAACCCTTAGACGCCACCATTTTCAACTTTTATTTTTTATTGAAAGTGCAACAATAAATACACAAAAATTCATTTATTACGATGTTCTTAATAAACTTTTATTGAAAATTTTTTAAAAATAACAAAAACCAAAAGTTTTTCAGGAGATCTTGGTTGAGAAACATTTATTTAAATGTATGTAATAATTCATTGTAATCCGTTGATTATTTGAATGCAATAGAAAATTAGATTATTTTTTTGCACAAAATATAACAATCTAAATCACTAATGAAAAAAAAATCGCTTAACATATGTTGTTTAAAAGATAACCAGATGCATTAAAGACTGATCATATGTTTTTATTGCTTTTTCTTCATAATATTACAAACAATTCCAGGGTTTCGAGTGCCTAAAATCACTTTGTCAGCCTTATTCATATAAATCGTCTTATTAAAAATTGTTTCTTGAAAAAAATTGTTATTAATAATGTTATTTGACAATTTTCATGAGTTAATATTGTGAAGTATTACTAATTAGAGGCAGTGATAATACACTAAATTTAACTGCAGCCATATATATATAAAATATACATCATTACAAGATAACGCAGCAAACTTAGCTTTATTACGGCACCACAGTAACCATTATAATTCAATATAAATTATTGGCTACTTTTTCTTATAAATTATATAGTGAGTGATGACTAGTTTTTACAATCTTAAGTTTTATATATTGACACACTAAACGGATATAAAAAAAAAAATATAATTTTCATTTTTGTAAATGAATATGGAGCACAGACCTTCAATTGATTGAAGTTAGCAACATATGAAATTCAAAATTGATTCAATTAATACTGGATAATTTTTTAAGTGACTGTTCTGGTGAAAAAAGTTATTTTGCATAGTTCAATGATGACTTGCAATCGAACAATTTGGAGTTCAGATATAAAAATGATAGTTCATTAGAATGCTTATAAATCTGGATGTGAAAAGTTTTATTACTCAAAACACAACATTTTCGTTTAAACGTGAATTAAGTTTGATGTAATGTTATGTAGTGCCACAAGATTTCCAATAGACGTAATGCGATCATATTATTTACCAATTTAAACCTTATAGGTCAACTATTATTTTTATATTTTAAGCTGATATTTAAATCTGCACTTGTATGATTCCTGTTAATAGCGCTGAAGGTTTTATTTTGTATTGTTTTATTCAAAAGTGCACAAAAGAATTTTATATAGAGATATTTTTTATTTGCAGATTAAAAACGGCATTTAAACACTTGAAATACGGTAGATATAACAATAAAACAGAAAAATATGATATATTGATATATATATATATTACATAAAATACTTATGATAACAATTATAAGTATATAAACTAAGTTAATTTAAATAAATAGAATATATTTATATATATATATGGCTTTATTTGACTTCAAACAAACATCTTACGATAACATTAAGTTATATTTATTATATTATATCAAATATCAATGCATACTTTTAATATTCAATTTGTGGAGTGGTTGGATCCAATAATTGTCAACTCTATGCTACTTAAGGGGTACGAAATTGTTTGAGCATTTGCCTATTAAACTTTATTACAATTAACCATTATAATTATGTATGTAGTGTTTATGAAGAATCTACAGCTTACGTTTAAAAGTCTCGCGATGGAGAGAGCTATCTACATCAGTTAATAATTAACATAGATAATAAATATGGAATCGTTTCATACTTTTAAAATATTGCAACTGTATACTTGTTTATTCAACCAATGACTGAAAAATAGAAGAAATTTAACAAAACACATTTATTAAAACGTCAGCCGATACTTGGTTACAGATTTCTGATGCGTTAGTTTTGAAAAAATTGCAAATTTAACAGAATAATTTGTTGCGTTATAAAATAAAAAAATATTCAATTCACGTAGACACAGTCACTGAAATTAAATTAATATTACTGTGTAAACATAAGCGACATTCCTATTAGTATTTGGTCTTTTGAGTTAGCGATAAATATTTCAAACTCATTGACTGTATTCATCAATCGGCAAATTTAGCTTAGTGGTCAAATGAAATTTAATGAGAGTACACTATTTGTCGATTGTTATGAAATATTGAAAACTTTAAAGGCTTGGCAATTTTTTTTCCCAAAACACTTTTCATCTGTGTAGCCTCGCGGATATTTCTAACCAATTAACGCAGCAGGTAACTTCGGTAGCGAACATAAGTCTGCTAGCCAGTTACTTTGCCAAATAAACACTTGTTCATATTTAAACTGAGTATAACCTACTTGGTGGAATGTATGAAGTAAAAAAAAAAAAAAAATTGCCACAGCTGACAGTTTGACCGAGTTTGATGTGGATTGAAATAGAATAGTAAATCTTCTGAAGTCATTGGTTTAATAAAACGAAAAAAATCACCTGAAGGGCCATTCTAACAAAACTGACAAAAATTGAGACCATAAATAATTCATAAGTATTTTGATACAAAAGATTGAAGTAAATATTATGTTTTTATTAAAGAATATCTGTCCACAATAAATAAAAGTCCACTCAATTGCAAAACAAAAAATTGCTCACTATTCTACCATCAAAATCGATAATTTTCAAACAATTATTATTTTATTATAGTACATACAAATGACAAAATATCCCAGATAAAGAATCATTGCTTGATAATTATTTGAATGAATTTATGAGCACACGGCTGAGATTAATAGCCAAAACGCTATGTAAAAAATTCAGATAGTTTCGGTGGAATATGACCGAGATGTTACTTTGTACTTCAAACATTACGATGTGAATTTAATGGTGAATTGTTTTCCCTCAATCGAATCTCTCCTGTACATAAATATTACAAAATACAAACACGCACGATGATAACTTTACAATAGTTTCTAGTCACAGTTAGATTTAGAACCTTATATATAAATCATTTCTTTATACCGACTGTTAAATCAGAACATCATTACTGTATCGCTTGAGTTCAATAAAAAACACGCCGCCTCATTCAATTTGCGGGTAAGAGTTCTTTTTATCAATAAATATCGAGTCATATTTTCTGTTTCCAAGCAAAAAATTCGTTCGAAACCCCCACTAGACTTAAATATTAAATTGTGATTCATCGAATCAAATTTTTTTCACAATTTTTCGTTGTTTTTTTTTTTAGCCAAGACTACATTTTTTTCATTATTGTATAAACATTGACGATTCGAGATGTGAAATATTGCTAAAAATTCAAAATCATATGCCGAAGGTTTATTAAAATTAAACAGCTACATATGTACATAAATTTTACGAGGATGGCCGTCAGTTATAAGCAATCCAAGAGATGAGATGATCTTGTCAACAAAATTGTAACGTTACTTATAAATAATGATGCAATGAACAGATATTAATATTTTAAAGTACTCGAAGTACCCTATTATGTTTATGTACATTTTTGTGCTAGATCTCATGTTCAAAATCGTTTCCATAGGGTGTATTTATGTTACACAATTTACTTTACAAAAAAAGAAGGAAGCGTCTCTCCGTATAAAAAGTGTAAATGCGGTAATCAAATGGGATAACGTATCTCGCTCTAGAAGCGAGGTTGAAAAAAATTGTTCCCGTACATCGTTTTCATAACATATTTGTTTTCTTTTTTAATAGATTACATCTAATAAATCGTTACAGACATTATGAATAAGTATTGAAATTTGGAGTCTCGATTCCGAGACAGACGCGGGATGCCGTCTGTCTCGGTAGAATGACGCACTTAATTTTTGCTATCACTTAATTTTTTTCTAAACCGTACAATGAAATTATGCATCGTTGTTATGACACACAAAAACAGTACCACGTTTAAATTTATCACTCATCAATTTAATTGAATTCTCTCAGTCAATCTCTCAATTTATGTACAATCACGGTTCGACGCCTTTCAAATCATTTCTCATCATTCTTTCCGAAGGAGCTCTCACATGTGAGTGATTTGGAGCGGGCGCGGCCGCGACGGCCGGCATAATCGCACCTGTACTGGATGAAGAATTTATCTTTGTCGGTGAGAAGAAGTGAAACTATGCAGCGGCCGCTGCGCGTTCCACTCGAAAGTTATCATTACAATTCTGTGACGGCGTATAGATCCCGCCCTCCCTCATCTGCGGCTTGCCGGCACTCCTGCGACTGTAGTAGAGGAGTGCGCGAATTTGACTGGCGGCCGCGCCTATCCAGTGTTTGGCTTCCCGACCTTTGTCCTTGAGAGTTACTCTGCTGCTGTTGCTGGGAAGAGTGTGCATGTCGACGGTCGAGAGTGTGAGAGTGGGAAGGGCGCGAGGCCGAAGGTGCCGGACGCGAGGGCTGACCGGGCTGCTGTCCGCTGCTGGAGAAGAATCTTTCAGGTGTGCGAGCTGATCGAGCTTGGGAGCGGTGATTTTGATTGGCCTGTGGACAGCAGGGCGGTGCGGGCGGAGCCGGAGATCGGTACTGAGCGAAGTGAGCGGCACTGAGCGGCTGCGGGGCCAGAGGAGGTGGCTCGGGAAGAGGCTGTCGGACGATGGCTGGGCCCTCGAGTATCCTGTCCGCTTGGGAACGTTGTCCGTCTTGGCTTCTCGCCGGTCTAGATGCCTGCCTCCTGTCGAGAGTCGCCGGCACGGGAGGGGGAAGGGCCGCACTCTCCTCTCTCTCCATCTGCCGGGCGTATTTGTGGCTCTTGTCGTACTTTCCTCCGGTTCGAATAGTGGCATACTTGTCAGGTGGAGGTCGAGCGAAAGTGGAGAGAGGAGCTGGGGCGAGACGGGGTGGAGCTTCGTCGATTCCGCCGAGAGGACGCACTCGGATGGGCCCGGCCGCGACCTTGGGGTGCTTAGGGCCGAACGAGGCATACTTAGGGTCGAATCGGTTGATCTGGTTGGTGGGCGTGACGTCTCGGGGGTCGGGGGGTGGCGCCAGGCCGCGCGGGTCAAGAGGCTGCGGGCCGGCGCCGCCCGCGCGTCCTCAGTAGAAGTCAGAGCTCTCGAGTGTTTTGCACTGCTTGCTCAAAGTCGCGTACTTGCCATTGTTCGGTCCGAGCATGGGGTGGTTGGCGTGCGAGGGCAGGCGGCCGAGCGTGTGGCAGGCGCCCCCGCCGCCTCCCCCCGCGACTCCGCCTCCCGCCCCCTGCCCAGCCGGATGACCGCCACGCCCTCCTCCCCCGATTCCCCCTCGCCCCGACCCATACTGACTGACGATACCCTCATTTCTGTAAACACAAAAAAGGCCAAGTTGCAAATACCTTCACTGAAATAAATGATACTGATATATTATAAATACGTCAAATACATTCTTAGAAATAATACTACAATCATGTATGTCAAAAAGAGCTATGCTTGTTCAATCTCACATCAAGCGAATGCAGCGTAATCTAGTTGAAAAGCTTGACCAAAACTGCATAATTTAGAATAATTATAATTTGGAATTTGTCGAGAATTTGGAAGACATTATCAAACATTGCTATAAGATGTATTGGATGAAGGAATTTGGAGGCCCGGTTTATGAAATCAATATATGAAAATCTTACAACATAAATAACCAACCAAAAGGTACCTCATTCAGAATTAGCAAGGTAAAATTAATCAAAAACAAATATCTTTCATGCTTTCAAAGAAATAACTATAAGAATGGAATAGTAAAATATTGATTTTCAACGATTATTTACAGATGTAACATTGAAACAGTTTTAACTTTCCTAACTAGATTTTTTTTTTTAAATATTTTGTTATAACTATTGAAAATATCAAAGTATAACACCTAATACTGTAACATGTATATATGTATATGGTACGATATCGCAAACTAAATAATACAAAAACGATAATGTATGGAGAGTTCTCTAATGATTGATTGATGAATTAACATAAAAAAGAAGATTGAGCCATTATCATTGATTGTCGACCATACAAATATTCTCTTTATAATTTAACTTTGAAATCAAATCTATTATAGGCACTAAGTGACCTTTTAAAAGAGATACATTTGTAGGGTTTGGACAATATGGCCGGCCATTGCTGTGACTCAGTCTCATATCTGTTTTACCACACAAATCTTTCCAGTGTGTTTCATTTATGCAAATATTTTTATAAGTAAAATGGTTGTAAAAACATCCCTTAATTACTTTTTGTATAGATGCCCAGTGGAACGAAAGAACTTGTAGAATAGAGAATAGATTCAAACTATGAATTTCATATTATATATTTGATAATATGAAATGTTTTATGAAAAAACAATAGCCGTACAGAATTTTGATGAGATTGAGGCATAACAATGATGATATAGTGAATGATATTTAAAAATAGTAAATGCAAATGAGAAAGAAATAAAACCACACGTAATTTCCTACAGTAGACAGACATGTGAAGTACTATTAATGCAGAGCGCTGTAGAGATGCAATTGTGATTTACAATATTGATGTAAAGCATTTATTATAAAGTCATTTGAAATCAGTCAACTCTAGACTCTTTTTCAGTTTGCTTAATCAATAAATATATATTTGATAGTAGGAATAATAAAAACTGGCATTGGTGAAAATACAACTAAATCAACCAAGCAATGGAATTAATATTAGATCTTTAAAATAAGGTTCAGAGTTGGAAGGTTTTTAAGTGACTCTACGATAGGCTATGCATTGGTAAAAATTTATCTGCAAGTGTGCAATTTTCCAGAAGAAAGGAAAACAAGTTTTATTTCAATATAAATTAGAATTTTGCCAAATCACAACAGAGTTAGTTATCTGTAATGACAATTGTTTAAAATATTCAATATGTTACAGCCGACTCTGCTCATTGGAAACTATTTCAAGATGTAAAAAAACATTTATATCAATCGATATGCCATTTAGCATTAGCTTGTTAAATCCACGAAAAAATTCTGGAATGTATATCAGTTGATACATTGTTTTGTGTATAATTTTAAAAAGTTGTGATACACATTTATGATTATTTCATTACTCATAGTTGTAAAAATGATCTATTTTTGTGTAATTGATAGAACCGAGGGTATTGAACAATTGTTACTTCAAAACTTGAAACATTTTGCAGATACGTTTTTGTGTTACTAACATAAAAATTTTATCAAAGTTTGATTACTTCTTTTCGAAAAATATTTAGCTTACATACACAGATATCTATCTGTATTTAAATTAATTATAAACCAAGTCAATCTACAGTAGGAAATAAAAGAACTAGAAACGAAAATTCCATCCTATGCATACTTTGAAGTTGGTAAAGCTATGTACTTAAAGTAAATTTATCCTGTTCAAGTGATTCATACTGCAAAAATCAAAAGAAAATTTGCTTCAATGCACATACAATAAAACCCCCATTTGCACTAAAGTCGGGACTGTGTAATTTCAAGTCATGTAATTGGGGGGAGTGAATCTCATAGAAAATTAACGATTTTGTTTTTTCTGCAAAAAATGGAAAACTAAGATTATTTTTAGTTTTGCAAAAAAATATATGGACAAAATATATAGTTACTAGTTAAATAGCACCCGCAAAATCCACCACACAGACAGTAGTCACCTGGCTGTAAGTCAGAGTAGTGTAATTGGGTGTTCCACTGTATCTTTAATTTAAACTTAAGTCATCTGGTCAACAAACTCCTCATCTATGATTTTATTTTAGCTTTATTATTCAATTAATTTTTTTAAAACACTTTTGTAAATGAAATCGTTGTTTATACAAAATCGCCAATCGATTCATTATATTAACCATATAATTAATAAAATTGTTTCTGGATAATTTAATGCTAACCAGCTTTAAAGTATGTAGACAAGACAATACGAAGTACAAAATAATGGCACAACATTAATTGTTTAACGACCTGAATTCGTAATAGTCCTTGTGCTGAAAGCACTGCCACTTTTGCCACAACTATCTTATCAAGTGTAAATATTTGCATGTGTCACCACTATTTATACATGTATTATTTAAAGTACAATAATCCCATTAAATTTTGCTAAAAATAAATACATTGAAATTGTTAATTAAATATGATGATAATGGCATGGTACCTTATTGTACTTTAAAAATTGTCCTCATAAGATGGAAAAATAGAATGACTTGTAGTGATTTGCTCTGTGGGTTAAAAAAATATTCAAAACGTTCAATTTCTTGCTATTTTCAAGCATAATACATAGTGAATTGTAACCAAGACATGGTTTATTGCTCCTGAAACACTCCGAGCAATTACTTTATTATGTTTTTAACACACACAGTGGCACACAGCACTGTGTGTGTTAAAAATGAACTGTAAACTTCAACTTCCTATAACTTGGTATAGATAGATTCAAGTATATTGGATTAGGAAATAAAATTGATAATCTTTAATGATTTTCTGTTGACACGAATATTCTACGGTAAATGAACAAACAGAGCTTTGCTTCCTTTGTTGAGTCGTCAAATTAATACATCATGATTTGAGAGTAATGCTTTGTTCGAAGATATAATGATGTTAAATAATTATAGGCTTAATAATTAAATAATAATTATATAAACAACATCTCAAATCAAAATATATCATAGAGCAAATCACGACAAGTTTAACTAAATAAAAAAAAAGTAAAGTAAAAAAAAGAGGCTATGATTGAATAGACCCCTGCGCAGCATGCCTTTGCGTGGGGGCGAGTTGCGTCATGGCGATAGCTGAGCCGTAGGAAGGGGGCGGTGGCCGGGCAGGGGAATGGGTGGAGGGGGGGTAGTACGACCCTTGGCCGCTTCGAGGCAGCGTGCGGAAGGCGGCGGGGGGAGCGCCAACGGCCACACCGCTACTGTTGCCGTTGCCTGCTATTCCACCCGAGCCTGCCGAGAGAGTGCCGCTTGCACCTCCACTGGAGGGTGGTAAAAATGGAGCGTGCTCGTCCCCTGCGTAATCCCTTCTGCAAAGAGGAAACATTAAAATGAAATTAATTCTTTGGTAGGAAAAATATTGACTACATATTTTGCTTCATCTTTAATGACAATTTTGTGTTGAACTCCTAAGGACTTGTTAAACCATTGCATTATTTGCTTGCTCCTTTATTAGTAAGATTATAAATTTTTTTAATATGACAATGATAATTATGTTTAATAACTAACTCAAAAGGAAAAAAAAATGCCTCCAATAATATCATACACCCAGTCCTCTTTTTACGCGATTTTTTTAGACGGCACCGTTACATTTTTTTACGCGCTTTACTCGTTTTTACGCGATTTTTTCCCCAAATTTGTTTTTAAGAAGAAATTTATAAATATGATGATAGGCATATGTACATTTCATTATTTTTTTTAAATAAAAAAAATGCGTATTTTTAAAACTTAATTTTGTAAAGCATTCCATTTTTTTAAATACACATACAATTGCCAAATGTTGACAAGTGTATCGGATATTATGCGAATTTATGTTTCAGGGTGTGTAAAGAAATATAATGCAATTGCGTAAAATCATGGGAATGTATGTCCGCTCATAAACTTGTTTAAACACAATGCATTTATTAAATTCGTTGAAGAGCACTTTTCTCGGCCTTTAATAATTCATATAAGTGTATATAAGATCATAAAATATATAATTTTTTTTTGCACGGATTTCAAAGAGCAAATTTTGGTTTTTCATATGCTTCTGGTACTTTTTACGCGATATTGATTCCTTTGGTAATCTTTAATATAATGATATGTTTTTTGGTGAAAAAAATGTGACTGTTGATTAAAGGCGACATACTTCTTCCTAATGTAAATCCAAGTATGACTGTCCACCCAGACTAGTATGGTGAAGAGCAATCCGGCGAGAGCAGAAGCCAACAACAGAAGAGCCAGACCGAAGAGCCCTGCGTCACAGAGTGCCCTCACACCAGTCAGATAATGAGCTCGGACAGCTCGGCAGTCCACTAATGATGTTAGACCCACCAGAACGCGTTCAGCTGCCACCGTTTCAGCAGTTAGGGAGACGAGGGTCGGTTGGAGACCTGAATGAAATATATCTTGTAATAATCAAAACTTTGAAACATTTTAGGTCCATTATGGATAAACTTCATTCAAAGGTTTATCAAATGTTTATCAGGATTCAAATTATTTTCATCAAAACATATTAACTAACTAACTAAGAAATTTTGTGTCTGAAATATATTTAATAACTTTTATCAACCAAACTCTTTAAAACTAATAGATATTATTCATAAGAAAAACATTGTTTAGTATTTCAAAGAGTACAAAAACTGCTGGGATTTATAAATATCATGTGTATCATAAAATTCAGTTAATTATGATGCAAAACATACATTACAGTAAGCTTTTAAAGCATTTACTTCAAATAAGGATGAGATCTTTAATGACTTCATCTGTAGGTATGTGGCACTTTTAACATATATTCAAATAGATTATATTATTGATTGAATTGGCATTTACTTGGTAGAACTCCATATAACACGGTGAAAAAATAGGAATGTATTTTAGTTCTACGAATTTTTTTTATAAGATAGTTGATAGCTATTTTGACCCATACCATTCATTGTCAGAACTGGTCTTGACAATGGTGTGAGCCAAAATAGGTATGAACTATATATATTATAAAAAAAATTATAGAACTAAAATACATTGAACAATAAAACAAAAACGGATAAATTGATATGATGAACAAAAAGCCTGCAATCAATTATACAATCAATCTTTGATGGCTGGAAAATGTTGAATACAAAACCATAACATGCATAAAAAGAGTACATAATTCATACTGGGGTTATTGAAAATAGTTGTAGCGATTCGGGCTAGAGAATTGAGTCCTTGTCTCACGGCTAGAACCGCACGCTGCGATTCTCGTAAGCGCTGAGTGAATGGATTGCCACGGTTCACCTCGCACACCAGATAGTATCGAACCACCTGTGACAAATTAATAATTATTTAGACAACAGAATGTGAATCGTGCACTTCTTGATAATACATTAGATAAATTCATCTCTGTTAACCTCTGGCGGTAGATCTGGAGGAGCTCTCTGGGCAATGGCGCTGGCGGGATCCTGGCAAGCATCGGCCAACGCTACGGCGGCAGCGAGAGTCGCGCCTGCAGCCAGCCAGCAAGCCACCAGAGCGGCAAGAGCGCACACGCTGAAGGCGATCAGTGCCCTGCGAGAGTGGCGTGCCACTCCTACGACGAGCACGGCACACGCCACGACTAGAGCTGACCATGCTCCCATGGCACCCACCCAGCGGGCCCATTCCCAGCGACGGCAGCGCTGAAATCGTATAATTGGTATGTAAATTTTAAGTGATAAAACTAAGATTTTTTAAAAAATTTCTTGGATGTGCACAATAGTAAAAGAATCAATAGTACTTAATGTTGTAAATTGATTTTCTCTTAAGACAAATTATAAATAATATCTATGACAATCTCGCATTTTGTTTATTTAAAATTTTAGGTTTTATGGTTTCAATGTATCCTATATTCCCTCCCAGCACAGAGGGCACCACAAGAAACATTGTACCACTAAACTAGGTATTTTTCCTAATCTAAATAGTTATTGCAGTTAAATGTAAGTTGTATGTATGTATTGTTGAAAGTTGCATGTATTGTAAGTTTATGTTAAATGTATTGTAGTTATTTGTAAACTAGGTTTTTTTCTGTAAATATTTATAAAATAAATTGAGTGGTCAACAGACTTATTCAAATGACAAGTGCTGATGAATTGATTTGTGTTGCAGGGATGCCTTTCTATGATGTTAAGATCCCTCTCCTGCTCTTCTACACTCCTAAATATTGGCACCGATGCTTTCCCAGATCTATAATGCTTCCACTATCACCATTTTTGAAACGGACAGGTCAAGCAACTTAATAATAATTAGATCATAAAATAACAACATATGTTAAGAGCGGACATAAAAAAAAAAACTACATGCTTAAGGTTTAGTTTACTATGCCTATTGACTTGTTCAACTCAAGCTAATAGTCTAATTTATGGTTTCAACTGAAGGTGCTTGATGGCATTTCAATATCAAATTTGAATTGTTACAACTTTGTACGATTCTACATGTTTTGCCACTAACATCCCATGTTTCGCCTTTCGGCAACTTTAGGCATTCTATCACATGGATGCAACAGAACTGACGTAAAATGTTTATTTTATGTCAGTTCTGTTACAGTGATAGATGCCGAAAGGCGGAACCTGGGTTGTTAGTGAGAAAGCATGTGGAATCGTACAAAGTTGTAACAATTCAAATTTAATAGTGTATCTTCTAAAACTACTGTTTACTAATTTAAGTAGGCTGTGGAAATTAATTCTCGTTATCAACCCTCACAGTTATAATTGACCAACCTCTATTGTATGGCCCATGTTGATTCCAGTGAGGGGTCGTTTGATGTCGGCAACGGCAGTCATGGCCATCGTCTTGTTATTCCTGACCGCTGAAAGGGTGTTGAGCAATAGCCCTAGCGCAGTTTGGTTGGAAACCGGCAGGTCGAAGATATCTGCCAGATCCGTTAACTGGGGCTTCACTTTCTGCGTGAGGGCCAACTCAATCGAGTTTGTCTAGAATCATTGTCATAATAATTTTAGAATGCATTTACTTAAGATTGATATATTTTGAATTGATTTTTCGTTTGAGTTATTGAGCTGCTGTTTAAATGATATAAAAAGTATATGAATAAGCGAATTGATAGTTTTAAATTATCTTTGAATTTGAGTTACAATTATTATATTGCTGGCAGAAAAGCACTAAAAATAGTGTATACCGACCGATATTACTTTGGTTTTGGTCTCAGATTTGTGAAATGTCTATTGCTTGAAATTTTATGAAACTATCAATTGAATGACTTCAGTTTGTACTAAACCGCAAATTAACATTTGAATCTCTCTTCTGAGTCAGCTCAATGGTTTTGACAACTGAGTATATTTAATATCAAAAATATGATGAATAGTTGTAAAATGAGGAACATAAAACATGTATGCCCTTTTGTCATTATGAGTGAGTTGTATGGCAAGAAAATTATAAAATACCTGGTTTCGGATGGACCCAACAATGTTATCGATTGACTGAGCCGCATTGAGGACCTGAAGGAGGGCATTGTGAAGGTCATCATTTCCGTAGAGACCGACACCTATTGCTCCACAGCACAGGACTGCTACGATGCAAAGCGTTACCTGGAATTTGAGGTGGACCTCATCATATATGAAAAGCTGGGAAGAATAATTGAAACTGACTTTTATTGATGATAATTAAATGACACTCATGTGGAAATGTTCTGGAATATAGTAATTTTAATAATCAATGAATATCTTTGGGAATGATTTCAGGTAACTAATTAAAAAAAATTGGCAAGATTTTGAAGCAGACAGGGTTTTTACCGCATTATCTAATTGATAAGAAAGAACCAAGCGATACAGGATTGCATTTGTAAATATTTAATTGAAAAAGAAAGTGACAATCTGTTTTTACACAAGTGGTAACTGGAGACCAAAAGTGGGTGCTATATTCAAATCAACATTGTAAACGCCAATGGCTCTCAAAAAGAGGCAAATTGGGAGTGTCCCTTTATTGTCATTTTAAAACCGATTCTCACTGACACCTCTCGTGCCTCTGCTGAAATACAGCCGATACGACTCCAAAATTCTGCCAGTTTTCAAGTTCGAATGTGCGATGTTATAAATCAAGTTGTGTGAATCTCAAAAATTCATTTGAGTTTTTAGTTACGATTAGTGTCACCACCGCCACCTTTGCACCTGGATACTCACCGAAGCTGTCTTCTGAGAAACAACCAGGAACCAACCAAGCAGATTATGTATATATATATATTTTTGTTGCCATATTCACCCCTAACTTATTCACACTAGTTTAACTTTTAAATTTAATAAAATTTACACTTCACCAAGCTACACGTTAATTGCAATCTGCCCTCGATTACCCCCAAAGCCACATGTCGTTAAACTCACATCCGCCCTGAAACTTTCTCTTTTTTTTTAAGGTTTTACCCAAACCAAAACTAATTAAAATGGCAAGCACATTGTTTCAGAATGACTATAATAATCCAAAAGACCACCAACTGCAGGACCAGCAAGGTGTGAAAGTAATTTAGAAGCTGCAGCCAAAGAAGCGGACGAAGAAGAATTCGATATTATCCTGGGATCCCCCGCACTTATCCTCAACGATGCAGACCTGGACTTCCCGGCACTGCCGGCTGCAATCAAACGAGCAAACCCGTCCGTCTCAAACTCAGTCAAACCTAAAACACCGCTGCATCCCTCAGACTGTGACTGCGCCCGCGCAAACTCCTGCACCGACCACGGCCACTCAAGCTGCTAAGCCGCCCACACTTCCTAAGCTGACAGAAAAAAAAGACTCCAGCAGCTGCACACCTAGCTGAAAAATTCACGATGAAAATTCCACCCATCATGATCCATAATAAGTTGGATTTATTTCATCACCCCCAACAGAGACATGTGATGCAGGGAGGCATCCCCTTAGTGGTGAAGGACTTATTAGCCAAGGTGGACGGACACTAGAGAACTTCCCATACCATCATCGCTCCTTTTTGCCTGAAGAGAAAACATACAAAATTGTGGTCCGAGGCATTCCCACAGACTATGATAGGGACCTGGTGCTGGGAGACCTGACCAGGCTGGGATACCCTGTCCTTAAGGTTCAAAGAATGAAGAGAGCAGATCGTAAACCGATAAACCTTGTTTTATCGCAAAAAGGATTTTTAACTTTGACATAAAAGAGACTACGACTGGGCAGTGCCACAACTGCCAAAGCTTCTGCCACGCCAACAGCGGATGCCATGTACCCCCTAAGTGCACCTCGAAAGCGACCTGCGCAAAATGTGGGGGGCCTCATCCCGCAAACTACAAAAGCTGTCCGCAACACCGCAACACGAATGGCAAGGCAAGTAAGTCTACCAGGCAAGGGCCCACTACCCCCACGGAAGGTCCAAGCCCAGAGGAATCATCATCCCCAACACAGCGGATTCCAAAAAGGCAAGTCACATAACGACACCTCAGTAGACTTCCTCGCTACCACAGGCGCGAAATTGAAGCCAGAATAAGAAATTTGGCTAATCAGTCAACACAGTGCCCTCAAACATCCTCCCGAGAACGGGGTCAGGGCACTGACGAATAGTGAATGCTTGCCTAAAAATGCAGCATTTTCCAGCCCAGTGGAAAAAAGCAGAAAATTTTGCTGCTAAACTAGGCAAAAACCAGGCTATCCCAGTGAATCACTGACCGGATAACCTTGCTGCCATCATGGGGCAAGCTTTTTGAACGCGTAATGTATACCTGTCGCTAATTCCAGACGAGCAACACGGTTTCAGAACGCGACACACTCTTCCCTCTGACGAACAGACTCTTCCCCGCTAAAGTCAACGGCATCAAATCTATACCACGCACCCCAACAGCGGAAGTACCACAGGGTTAGTGCACTCGCACCTTTATTGTGCAATCTGTATATGCACGACATTCCACTCCCGGTTAGTAACTTGTCGCAAACCATAGCTTCACAGTACGCAGACGACACTGCAATCTTAGAAAAATCTGCCAATAGAAACAAAGTTGTTCGAAACTATGGTTTGCGACAAGTTACTAACCGGGAATGGAATGTCGTGCGTATACAGATTGTACTCCCGCTTTTTAGGGTGCATGGGTATAGATTTATTGCCATTGACAACAAACACGGAAGAGTCTGTTCGTCACAAATGAATTTATTAGTTTGAGCATTGAATGATCGAGGCCAGCCTCAGATAGTTCAACTATCATTCACTTGCTTTTGAAGGCGTAATAAAAAACTGTATTGCTTATTCCAGAGGTAAAAAAAAAAAAACATTAACAACACATGTTAGCCACACCATTTTATATATAAAGGGAAAAAATCCACAGCTCGAGGTGCGAGGTAGGCACAGATCGACAATCAATTTCACCACCACCATCATCAAGAGAGCTCTACACACCAAGGACACGGCGAGAACACACACATCCACAAGAAAAAAAAAAGAATACCTAAAAGCTAAAATCAAAGCCAAGCAATCGCAGCCCTTCTTTCAAACATTTCTTTCTAATCATCTGTTTTTTTTTATAAAGTCTAAAAAAAATTTTTGCCTCTATATCAAGAAATAAAATGTTAACATTTTACAACAGTGTTTTTATTCATATTATGATGATTAAAGCAAAATATTATAAACCCGTTGAGTAGTGAGTTATTTTTTTACGAAATAAGTTTTTTGGTTTATTTTAAATATTTTTTTTTACACTTCATATATAAAATTATGTAGTTTTTTTGTGGTTCAATCTAGAAAGAATATTTTTTATTATATCATGTAGTAAAAAATAAAGTTGTACAATTGAGAAATGCATAGTAATAAATGTAAATAAATTTATTCACTATGAATTTTCTCGAAACAATTACTTTAGTTTGAGCCTAAAATAATAATTGCAGTCTGAGTAACCGATTCCTAGAAAGAAAGCGGTTGAACAGACAGTAAATTTTACGATACATGATGAAAAGTGTAATTTCTTTGAATTTTCTTTTTCGTAAAATTCTTTTATTAATTTGAAACAAATAAAAAATGTAAGCCCGACTGCTTAAAATTATTGACAGATATGTGCAGCATGAATATCTGAAGAAATTATAGTTATTCAACAAAAAATACGGAACTTGCAATTGATGATAAAAGACATCACAATATTTGGACGTACATGTACGGCCATACTCCTCAAAGGGTTAAGTATTTAAATTTTATATATTAGAGTAGTTTTTTTTAATCTTTAATAGTTTTAGCAGAGCAATGACTATTAAATCTTAAAGAACAGTAACAGAGTATAAACAATAAACCTTGATAAATGTAATTATAAATACTTTTAAAAAAATGTGTTTTTACCTTTAAGGCTGATATACTCTTGGCAGGCCTCGGCTTCCTGTCGCAGCATCTTGTAAGCAGGTAGATGAGAAGGACTAGGAGAGTTAATATCAACCACGCCGCTGGGACTGACCCTAAGATTCCAAGACTCTGTAAATACCAGGAAAAGTGTTTTATCATTGGTGGGTGGCAAGAAACCTTAGGGTGATTATCAGAACTGGAACCAAGCATGTTTCAATATAAAATTTAACTCGTGTGCAAAACTTTCCCCCGTTAACAGTCTGATGTCTCGATGTCTCAATAGATGTAAGCACTCTGAGGGTTAGTGAGAGAATGCTTTGGCAAAAATGTTAGTTATATTGATGCTTAAATACTATAAAAACATATTTTGGCGAGGATGAAATAAAATAATTATAAGCCTCAGAAATATCAAATATACTAAATTAAATAATGATATAAAAGTTGGAATACTTGGAACACGGATAAATTGCAATATGTTTTGTTAGACAAACAAGATTTCCAGTATACATTATTAATAATTGCCCACAAATACAGTCTAATATTATTAATAACAATGTATTATTACAATTAATAAAAAAAACTGCTTTATATAAGAATTAAATTTTAGAACTTGATAACAAAAATTTTACATGAAATAAAAAAGTTTATATGACTACCAAAGAATAAACTTAACATATCTGTGATTCCATTGCATATGAATTTGCTTACTTTACACTCTAAAACAACGGAAGACACTGCTGTTACAAGATATAAACTTTTTAAATTACCTCAAGGTAGAGATCTGAATGTGGCGCGAAGGTAGAATTCACGGTGTGAAGGGTGACGTTGAGATGCGGCAGCGCATGAAGGAGGCGCGCCAGCATCGTTGGATGGTACTCATCAGCTTCTGGCGGGGGGGCCATGGCTGGGCCTAAGCCCCCTACTCCGCCTACCTGATAAAAAAAAAAAAAGATATTGAAATTAGGAAAATATTCCAACACATGATTGAATTTGAATTGTTACAACTTTGTACGATTCCACATGATTTTCACTAATGACTCGGGCTTCGCCTTTCGGCATCTTCAGGAATCCAGTTCAGTAGTTCGGTCACATCCGTGTGATAGAATTTCCGATGATGCCGAAAGGTGAAACCCGGGTCGTTAGTGACAAAACATGTGGAACAATACAAAGTTGTAACCATTCAAATTTGATATTGAAATTTCATCAAGCACTTTCAGTCGATATTATAAATTACATTAAAATTTGATTGTCTTACTAAATGTGTAGTTTTTCATCTTTGTTCAGCAAAGAACTTGTCAAACCCTCAGATTGCTAACGTGGAGGTTAAGATGTAAAACATTACGGTCTAGCCACTAATAAACATGAGAATAGTACCGCTGATTAACTCATTCCCTGCTGATCATTTTTAGGGATATTCTAACGCCAACGAATTCTAAAATTTATTGAATAATATTAGTTTGAAACAATCTTATTGAGTTTGTCAGGACAAATCAAGCAATGCATTAACTCAAAAATTAGTGAGTACAAGATGGTTTAAACCACCGTTAATTATTAACAACTATCAGCACAGTAAAATCAGCCGTCTCAATAGTTGAGACGTCAGCAGTCAGAGGGTTAAATATTATTATAGTTTATTTATTTCTCATATTTATCACACAAAACAATTTAAGAAATACCTGCGACTATATCGGTGTAAATTCTGCTCCGTTTTGTTCGGCTCTAAGCCTTACTCGTCATGTGAAGAGAACTGGTGAGCTGTCGTGGGGATTCGATAGTCTAATGTTCAAAGGGAGCGAGACGATCGGTTATCTTCTCAGAGCATGGTGTGGGAAGTTCAGGGGTGAATTGTCTGAATCAGTTTGACTGGAAATGAAGAGAGAAATATTATGATTATTAAATTGTGATATTCAAAAGTGACTTTGTAAAAGGTGAATGAAATATAATTTAATATTTCACAACAATGATAATTATCAATTGACTGTGATAATTTTTTTACAGTAATTTCAAGCAATGATTTTAAAATATGATTTTTTCTAGATAAGACAATACATATAATCGGTATGATAATAAATTTAATATAGTGCTTATATACTTTTTAATGACATAGCAGAAACTGTAATGACCATATTAAAAAGTTGATCCATTGAAAAGCGATTGCTTTATCGACACACGAATTTCAGATTTTTCCATTGTTTTGAAAAATACAAAAATATTGTTACTAAAACCTTTGAAAAATATCAACGCATTCATGTTTTGAAGCTACGTTTAAACTGAAATAAAAAAAATAATTTAATCAATAGCATTTAATACTGAGATCGTACCTTAAAAATACAAAGAAATACGAAAATGTAAACATGAATCTCTAACTCAAAAATTATGTCTCTTTTGCCTTCATACAAATACGAAGTGAAAAGGAATAAAAGAACTAGATAAATATTTAGAAATTAATATAGCTTTACGACCCGTTTACCGGCGATTAAAATTATTGAATTTGTGTGGGTAAATTTTTTAAAAAAAAGTTGTTTTTGATTATTAATTGCTCACTCAGGCTATATAAGAATTTCTTCTGTTGGTATGCTGCGGCAAGAAAAAACTTCCGGAACGATAAGAAGCGACACACAGAAATAAAACAGCAGATGACATAAATAATATAAAACCCTATACATCAATCAAAGTACGAGACCAAAAATATATCAGACAAACATTTCGAAACCCAACAAAAATAAAGGCCGGTCAACGCGCACGCTGACTTCTCCCACAAATACATCATGGACGGTTTTCCCATACTATTCTGCCGAATATTTTGTTACATTAAAAAAAACACGCGTCAACATGACGTTTGTGAAGAAAGCTGATTTTACGTGTCAGAAATAATTACGAAATTCTGACAATGAATTCTTATGGTCGAGCTGTTGACGAGATTGAGTTAAACGCTACCACTATTAGACGGCATTAGTTGACGTTTCCGTGACGATTTAATAGCTATTCAACAAACTATTGCGATGATCGGACCCAACTGGTGTATGTGAAAAATTAAACTGCTTCAAAATTTTAAATTAAGTTTTTAGGCAAAATATATTTTAAAAAAATGCGATTTGTCACATTTAAAAATTAATGCAGTTACTGTAATATTAAACATGTGATTCGTTCATATTTTACAATTCCATAATGCTTCCCAAAAAAAGACGATAAAACGGATCAAAGTCGATAAATCTATAATAAAGTAATAAGTCAGATAATATCATATATATATATATGATATTATAAATATAAACGTAGTTTTCAAGGTCAACAATAACTTAGGCAGACATCTTAAAAATAGCAAAGATAAAATCAATAAACTGGACAGAAGCGGTATTTATAAAATGTCCTGTGGCTCATGTTTATCCGTTTATATCGGACAGACAGGTAGAAGTATATCTACTCGAGCTAAGGAACATGTAAGATCATTCAATAATAAAAAAACAGATTCACAATTCGCTAATCACGTTATTAATGAGTCACATAATGTAAATTCGAACTCAGCTCCTAAATGTTTGCATCTTTGTAGTAAGGGTCGAAGAATGACGGCTTTAGAACAGCTGGAAATCAATAGACATCAATTATCACAAAGGATTCTTAACAAACAAACTGATATAATAGCGTCCCCACTAGTCCAATCTATTCCTGGGGGGTGGTCTGATTTGATTCCATAATGACCACTTCCATCCCACATGTAAACTTATTGTCATAGCCGCCTTTTGTTTCAATTACAATTTTTGAAAATTTAGTTTTATTGTGAGAAAGTAACAAGCTAGGCCATTAAAACAGCAGAGAAGATGTATTGTGTACCTTTTCTACACAGCTATATATATTGTAGATAAGCAAATGTTAGTTTAAGCATAGTTCTGACGATGGCGTGAGCCGAAACAGCTATCAACTATATTTTTTTTAAATAATTTTGTAGAACTAAAATACATTGCTATTTTTTCACCGTGTTATAATGGAGTTCTACCAAGTGAATGCCAATTCAATCAATAAATCAGATAATATCTTCTGGATCCGTTTGTCAACATTTGACAAAGTTTTTCTAATATGCATCTTGTTTTATTTTACGAATTATATTTAGTGCCGTCCAGGAAAAGTTTTTTTCCTTTTTTTTTGCAATATTGAGAACATTTTGAGAATTTATCATTACGATTATTTTAATATTAAAAGGATACAACCCATGTTTAGAAACACTGATAAGCTAATTTGTAAGTATAAAAACCTTCATCCCATATTTCTAAGAACTTATTATACATTTTTAGCAAATTTGCGAAAACAATGTTTGTATATTTTTTAGAGATATATTCATTTCTTCATTACTGTTTTTACTATACCTACAAAAACACATTTTACTTTCCCGTCATTATTATTTTTTTAATTAAAAGAATCTTTATTATGTTTATAGCAGATTCAACTCGAAATTCATAGTTTTTTTAATAAATATGATTTTTAAATTTTATGAACACAATTTATTTTTGCTCACGCCGTAGAAAGATCATAACAGAAAACAGGTTTCAAATATAAACATTAGTTAAGATAAAAACATAATTAAAATTATTGATATTTTGGAAAAAATGCTTAGGACTTTTCGTGCATACTAGACAAAATAGTCTGGGACTAAAAGAGTTAAAGTACGCAATATATTTTTAATTGGCAAGCTCAATGTTAAAACAAGGAAAATTTGGTGATTTAAGCTTTAAGTCGTAGTATAGGTACTCAGGAAACAAATGAAATAATATTTTTCAATTCATCGATGAACATATTATTACAAAAAATGCTTGGTACTTTTTGCGAGTACCGGGCAAAATAGGTTGTGACTAAAAGTGTTAATTGAAATTGGAAATTTCACGCTGGTAGAGTGGAAAAGCTGGCGTATATATTTTTCTAAAATACCTAACAGCTGATAAATTTGGTCTCCAGTTGATGATAGACTTTCTAATATGAAACGGTAAATGTTTCACGCTAACTGCCTGTTAAATTAATTATATTTTTATTATCCTATCTGAAAAAGTTTAATGGTTTCTTAGCTCAGCAGTAAAATTATAATTTAATTGTTTTGTGTGATACTAGAAGCACAGCGAGTACTTAAATAGCTTCTTAATAACAATAAAAAAAAACAATGGCGTGAAATTTAAATAATTTTATGGAAGCATCTGTTATCATAATTATAAAGAGAACAGCTGTATTACTCGAGATATATTAACTCAAAAAGCAGAATGTTATTACGAGAATAGATTACCATTCCGCAAATAGTTAAGCAAGAAATATTGCTTGGCAAGAGATGCTGCAGTTAATAAATTTTGCTCTCAACTAAGTGCTAGAATTGTTAAGACTGAAAATGCAATGAACGAAGAGTACATCTTTACGTCACCAATCAAAATGTATATATAAAAAAAAACAATAGACTGCCAAAACAATAACATATTATTAAACACACATTACTTTTGGATTTCTATATATTTAAATTTAGGTACCGTATATAGTAACGTCACACGACTCTTCCGAAGGCATTGATTGACGGAAGTGATGTTTCAATAATACCCAACCATTCCGTGTCCACTCCAGAAAAACGTGACATAAAGAAAGCGATTATCTTAGAACGAGTCGTTTTTAGTCGAACCCTTCTTTTCTTACTTTTTTTCCGATGATGAAAGTTGAGCGACCGGCGTTATCTTTACATCTAAAAACCGTTTGACAAGTGCCTACAAAAAGATAAAAATAATAAATTTATATCAGTGTATTTCTGATGAAGATAGAGCAGCCATTTAGATGGATAAATTTGCATTCAAATTTTATTGTTGGACATTATATTACTTATCTGTAGCATAAACGGTTACGGTAAAATATTTCACTCGCAATAAAAAGTTATCTAACAAAACACAGTTCATTAAAAAGCTACTCAAAAAGTTAATGATATGAAATTCGGTGAGAGAGCTTTCTTGTTTTGAGATTTCTTTTTACGTTTTCACTTAATTTTGGCAAAAATTAAACGATTAAAACAGGACAATGAGAAAAACGAATGTACTCTGAGAGAAAATCGTAAACACGAGTCTTGCGGCTTTGGACACTTTTTCTGCGAAATTTCCCAAGGTTTTTAATTGAAAAAGTACGCTCCGAGTGGTTTAATTGTTCACCGCAGAATTTCCAAACACAATAAAGCACGGAAACTCTTTTGAAGTATTATTTTTGATACTTAAAGGATGTCGTGAAACGAAAATTAATATTTAATTTTTGAAATTCACTTTGAATGAAAATGGAGGTTTTTTTTTTACACCTTTTACACCGTCTCACAATATTTTTACATTTTTATGTATGTATAATATATGTTTTTCTCTAGATATGTTGACATTTAACGAGAGTATTCGAGTGGTTTATATTAATTTTTGTATCACCTTTCTTTTTGGGCTATTGAGGAAATCTTTTAGCTAAGCGTATTTGTAAGGGTGGCGTGATTTCAACATATTATCAATAATAAACCCGACCCTTTTTTGCACGGGAGATACGTTCCAAAGACCACCGTGCAAAAAGAGAGAGGGTGCTCATACAAAAGTGGAAGATAGGATCCGATAGATCCGTATAGAAAATACGAAATTCTGGAAATTAAAAACCGATAGAATTTATTTATTATTATTACGTAAAAATATTTTCATAAGTTACACAAAATTCACATATAAAAATGTAATAAATTAATATTTTAAAACGTGAATGTGCTTAAATATTTGTACTTTTTTATGTTATGTGTTTTTATAAATATACACATAGTCGCGTAAAAGGGAAAGAAATCAGTGTAAAACTGTTTAATCGTGTTGTATTGAAACCGTTCAAAAAGAGGATCGCGTGTATTTGTTAATTATAATGGAGTTTAATACACTACCGGAGGTGGATCGTGTTAATATTAAACATAAAATCTAATTAGCTCATAAGCAGAAAGGGGGTTTAGGCATCACATGTTAGGGGTAAAATTACTTTCTTTAAAAATATCAGACTGTGAGTAATGCAATTACTGCGTTGGTCTTTTGATTGTAGCAATGCGCATTTTGTGTAATTAATTACATTTAATAATTGTTACGAAATTTCTTGAATATTTGTGTGACTACAATAATTACGAGCAAATGTTTTTTTTTAAAGTTAAGTCTATGTAATTTATAATATCGACTGAAAGTGCTTGATGGAATTTCAATATCAAATTTGAATTGTTACAATTTTGTACGATTCCACATGTTTTGTCACTAACGACCCGGGTTTCGCCTTTCGGCATCCTCAGGCATTCTATCACACGGATTCACGGGTCAGCTCTGTTGCAAAACATGTGGAATCGTACAAAATCGTAATAATTCAAACGAGAAGATATGCTTTTTCAGGACGAATTGTCGGTTAGCACCGTCGAAGTGATTTGTTTAATTATTTATCTGTTCGCCACGGAAAATCCCGAAACACACCTTGAGTAACACGATTTCGTGTAAAGAGCTTTTCTATCCTCGCAAGAGAAAACCTGCTGGCAAGAATTTAGTCTTGAAATTATGGAACGGGGGGTGGGCGGTAATAAAATGGCGGGAAAAGGGTGGCGGAGAGGATCTGCGAATCCTTGGTGGCGAATAATGGAGAGGCGAGGAGGAAAGAACGGCAATAAAAAACCGGCCCTGCGAGATAACAGCTTCAAGTTATTTATGGTAATGTAACTGCTATAAACACGGTGGGTATAAAAATCCTGCGTAAAAAAAGTTATCTACTTAATTCCATGCTTATTACGGCTAATCCGAAATATATTCAAGAAGTTTATACTGTCCGAATTTTATGTTATTGGAAGAAGAAAACACAGTAATAAAACAACACGGTAACCTTTAAAACATAGCTAGGTGTCGAATAAATAAAATTCATCACTAATTACACCTGATTAAATATCCTGATATTGATCGAATTAATGAAGAGCTGTAAATACCGGCCAAATCAAATCAGAAGTAATCTTTTTTTGAAACGTTAATAATAGTATTTACGATAAAAAGAGGTGCAAACTATTTATAAATAGTTGATTACCAAGACCAAGAAAGATTATCAAAAGGTTCCGAAGAAATTTTTGAGACTTCTTTATTTGAGAGCGTATGGATACTATCCGTGGCTTTATCCAACTCGCTTTCTTTTCGTTATGCTCACTTTTAATAGTTTGAAAACTCAAAGAGAAATTTATCTAGCCACATATTTCTTTCGACTCATTAGACGCCAAAATGAGAATTCTGCCATCCTTAATAATATCAATTTGTATGTTCCGGATATTATTTTAAGAAATTGTGGGCATGAATTGTTTGTTCTTCCAAAGTGAAGAACCAGTCTGCCAATGGGGATGCCAATGGTAAGAGCATTAACAATGTTCAAAAGTATTACTTCGGATGTCGACATATTCCATGTGGACGAAAGTGAGTTTAGGCGAATACTATTTTTTTAATGTGTTAAAGTAGATTTTTCATGAATTTGCTTGGTTGACTTTCTTGCTATCCTTATTTTTTGTTTTGTTGTTTATTTCTTTAACGTGTGAATATGAATAAATAAAATCATTTATTAAAATTTATATAATACTTTCACTAAACGTGTGAAATCAAAATAGCTATGAATAATTACTTGGCCTATTTTTGCTATTGAAGAAATCATTCCGCTATATATTATATGAACAAACAACCGCAGGGTAAGAAACTTTGGCATATGAGAATGTAATATTTTAAGGTATAAACTAAGTAATCATTCAGTGATGAGGTGAAAGTGAGATATTATAAACATCACCACGACTAAGCTATAAAGGCTAAACGAATTATTCAATTTCTTTCAAATAGATGTCTGATGCCAAAGAATAGACGTTTTATCGTTTTGAATTGAGTTAGTCGTACTAGAAAAAAATTCCGAAGCGTTATAGGTATATTATAGATAATAATTTTAAGTAATTACAAAATTATTCAAAAATTTCATGAAAACTGGTTCGGTTACAGCATTATCCCAACATCATCTTAAAAACAGATGTTCCTTATAATAATTTCACAACGGTCGTTGTCTTTGTGAACCGAGAACATTATAAGTAACCCAGTCTCAAAATTTATAAGATATGACAAGAGTTTAAATTTTAACTCTTTAGTCGCCCCAGGCGTAAAGTAAAATAAAGCATATAAAATATGTAATGGGAGACAAATGATGCCCTGTTTTGGATATTTCAACCAACAATTATTTCCTTAAAGCAGTGGTCTTCAAACTGTGTTCCACGGAATCCCGAGGTTCTGGGGATTTTGCAAGTGAAAAAATGTATTTATTATATGTAATTTCATTAGTATAGCAGCGCTAAATCAGATGGCTTGCTAATGAAGGAGAGGGAATGTTTTTCCATGATTTAACTACAATAGAACACATTGGTCTACTTTGAATATTATTTATGATATATTTTACTAAAGATGGGATAGCGTTCGCCGAAAAAAAACGTATAATGCTAAGGGTTTCGTGAGTCGAAAATGTTTAAGGACCACTCCCTTATGTGTTTATTTCAATGTTTAGTATATGGTCTCGTTGTGAAGCATTGCAACAGAAGTTATTTTTTTCATATATTTATTTTGGGGTAAGTCGCTAATATTTTGGGAATTAATTAACTGGTAAAAGATTAAAAGGATTGGGGCTTTGGCTAATGAGTAAAATGTCAAGCGGTTTACGGTTTTCAATATCAAAAAAAAAAAAAAAAAACAAAACAAGTTAAAATTTATCGTAGAATGTATGCTAAAACCAGAATATATTTATTTCCCATCGAGTTCCGCATGTAAATACCGCAAATTATCATCACATTACCGAAAATATATTCGAAAGTGTAGACATGTTTGAAACCGGAATATAATATGCAAATGACATATCAAGTAATTTGTACAAAATGCAAATTCAGAAAAAATATTACAATAAGCATAAGAATTACAATTGTAACAATACACGTGTTTCATTGTTGATTATTTGTAGGCATTAATAATATTATTTATATATTAAGCCAAACACTTTTATTCTAAAACCAACATATTAAAACAAAATTGTAAGTAGATTTAATTTCTTTCGCAATGCTTTACATTTTAATAACTTCACGAAGAAAATAATAGATACAGGGTGTTTGTCGGGAAGGTTGACTACTTTATTTTTTGTACCAGTAATTCCTTTGTAACATTGTCTGTATGTGAGGTTGCGCTGTTTTGTTGGAAACACATGTTAATCAAGCCCAAATCAGATTGACGTTTTTACTGAGACTTTTTAATTTAAAGTATTTTTAATTTATGATTGATTAATAATGGGTACATTATTATATGTATAAATGGGACGACCTATTAAATTATGGATATGTCGAAAATTTTAAACAATTTAAAATATAGGACATGGGAGAAAATCTTTTTGGATAACACTTGGTTAAACCTACCTTAAGAAAGCTACAATAAATGAAATGCGTAAATAAAGTGATAGTTTTTTGTTCCACGTGAATGATTGATTTTCATTAAATAAAAATCTATTTCAATTCCCACACAAATATTATGAGCATAATTAAAAATATAAATTTATGCACAGTGACCAATCTTTAAGCCTCGGGCATGAGAAATTCTGAATCCCAAAATTTCGAGAAAATAAAATTGGTCAGGGGTAGAACGTATAAGATTCTAGTTCTCAATAACGTCGAAGAATACGTGTGAATCTAACAATAAGATTTAAAACAATTGCTTAGTTATTATGGACGTATGTGTGTTTATACTAATTTATTTTTGAAAGTTTATGTAAATAACAGTCGAACTTTCCACGATAAGAAGGAAGATTATTTATATATTGGATATTAATTTCCATAATACCACTCCGAATCGATAACTGATCAAAATTTCAACATCTAAATATACGCCCGATATTTGTATTTTATTTAAAGCTCGACCTATACCTGTGAAGTTGACGCCTTGATGACAATTTCACAGTTAATCAGGTCACTGTTTGACATCAATTATTAGAGCGCTTAATAATATTTCAATATTGTCTAAAACAACGCGCAGATTACAACAGCAGCTACGCCTCAGATGAAATTATCGGCGAAGTATTCTTGGGGAGTTTTCAAAGGCTTCAACGACTTTCATTAATCAAATTTTCTCATCTTACGGGACGAGAGGAGAGCAAGAGACGCCGTGAGCACGTACTTAAAACTGGTAACGAGGGAGACTACTCAAAATACTGTCGTCGTGGAACTCGTCATCGGGAACGATCAATACTGATATCTAAGAGAAAATATTTTATTATACAGTGTGAAAAACATGTAAATTTCTATATTCGAGTACATTTATCATATCAGGAGAGTTTAATTAAATAAAAAATAACAATACTAGTGACTGGTATAAATAATCGTGTAAAAACTGTCGAGCAGAATACATTGGATAAGTAGCCATATGTTGTTAAAATATGTTATATAAAATTTGAATTGTTACAACTTTGTACGATTCTACATGTTTTGTCACTAACAACCCGGGATTCGCCTTTCGGCATCTTCAAGCATTCTATCACACGGATGCAACGGAACTATGTTATATGAGGTTTCTAAAAACATCATGAGCTGCAGTATTGTAGCAAATAAATGTCTCAAAGAAGCACAACACGTATAAATCTACTCGCTCAAAAAGTGGAAAGACCAAGCAATCAATTTTAATATTACAGTTAATAACATACATTTTCCATTATAAAATTTCAGATATTGAATATTTTATACGCCCAAACTTTTCCCAATAACTGCAAGTAAAAGGAGGTCATTTTAAAAAAAAAAGATTCAATATTGCCAGTTGATATAAATGTAATATACTTAAAAATCGAAAAATCTTTCTCCGTTCAAGTCGAAGACGAGCTGTTCGAGGGCGAGTTGCTACTAGGAACACAAACACGACAGCTACGGCATCCCCGAAAGAAAGGTGAGCAAAAGAAAATGTCGACAGTTTACAGTTTCCATTTTTAAGTTTCACATCACCTGTACTGCGATGTGCTACGACAATGCTACGACGTGCTACGCCGTAAGTCGAACGGTAGGAATGTTCTCTATCATCGGGGGAAGCCGTGTTGGTTTCATTCATTACTTTTCATTAGCCCCGTTGTGGATTTATGCCTGAAGTCCGGGCTAGTGAAGATTGTTTTATTACCAGGTATCACATGACTTACAGTCAGTTTAAATGGAATTATGGTTCACTTTGAAATGATAAATTTACGTTCAATATTTAATCTAATGACTTCTTAAATTCCTTTTTGGTTTAAATAAGTTGTGTCGTTAATTTACTGAATTATATTTCGCTCTTATGCAGAAATATGTTAGTTCATTTAGATTTATATGCACGTCTGGTAACACCGTCTGAAACACCTGACGGGTACACGTTAATATTAAAATATAAGAATATCTATTGGTTGAATTAGCATTCACTTGGTAGAACTCCATTATAACACGGTGAAAAAAATTGCAATGTAATTTAGTTCTACAAAATTATTTTCAAAAAATATAGCGTTGATAGCTATTTCGGCTCACGCCATCGTCAGAACTATGCTTAAACTAACATTTGCCTATCTATATATAGCTGTGTAGAAAAGGTACACAATACATCTCTCTCTCTCTCTATATAGATAGGCAAATGTTAGTTTAAGCATAGCTCTGACGATGGCGTGAGCCGAAATAGCTATCAACTATTTTTTTTCACCGTGTTATAAGAATATCATTCACTCGGTAGAAATCTGTCTAAATTGATTTAACAACATGTTCTACAATACAATAATTGTCAGCCAGGACTTTGCTCCTGCATATAAAAATTATCAAAAAATATCTATTACTTATTGCGGTAAATTTACATATGAAAATAAATCCAAATAAAATCTTTGCTCCTGGCAATTGCAATTAGTATAATTCATTTCGAAAGATATTCATCCGCCGGTATTTATTTATATATATCTGTTGTTCTATAAGTGTATTGAAGTAAATTCATAAATTAACTGATATGCTTTTTGATTCGCCTTCAATTTTTTACATCACTTATTCCGTGTTGGTTAGCGCGACACGGAATAATTGTTGTCAAAAACCTACGCCGCGCCTACGTCCGGTGATACTGTGGTTAATGTACTTACAAACATCCCGAAGAAGTTTCCCAACCTTCGTAACGCTGCACTTTTTCTTTTCGGAGGCAGCTACATTTGCGAGCAAGCGTTTTTCTTATTTAAACTAAACTAGTCTCAACACAGAAACCGCTTTAACAATGACAACTTTGGTGCTGTACTAAGAATAGCAAACACACATTGAACCCGACATCAAAGTGGTTATCTAATTAAACCTTAAAAAGAACCTAAAAAAATCAATCGAATAAAAAATAATCAAATGTATATCTCGTTTATATTTAACACTTTATTTATTACAATTACTCTAAGTGAAATAGCAAAGCTTTCAGTTTTAATATGTTATATTTCAAAAAGAACTTCTAAAATGTAACGAACGGACCATCGAAAAAAATACCTTTATTCTCAATTTTTGATTCAATACTTCACATTGCACAGCAATTGAATGTGTCACAAATCTCTGTAGTTGACACGTGGCTAGCGAAATGTAGTACGTGCTATATTTGTATAGTAAGTGACACGTGCGGGTCATTCAGTTATTGTGTTCTTTGTGATATCACTACCTAGAAATCGGTCCCTTCGTATTGATAACCAAATTTGACTGGGAACTGTTGATATTGTCGTACCCTTTTCAATTAGGTATGCCGTTTCTTTTGTATGGAATGCTTTGGAATATAATCTCACTGCAAACATTGATCGACAATGTCAGCTATAAGCGAACGACTGAATCCAAATGACCTAATTTTTTGCAGTGAACATAAATCATTCATTCGCATTTCTTAAGCCCTTCTTACCCGATTAATCATTTCTTTATCGATAATATACACAGCAAAAAAATATGGCTCACAAAGAATCGTATGGCGACAATACTCAAGCCTCAAGGACTCATTTCCAAAATCTCGTAAATCGATTTTCACAGAATAAATAATTACGAATCGACTACACCAAAGAAAGAAAATTAAATATAATAAAATGTCCATTGATTATTGTAACTCTAGTTAATATATTTGACGATTAAGAGTTTTTGTTTAAAATTTGTTTGTAAATTTTAAAAGAAAATTAAAATTCAACGACCTTGTCAGTCAATAGAGTTAAATATAAATATTTTCTGTAAATATTGTAAATAAAGTTTTTTGTTTGAATTGGGACGATATCAAAGTAAAAAAAAATAATTGATGAATCTGAATCACTCAGGCGATGAAATAGAAATAATATAATGTTATTTTCAAATTATCGAAAACAGTAAAAAAAATGTTAATTTAGTGACTTTTTTTCCACTTAATTACGCCGCTTAATGGCAATCATAATAACATTCATATCGTATTGTATCAGAAGATAATTCTTGATCTGAATAATATAAAATTCTATAAATAATACCAAACGTTCTATTTTATCACATAAAAAAATAGAACCATTCGAATACAAATGTAACACGTAATATGAAACTTGAATCAAATATACCCAAAAGTAAGTAATTTGTTTTACTACACTAGAAATTTGTTAATATATTTTGAACATTGCAATTAAAAAATATATATATTCAACTTGTACCTCCGTGAGAATGTGGAAAAAACGGTCAAAGTTGTCTAAAAAAAAAGAGAGAATTATAGTTGAACGTTTTTTAGAAAAGAAGATTTTTTTTAGAGTGCAAGAGCCGTATTAAAAAAGTATGCATTAACGCACCTTGCATTGTACAGTAAAGAGATGTATTATTTGATACATGGTCAACCAGAAAGTGTATTTATTCTTAGCAATTTTTCGAATATAATGAGAAAAAAAAACATTTCGTAATATCAGATTTATGGTTTGTTTTATCTCAAATACAGCGACCATCGGTTTGGGTAAGGAAGCATATTATTAGGTGGGCAGCTAAGTAATTGCGAATTTCAATAGATGGCTCCACTTGAAATTTTAGGTTTGCGACGTAGTCCAAATGTAAACACATTTTGATATTGGATAGTTGACAATTCTGCTGTCAATCGGTAATAAAAGTTTTTTGATCGGTTGCGTAGTTTTTGTTTGGCGTTCGTTGAAAAATGGAAAATCAAAAGGAACATTTTCGTCATATTTTGCTTTTTTATTTCCGCAAAGGAAAAACGCATCGCAAGCTCACAAAAAGTTGTGCTGTTTATGGTGACGAAAATAGGTTGTTTACAACAATATCATGCGGAAAAGATCGTGGAGCAGGCCAGGTGAACCAGCTCAAACAACATCAAAAGCTGATATTCATCAAAAGAAGGTTTTGTTATCAGTTTGGTGGGATTATAAAGGAATTGTCTACTTTGAACTATTACCACCCAACCGAACGATCAATTCTGATGTCTACATTGAACAACTAACGAAATTAAACAATGCAGTTGAAGAAAAGCGGCCCAAATTGACAAATCGAATAGGTGTTGTATTTCATCATGACAATGCAAGGACACGCACATCTTTGGCTACTCGGCAAAAATTATTGGAGCTTGGTTGGGATGTTTTGCCACATCCACCATATAGTCCTGATCTTACACCGTCTGATTACTTTTTGTTTCGATCTTTACAAAACTCCTTGAATGGTAAAAAGTTCAATAATGATGATGATGTCAAATCGTACTTGATTCAGTTTTTTGCTAATAAAAACCAGAAGTTTTATGAACATGGGATTATGATGCTTTCTGAAAGATGGCAAAAAGTCATTGATCAAAATAGGGAATACGTTACAGAATAAAGTTATTTAATTCCATGAAAAAATTGTCTTTGATTTTCTAAAAAAAATCCGCAATTACTTAGTTTCCAACCAGTTATATTAAATTCAATCAAATTTATCCATATTAGGATAAATGATATTTTTCATGGCAAAAACTATACTTTTAAATAATTTATGATATCGACTGAAGGTGCTTGATGGAATTTCAATATCGAATTTGAATTGTTACAAGTTTGTACGATTCCACATATAAAACGTTACGTTGTAACCATTCAAATTTTATACTTTTTTATGGTTACTCAAAACTAAATATTACGATTTACTTAATTTTTACTTTGCTGTTTTTATATCGGTGGTACAATACAGAGGAAAGATTTTTCCATATCTGACTAACGCATTTGAGGTAGGTTAATTACATAATACGTACTCAATTCAAATTCATTTAGACGGGAAATTTACAATAAAGCGTGCGTTTCTTCCGGTCCACCGTGTACTATGACTGAATTATAGGTACATTTTTCGGTTCGGTGGAGTCGATAAATTATAAAATACGTCACTTTCAGGAGCCAGGGGGGGGGGGCAGAGGGTAGTAGGGGTAATCTTATAATGGCGTTGGTTTTTCGCAAAAGAGATTTATGGGGCGTAACGATGCTCGGAGACTTTCCGATATTGTGTGCGAAGTGTATACCGCCCGGTGGAATCGACGATTCCTCGGTCGTATTCTACATCGCACGCCCCCCATCTACCGCAGCAGTAAACAAAGCGGCATATTCCATTCATGCCATGTTTACTTTACACCAAAAAAAAAAACTGACACAAAAATGTTTACAATTTCTGGCGAAAAAATGAAAACGGTATCAGAATATTTTGAGAGCTAAATAGGTATATTTAATTTTGTTTACTAGCTGCAGTGGGAATTATTTGGTAAAACTCACTCAAGAACCATCACAAAAACGAATCAACGCCCGTTCGATAATGGTTCGAGATAGCTATCAACTTTGACAATAATTTTTGAATGTGGATAACCGTTCACTAATCATCGTTGATAGAAAAATCATTGAGATTTCATATCGTAAGCTATCTATCAATTAGCCAATCTTTAATTCGTCGAATTTTAATGATTGCGATGACAAATGTTAATACCAGTTAAGAAATCAGTACAATGATTCTGAAATAATCAATCGGCCTCTAATTATCAAAAGGTAGTTAGTAATTTTAATGAGACTTCTCAGAATATTTTCTAGTCGTCCAATATTAATATGATGATTTAAATACGAAATGATATTTTACATGTATTATATACTGTAATGTTTCAAACGGAAAACACACTATGTTGACAGCTCCCTAAGTCAATGTAAATGTAATACACAGTAATATTGACTTTTGTTCGTTAGCATAAAAAACGATATTTTATTGAATTCTTGTGTACACAATAATCAATTAAAATGAGTAATAATTCTTTTATTAAATTTATCACAAAAACTCCATCAATCATAATATTTGAATACCAAGATAACGAGGGCGTATCTAAAATAGATTGTTATTTTTTCACAGTAATAACATTACCATTTGTATGGTATACATACATAAACTTGAATAAACGTGAAATATTTTCCATACATAATTAACTTTTCATATGATTTGATTTCGTTTATTTGCAATTTCTATGACAACCTGTAAATTATTGTAACGGTTCTTTAACTAGTTGTTTTAGTGTTTTAACCGGTAATTGGTAAAAATCAATATCAGATAAACATTTTGTTTCGTCAGCTGATTCGCGTCCTGATTATTAAATATAAAATTTAGAAGTAATACAATGAAAACTTGTATACAGGATAATGGAAAATTTCATTACTGTATGTAATCTTATGGTGACTTGTGAGAGCAACATTATTATATAAATTTTAATTAATGAAGATTTTTTGGGTGGATTTATAAATTTGTTTATTCTCATTGACTCAAAAACAGTTGACTGTAAAAAAAAAAAACGATTTTAAATTTAAGTTTTTCCAATGGAAGTGGAATCATAACGCATTGCTTGTATATGATATATACAATATACGGTCTTGTAATAGATGACTTGAAAAGTTACTGAAATTATGCGAGCTTTTGTATTTCTTTTTCGCGTAAATCAACCAATTCTGGCTGATCTTCAGTTGCAAGTTGACAGTCGATAAGATTTATTTAAAATAAAATCATAGCAGCTCGTAAAATGCGAAGTTGCCCTGTATTGGTGGGAAACTAGAAAATTATGCCCCAGATCGCTTCACCCCTTAAACCCGGACAGAGTGTTTCCTCTTGACATAGTTTACTACCCGTTGCGCAGAGTCGGGGATTATTTAAGATTATACTGTTTTTGAGATGATACTATCGCCATTTTGCTCTGACAGCATTTTTACAAATAGCATGGAAAGAATAATCTTGGTAAACAGAGAGCTTTTGCGAACACACAGCATTCGCTTTCAGGATTTACTTCGGGAAAGTCATTTTGTTTACAAAATATTTGCGGATGGATAAAAAATAAACAATTTCGTACCCACGATGGCCGATGCAGATAAAATCGTCTAACTCTTTTTATTTTTTCAATATCTTAAAAATAAACTATAAGAGAGATTTCTTTTTACACTAGGATCAATTTTACTATTAGGAAAAAGCTCAGTATTAGATAGGGACCGATTCTTGTTCAAAACAAAACATTTTTTTTCAAGTTATCTCATAAAAACCATATCACATTTTTTTTTATAATAAAACATCAATGGGAAAGTAGAAGTGTTAACTGCATATAAATCACTAAAATATATATGAAGTTACAATACTCAAGCGTAGAAAACCGCATTAATTATAAGCTGCAATAGAATTCATATTTACAAGAATTTTTGAACAGCAAAACACATAGTTACGATCAATGGCAATTTCATTTTTAGGATTTTTTTTCTATTTCTCTCTTTAACTGTGGCGAGGCTAAAGTTTGAGAACTTATCAAGCACTTAGGAAATTATTTATAAATTCTAATTTCGTAACAGTGATAATCCTTTTGATTATTTAACATTCAATCAAGTATTAAAGATTTTTTGGGTGGTATATCTTTTACAAAAATTGCTATGCCATAAGGGGTTCTAAAGAGTAAAAATATATAAATATTTTATATTATTTACTATGGAAATAGAAATAAAATATTGTTATAATTTATGAATGGGATTGATGGAATTTCAATATCAAAATCAATTGTTAATACTGTCAGTTGCATGATAAGATGCCGAAAAAATAGATCCGGGTCGTTAGTAACAAAACAATTGGAATAGTACCAAATTTCTACAATTAAAATTTATATTATTAGTTACCCATCACTAACAACTGTTCATCAGGTACTCTCCGCTTATGTGATGTTTGAATACGTTAGCATATACGGTGTAGATAAGCCGAATTAGGAAATATATAATATTCAAGATGAGAGGATGTGAACGTACTTTAGACGGAGAAGAAATCTGTCAGATGTTGAGTCAATCAACTTGTCCGGGTTAGTTGGCTGACTGCTGACAGATATGCGCTTCCTAATTGATTGTGCTGCCGACTTCACTTCTTATGTGGTAACTAAAATATATTATTGATCGCAGACTGAATAGATTTATTCAGAGGCATAAGTGGTAAAAACAAGCACAGGTAAAATCCAGATTAATATTATTAAAAGATTATATTGTCTTTTTGCACGCTTTTTAAGCTGTCTCAAAAATAGCACGATAAAAGAAAAAGGAAAATCTATTTTTAGCACTGATAGATTTTTGGTATTTATTTCCAATAAAATAACTATGATAGAGTTTACCACGGTGAAAAAATAGCAATGTATTTTAGTTCTACAATTTCTTTTATAAGATATAGTTGATAGCTATTTCGGCTAACGCCATCGTTGAAACCATGTTTAAACGTAAATTTGCTTATCTATATATTAAATGGGCAAACAAATGTATGTCAGTCACCACTTCTCAGAATATTGGGGGGGGGGGGCTATTGCCTACCCGTAATAAACCATAACAACCATTTCGCCAATACTTAAACTCACTTATAAAGCCGCCTGTTTAGTTTCATTTAAATTTTCAAAATTTTTAGTTTTATTGCTAGCAGGAAATAAGCTAGGTCGTTAGAACAGAAGAGAAGATGTATTGTGTACATTTTCTACACAGCTATATATAGATAAGCAAATGTACGTTTACACATAGTTCCTACGATGGCGTGAGCCGAAGTAGCTATCAACTACATCTTATAAAAAAAATGTAGAACTAAAATATATTGCTATTTTTTCACCGTGTTATAATGGAGTTCTACCAAGTAAATGCCAATTCAATCAATGATAGAGTTTGTCTTAAAATGCTTCTCGATGGGCCAAAACGCGTGCTAAAATTCAAGGGCTAAGTTTAAAGGAACTAATTATATTTTGTTGATAACGCAAATAAATTTACATTCGGCGCTACATAATAGTCAAACAACTAAATACCAACCTTTTTCAGGTTTTTCTTATGTCGTCAGTAAAGTTTATGCAAGCTAAAGTTTTGTTTGGCATTAAGCGATAATCGATTTGATTACACAGTCAGTGAAATAAAAGAGTAAACAAATAAAATCTTATATATCATAGAATATTGTAAGAAATATTTTATACATTTATGAGTTATTGATCACTCATACTGAGAATAAGGGGTTAAAAACAGATTTTCGCTTTTTTGTATTTACGAATGTAATGTATGAAAAAAAATGTGTAAGACACATCGTAAACATATTGTGTGACGCCGCATAAGCACTTCGAAATTCTAAAATTAAATCATTAATGTGACCTATAAAGCAATAAATCAAAAAGATATTCAGAGACGCTATTATAATTAGAATAGAAATAATAAATGGATTAAATCAATGAACGTTGACTGAATGACTGTTGTGTAAGTATTAATTAAAACAGGCGATCTATCTCCGGTTGAAATATGAATGTCGTTATGATTTAATTAACAATGATAAGACAACACTTCAATGAAAATCATGAATATATTAATTAATTTAGTGCAGCATATCACATATCACTTCGTGAATATATTATGATTTGTGATGTCGGAATGAGAAAACGACACGTTTGATTTGGGTTTACGATTCTGTTATCATTTTGTCATTGGATAGTCAATGAGATGTTTTTTCGTTGGTAATTATAATTGTGTAGATAAATGCGGTATTAATTGTGCATATGTTAACCACTGTAACTGGATGTTCCCAACCTATGGGTCGCCATCTTATACAGTCAACTAAACTAACTTTTGATTGTATGGGGGTCGCAGGTCAAGTGACTAATAAAAAGGGGTCGCCAACCGAAAAAGGTTGGGAAACACTGAACTCGATGATTTGTCAAACTTCAGCAACGTAAGGCCGGTAATAATCTTGACTATATTATATTTTTTTATGTCGAGTGCCAACATTAAAAGTATAATGACATAAATCGGAACTGTGATGGCAAACGATTATAACGGCTGTTTACATAATTGTTCAGGAGAGAAAAACAAAGTTTAAAAATCAGTCAGACAAGATGACAAGAGATGATAGCTTTGACAAAGCTCTGTGACGAATAAGGTCGCAGCTTTAATATTTTAACACATCAACAATTTTAAACAAATTATGGAAAAAATCAGTTAAAACCGTTCGCCGTCACAGTACCGAAATAATAAAAGAAAAACAAAATATTTAACACGGTGAAAAAATAGCAATGTATTTTAGTTCTACAAAATTATTTTTAACAAATATAGTTGATAGCTATTTCGGCTCACGCCATCGTCAGAACTATTTCTGACGATGGCGTGAGCCAGAGAGTTCTACCAAGTGAATGCCAATTCAATCAACAAAATATTTAGTTACATAAATATTATAAGAAAATGTTAAAAGCTATTTTGACTTAGTGCTATCGTGAAAAATATGTTCGACCTAAATTTGATTTAGCTGAATATATTAGGATCGAAAAGATATACAATATCTAAACAAATTTACGATTAGTTCTAACGATGGCGTGGCATCGAATTAGTTATAGATCAACCATGTTACTTATGCGTGTGGAAACGTAGCGCTGTGTGCATTTCCGGTCAGACATAAAAGTTGCTAGAGTTAGAAATTTTTTAATTCTCTACTATTCCATAAATACATTTTATTTACAATAATAATTAGTTTCAATGTTCATTAATACCGTGGCTTCTTACTTGTCATTTTTGTGGTCTGTTCATTCGATTTATCCAGGGGTTTCAAATTCAGTTTCATCATCCGCCGCATTTCCGGGCGTGCTGTTATAGCGGTCGGTCAATATCAAAGATTCATACAATTATTATGGAACTAGTAACAGATATTTATATTTGAAGGAACTCAAAGTGATAAAAAAATCTTTATTTCACATTTGAGCTTTTAAGACAAAAGTTCCTACGATAGGAATATTATCCATTTGCTGATAAATTTTTCGTGCCTAGTAAATCAAAATAAAAGTTTTTTTGTGTATACCGAAGAAAGCCAAAGTAGATGAATTTATATAAAACAAACTAATAAATTTCGGATTGGATGAAGATACGATCAGAAATGTGTACAAGGCCGTACAGCAAGTGATAGTAGCAATCGGATAAAGAGCTCCACTGATTTGAAACAAATAGAGCGCTATCGTAAAATGACGTGAAAACACTGAAACATTTTAGTCGCACAATAGAATCGCGAGATATTTTTGCCGTGAATACAAAATGCTACACAATAATGAATACACGTTATCTTACAGCATTCAGATACCATTTTACCCCAGATATTATACATTAAAGCTACTTTGTAGTGAGGCAATAAGAAGCTTTACGCGCGATGTCAGTGTACTGTCTATCAAAAACCAGAATCAAAATTAACGAAAAAAAAAGTAATAGAAAACTTCACGCAAGAAAAATAATAGTAAAAAAGTCGCGTCGTTAAAAGTGTCCATGTTGATCTTGAAAATGAATACTATTTATGATATCGACTGAAGGTGTTCGATGAAATTTCAATATCAAATTTCAATTGTTACAACTTTGTACGATTCCACATGTTTTGTCGCTAACGACCCGGGTTTAGCCTTTCGGCATCTTCAGGCATTCTATCACACGAATGCAACAGAACTAAACTATCCGTGTGATAGAATGTACAAAGTTGTATGGATTCAAGTTTGTTTGTTGATTAATATTTGCTGTAAAACCCTTTCAAGAATGACTCACTGACAAGATCGTTAATGAAAATTATCACAGGCAACTGTGTTAGTTATTATTAGATTTATATTATTAAATTTGTTTACTTGCAATTTACTGCTTGCCTTGAGGTAAGCGTTTTCCAGTAATTAATCATTTTGGTATATAGACGATGCAAACTGTTTATTTTACCTCGGTTCTTTTGCATTCGTGTGATAGAATGTCTGAAGATGCCGAAAGGCGAAACCCGGGTCGTTAGTGACAAAACATGTGGAACCGTACAAAGTTATAACAATTCAAATTTCAAATGAATACTATTGATGGAAAGGACAGCTTTACGTAAATACAATATATAACAACTCCGAAGAGTTTTAAGAAAGAAATATAGGTCGCAAATTCCAAAATATAGAAAATAAAATTTAAAAGCGTCACGATATTTTTTTGATACAAGTTCACAAAAGACGATTCCTATATTTTTCAATTATTATTGCTTCATTATTACACATTACTACGCGAAAATAATGCGTTCTCATAATACATAATCACGTTTTATTCATTATACATAATCAAGATTGTGAGCCTACATTATAAATTGCAAGGTAGTTGTATTTAATTCAATGCCCATGCACGATAGAAAGCAAATTTACAACTTTTTTTTTATGCTGTTTACGAAAAGAGTTCCATCAAATAATTTTCCGGCATATGGTATTGCTAAAATAAATATATTAAATCATTGGTATTTTGTGGCTATAGTGACACTTTCATGAGTAATCCTACATCATACAACTGCATGTTAGCGATATGAATTAATTAATTTATTTAGTTATCGAAAAACAAAACGGAGTTATTCTACGCAGACAAAAATCAATACATTAAACCATAAAGAAAAATACGTATTGAAGAAAGTTTCAACTCCAGAAACAAAACAAAGTTACGTTGTATTTTAAAGAGTGTTTGCTTTGAATTTTATAAATAAAAAGTGAGTCCAATAGATAAAATAATTGTGGCACATTACAGAAAATTACAAATAAATAGGAGCAATGAATGAATATTCTTTCAACGAAAAACAAGTTAGCGGTACTTTGTATTATATTATATAAAATAAATATTCCATCCATTTATATTGCAATATTTTTTCAATATGAACTTAATGTGAGGTATGAAATCGATCCGTAATTCCGTATTCATAACGTCATGAATATACTGAAAAGCTTAATGAAAAATTTATCGAAGCGAATACATTTTTGAAAGTTGAAAAACGAATGCTCGTCTCTAAATATTTAATCAATCGTATAAGGTTGTAGTGTCGCTGTTGTTCCGGTTCAGAGGTTTAATTAGCAGAAACTTGGTAAGGGTGTTTCGGGCAATCAGTATCCGCGTGTCTTCTTGTCAGGTCCAAATTTCCCAGGCGCTACCGGTTCCAAGTGTGCACATGAAACAGCAGTCGAATATAGGCCACACAAACAGGAAAGCACTGATTACTATAAAGTGCTTCCATGATACAGCGGGCACAATAATATTGCAAATCGTTTTTCATTCCAAGAGTATAAGCTTATAACTTATCAAGCACGTATAATTAATCGTACATATCCTGGAAATTAACTACATCCCTTTGTTTACGCTTGTCAGTAAAATATCTTCAGTAATATAACGATCTTTTGAGAATAAGAAGAGATATACAAGGCCGCGGTTCATCCGCAGTACTTGTCATTTCCAGTTACATCATTGTTGAAACATTTTCCTCAATTCATCCTTAAATTTAATAACTTATACCGTTAAACCTTCGTGGAAAGATATTATTAAATGTGATCAATATTAAGCAGTTATAAGAAGTATTCCACAACGTTTATATTATGAAGACCGGATCGTTTTCTCTCGGCATTTATGTATTTTTCAACTGATACAATTTTATAATGTTTATTTTTAAATTACAGATAGTCAGAATATGCTTATCAAAAAAGCGAAACACGTATCCGAGTGGAGTAAGAAAGTTATCAAAAACAATGAATATATAAATATTATATTTTGATCGCGTGAAACATGTATTATAATTCTACCTGACGTTATTCGGTATGTCTCATAAATAACGTATACATGTATCACTTTTAAGGTGTTAACTGTCACTTCTTGATGGAAAAGCATGATATCTTAAATAATAAACACATTCTTAGTACAATTTCCACAATATATTTTTTGATCTGGACCGGTTTCGCTTATCGCGAGCATCGGTTGATAATGCTCGCGCTGAGCGAAACCGGCCCTGATCGATCAAAAAATATATTGTGGAAATTAGTACTACAATGTGTTTTTATTACTTAAAATACAGGTATGTTAAAAAAATATATAAAACAAAACCCTATTTTTAGCGTTTCCAGAATATTTCAGATATAAAAGTTATCCGATTTAACTTGATTCATATTGATTCGCGAAGTTCAGCAGTAATAAAATAACGAATCAACAATTTCTTCAGCCCTGTTTTCCCGTGAGAATCAATTATTATATTTCAACTGTATATACTATCCGATAAATCGATTTGAATGCCAAAACAAAAACAAAACCACAACAAATGTGTAAATATAAACGTCTTCATGTAACATTATTTCCAATTCAATGCTCAATCGATGAGTACAATATTACGATAGAAAGTTATATCAAAGCTCGTTATGTAATCAATGACTCGTGAATTATTCTTAGTTGTACTTCAAAACGCTAGTATATACAAGTATCATTCGGAGAATATTGATAGTAAGTGAATATCTAGTTCTTTTTTCAATACGAATCGTTTAAGTTTAGCAACATTCTTCAATACCTTAGTATTATTGTTATGCTGGGGATATAAAAAAAGCTATATCAGTTAGAGCTTAATCAATTCAATGTTTTATCGCCTGTCTAACGTGGAGAAAAATTCCCTAATGTACGATAAATGTTTCTGGGGAAATTAGAATACTAATAAATCTACTATACTAAACAGACAATATTAAAACAACAGTGAATATTAAATTATTAAATAATTTAATATTCAATTAATTTAATTAAATATTTAAGTAAATATTTTTTTAATTAATAAATATTAAATAATTGTCGATCTAAGTCGCATTTAGAGTATTTATCGTAAAGATTGATTATTGTAAATGTATGTATCGAAATCAGTGTTTGTCATTTTCATGGATAGGCACCATTTCAAATTTTAAAATACATTCAGACGAAAAGTGCGTATCGATTGATTAATTGAAAATAAAAATTTATTAACAGAACATTTTGCAAGGCATTCAATATAAAAAAGCTGTTAAAATATTTAAAAATAAATTTAAACAGATCTAAATTTATCTCGTACCTCAGCAAATACTATTGCGAACCTTAGGTTAAAAGCCACTTATCTAAATATGATATTTGCGGTCCATTTTCTAACATAAATTCTTAGTACGGCGATTTATGTCAAGATATTGGAGAAATGATAGTCCTTGTGGAACTAAAAAAAGTACTCTGAAACCATCGTTTAATAGAGCAAAGTTTAATGTATTCAATATATACAGAGAGATTTTTTATTCACTTAAAGTAAAAAAAAAATCAAAGCATTATTTTAAATTATACTAACAAAATAATGTTCGTCTTGAAAAAATCGCCAAAAATCACACGCGATTATCTCCTAACTACATAATTATTGTACGTAATGGTTCTTTGGCGATTGGGTAAACGATATATCAAAGTAACGACACTATCTCGCGTTTAATATTCAGCCTAAGTACGCTGTCATACTGGCAACGCCAGTGCGTAAACTGAAATACGGAATATATCAACCAAATTGTAGTGTCATATTTCGTGCGTAGATGGTATTATAGGACAAATCTGTGAGGGCGGGACGATTCGTGAGTTTTTTTTGTCATTGAGAGGGCCATGAGAGATCTCCAGTTAGTATAATATACACATTACCTGCAGGTGAAAGGAATTGTAGCCCACCCCTGAATCGCGTATATCGCATTTTGAAGTTTATCACAAATATGACAGTTTATAGATATTGCGGCTTACGCGAGACTTTATGATAAGATGTATCAATGGCTGCCTTTATACACGAGCACTTCGGCGCAATTTTTGTGCTTTAAAACGAAGTAAAAAATGTATGAAATTTTCATTTTAAAGCTCACTAAACACCTGACCGCGCATAGAAGCGCTTGTGTGTAAAGCCGTATCACGTATACTCGCGAATCATGTTTTGAATACAAACAGTAAGGCCAAAATGAAAATTCTGCCATCCTAAATAATATCAATTGTAAGTTCCGGATATTTTTTTAAGAAATCGTGGACATAATTTGTTTGTTCTTCCAAAATGTAGAACCAGTCTGCCAATTGGGATACCAATGGTAAGAGCATTAACAATATTTAATTAATATTCCATGTTGACGAAAGTGAGTTTAGATGAATACTATTTTTTCTGTTAAAGTAGTTGTTTCATGAGCTTACTTGGTTGATTTGCTGTGTATTAGTTAAATTTCCAACACTTTATGTTCAAATATGTTAACGTTGCAAAAGCAATGAATTGATAATTTGTAAATTTTGTGCCGTATAATTATAAATTAATAAATAAACATGTCAATTATTTTAATACTACTGCTTAAGAAAAAAACGTAGAATGCGAATTATTTGAACAATGAAAGTAAAGTATTTTCATGCTTGTATTCGAAAGGTGAACGGTTTTGGATGTTTGCACTATTTGATTGCAGTTCACAATATCAAATCTATGAATAAACATTTCTCAATTAATATCAGTCATATTCAGTAGTATTGGACGTCTGTGACAACTGCATCCCTTTCCGCACATCCAACCCCTAAAAAGAGGCGCAGGGATATGCTAAGCACTGCCTTACTCAATTCATCCGCAATTAACATGTGCAATAAAAGAGTGCGACTGAAAACATGATTTACTTTGATGTTTGTTATAGATATATGTTAAATGTACAAATAGGATTATGTGTAATATTTGTGTACACAATATTCAAAAATTATAGTATGCGAATAAAAAAAACAATAAAGTTAAAATGCAAATACAAACACTGGCATTTCATATACTAGAAATCCAACGAAGGGAACGATACATAAAGAAACTAATTATTTGTCTTAATAAAACATAGAACGCAAATTTATTTCCATTATAGCAGAATTGTATGTAGATAACTCTACAGTCCACCGCTCTACCAACTGATACAATGTATAATCAATAGTAATTAAAAATATTAAATAAAGTTACGGGAGAAAATGAATTCTTCTTCGATTTGTACGCAAAATAATTGAAAGCCGAATTCCATTTGAGCGGTAATTGTAAAACGAAATTTAATTCACCAACCAATTAAATCAATTTTAAAAAAACAAGATAAATACTAAAAATAATTTTGTTAAATAATTCCTAAATTCATTTCTATACATAGAAGTACTACTTATAATAACGATCGAATCTGTTCGGGATGAATGATTAAATTATTGCCGAGAAAATTATTTCAAAAAATTCACAGTGGATAACAAACTGCCGGGCATTCAAAAGCTGCGACGGGATATGTAATATATTTGGCTTTTGTAGTAGAACAGTGGCGAGATTAAAACGAGCAAAAGTGTTAAATTTAATAAACAAACAATATATTATTCTCATTTAACTGTTCAGTCCAAGGAAATATATAATACCGGTACCGAAGCTGAATGGTCAATACTGTGACTTTGGTCCATCGGTTACGGAGTCGCACATTTCATATATTTACGGTACAGTGGTCAGAAGCTACTTTTTTCGGATATGTATGAAATCTTTGTTAAACCAATTTGGCCAAAAGTTGCTACTAATTTTATCTTCAAGTACATATATCCAAAATTATAGGTAGGATATTGTCCTTATCTATTGAACTTTTACTTTCTTTGGTCGTTTTTTTTAATTTGAATGTTGTATCACAAAAGCTCAAAGTTTTATTTGATCTTTACTAACGATTAATTTCTATGTATATATTATTCTTATGTTTCATTTTTTGCATATTTAATCAAAGGTTCTTCATTACTACGTTCATTTCGACAGCAACGTTGAGAACCCCATGAATATAGATTCAGTGGATGATTTGTATCAGAGCACTGACTAACCTCAAAATCTGTCTTTTTTAACACGGTCTGTGTAACATGGCATTAGGTTTTTCCGATGGTTTAATATCCTTCAGAAAGCAGCAGCTTTTCCTCGACGTTTGCAGCGTACTATTGCCGAAGTCGGGATTTTACAACAAACGCGGTTGCTGTGTAGTAATGTTTTACAGCTGCCATTAAAATCTAATAATTCACAGAAGGCAGTAATGAAACGATTATACGACCCTTGCTCATCGGGTTGTCAAAACACAATATATTTTAAGCAGGGCAATTATATTACAATCGAAAATAGCATCGGATCAGTATAAAATTATTCTTTCCTACCGTTTTATTGTCTCGCTAAAACTATGTGGGGCTATGCAAGTATTGCTTTATTAAGATTCTTGTAATGCAAAAACCCTTAGCAAATACAACTTTAATAGAATATATGTTTAAATGAAAAGAAATCGAAATTTAAAGAAGATCGCGCAAATGATCTTCTTATGATTTTCTTTTGAGAATATTTGCTTTTTTACAGGAAGAAAAGTTTCAGGAAGGGGTATCGATACATATAAATCTTTGGTTGTGAATTAACACCGAATAGAAACATACATTTTCAATTGTCTAATTTATGATATCGACTGAAGGTGCTTGGTGGAAATTCAATATCAAATTTTGATTGTTACAACTTTGTACGATTCCACATGTCAGTTCTGTTGCTTCGGTGATAGAATGCCTGAAGATGCCGAAAGGCGAAGCCCGGGTCGTTAGTGACAAAGCGTGTGGAATTGTGCATAGTTTTAATATTTCAATTTTCTAATTGGCGTTTGTATCTTCTAGATAAGTGAATTCTCTTTATAAATTCACCCTCACAAATGTGAAGAGAACATTTAAGGACAATTTTACCAATTTATACTTAATTATTATTACAACCACTTTCGTTCGTTATGAGCCTTTACACTATATGTTAAAATATAATTTATATTTAAAGCGGGAATGTTTTTCTTGTATAAAAAAGAAGACCCCTCGATCTAAGTCAACCAGTAAGGTGTGGGAAATGTGCGTAGCAATCAGTGTGACTCCTATATGCATAAATGAAAAATTTTGAGGGATTTCATTTCTGCAATTGTATTCCAGAAACGTTGGCAACCCTATTTGTGACTTGTAATTTATACGAATGTTTCAATTCGGTGGGAGCTATAAAACAAGAAACAAAATGACTGTCAGCATTGTGTTACTAACATTACTGTCTGTGATGCTCCAGGACCGCTAGAGATCAATTTATTGCAAAGGGTTGCTCTCGCTTCATATACCGAATATTTTTAATTTAAGAGATGCCGTCGTGTCGCTAGCGCGTGAACTGCATGGGCGTGACAAATATTTAAATATCAAGTTTATATTGTTCAGTTTATATCGAATAAATAATTTGAGCGTCGACGAACACACGATGCATCTCGAAGAACGCAAAATCTATATAAAAAGAGCAAGTTCGAGTATGGCGAAAGGATACAATTTAAATCTTCCTAGATATTGACATTGATAACACAGTGCTGTGAAGAGTAAACTACGGTATTCATTACATTAAGAAAGATCGATTATCCGCGCGCTACAGTGCGCACAAGTAAAAAAAACCTTTTAAATTTGCATAGTCACAACTTTGAACGATTCCACATGTTTTGTCACTAACGGCCTGGGTTTCACCTTTCGGCATCTTCAGGCATTCTATCACACGGATGCAACAGAACTGATGTAAAATAAACAGCTAGCATCGTCTATATACGAATGTTATTAATGAAATTTTTACATTACAAATTTGATATTGAAATTACATCAAGCACATTAAGTCGATATCATAAATTAATTAACCCTTTTGTAACATTAGTAAGCGAATTCTAAACGCTATAAAAATAGTTTTAAACTTAATATAAACTTCAATTTTCTTCCGAAAAAAATACTTTGAATTTTACAAAAAATATAAAAATATGGGAAACATATTAATACTTTTCCCCAGTGTCGCAATAAATTAGGTTTGGACTTGGTAAAAAAAAAACAGAGAAAAACTCATAAAAATCGTTCATCCATTATTATGAAAGATTTCTTATTTTTCCAGAAAGCCATGAATTAGATTCCCAAAGAAAATAATGATAATCCGACACGGCCTCACGCAGTTCAAAGATAACAGCCCAACAGGGTTTACGCATTTCCCTAAACCAATATAAAATAATCCCGCAGTACGGTCCTGAGAGATTCGTCGTTATTTCCGGTCGGACCGTTCCGAATGGGTTAAATGCTTCAACTCGCTAAGAAGAGGGCCATTGATGTTTGAATGGGGCATCTCCCAAATGGGCAACTCAAAAACGATGCTATAAAAAAGGATTATAACATATTATGTGATATAAAAGTCTCGTTATACTGAAATAACGATTCAGCAAGAAAATTATAATTTATTTCGGCTGCATAATAAATCACGAGAAATTAAAAATTACCGTATTTTCAATCGACCATTGAAAATAAACACGTTTCATAACGTCTGAACAAATTACACAACTGTAACATATATATAACACGGTGAAAAAATAGCAATGTATTTTAGTTCTACAAAATTATTTTTAACAAATATAGTTGATAGCTATTTCGGCTCACGCCATCGTCAGAACTATGCTTAAACTAACATTTGCTTATCTATATATAGCTGTGCAGAAAAGGCACATAACACATCCTCTCTCTTGTTCCAACGGCTTAGCTTGTTTACTTAGCACAATGACACTAAATTTTCAAAATTCTAAATGAAACAATAGGTGTCTCTGACAATAAGATTATATGTAAAATAATTTTGTAGAACTAAAATACATTGCTATTTTTTCACCGTGTTATAATGGAGTTCTACCAAGTGAATGCTAATTCAATCAATAAATATATATATATTTCAAATAGAACCAATTGGAATAACAAAATTATCAATTTTAATTGCTCCTGAAATTCAATAGATTGCAGTTTTGTTTGATGTTCTTATTATGCAAAGACGTCAAATGGATCGATTGTTTTTTAGTTTATAAAACAAATAGTTAATCACGTTTAATGTATTGTAATATGTTAATATGTAATGTATTATCTATTAATATTACTGATGGAAAGAAATGATAATTTAAACAATAACATATTTTTTACAAATATTTCCACAATATATCTCATGATCAGGTCCGGTTTTGCTAGTCGCGAGCATTATCATCTAATGATAATTATCAGAAATCGGTCCTGATCTTTATATTTATTGTAGAAATAGTACTAAAAAATGTGTTGTTATTACTTAAAAAAAGTAGTAAATCACTAACATCAATGATACGAATAAGAAAGTTAGTAATCTTGACAAGTATAGTAATTATTAAACACAATCCGTTAATAAGATATCAATTATTTCATAGTAATAAAACAACTGTACAAAGTTTACAACCGCACAAAATATTGTGAGATTATAAATGATCATCGATTATATATATCCGATAACAACATATGTTGCCAATGGCTGCACGCAGTAATGAAATCTATCAATTAATTTATATAACATCAAAATGAGTTCACATTTCGAGGTCAAGAAATAAATCTAAAAGTGTGAAAGATCGAAAGTCTTTCAAAAATAATAATCCAGGTCGATTTGAAGGAAAATATTTATTTCGTACAAGGGTGATTTGGCATCAACGATTTGGCGAACGTTGCACTAAAATATGTCAAATCCTTTTGAATAAAAGAAACTTATACTTCTGAAATATTGACATTTTGATATCTGAGTAAAATTGAAATTCCGGTATAGTATAAGAATATTTGAAAATTGCATTCCACATTTATCGAACGAATTGCAAGTATTTTTTAAATGTTGTATTTAAACGCTTTTAATGAATTAACTGTCACTTCTTGGAAAAAAGACTTTATATTATTAATACCTAATATACAAAAACAAAGGTTCAACAACTTTGAAAATTATTTATAGGTAATCATACAATACATCTAAATCAAGTAAAAAAGTTTACAATAAAATGCAAAACCTCTTAGTTCTAACTTTTAACCAAAAATAAAATCAAATTGAATTCATATGAGATATATATTGTATGATTACATTTTATTATAATTCAATTATAAGTCTTGAAAATTTAATTATTAACTTTTTATTTGTTTGTTTAAATAGCATGATTTTAATTTGTATTATGTCATTTGATAATATGCTTGCGTTGACCGAAAACGGCTTTGATTTTAGTAATATAAAATTGTGATTAATGTACTAAACATTTTTTTTTGTATTATTGAAAAATAAATTCATTTTTCAAATTTAAATAAATGTTACGCAAGTTGTAACGATTCACGGTCTTTACTTTCTCAGTACCATGTTCAATTTCTGTCTGTTTTAAGTCTCCGAATGAAAATTGTCGAACATTGATTTTTAGATTCGTATCGAAAGACACGTAACTCTGATATATGTACATGTAAGTTTAAATCGTTTCCTTCCGATACTGAAAACGGGCGTAGAGGGGCGGCTAGGTTGCCATTGGTCCTTTTATAACCCAATCAATCTATCGATGTATCAATCATGACAATACCAATTTTAAAAAAATAAATATTTCTATTGTATCTTACACCAAAAAAAGTTGTGATAAAACTAATATTCACGCTACAATGCAATCCAGTATGTAATACCTTTAGACTACTGGTTTTGTTAAAACGAGAAAACATTTTCAACGGAACACGGTGAAAAAATTGCTATGTATTTCAGTTCTATATTTTGTTTATAATATAGTTGATTTCTTCTGCTATTTCGGCTCACGCCATCGTCGGAACTATTTTTAATCGTACATTTGCTTATCTATATATAGCTGTGTAGTAAAGGTACACAATACATCTTCTCTTCTGTTTTAACTACCTAGCTTATTTCCTGCTAGTAATAAAACTAAAAATTTTGAAATGTAAATGAAACTAAACAGGCAGCAATATCAATGAGCTTAAATATTGGACGGGATGGTTGTTATGGCTTATTACGGGTAGTCAATAGCCCCTCGCAATGGTATGAGGAGCGGCGACCGACTTATATTTGTTTGTTCATTTAAAATTCCATCCATACAATCCATCCATGTATCCATACAAAAATATGAATTGGTGAAATAAAATATTACCGATATTTTTATCTACATATCATGAAACTACACCGATAAGAAAAATGATAATAGATGTGAAAACATATTTTTCAGGGATTAAAATAATAATGACAAAATTCTCTTAAGAGATTAGAATCGAGATATATAAAAAGTTTTATGTGTATTAATAACTAGCAACAACAAACATTTAATGAATATAAAAAATCCGATGCGATTGATTAAACGAAGCCAAATTGAATTGCGTCGTATTTTACATGCGAAAAAAATATATTTTATATATAAAATGGTAAACAGGAGTATGTTCATCGTTGAAGACGATAACAAATAAATGTCCCAACATATAGGAGATTCAAGCCGTCGGAAAAGTTACTTTTGCGGTAAACATTATAGAGTTTTAAAAAAATGATGTCAATAAAAACCCTTTGAATCATTCTGACATTTTCGTCTGCCGCATAAAAACAGTTATATGGCCAATTTTTGTATTCGATTTAGTGACCAATAAAAAAGGTCTCGAAAATATACTACAAAATAAAATGTTTTCCGAAATCATCGGGCGTGTGAAATATCGAGCAGATTTTTTAACTGTCAACCCGCAGAACTTAATCTAAATTGCTGCCAGGGGCGCAGAACGACATGTTTCAGAAGTTAGCCAAACTCGACATCTTTTACGCTACACGCCGCCGCTGAATGAATACGCACGTACACACTCAAACTCAGGGGCGTGATACGAATTTCGAAATGTATTGAATTCGGCGGGAGTGCGGTGAAATGAAATAAGATATTTCATCTGAAATAAACAACGAACAATTTGTGATAATCCGTTTTATTTGCGAGATAAAAAAAAAACGAACACGCGTGGCAATGAATATTTTATCAATCTATCGTCGTAATATATGGTCGTTTTTAATAATTACATTACGATAAGTTACTACCTAACAACCACCCCAGTTTATATGCAGTAGGTGAGTGCAGTTTATGAGTGCCAGATGCTTATTTCGAGCAGAGTAGTACTAAGGATCTGATTTGAAAACGTGCAGAAATTTTCACACATGAAATACATCAGGACGATACAGGGACGTCGATTGCTCGATTACGCATTATCGTGCTATTTTTAATACCATTTTCGCACTTCTCGTCACTGGAATATCTGTGTTGTATAAATGTAATAAATTACGATAATGAATAACTATCATATTTGAATTGTTGAAACTTTGTACGATTCCATATGGTTTACCACTAACGGCCCAGATTTTGCCTTTATATATAATTATATACTGCCTGAAGACGTCCAAAGGCGAAATCCGGGTCATTAATGACAAAATATGTAAAAACGTACAAAGTTTCAACAATTCGATATTGAAATTTTATCAAGCACCTACAGTAGATATCATAAAATGTATAGCTAGTTATGTTGTGTTATATTTCACGCATAGAAATTATGTGAAAATACTGTAATAAGGTCACGTAGTCGAAAATTTTAATATAATAGAAAAAATTGAATTTGAATTGTTACAACTTTGTACGATTCCACATGTTTTGTCACTAACGACCCAATCTTCGCCTTTTGGCATCTTCAGGCATTATATCAGACGGATGCAACAGAACTAGCGTAAAATAAACAGTTAGCATCGACTATATACAAAATTTATCAATTAAAGGAAAACACTTGCCCCAAGACTAACAGTAAATTGCAGCTAAAACAAATTAAATAATATTAATCTAACAATAATAAGCACAAATTCTTGTTAATGAGACATTCTTGACAGGGTTTTACAACAAATATAAATCAACTAATTTATTGATAGAATTTGCATTTACTAGGTAGAACTCCATAACACGGTGAAAAAGAGCAATGTATTTTAGTTCTACAAGTTCTGACGATGGCGTGAGCCGAAATAGCTATCAACTATTTCTTATTAAAAAAAATTGTAGAACTAAAATATATTGCTATTTTTTCACATATATATAGAGAAAATGAAACTTTATTCATGATCAACACAATCTTCCCAACTCCCACTTGTTGTACCCTTTACGTGAGATCGGTTCAATTAATCGAAAATCTCATGACGTAAATTCTTCGAGGTATGTCTTGTATTGTAAAAATATATATATACATATATTTCGGAGTATATTTATTGAAAATTCATTTTCATGTTTATGATTTTATTGAATTGTAGTGTTATGATCGAATACCAATGACAGTAGCGCGTTTGCATTTGACCCTCCCGATTATGCGAGCCACTGTCGCCATCATAGTAACCCGCCGAGGCAGGGAAGCTATCAGTCCGCAAATCAATAACACCGTGTGCCGTACGCCAAGCATCGAGTGCGAAATCATTTTCGGGGAATAGCATATTGGATTTGTAATATGGGGGCGATCGTTTTTGATGGGATTGTATTTACGGCCGGAAGGGGAGTGAGAACCTGCACAAAATGCGTAAATAATAATTATCCATTTTCGTTACTTTTTACTGCATATAAAATAACATTGAAACCATACCGTTGAAATTTTTAACTCGCCGTAAAAAGTTACATATAAAAAAACTCTTCGTTAGAAGATATGTTTTATTATTATGATAAGTGAGTTAATTCTATGGCATATACTGTCTGTGGAATGAGTTAATTTTTAGTATTAATATATAATTTTTATTTTTTTGATGTTTTTATATTATGGTATGTACAATATATTTTTTAATATTTAATTGAGATCAGTGGTTCTCAACATATTATTCATCAATAATTTAATTTAAAAAAATGTTGAAACTTGGGAAACCTTTTTCTATTTATTTACTCGGAAAGTTCCACAAGTATGTGTTCGATTCTTGATTAAATGATCGAATAATTGTGTACCAGTTATCAATAAAAATTGTAAAAAAAAGTACAATGGAATTGCGTAACAATAAAGACATCTTTATTAAAGTCAAAACAAAAAAAAAATGGTAAACATTTTTTTCGTAATGTATACTTATTTCTTTTTTTTAATCAAAAATACATGATAAAATTCAAATAATTTTCAATTATCATTGATAAATCTACGTAGAATTTATAAAAAAAAGTAAATAGACTCGTTTTGGGATTGACCGAGTGGTTGAAAATTTTTAGTCTTTACAAACACGACTGAAAAATTAATTTACAATACTCTCCGTGCTAAGATTGGAACATGTGAGTACTGTAATAAAAACCAACAACGTCGACTATAGCACCACCAACTCGGCTACACATACTTTACTAAATTACAATGTACATAAATAAATACGCGTAAAAAAAATAACCAAATTCTCCAGTTAAAAAATACACATAACAGAATTGTTAAAAACGTTAATAGAAAACAATTTAAAAAAAAATGAATCGATCCGAAATCTGTTTTTTAAATCTAGACAAATAACCAATTTAGCACAAAAATCGTCTACGTTTTAATTTTTAAAGTGTTTGCAGTAACAGCCTGCTAAATTGAACATAAATATTTATGTTACACAATAAACTCGAAACAAGTGTTTCAGACATTTTGTTTTTGTTACGCCTATCTCAGATACACTTATTTATATAATATTTCCTAAGCCCGGCTTAAAGTATTGTACCAAATTTGAAAACATCTTAGTCATCGTCTATAAAATTTGAATTGTTGTAAAATTTCACATGTTTTGATTTTTCCAAACCCAGAAAGGTTTTGCCTTTCGGTATCTTCAGGAATTCTGTCACACGGATACATTATAAACGGTATAAAAAAATATTAAAACCGTTATTGGAAAATATATATTGCATATAAAATTCTGTATTTTTTAATGTTAGTTTATTAAAGTTTGTATATTTCCAGATGTTTTATCACTCAACTGGGTTTCAGTTTTTGGCATCATCAGGCATTATATCACAAGGATGCAATATAACTGACAAACCAATAAGCATTTAGCTCCTAATTTTAAGGTCTATATTTTTTATGTGTAATTGTTTTTGTATGAAGATACCAAAAGGCGAAATCCGAATCGTGAGTGATAAAACATGTGAGTATTGAAATTGCACCAAGCACCCTTTTTTCATAAATTTTAGAATCCGAATCTCGACTAGCTAGCATAAGCACCCACGAAATTAAATTACAACGTTGTTATTAAAATTTAATGAATCATCATAAAAATATATGTAATGCTATTCGAATATCAAACCCGTGTAGAGAATCAAAAGAACAGCTAATACTCTATAGAAGAAATCTGAGAGAAACATCTCAAACTAAAATGCACCATCAGAGACTTCATTGAGTGAAGAAAAAAACTGGCACCTTACAAAAACACTAAACGATCTGCTTCCTCAATGAAATAGTGAAACATAAAAACCATAACCGATGTCAATAAATCAAACTAATGGCTCAATTTTACGTGAATTCTGATGTATATAATTATACATCGTATATACTTTACCAGTAAATTAGGCTATAATAAAAATACTTTCAAAATACGATATTAAAACGGTATAAGAAAAATAGTTCGTTTATTGATATGGTCGCCAATAAAATACTTAAAATAATGGACGTGGTCTTGTGTTATTAATTACATAGTGTTTGTTATTTTATTCAGAAAAAAGTATTACTCAAAAGAGGCGACTTAAAAATGTGCTGTTACAAACGGTACAAAAACAAAAATACGGGCCGGACAAAGAAAATTAAAAATCTAAAATTTCACTCGACAGTTCATTGTTTGACAGCTTGAATTGTTTTTGGATGCGACCTGATATTTTTCATTTTTTAATGGTCTAAGCGCGAAACTATTCTAGATTATGGCCGGTACATTATTTAACCTGTTCACTGCTGAAGTGCACAATAGTATTGATTTAGTATATATTTATTGTTTTTGCAACGTGGAAGAGATTTATAAATGGTAATGTTGGAAATTAAAATAAAAAGGGAGTCATAATTTAAAAAAAATAGTATTCGTCTGAATACATTTTCGTTTACATGGAATATGTCGACACTGTAAGTAATCCCTCGATTTACACTGTAAATAGGTACCTGAGAAAAACGTGTAAATCATAAATTACACAATAAAGGCATAATTTTGTTATTTTCTAAATTACATAAATAAAACAAATGTATTAAAAAGTATGATTATACATATCTTTTTGTTAATTAAATACACGTAAAGCATATATAGAGGAAACCGACATCACTCGAAATTATTTGTGCCGATTCGATGTTTAAAGTAGAAATATTTACACCTCGAGGAGATTCGATAATAAAATCCGTTATTGGCATTTGCTTCGAATTTCTTGTTAGATCTTTATGGACCTCATCATATTGAACCAAGCATTGATTAATATCACTTTTGAATAGAAGGGCCCGTTCAACATTCGAGTCATTTTGTACGAAATGATTACCTAATTTTCTTCCCAATTCGAGTCCTTCGTGGATGACTTTAATTGTAAATGTAACAGGTAAAAATCATTGTCACAATCACCTGTTTCACGAAATAAGTTAATTAGATCATCTTCACTTAGTTCTTTATATTTTTTTAATCCGTGTAAAAGCGAAAAAGTGTAAAATAAGTATCGTGTAAATCGAGGAATAGATGTACGTGGAATATGTCGACACTCTAAGTAATACTGCTAAACATTGTTAATGTCATTACCGTTGTTACACTGAACATTTAAAAAAATCATTTAATAGTGTTCGATTTAAGCATTACGATTAATCAAGCTATATTTTGTTTTGACTCTAATAACATTTTTATCATTTATCAATGAAGTGCATTCCGCCGATTCAACAGTTGTGATATTCGCAGTCAATGAGTTAATAGATATGAAAATTTGGGAAATAGAAGAAATTCTTAACAATATTATTATTATATACACTTGAAGAGATCTTGAGAGTTTTGTGTAGTCAATGTCAATATCAAAACACCGCTCGTGTTGTTTATTGAATAGGAATTTCGTTATAAAATATTGTGAAGTATTTGAATACGTAAAATGATAATAAGATACGGCGCGATTTATTAAATAAACAAATATCTACCATACATATCGCATTACATATAAAAAAAACAGTTTATAAAAAAAATACCATATATATACAAGCAGTCATAGTTTAGCAGTGACGGTAGTGTCGAAATGGCTATCGACGATATCATATTTACTTTAATTCTTATATTTCATCACTAGATGTTTGATCGTTACTTGCCTGATTGAAATAAGTAAGTACTATATAAAAAAAATATTTATATTTTAATGTTATTTAATTAATATTCGTTGTAAACCCCTTTCAAGAATGACTTATTATCAGGATAGTTAATGAAAATTATCACAGACAATTGCGTTAATTATTATTAAATTTGTTTTAGATGCAATTTACCGATTGCCTTGGGATAAGTATTTTCCTGTAATTAACTCATTAGCGGCACAGGTGTCCAAATGGACACATGTTTTTTTTTGTTTCAAAAATAATTTCTTTTCATTTATTATGTATCAGCATGTTAAATGAAAGTAATAACTAAATTTTAAATTAAAATATTACTTTTACTTTCGTAGAAAACAGCTGTGTCCACATGGACACGCTTGACCCTTAAGGTTTATTTTTAAATTTTACATGAATTATTCAATATTGTTAAAATTTAATAAAACGTTGATATATTTAAGATTCTTTTGTTTCTATAAAATATTAACAGTATGATAATGTTCAATACATATAATACACAAGCCAACATCGCATTTTCTACTTTTATCGAAAAACAATTCAAATAGCTGACTTGCAGATTTATCTTTGAATTGACTATAATCCGGCTCTGGGAATGATTCCATTTCACCCTTGACCCAAGTCCTTTTTTCTTTTCCTACTAAATAGTCAAAATTATAAGTCGCATTGTCGGTGTGGTCATATATATTAGCACATATTGGTTTTCTCTATATTATCTTCTTTTATATGTCTAACTCTTGCATGTGCAGTTGCTTGCAATTGCCTATGATTTAAATTGTCTATAGTTCCGCCACAATCCTCATCTCCTGAATCTTCATCTGTTAAAACTTCAGGGTCTGGTGGTGTTATAAATAGATTATATTCGGTAACGTGTTCATCAACGCTTGCATCATAAAGTGCATCTAATGCATTGTTAATTAGTGTTTCTCTTGCAGCATCATTGGAAATATCCATAAAATTGAATAATTTTAACATATGTATTTACAAAAATTAAAATAAAAGTATTTTGAAAAAATTATATAAAATATTGTGGTTTGTGGCACACGTGTCCAAATGGACACATTGGATTTAAATGCTCAATAAATATACCATAAACAAAATTATCGCCATTCTTTGATATGTTAACATAAACGATGTATGTTTATATTTCATTTAATGAAAGAAACATTATTCTTCGAATCAAAATTGTCAGAAAAAAATACTTACGTAAAATTTGAGTTCATGTTTTCCGTCCGTAAAATGATGACACATTTTGACCACCGATATTATTTTAATTTAATTAGCCAGAACTCCAAAGTGACGTCTAAGTGAAGGAATGAACCTTTGTCAACTGATATATGTGAAACTATATTTATGACTATATTCATTGACAATTTTCTGATCAATCGTAGACAACAATAAATGCGTGTCCAATTGGACACCTGTGCCATTAACGTGAGCAATTGGGTTAATGACGGCACTAATGAGTTAATAAGTTTGGTATATAGACGACGCTAACTATTTATTTTACGTCAGTTCTGTTGCATCCGTGTGATAGAATGCCTGAAGATGCCGAAAGGCGAAACCCAGGTCGTTAGTGACAAAATATGTGACATCGTACAAAGTTGTAACAATTAAAAATTGATATTGAAATTCAATTCTTTACAAGCACCTTCGGTCGATATCATAAATTATATCAGATTTACTGTTCGCAAGATAACTAATTATCCGCGAATATCGCATTACATATATCACGAGAAAGTTGACAACTATATACAATAGTAAAAGAAATTGCAAATAAATGTCAGTGATGCCGCAATGGGTACCGACGATATTTGGAAAGCAATATGAAATAATTCTGATTTCACTTCCTGGATGCGAGTTGCTTGCTTTGCCCCACAAATAAAAGGCCTAAAGCGTCCGAAACGTGCGTTCATTTATCTTCTTACTCCGCTAAGGCCTAGCAATCTTTCTCGTAATCACTATAATACGTTCTAAGTGCACGTGACATTGACGCGTGTCCGGTGGAAACGGATTATATCAATGCACCCAATGCAATTTTCTACCAATCACACTTACGTACTGCAAAGCGTAGGAGTTGCCGTTTAATACTTCCATAAAACTAACGGCATCTTTTGTTATACACGAACTTTTCTACCTATACAGCATTGGAACGGTAAATGGACAAAGGTTAAATTGTACCAACGGCAGCTAAGCACAGAGTTTCTCAATCATTCTTACGCGAGAACTTTCATTCAAATAAAATATTATTTTGTGTATAAACTGGTGATGAAATCGCTCGTAAGCGTTGTGAGCAGTACGAATCTCCGAACAGATGCATTCATAGTCATATTATCCAATAACTTATGCTGAGGTGTCCTTAGCAGTTATGGTAGTCTCTATAAGTCATGAGAAAAAAGATACCTTGCAAAACTGCAAAGAAAAATCTATATTTGTAATTTGAACGATGATTTTGACGGTAAATTTAAGATTACAAAATATATTACTGATATCGCTCAGTAAGCGAACACCTTTAACATTTAAAACAAAATAGGAAAACAACCATTTTTTCAATGATTATACTGATACATTACTTGTATAACGATAATTATAGCGATTATTGCTATCAGGAAATAAGCTTAGTCGTTAAAACAGAACAGAAGATGTATTGTGTACCTTTTCTACACAGCTATATATAGATAAGCAAATTTACGTTTAAACATAGTCTGAGGATGGTGTGAGCCGAAATAGCTATCAACTATATCTTATAAAAAAATTTGTAGTATTAATATGCATTGCTATTTTTTCACCGTGTTAAAAAGTATTCATTTGATCGATCATTCTTAGAAACCTACACTTTGTAAAGCACACGTTTGGCTGTCCATCGCATGGGGTCTCAACATGTTTGTACAAACACCGGGAAAGCCATCGCAGTCACCCTAGTGTAATGGGGTTTAACAATGACTCACTCTTAATCAAAAGCGATGCGACACGACACGGGGGTTGCCAAACTTTTGCTCTGCGGGCGCTCTGGCAAATTAATTTTACTCATCGTTCGGGAATTCAGCGAGATGACTTAATTGAATTATTAACGGCCTGGCAACGGCGGTCTAAAATATTTTATGCATTGCTCGGCAATATAACGGCAGCCTGGTGAACAACAAAAGTTTAATCTAGCTCGAAATTCAGAATAAGCTATGCAATAAAGACAAATATGTTATACTACATTTTCATATTGTATTTTAAAGAGATAATGAATCAAGGCAGAGATGTTACGAAATCAGTTAATAGATAATGCAGCAATTAAATTATAAGGAGTTTGTAATTATAATTTTATTCAATGTTCGAACGATTATGATTAATAAGCCATGTTGTATAGCCTGAAAACAGTGTATTTCCGGACAAAAAAAAAATGGTGTATTGATTGCGTTGTAATTAACTAGGTAGAACTCCATTATAACACGGTGAAAAATAGCAATGTTTTAGTTAAACAAAATTTATAAATTATATAGTTGAAAGTTATTTTGGCTCACGCCTTCAGAACTATAATAATTTAAACAGTAAAACTCTAATAATTAAAATTAAACACAAATAAATCATTACAAATATTTCTGACAATAAGCAAATAAATCGCTACAAGGCGACTTCAAATGACTTATACTGAAACACAAACCTGCTCGCAATAATATTATATCATTGTTAGAAATTTCTTGATAGTCCAGAAGCGTGAAAATGTTTTATTTGCAGCAAAAACGAATCAAAAAAAACAATAGTTGAAAGTATGGTAGAGAAACAAATAAACGTGTTAACTGTGAAGCAAATGAAGTGAATAAATTAAATCATCGCTATCAATAACATAACCACATCCTCACAATTGACAAGATTCATGGAAAGGAAGTAATGGAACCAACTAAGGAAAATATGGGTGGCCGGTGTGCTAATGGATTTTTTCAACCATTACGTAATTGAATAGGTTTATTTGTCGAGGAATAATAAACTGAGAATTATGAATGAGACTGGAAAAGTTTACTGATGTGGTAAGCCGGTGTAATTTTCCGTGCGATTTATTTTTAAAGACAATTAAATATGATAGGTATATTACAATACTTATAAAATTAATTTTCATTTGCAATACATTTGGTGAACAGTTAAGCTACCATTTAACTCGGTTGAACAAGGATAATGTCATTTATTTATTTCTTTACATAAAAAGACATGTGGTAAGAGGTGTAAAAACATTCAATGGATTGTTTTAAATATTTAAACAGCTAGTCTAGTTTTTGCTCTAAAACTAGACGCTTTACATTTTCTTTGCGCAGAATTTACTTCGCACCGTTTTAGAAGGACTGAGCTGAGGGCTGAACGATATTTCACATTGCGACAGGAAGGAAATAGTAGAAGCCTAGTAGAATTGTATCGTATTTTAATTCGATAACACTCACTATTCATTTTACCCATGGTCACAACGTACGCAATTAATTTCACCAACTCATCAAATTAGTGAAGCGTGACTAGGGATTTTTTCGATGCATAAACACGGACGCATTGTTAAACTTACTGTCCACCAATTTCGGCAGACTGAAAATAATATTTAATATATAATTCAAATATGATTCAATAACACTTGTTTTAAATTTGTATATGGTCACTCAATAGGGACGAATTTTGTTAAAATGTAAATAAAACAAACATAATATCCACTCAATATTTTTCATTTGAAAGTATGTTTTATGGTATCAGCTGTATCAGCTAAATATCCTCAGCGGCTTTGCGTGGTGTTATATATTCGAGAGGTCTAATTGTCGATAATTGTCGCATAAGTCTGGTTGAATTTGTTGGATGGCGTTTTATATGTTGACTTTAACGGCGCTAATTGTTTGCGGTGTAATCGCAAAGACTTGACTTGCGATTTAAAAAAGCACGAAGGAAAGAAGTCTAAAGACGTTAAGTCACAAGATCTCGGCGGCTAGTTCATGTCAACAAGGCGCGAGATAAACGTTCATGATTTGTACACGTTGTTGTACATTATACTCTACTATGGTGATTTGCCATACTATACTTAATAATTGTCAAAAATTTGATAAGTCATTTTAACAGCATGGTTTCTAAAAGCTAACGAATTTCAAGCGTCGTTATTGAAAGACCATTTATTTCTGTATCTGACTTAAGAAAAATCTGCAGGATGATAAAATAACTCACAATATGATATAAAAATCATCAATAATAAAGCTGGAAAATATAAGTAAGGATTTAAAGCCATCGCATGATAAAACCATTCAGAATTTATTTACTCATCGAAGCGACGCAGCTTAAACGATACTGATATAATACCAACCACATTATTAATGGTACTTGTATCTGTATGGAGATTACAGAGACTCGACATAATTATTTAATGAAGTTCGTAATGGAGAATTTCCTGTGGAATGCAAAAAAAGCTGGTTAAAAACGGTATTTACCTGGAATCAGTAGTTGAAACTAGTCATGCAACATCGTTCCAGGCATCGTGCCGAATCAGCATTCTGAAAATATAACGGAAAAAAAACAATGTATTTATTTCGAAAATAATTGCAGAATTGAATAAATTGTTAAAACTGTTCAGTAGACCTGCACTAAACTGCCTTTACAATAACTATATATATATATATATATATATACAAAGGAGAAAACAAAATTAAAATGTGCTTGTTCTTGGAACTTTTGAATAAAAATACTCATTATTATTGGGGCAACAGTGAACATATGTTGAATTTTAAATAATATACATTTAAAAACACAAAACTGCACTATATGACCACTCTCGAGATTGTAAAACTGTAAATCAATATGGGTGCAGAATTGGATTTTCTAAAGCAGGATTATTTAACCCTTTCCCTGCTGAGCTGCGAAAAGGATACTCCAACACTGAATTAAAATAAAAGGTTTAAGCAGTAGTGTTGCTTAGCAAACTTGTAGAGATTATTAGGACAAATCAGAAAATAACTCAACTCAAAAATTGGCTTTTACTTAAAATTTTCGACAATTCATATTCAACTATCAACAGATCACAATCAGCCGTCTCAACGGAGACGCTAGCAGTCGGTGGGTTAAGAGTACAAATATATGTGCATAAGTTACAGATATTTTTTTTTAATCAAGTCCAATGATGCTTACCAAAGAGTATAAACATGACTCAACTCAAGAAGATGAACAATTCATCTATTTAAAAAATTGTTCTATCCATCAAACATACAGCGTTAAACTTATTAGATGGTAAAGGATAATTAAGAAATCTTCTATCAAACGAATGACCCAAATATTCGTCAATCTTTCATCATAACTGTCAAAAAAAAAACAAACGGACCACACAATAAAGTCGCCCCGAAAGAAAAGACTAATTACATGAATCCTAATATGTAAATTAAAACCTCCGTCCTTTGACGCTGCGCATGTCATCAATAAATTAAGCGAAACGACGTAACTGTTTCTGGCCTTTAATTTATCACCAGCAGGGTTTAAGCGATCATGCTTGCATGTATCGGCTCGAAATACTCGGAATTAAAAAAACGGGATTTTCAGGATATCAATAGCATTTAATTACTTTTAATAAATTGATGTTATTCGAAGTCGATACAGAAATCGGTACATAGTAGATAAAAATTGAATTGGATGTAAAATATTATTAAAAAAAACGCGTCTTGAAATAACAACTCGTATCGCTAAACTATTTACTTTGGTCGACAATATTATAACGTAATCATGTAAAATTACTCTAAAACAGTGATTCTCATATGCGGCCACCAAGAGTTTTATAGTAAACTAGCGTGTTCCCGGCATGCGTTGCAATGCCACTCAAAAAAAAGAAACCGTGACTTTACGGAAGCGCCACGTCTGGAGCCTCTCGCCTTCCGATTGGATAAGTCGGACTTGAGGCGAGGCCGGAGCCAATTAGAAGCGATAAGCTTAGGTTATGTTTTTCTTACCAAAATTTGACAGTGGCGGCCTATGTGTTTTTATTGATTGGAGTGCTTTTGGATACACAATGTTTTTTGTTTTTCTATCTGGTGCGTACACAAATAAATCAGAATGTTTTCCAACGCGTGAGCAGGCCATATACAGTTGTCCGTGTGAGAAGCATGGATTTTCTAAATTTAGTCCATACTTTTGTAACGACTGTTCTTGTGCCTTATTGATGGTCATTGCAAAGGCGACTCGCACTGGAAACTGCAGACGTTTAAATTCAAATGGCATATCTGTCGGAATCATTGGGATGCGTGGTAACAGTACATCTTCTCCTTTGAATTTTCCATTTAAAATTGTAGCTTCAATAATATTGTTCATCATTTTTCTCACTGAAAGCCTGGTACCGTTACAAAGTCGCGGTGGATTTATGTTTCGAAGAAATGATAGGCACGTCAATTTTCAATGTTAAAACATAAGGTGGCATGCCTGACAAATCAAGTGAATTCAAGAATTCTGTTGGATAATTGACGACTTCGTCTTGATTCGTTATAGTATCGATTGACTTATACGTTGTCTCTTCTCCAGGTATTTCATTTAGTAAGCTGAAATTGATTAAATTGGCATCCTTGTTTTTGGCTGCTAATATAGCACGTGCACTGAGCCATTGATGATTTTTATGATTGTGTGCAATATTTGGAAAAAACTTTGCGAATCAATTCGTCTATGGTTGCGGTTATTTTACAGATATTCGCTGGCAATGTGATACATTGTGTGGATTCGTCTATTGCCAATTCAATTAATTTTCGTAATCAAATCAAATTCTGAGTATCCTCTCTTTTGCCCGGTAGTCTAAGCAATAATTCGACAAAGTTTCATCGCAATTGGATCAATGGTGTAGGAGTTTTTAAAGGGCAGACAGACAGACAGACATTCATTTATATATATATATAGATATTGATATTTGATAGATAACGAATTTGTAAAACTGTTATTATTTTAAAATTGATTAAATAAACCTGACTTATCCAGCATTTAATCGAGTTTAAGTAAAGAACCGTTTTAATAATAAAAGTATTCAAAAATTTTGGTCGAAATTATACGTTGACGATGCATCAAAAGTCAATATAAATAATTAACAACAATTGCTTTATTAATTTTTTCGATTTTACCTACACCTGTATATTGTGAAAGATCATACAGTGTAATGCACTATATAAAAATAAATATCGAAACTATTTTTATCACATTTGGTGCGGGTACGAGACATTTCCATAGGACCGATGATGTTTATAATGCGGCCTCAGTGAAACTTCACTGCTCTATAACCATAGGACAGAGTTTTTCAAATATGTAGCTATGACTTCATACCTATTACAATTTAATAGATATAATAACATATAGACGCTTTTAATAATAATGACATAATAGAAAAATGAAAATTACAATCAACAGAATAATAATTTAATAATAATAAAGTTTTATTTATTTGCAGATATCATGGAAAAAAATTATTACTTAAATTTTATGACGTCTCCCCTGGGAATAGCACGTACCTCGCAGATTGAAAACCACTGTCAAAGGGTACAAAAAACAGAGTATCCACAAAGTGATACAATAGGCGGAGCAGGGGAGTAATAAAATGACAAACTCTGTCCCAACATCAGACCTCGGTGATACTCAAAGGTTCCGTTACGTCCAGTGTCATTTATTGCTTGCAGATTGGAAAATATAACATGATATTTCAGTTAACAGTTAATCAAGTGATTTAAAATCGCGAAAGATGACAAAGCAAGTAGTGATTTCCAGTCGTTGGGGACGCACCGTACACTCTACGGCCATCGTACCCTTCAGCGCAGAGCCGGGGAGAGGGTGAGAGAGCACTGCAACGAATCAGTCTTTTTGTAGACATTCAGGGCAATTGTTGTAAATATTGCGGAGTCGGCCTAATATATCACGTGACTTGTGTTCCATCGACATCCCCCGGTCAGCAAGGTACAGAGGTTATCATTAATGAATTTAACGAGCAGACATAAGTTCAATACTGCGCAATATGAAAATGAATGACATTCACAATGACTCTAATAACAGCGATTCTTTGCTTTGTTAATAATTTCCCTGAAATGTCTGTGATCGAGTTAACTTAAAGAGATTTTGAGCTTTGAGGTGAGGTGCGTAGCGATACAACATTGTACACCTTTCAAAAATAATAGGTCGTTCTAACAGTTTAATGCCAATTTAACCTAAGATATGCGTGTAAATTAATTGCTCGAATGTTTATAAACAGTGTAAATTTTAAACGGAGTGAAAAAATAGCAATGCTAAAATGCATTTTTTGTACTGCGAATTTTTTATAAGATATGGTTGATAGCTATTTCGGCTCACGCCATCGTCAGAACTATGTTTAAATGTACATATGCTTATCTATATATAGCTGTGTAGAAAATGTAGATAATACATCTTCTCTTCTGTTTTAACAACCTAGCTTATTTCCTGCTAGCAATAAAACATCTTATTGTTTTTACAGTAAAATATGCTAGTAATAAATTTTTCGAATAAATTCTGGCGATGTGGTAGGCCGAAATAGATATCAACTATATCTTATAAAAATTATGTGAACTAAAATACATTGATATTTTAACCGTTATAATGGAGTTCTACCAAGTAAATGCCAATTCAATCAATACAATATTTAGTACAACTTTCACGGTTGAATATTTTATCAGGACCGGTTTCGCTCATAACGACAATTATCAGCTGTCAGATGATAATAAAGTTACTTGATTAAAAAAAATATTAAATTGCGGCAATAGTACTAAGCATTGTTTTTACTATTTGAAGAAGTGACAGTTAACAAAAGATTGTTGCTGTTTCAACTTAAAATGTACATTCGACGATTAAATCGATTCATTTGTTGCAGTCAACGAGCGAAAAAAACATAAAATGTTATTAAAACATAGTCCCGGAACGGGTACCGAAGTCACAGTCATTTCTTTAGCAACGATGTTAAAGCAACAATCAACGAATTCATTTAGTGAATCCAGATGTCACAACGAACGACGGTCGCGACTCCCAGATGTTTTTATTATTAAAATTGATTCAATTAATTAAGTGATGCTAATTCACTTGCTTCCAGTTAAATAACTGCCGCTAATAAATTAATATAAAATCATGATATGCAACTCGACCAGAAGCGGTACGTTACTTATGTGTATAAATTATGATGCCACTTTTAATGTACGATACATTCATCCTTTTTGATTACTGTAACACAGCGACGGTGACACGCGATTTGTTTGCAATATCACAATTGTTAGGAGACTCGATACAGAAATCCTCTCAAAAATAGAAATGTTATTTTATTCTAGCATGAAAATGAAGTTGGCCAAAAGTGGAGTAATGAGTACCCAGTAGAATGGGGAAATATACCGGTGTGAGACTGTCTCAAAAATATTATAATATCTGTCCGCATTAACTGAGCCGCCGGTTGTAAATATAAGCCTCGGTCTGCGGGCGTCCAATCAGAGGATATTTGAGCAATTGCACCAATTAGCGCAAGTATTTGGTAGAATTTAATTCGTTTGATTATTGTCTAATTCGTTTACTCTCTACAAATTGATCCGTGTAGCAAAATGAAAATACAAATATTTCGCTGTGAGTTCATTAATTGATCTTTCGTTTATTCATTGGTTAGAATTTTTACACATATTTCAAATTTATCAGAGATAAAGCTCCCAAGAAAATTGTTGGGTCAATTAAATCTTCATACATTCATATTTTTATTTCAATAATAAAATCAAATATTTAGTATTATTAGGACTGGTTTCGATATTTTATCAATCGATGAGAGAAACCTGTTAATTATATAAAACTGTGGAAATAGTACTAAAGCTTGTTTTTTTTTTAATTATTTAAATATAATGCCTTACTACAAGCAGTGACACTTAACATTTTATTATTTTTTTCACTTCAATCTCTTTCAAAATATGTGATTAAATAATAAATATCTCCTACAACTCTTTGCTTATACATGTAACGACGATGCTACATATTTATGTATGTATCAGAAAAGTGACATTCATTTTCAGGGATAAACCATATTATTGGCCGACCGCTATAACAGTGTTTCCGGAAATGCGGCGGATGATGAAACTAAACTTGAAGCCCCTGGATAAAGCGAATGAACAGACCGCAAAAATGACAAGAAAGAAGTCACGGTATTTATGAATATTGAAACCTATTGTAGATAAATATTTTTATGTAAAAGCATTTATGGGATAGAAGGGAATTTAAAATTTTCGAACTCTAGCAACTTTTGTGTCAGACCGGATATGCACACAGCGTTTCTACGTTTCCACGCACATAAGTAACGTGGTCGATCTATAAGATGTGTATATTTAATGACATTATGGGCTACCATTTGAAATTTCGACTGACAGGCGAGAGGGTGCGATTATTTATCCGATGAAAGAAATATTAAATTATTAAGATCGATTCGCGTCAAAATTTGATTTACCCAGGCAACAAAAAAATAAATAAATAAGTAACCGACACGAAGACACTTTTAACAAAGTTTTTTTTTCCCGAAAAAGGTATCGAAGCTATTTCCAACATGAATGTAACTTATTATGAGACATATGGGTTCATCTAATTCAATTTCATATTCCAACAAAACTTCTTAACGCAAAGTAGCTGTAATATTGTAAGGGGTAAATAACCAAATCCCACAATCTAGCCTACAAAACCCACACGCTCCGAACTTTGTTTGGCAAAACTTAAATTGTGTTAAAACTAGCTTAAATTGAAATAAAGTACGAACGTAGGTTCTTCGGCTTGAGTTTAGACTTAGGATGCGTTATATTTAGTTGTTTTATTCGTTCGTGGGAACAAATGGGTTAGATTTTCTTTATCAAAAAGGACAATGTTTGTGTTTCAGACAAATTAATGATAGCGCGAAGAGGTAGGTAAATATTACTACATAAATAAACGATTTCTTTTAAACTCGTATAATATAAAACAATCCAAGACTAGCAGATCTGATTTACTTTCAAAAGTGAAACAATGTTTAAACAAAGGCAATCACTTTGTACTCTTACTGGGAAACAAAGTCCACTGACTCAGACGATCATATCGATTACTAAAAAAAGTGATATCGAGATTGTAATGGCAAACGGTCATAACTGCTGCTAATATTATACACCTATCCTTCGATTTACACGGTAGATAGGTTCCTGAGAAAAACGTGCAAATCGAAAAATACACAAAAACGCATAATTTGATTGTTTTCTATAATATATATCTATAATACATAAATAAAGCAAAAATATAAAAAAGTATTAAAATACATATTCTTTTATTAATTAAATACACATAAAGCATATTTTTAAGGTTTTAACTGTCACTTCTTGATGGAAAGGCATGATATTTTAAAAAATAAAAACCCATTTTTTAATTTTTTTAAATTTGAATTGTTACAACTTTGTACGATTCCACATATTTTGTCAATAACGACGCGGGTTTCGCCTTTCGGCATCTTCAGATCTGACTCTTCGTCAACTGATAATGCTCGCGATGAGCGAAACCGGTCCTGATCAAAAAATATATTGGGGGGAAATAAGTACTAAAAAAATGTGTTTTTATTATTTAAAACACAAAGCATATATAGAGGAACAAAAAAAATAAATCCAAAAGATTGATAAAAAAATTATTGCAACGGTTGGTGGAATTTTTATCATTCATCACTACCACAAATCACTGTCAATCTCTTCTTCGTGACTGGTTCAAAGTCACTTTTATCACTCAAAATTATTTGTGCGAATTCGATGTTTGAAGTAGAAACATTTACAGCTCGAGGAGATTTGGTAATAAAATCTGTACAAATAAAATGGTTAATAAAATTGTACAAATAAAATTGTGTAAATAAAATTATACAAATTTAATCCGTGTAAAAGCGAAAACAGGTAAAACAAGTACCGTGTCAAGTCAAGAGATAGGTGTATAATTATTCAAAAGAGCAAAAATAAGGTTTTGAAAATAGTAAATTTACACGGTAAGAGGTGATGTGATCATAACTTTGCGAAGAATAAAGTTGCCTTACATTGTGCCACATCAAAGAATGTACACTTTGGAAAATACTATAGAAGAAATTTAAAAATATGAAAAAGCAGCAGTTATAACAGTTTGTCACCACAGTACCTGTGTCGTAAATAATCTGATGGGGTTATAAATAACTTATTAAGCTTTACTAGCAAACAAAGCGAAACGTTTTTTCACCAACGACTAGGAATTTTCCATTCGATATCGTCAGGAATTCTAGAACACGGATAAAAATACCGTAAGTAAATACTTTTTAAAATGAAATTTTACTTACTGCGGAAAAGCATTGTACTAAAACAAAAATTTACAGATTATAATACGTAATAAAAATAAGTGATATTGAGTAATTTATAAGTAACTTTTATGAACCCTTTAAAAATATACATCTTTTAATCAAAACAAAAATCATGTAAACCGTTTACATAGTATTACGAATTAATAAAAACTCGATAATTTAGCCAATGAACTGATATACTGATTGACTTCAAAGTTGTTCGATTATAATTATTAATTGTAGTAATAAAAAATATTAAAAACTATATTAAACATACTTTTAATAAAACTAAAACAGCAGTTTGCAAAGTTTTCATACAAAAAAACAAAAAATAGTTAATTAATGCACTTCTTCTTGCGTGATTAAAGCGATTTTTTTTTTGGCAGTTCACTGCAACGTAACTTTATTAAACATATATGTTACATTAATTAACATGATTTTTTAACCGGGGGGTCAATTTATTAAAACAAATGAACGCTTTTTCGGAAGGGTTAATGTTGGTTGCATCACAAGAAAGTAAATTGTATTTTACAACTTTTCGTAAAAATCATCTATAGACAATATTATACACTCTATTCTTGTGTTTTAAAGACATTTTGCTGATACTAAGCATGAAGGATAAACGATTAAATCAGCGGAATCGTTGTGTGCCTTAGTTGTCTGTGTGAGATAAGACGAGCAATAGCGATTGAGATAAGCAACGTACTTGAGACTTATCGGCATCCATTTCACCGGATTGCCGATATCCAATAGAGATTGTTTTTATAAGAAAAAATATTTGATTCGTAGGTGATACGTCGATGAATAGGCATAGTGTGAATATTTCTTCATGATTCATCGTGCATATAAACTAAATATTGTATTATATATCCGAGTGCATCTTTGTACTTGAGCCAAAAAGCGAAAGCAAAATATATGGTTTATTGATAGGATTGGCATTCACTTGGTAGAACTCCATTATAACACGGTGAAAAAAATATGTAAAAAAGTGTGTAAAAAAACAGATTCACAATTCGCTAATCACGTTATAAAGGAGTCACATAATATAAATTCAAACTCAGTGCCTAAGTGTTTGCATCTTTGTAGTAAGGGTCGCATGATGACGGCTTTGGAACAGTTGGAAATCAATAGACATCAACTATCACAAAGGATTCTTAACGAACAAACTAAGGTATTACTATCATCATTGCTTAACCCTCTGCGGGGTGCTTCTTTGTTTCTGTAATAGACCATATGGCCATATGTAAACTTATTGATATAGCCGCCTTTTTAGTTTCATTTACAATTTTTAGTTTTATTGCGAACAAGAAACAAGCTAGGTCGTTAAAACAGGAGAGAAGATGTATTGAGTACCTTTTCTACACAGCTATATATAGATAAGCATAGTTCTGAAGATGGGTGAGCCGAAATGGCAATCAACTATATTTAAAACTAATTTTGTAGAACTTAAATACATTACTATTTTTTTTACCGTGTCAAAATATATGGAACTGAGGAAAATTTTAACAATTCAAAATTGATATTGCAATTCGTAAATTCAGTCAATACCATAAACTTTTTCAAAAAGATTTATTTATTTAAGAATAAGAATTCTTAATGGACTTTCGAACGGACTAATCCAAAACGGGATATATACGTGGACTTCCGGATACGGTATGAAAGGATATGTTATACCAAGAGTTGGGCGATTATCGTGGGTCGAAGGATGAGATTGAGAAAAATGATTGTTAGATCATCGACTTATACTACCCTTTTTGTGGAAACGTGTCATGACGTAAAATCTACTTTGGCCGCACCAAAATTATGTTTTCAAGCTTGATAAAAATAGAAGTTGCATTTATAAAGGACAAGACACGTTTATTCAACCGATTTGAAAATATTCATAATTTAAAAAAATGCTTTTTTTAAATATTTACTATGAATTTATATGTCGTTGGTGGCCGCACATGAGAACCAGTGGTGGTTGAAAATATTACACGACATTAAATAGGGATACGAATGCAAAACAAATGGGTTCCCTAAAGCATTAACAACTAACCGACTGTGATATTAAACAGTGTCTTATTGTGCGGTTTGGTGGCTAATCAACACAATAACAAAACAAGTCAAATTTGATATAGATTTAAATTTGTGTATTTAATTCATCAATATAATTAATTCAGCAAAAATACTCTAATCTTTTTAACCTTTTTTCAATTCACAGTTATAATTTACACAGTTACATAATATTCTTTAATTTCTGTGTTACTTAAAATCATCAATTAAAAGAATACGCTGTGTTTGGAATATTTTGTGTGATCAGGATTATGAGTGTTATTTAATGTTTGCTCATTTGACGAATACACATAGTCATGAATAGTTGAGTTGTCGTCAGACCAACACTTATCGCCACTACAGTGCAGTGTTGATTGTCATACAATAATCAGAGGAAGTATCACGATATAAAAAAAAATATATAAAAAAAACGTGTATGCATGTGCGCTGATAATGCTGCAAACATTTTTTAACCCTTCAGTGACGGGCGCATCACTCCATGCAATTATATCCAGATCACTGAAAATATAATTATAAAATTGAAAGTTGGAATAATTGGGACTTTTTTATATTTACAGTTATTCCTTTTATATTTTTACTTTCGGTATTGTCTTCTATTGCTCATTGACAAAATATATAAGACAAAAATTCAGATTTGATTTTGAAATTCCACCAGGCATACCCCTCAATCGATATCATTAACTATAGACAGAGCCTTGTTATGATAATGCTCGCGGTGAGCGGAACCGAAGTCCTGGCAATAGTAATATAAAATGTCAAAATATAACAAAAATTTGCCGTATTCATCTATTTGAAAAGAATAACAGTTGATACTCTTTATGAGTTTGATGAGAGATGAAAATTAGTCTTGATCTTTGTTAAAAATATAGGTACAAAAGAGTACATAATAAATTTTTGTATTTTGTTTTTAACGCTCGAGTTGACAGTTAGTTCTTACAAATGAAATGAACCCAATGGGTTAAACATGTTGCACAATGGGTACTTGAGCCGTATGCAAATAAAGAATCGCTATTTGTGATAAAGCTAGCAAATAGAAACATTTCACCGAAATGATAAGACCATTTGTACACAGATAAAATAATATTATTATCGTAGCTGTGTTTTATTAAGTATTACATATTTAATACAGTATTCTCAGTGTAATGAGCAAGTGTAATAAGATTATGATCACTTACTCGATAAGATATCGTCAAAAATTTTAATAAAAAAATAGAAGAAAATGTTTGTTTTATTATTGACATAATTTAGATTGTCTTCCATTACAAATCTTACGAGTTCGACTCCCGATACGAACGACTTCATCTATTTCTGTTTAAAGGCATGAGTTTTTGTCATATCTAAAATTTCCTTACCACACATACGATCTTTTAAAGTAGCTTATCAAAATTCATAAATCAATCTTGTCATGTTCTACTCATATAAATTATAACCATATGTTTTTCCGAAAACGATTTTGAGCAATTGAGTAACAATCAGGTCCCGCAAAAAAGCCTCAGTTGAGATACAGCCATCAAGATGCAATATGCTCCACATTGGGAGCGTATTAACAGGACAACAAATACGATTCCTACGCTTTGTCATTTTATACAAAACAAAAATGATATATACTGCAGTCGGTAGAGTACTAGAATACATTTAAATAATAAAGTAATTATTATTCAAAAGTTTATATACTATTAAATAGAATGTGAGGAGTGGATTTTTTTATAAGCAATGCATTAATCAAAATGACTTATATTGTATAATTCAACTTTTAATTCTTCTAACACTGCTTTCGAAAAAAATCGAATTTCTAAAGGAATAAAGAGCTCTCAAAAAGTGCTGGAATTCTAATTTTATTATAATGATTCTTCTGAGAATTGTCTTAAGAAGAGTTTTAAGAAAAGCACAAAAATTGTGTGTTTTGAAGCCAAATAATCACTTGAAAAAACTATTTGTTGTAAAACGCCATTTATTAATCCATTGATGCTAAGAAAAATCAAGGATATATTAGAACAGTGAAAAAAGAGAAAAATAAAAATGGTGACATTTAAAATTTTCAAGTCAATAACAAATAAGAAAATTGTATTTGTACATGCCATCGACTGCATGTGAAGGATTATGAGAATTGGAAGTCATCTGATTTATCGTTCAATCGGAATTTAGAAGTATTTATTGTATTTTTTTCTAATCCCTCTTGCGGCTTACGAAAGAAGAATCAATTTGTATCATGACAAAAGTTATTGAAAAATCGTGCTAAATAAAAAAGTTATCAAGTGACGAGAACTATATGAAATTAAGATTACATTATTAGTCCTATTTAATGTGTTCACCGCTTGGCGGAAAAGCATTATATTGATTGAATTGGCATTCACTTGGTAGAACTCCATTATAGCACGGTGAAAAAATAGCAATGTATTTTGTAGAACTAAAATACGTTGCTATTTTTTCACCGTGTGAAAAGCATTATATTTTAATTCAGATGAACGTAAATTGTTTAAATCTAATTAAGAGACCGCTAAGATTTAAGTTATAAGCAATTTAATTTCATCTATGCATAATTATTTTCAATTTGTTACTTATCACTTCTTGGCGGAAATGCATTATATTTAAATAATAAAAATACAATGTAGTAATAGCAATATGACCTTATTAATTAGTTTTCGAACCACCTGTTTTGTATGTTTAGTAATCGTGTTTTATTTATTCAATATATTCAATATAGTTATTATAGCCAATAATGCGGGCAACACTTAAGCACTTAAGATTGGATCAATCAAAAATGATATCAACAAATATGACTCAAAAAGTTCTGCGAACAAATACTCCTTTCACTGATATTATCATTTTTCTGTTTGAACAATATTAACACAATATTATACATCTGATAGTATAAAATATGCCTTTACCGTTTTAACATCAATTTCAATAACTAGATACGCTTATACACTCGACCCCAAACAAGAAAAAAATATTCTAGCATCAAAATCCATTGTCCATTATACACGGTGAAAAAAATATCAATGTATTTTAGGTCTACAAAATTTTAAAGACATAGTTGATAGCCATTTCGGCTCACGCCATCATAGTTCTGACGATGGCGTGAGCCGAAATAGCTATCAACTATATATATTATTAATTTTGTAGAACTAAAATACATTGCTATTTTTTCACCGTGTTATAATTAAGATGTGTTATAAGAGTTCTAGTTAATTCCAATTCAATCAATACACCACGATCGTGTCCATTTAGTCCGAAAATACACTGTTGCCAGGCTATAAAACATGGCTTATTAATCATAATCGTTCGAACATTCAATTAAATTATCATTACAAACTCCTAATAATTTAAATGCTTAAAAAAATGTAGAATTAAAATACATTGCCATTTTTTTCACCGTGTTATAAAGGAGTTCTACCAAGTGAATGCCAATTCAATCAATAAATCCATTGTCCATCTTTGAACGATTGTGAAATTATGTTGAGTATTCAATATTTACTGGTATGATTAACGACCATACCACGTTGAAAAGCACCGGCTCTCGTGCGGTCATCGAAGTTAAGCAGCATTGGACGCGGATAGTGCTTGGATGGGTGACCGCTCACGAACACCGCGTGCCGTGTTCTCTTGGCTATGGGAAGGAAAACCCAGACAGAAAACCGAATACCAACCCGCCTGGGCAGTGTGGTGTTGCTATATCCAAACAACCCCCTGAAAAAAAAGCAGGGGGAGGCCTTCATCCAGCAGTGGATCGACCCCGGCTGATGATGATGATTAATGATTACGAGTAAAAATATATTTTCCTAAGAATTGTATGTGGAAACAAATCGACATATTTGAACAGTCTATACGAAACGGAATGCATGGATAGTTTACCTGCCTCGTTTTGATCCCAGTACCTTTCTTCAAAAATGTTAACAAAAGTAATTTACTAAGAGTAAACTGTAAAATGGGTATTCAATGAAATGGTTATATGTATTTATAAATTAAAATCAAGCAAGTCGTTCAGCGTTACCCATAAATAGATTATGCCACATCCTTGCGTATTGTCAAATTGTATCAGCTCACGCGCAAATGTTCGCCAACTAAGCATCATTCAGCCGAATGGGATCCATAGGGGGTGTTGGAAAATCGGGTGCTCTTTGCAACCCCAAGGAATGAAGAAACCCTCTCCACTATAAAGTAAACAGTGAGTAAATCAGAGGTGGGTAAACACGCACAATAGGGGCTGATAAATGTGTAGTAAATATTTGATTATGATTCTATTTAGCTGAAAACTAATAAGGAACCGTGCAATAGTTGCTTATGTTTTCCGACTGTCTCTCTTTGGAGTGGGTATGATAGTTTTCGTGTTTTACGGATACACAGGACACATTATCAATTACCTCTAAATGACGTCACAAGTCACATTTTTTTTATTGATTGAATTGGCATTCACTTGGTAGAACTCCATTATAACACGGTGAAATCGTCAGAACTACTAAATAGTGGAGCCGAAATAGCTATCAACTATATTTATTTTTTTAATAATTCTGTAGAACTAAAATACATTGCTCTTTTTTTTCACATTTTTTTTCGTTACAGCAGTCCTGTGCATCGGGTAGTCATATGAACAGTTAATATGTTTTGTTATATTTTTACATACATACATATTTATATAACTTTACAAAAATAAAACTGAATAAGAGCAAGGATTACATTCAAAATTATCATCTTTTGCATGATCGCTTATGAGAAGATGCGATCAACTAATTATCGATTGTATATCATCTATCAAATATTTACTACACATTAATCAATATATATATATATATGTTGATTGAATTGTCATTTACTTTGTAAAACTCCATTATACCACGGTGAAAAAATAGCAACGTATTTTAGTTCTACAATTTTTTTTAAAGATATTCATAGTTTCTGACGATGGCGTGAGACGAAATAGCTAATAACTGTACAAAGATATAGTTCCTTGATTGTTGTGGAAGTCATCATTTTTTTTTAAATTAAAGAAACTGTGTGGACCTTCCCGGCTAAGTTTTCACCGTTTTGCGTACACCACTGGCAGGATGAGGCTGCGTAAATAACATTACTATGCAAATTCGTCATGCCCTGTCGCGGAATCATCCGGGAGAGAATTTTGAGTTCGGGGCGCAGATGTCTCGCAGTTGGGCGAGCTCGATAATAACATGGCAGAGTTAATTCCCGCCAACGCAACTGCACCGTGGGACCGTTATCATTTTATATCCAGAGATGGCAGGTTCATCTAAATAAACAGTTTTTTTAAATATAGCATGCCCTACCAAGCCTAAAAAGCGTTTGTGTTACATTATTTTTGTAGAAAATGAAAAAATAATACCTTTTCATCTATAAGTAACAGTTAACACATTAAAAGTGATAGAAAGTAAAATTGTTTTTTTTTTCATAAATTTCACTTTTTTAATTGTTAAGACTTTTTGGCCGAATATATGATACAAAGAAGTATAAATAAATTGTTACCCGTTAAATTGTTCCAAATACAATTTTATTTGTGAAGGATTTGAATGTAAGTAAAATATTTTTGCTCGCGATGAGCGAAACCGGTCCTGATCAAAAAATATATTGTGGAAATAAGTACTAAAAAAATGTGTTTTTATTATTTAAAAAAAAAAAAAAATGTGGAAATAGTATAATTTATGATATCGACTGAAGGTGCTTGATAGAATTTCAATTTCAAATTTAAATTGTTACAACTTTGCACGATTACACATGTTTTGTCACTAACTACCAAGGCTCTATTATCACAGGCAATTGTGTTAATTATTATTACATCAATATTATTAAATTTGTTTTAGCTGCAATTTAATGCTTGCCTTGGGGTAAGTGTTTTTCTATAATTAATAACTTTGGTATATAGACGATGCTAACTGTTTATATTACGTCAGTTCTGTTGCATCCGTGTGATAGAATGCCTGAAGATGTCGAAAGGCGAAACCCTGTCGATAGTAACAATACATGTAGAATTTTTCAAAGTTGTAAAAATTCAAATGTGGAAATAGTATTTTAAAAAATGTATTTAATTTATTTCAATTGAATCAAAGATATTTTCAGCTTAGTGTTTCAAAATTGACTTTCTGGTGTCTGAAAACTGTTCAATTTAACCACAAGTGACATATCTTATCTATGAATTATTTATCACATTTATGAAAGGTCAATTCATACGACGATAGGACGGATTGGACTAAAGTTAATGTCCATGAAAGTTTTTATTATAAGCAAATATTATAAAATGAAAGGAATTGTTGAACAAAAATATATTTGAAAACTTTACGTAATGTCTCGTTGTTAAAAAAAGACAATATCTTCAAAGTTTAGGGCGTGCCTTTAAAAGCTTCAGTAACAATACAACTTCCGTAAAGCAACTCCACTTATTTCCATTCTGAAATTGGAAAATTTCTAAGCTTTTCCTTTGAAACTCTGTGAATAAGGAATATTTTATTTAATCTGTATATGAACTTCTTTTCTGATGGTTATTTTTGTTTTTAACTTATAAAATAAATACACTTTCGTGTAATATTTTCTATACTCGAGTTATATATTTTTATACTGTCATCAATAAATTTATCTTTACCATTTTCAATGTTTTTAATCGACAAATTGTGTATTGATGAGCATCATTCATTTATTAAAATGTCAACTGAATGTGTTGCTAGGATTCAAACGTTAAAAGTTTGCATGTTTTAATAAAAAAAGATTTTTTTTACATATTAGCAGTAAGAGTTCGTTAGTGAATTTGAATGCCTGAATATGCCAAAAGACGAAACCCAACCAAAGTGATAAAACTTATGGAGTAATGTCACAGTGGTGTAAAATGTTATTCAGTGCCTACTATTATTCAATATAACAATTGATCGTGGCAAAAAACGGGGTACAACCGAAAGGTTCAAAAGCGTCTGTTTAAATCGATTTATAAATGTATGTTCAAGCGCATATGTGAATAATTTTTATTCCAGCTTGACCATGAAAACTCTGGTACCACCCATTAAGGCGTAGATAGAGTTATAAACGATCTACCTTAAATTCTGCAATTGCTATCTTTACGAAAAACGACCAATTCAATATTTGCGAATAAATTCTCACTTTTTAGTGAAAGTTTAAATGGTTAATAATATCGGGTCCGGTTTTAACTATCGAGGAAATTATTAACTGAAGTTAATTGAAAACTGTCACTCTTGATGGAAAGGCATGATATTTTATATAATAAAAAAACAAATTTTGTATTTATTTCCACAATATATCTTTTGATCAGGACCGGTTTCGCTCATCGCGAGCATTATCAACTGATAATGCAGTCTTGATCAAAAAATATGTTGTGGAAATAAGAATCAAAAAATGTTTTTTTATTATCTAAAAAAAAATGTTAATTCAGTTATGCCTTGATATTCTCAAAGGGCGGAAACATTCCTGATCTCAATAATTAATGTGGAAGTATTGTAAAAAAAGAGGTTGCTTCATGAAAAATCGATTTTCTTTACATTAGTAGCAAGCTTGGTTGAAAAATGAATTTTTGGATCTGGTGGACGTAGAGAAGGTAAAGTTTTAATATACATTAGCAAAAACGTGACGGGAAGAAGGGGTCCTGGTGTAAATTAATTCAAAAGATACGAGCCGTCCGTTGTATTCAAAATTTCTAAATATTATAAGCTATTCATTTTGAAACCCTCGCCATTCAAACGATTACTATTTCCTTTAGTAATCCCGAGGCAATTTTGTAAAACATGATTTGCAATTTCTGAATATTATAGACCCTAAAGTAGTTAGTATACCCTTACGTATTCAAGGCGTCGTGTCAAGCGACAAACTTTACGCAAACATAGATAGTTTAATATAGCACTACAAGCATGTTGAAATGATATGATAATATAATATAAGTGATATTTAGACAATAATATCATTTTAAGCGACAACATGGAATAGGTTATTTTAAGAATATAAAATAAAAAAAACTACTCTCCATAGCATAAGATCGAAACAAAAGCGCGAGTAATTCATATTGCAGAATTGCTACGATATTCATAGGTATTATAAGACAACTGGATGTCCTTATAAAATTCTCATTTCGTATATGGATACATGTTACGAACTGTAGAGTGAGGCGAGGTTAACGAAGAAATGATTGCAAGCGTGCTTCAATTCATGAATAAAAATTGCATTTGCGAAGACATTCCGTAACTGGCAATTTAAAACAATGACGAAAAATAACAATAAACTTTTACGATAAAGAAAAGATTACCTACTATACACATACCTAGTATACGTCTTTAGGAATTATCGAAGCAAGCAATTTTTTAGTGAACGAAACTCGATTCTTCGCCCCATATATATATATATAAGATGGGGTCCGAAAAATTTATCGCTAACATATTTAACCGTAACGTAACAATAATATGTGTTCGGTCGGCCAAATCATAAAGAGTTATTTTTTTATTTCAATTTCTACCCAAAGCTATATAATATAAGTAAATTATTTGAATGTTTTTTTTATTTGCATATTTAAAAACATAAATTAACCAATAGATTAATTAAAATTAAACATATTGATTGAATTGGCATTTACTTGGTAGAACTCCATTAAAATGTGAGCAAGATGACGGCTTTGGTACAGCTGGAAATCAGTAGATATCAATTGTTACACGAAATATTAAATGAACAAATAAATATAGGTCGGTCGCCGCTCCTCAGACCATTGCGAGGGGCTAATGCCTTCCCGTAATAAGCCATCTCCGTTCAATATTTAAGCTTATTAAAATTGCTGCCTGTTTAGTTGCATTTACATTTTATTTTTATTGCTAGCAGGAAATAAGCTAGGTCGTTACAACAGAAGAGAAGATGTGTTGTTTACCTTCACTACACCGCTATATATAGATAAGCAAATGTACGTTTAAACATAGTTCTGACGATGGCGTGAGCCGAAATAACTATCAACTACATCTTATAAAAATTTGGTAGAACCAAATTACATTGCTATTTTTTCACCGTGATAAAATTAAATATTTAACTTTTTGAGAGAAAATGCTGATTATTTGTGGACTATATTTTATGTATGCGACGATCAATTGCGGGCAACAAATTTTCCCATACTAAAGTCGCAAATATATGAAAACCAATTTTATCCCCAATTTCATGCTCGTTTAACAGAAGTGGGCAGAATGAAAAAAAAACAAATGATTTCTCTTCGAAAGCACTATCACTCAGTTCATCGCCAGAAATAATTACTAGTACGTCACGTGAATTGATCGCACAACAAATTTATAGCCAAAAAATGATTGCTAGCGTATTTTCTCGCTAGGACATACATACAAATTTATTGATCAATCGACGCAGCCGTAAACTGTTAGCAATTAATTTCTGGCGATGGATTTAGTTAAATACCAATCGTGTCTTTGGCCCAGTCCTCTATCTCTAAGCCTTACGAAAAACAGAGGTTGGCGAAATGAGTAAATAGCAATCAGTCAGATCGAACAACGTTTACTGAGCTTGTTTGATTAGCTCAATTGGTGTCCATATGCCTCAAATAATAAATATTTTGAGCTGATGTTATATTCCAAATAGGAAATTATATTGCTCCTAAAATATGTTGTTTTCTTCCGCCCAGAAAAAATATGGGGTATGTATTTGTTTATGTATACAGATATCGATTGACAGCACGATTAATGTCGTTGAATTGTTATGTTCGAACAGAACATTACGTCGTGGGATTGACAATACAGAAACGAAATTCGTAAGTCTGATTTATTACAGCAGGGTTGTCCAAGTTTTTATTTTTCGATTTACACGGAACTCGATTTCGATTCTCAGTTTACGGTCATGAAGTCATGTCATTATTGTTTTGATTGAGGTAACTCGGCTAAAAATGGTGTGTATCCCTCGACTAAAATGTAGATTCGTTCCTTGAAAACGTGACTTAAATTGAGAACATTTAACAAGATAATGGATGACGCATTATGTATAATCTAAAATAAAATAGATTTAACTATATTCGGCGAGCGAAATACTGTTATTGTTGTTAAGTTAAAATTTTGAGGATGCGCGTAGTTTGACAGTGCAGAACAAATTTAGTAAACAATGATAAAAGACGGTGAAAAATACCAATGTATTTTAGTTCTACAATTTTTATAAGATATAGTTGATAACCAACAACACTCTTAATTTGTATATGTTCAAGTTCGGATATGTTGTCGAACGATTACCAATTATGTTCAAATATTTTATTTGCAAGCTTAAAAAATAGCCGAAATAGCTATCAACTATAACTTATAAAAAAAATTGTAGAACTAAAATACTTTGCTATTTTTTCACCGTGTTATAATGGAGTTCTACCAAGTAAATGCAAATTCAATCAATAAAATGATATAAAGTTTATGAAGTGAAAGAGTCTTACTTTATCAATAAATAATTAAGGAATAATTTTAAGATTTAATAAAAAAAATATCTTATATATAAGCCCTTGTCAGTCAAACATTATTGTACAGTATCCGCCCGTTATGTTGAATATCTAATTACATATTTCAACTGTAGACAGTCGGTCTATGAGAAATAGTTACGCATGCTGAGAGAGTCAGAAAATACCATATTTTAAGCCACGTTTCCTTTATGTGTATCGTACTAATGAGTGGGTGTTATCGAACTTAATTTCATAAATCGTTTAGATAACTAATTTATGACAGCGCCCTTAGAAGAATTCGAATCCGTCATTTAGAACAGTGTTTCAAAACCTTTTTTCTTCCATGACATACAAAAATCTTTTAAAAATTTTCGTGCACACCATAAATCAACACATCAACTAATTAGTCAATAATGATTTAATCTTTCTGCATGGTTAACTTTACTCAAGCATATTTCTCCCCGTATGAATTATACATTTTGTATTGTAGATTCACATATAATATTTATGTACATATAAATATTATTCCAACAAGAAATAATCATATCTACTTTTATGCGATCACAATTTACATTTTATTTAAATTTTATTCTTCTTTTTGCACCATAACACGGGGAACCATAAACTGTTTTATCAGGAGATTCTAGAAATTAATAGAGGCCAGTTATTAAATTCAAACTTCATTCTCAATGATCAACTCAATCATCTCAACTCCCCCTTGTTGTACAGTTTACGTGGGATCGGTTCAATGAATCGACAATGACGTAAATTCTTATGTTTCTTCACTAGCTGTTTGATAATAGGTATTCTCTAAATAAAAAATAAAAAAAACCCATTTATATTTTAATTTTACTCGAATGATATTTATTGAAAATCCCCTTTCAATAACGACGACTCATTAGCAAGATCGTTAATGAAAATTGTTACAGGTTATTAAGTTAATTATTCTTGGATTGATATTGTTACATTTGTTTCAGTTGCAATTTACTGCTTGCCTATTGGTAAGTGTTTTCCTGTAAATAATACCTTTAATATATTATATAATATACACGATACTAACTGTTATTTTACTTCAGTTATGTTGCATCCATATGATGGAATGCCTGAAGATGCCGAAGGGCGAACCCGGGTCGTTTGTGACAAAACATGTGGAATAGTACAAAATTGTAACAGTTCAAATTTGATCTTGAAATTCCATTAAGCACCTTCAGTAGATATCATAAATTTATTCTTCTCTTAGAAAAATGCGCTGCGGCACACCTAGCATCGCCCCACGGCACACTAGAGTGACGTAGTTTGCTGATAACTGACCAAGAACATTTCTCTGACAACCTCGTTATAACGTCCGGCGCCGAAACTACCACGAGAATAATACTTATCAAATCAACAACCAAATTTTGTTGGCTTGTAAAATCATTTTTCATGTTAATTGTGGGATGATTAAAAATATATGGTCCGCAAGCCATCAGTGTGAAACCACATTATGATTGTATCATAAAACCATTAATAAAGGTCTGAGGCTCAGTACAGATCTCATAATGCTTTCTCAACACCCACACACTAACTAAATCTCTTGACCGCAAGGAGTAACATCTAGTTACCGATATGCTCAACTCATGAAATACGCTGTATTATGGTTAGGGACTGGAATACTTTTTTTTTTTACCGGGATTATGTAAAATATTTTTCTTTACGAAAACAAACACTCAGTTTTAACAGTAATGTTATTTTAGATTGAAAATATTGAACGATTTCTACACCGATACTTGTATTTTTACGTGCCCAGAATTCACGTCTTCTTGCTACTTGCATATTTGCATTTAAATTTTAAAAGCCTGTTTTGTTCATGTACACGATTTTACGTTTGAAATATTTAAAAATCAAATTAATTTATGAACATATCTCATTACACGGGCAACGATTTAAAATGTCTGAAATGAATAATAAAAAATTGTTTATATTTATAGAAAAGTGTGCAATTCTTGCAAGAGTTAGGAGATGTACTAAACTATCATTTAAATGTAATAAAAAAATACTTTTAAACATTTTTTTAATTTGCTATTTAACCCCCAATTTACGTTTTTAAACGGTTCACTAAAAACGTAAAACCGGGGGTTCATTCTAATTAACTACAGCAATGTAGACTAACTCTGTATAGTTGATTGACTTATCAAACACTAAATAATCGGGTAATACCACTGTCAAAATTTATGTCCATTCGAGATTCCCCCTTTCTACAATTAATAAAAAAAAAGTAAGTATTTATGTCTTATTATGCCTTACTTTCATACGAGCCAATTGAAAAATATAATGTGAATAGTTATTAATTAATATATGTATTATAGCAAAACAATCAATACCATTTGACGCGGTTCTCGGAATAGCCTGAAAAAGATACCCGGGATTCCGATCCCTGATAATAAACACACACAGCATTGATTCTCGTTATGATAAAAGAATAAGTAACAAATGTGTCAGCGAACAAAACGCTACGTTAAAAAGTTTATACCATATTGAAAGTTTTGTAAGAATCGAGAAACTTTACTGACAATATGTGAATTCAATGCGTTATGTGAACTGAACATTTTACAAAACCAAGAATGGCTGACTTTTAAATCGAATACGAGTGGCAGATGTAAAAGTTTTACTTTAAATGGATTTCGAAATGCGTACGATGATCAAAGCAAGAATGTCTTTTCGAAAAAATACAATGCATTGAAACAAATGGAAACTACTTCATAAGCGAAATATTTAACGAATATATATAAACTACACGATAAATGAAATTATTGCATCGATTGTTCGATGAAAACTCTGGGACTTTTTTGGGTGGAAACATAAGATTTAAAAAATACCAATGCATTTAACGACGAGCCAGATAGTCTATATCTAACTTTTGTGATAGGGTTATTTATTCAAGATTTCAACAAAAAAATGTTCTCATTGTGAGCGATGGATATATCGATTACACAGATATTTTCAAAAACAATAAATATTCGAATAATCAATAAAGTCTCGGGTAAAAATTTTTGGAATTCCCATGAAAAAAAAGGGCGAAAAATTTAGAATTCTAGGAAAAAAATTCTCAGGTTGCCTCGACGCACAATCCCTAGTTACAATGCTTTTCCTTAGTTTTTATGCATTCAATGAACATCGTATGAATAATTGATGAACATATCGGTGTTTAAATTTATTGTATATTTATAGTAGCTATTAATTGTATGAAGAGTCCAGCTTGAGTTTAAGATTAAAAAAACTAGGTTTAGCAAATTAGGTTTTACGGAAACTGCACCAATATACGAGACAATTTCGCTGAACTACCAAACAAAGTAAAACAAATGATCTTTACCTTCTAACTGCATTTTTAATCTAAAAGTTTTGTCGGAATAAATATATTTTATAGCGACAGTTTCTCACCGGGGAAAACATTTTTTTTTATATAGGAAGAATTTATCACCGTTTTGGGACGGTTTAATATACCTTCAAACAATTTAATAATATTTTATCTACCTAAAATTCCCACGAGAGTATGCCACATTTTCTTTTGTGACAAATGTAAAACAATATTCACCTTAATAAAAATCGGATTAAGTTTTAAAAAATGTTATTTTAGACATAACATGATGCTGTATCGTTTTTTTTTTTAATATTGTGTGACGCAAATCTTCTACATGTATATAGATATATATATTCTAAAACCTAAACCAATATCAGAAATTAAAAACATATTTTCCTTAGAAATATATTTGTTTCTATTGATACAGTGTAGAGGTCTATTTATCATTGGCTTCCGTGATACGACGGATCAAATCGTTTCGAAAGGGAACGGATAGGTTTTTAATCAATGTATATATATTTATACATTTCTTTTCGAAGGCATGGATCTTTATGACGTCTAAAAATCGCTCACACACATTCGATCCCAAAAACCTGGCCGTAGAAAGCGGTATGTACACCACTAACCTTACATAATCCAATTTTGGAAAAAATTACTAAAAATTGTGTTACTCTAATCATGAAACTATTATTAAAATTCAATCATGGTTGTTTTATGACTACCTGAAAAATTATCTGAAGATAATATCTACAGCACATCTTGAGCAAAATATTCCTTCGTAATTAATTATCTCACAACTATGATTTTTGCTTTGTTACTCTTTGGGAGATTGATTTGTCGATATGTATAGTATACAATAGAATTTATTAATTGATTTGGCATGTATTCGATAGAATTCTATAAAAATAGTTAAAATAACAATTAAATATTTACGTCGACATTTTTTTTTATATATGGTTGGTTATTGAGAAATATATCGGATTACGCACGCTTAATTTAAGTATACTTATAGTTCTGAAGATGCAGTAAGCCGAAATACATATCAAAAACTATTTTCTTTGAATCGAGCTGAAAGCGTTGTTTTTAACACTGTTATACAATAGCCCTTGTGCGTGCCTATAAGGTCAACGAGAGCCACGTGTAAGTTTTTCGTAAACTATAAAGAGTTTATACTAACATAGTAATACACAAATCAAATTTAAATGACATTTTTACACACATCTTATGAAGAAACATATCACATTGAACGAAGATCTCTGGTCAAATCTTTGAAATTGAGCATAAAATTGATGTTGAATGATAATGATAATAACCTGATTACGGAGTATAAAGACTGAATATGTTGTACCAAACATATAAAATATACAGCACACAGCTGTCTTTAAATTCATTAAAAAAAAGGAGTTCTAAATTTCCATTGGCGCATTTACCCACCGTTGCTATAGATCTAAATGAGGGGCACACAAAACATTCCCAGCCTACTTTGCAATCACCCAATAACCAAACAATATAATTTCCCGAGAAACAACAAGGTAGAGCGCTCGCAGACTGTACCTCATGTTCTGCAAAAGAAGTCCACTCAGCTCTGAGAGAGTACTTTTTACATGAGCCATAAATCAATTACAAACCCTCGGGAAACAGGGAAGTTATAGCTTTGAACAACCGAAAAGACAAGATACATAAACAAAAGTAAACAATCCGCATAATTTAAATATTTTACACATAACATATTAGAAGGCAAACATATTATTTTAGTACCGAAAGTTTCTACCTATTCTCCTTGTACTACAAATATACTATTATTCTCTGTCTGCTTAATTTCCTTTCGGAAATGGCCTCATGAGTTTCTGAAGTATGTAAAATAAATGTAAACCAATAGTCAAGGAAATTTATTTCGCAGTACTTTTTAAGGTTTAAAACGGGATACGTAAAATATAGCACGATTATGAAAAATATTTCAAGACTACCATTTTCACTATTATTTTATTTTATGAGTATCATTAGTAGGCATGAAGTAAGTCTTATAATATTATATTGTATTATAATAATACATGTATTACCGAGACCGAGATTTCTGTATTTCTTCAGTAAATAATATAGTGAGTTTACATGTTTGAAAAATGAAAGTACCGGCATTACAATATGAATTGCGATACAATAATAGAACGATATTTTTTACAACAAACATTGAACTAAGAGCGTTTCTGCGGCTAACCTTAGATTGCATGGATCCGATTAATCAAATCGATCAAACTAAGAAAATATTTAGATATAAATACATTAAACACGGTGAAAAAATAGCAATGTATTTTAGTTCTACAATTTTTTTTATAAGACATAGTTGATAGCTATTTCGGCTAACGCCATCGTCAGAACTATGTTTAGACGTAAATTTGCTTATCTATATATAGCTGTGTAGAAAGGGTACACAATACATCTCCTTTTCTGTTTTAACGACCTAGCTTATTTGCTGCTAGCAATAAAACAAAAAAATATGTAAATGAAACTAAACAAGCGGCAATTTTAATAAGCTCAAATATTGGACGGAGATGGTTTATTAAGGGAAGACATTAACCCCTCGCAATGGTCTGAGGAGCGGCGACCGACTTATATTTGTTTGTTCGTTTAAAATTTCGTGTGACAATTGATATCTATTGATTTCCAGCTGTTCCAAAAGGTCATCTTGCTACCTCTATTACAAAGATGTAAATACGTAGGCGCTGAGTTTAATTTTATATTATGAGATTCTTTCACCGTGTTATAAAGGATTTCTACCAAGTAACTACCAATTCAATCAATATAAATACATTGTTTTAATAATGATCAGTTAGATGAACAAAACCGATCCTGGTCTTAAGTATATAAAATTGTTGAAATAACACTTGGTTACACATTTGGTGACATAAAAATAATATATTTCCAGCAGAAATGGCAGTTTAAACTTAAAATGTGATTTGAAACAAAAATAACATTGAATTGAGGTTTTATAATAATTTAAACATTTCAAGCATAATTTTGCTATGCGATATAAATATATATATTTTAAAACAATAAAAACACATCGTAGTACCAATATTATAATCTCATTCGAATGTGTTTATAATATAAAAACATTAGTAGGTAATTACAGGCCATCGTGTTCAAAACCTAACAAATGTCGATTTCAAGCCGTATCTAAAGAATCACATATCCCTTTCATTTACCCGGAATCGTGTGAACAGATTTGTGATCTCATTTATTACAGGCGTTAGAAAAAGAATTATTTAAGCGGGAGTAATATAGTATAAATTAATGTAAAACAGCGCGCATTTCAAATTAAGAACATACAAAATGTGTATAAAATAAATAACCTAGAATCGTTATTTAAATTTTTAAATGTTGGCCAAACCGATTCATCTCTCTTTGAAACAATAAATTGTTTTTACGTTGACAGATTTATCGATTGAATTATATTTAGAGATTTAATTTAAGTAACATAGCGTAATAAGTCTATTAAATACTACTGGATTGGAGATGTATTTATTTTCAAATTATTTTTATTTAAATAAATATAATTATCTTAATATAATATATCCATTTTTAATCAAAGACGGTTAAGCTGTATATTTGCTTTCCTACAAAATTACCATTAGTAAGTAATACATATTCGTTTGATTTATGATTAATTTATTATTTATTATAGCGAATTAAGAGATTAGATGGAATTTAAATATCAAAATTGAATTATTGAAACTTTGTACGATTCCACATGTTTGTCACTTACGACCCGGGTTTCGCCGTTCGGCATGTTCAAGCATTCTATCTATTCGTGTAATAGAATTCATGAAGATGCCGAAAAGCGAAAGCCAAGTCGTTAGTAATATAATTTGTCGAATCATACAAAGTTGTAAAAATTTGAAATTTCATCAAGCACCGTCAGTCGATATTAAATTAAATTATCCTTCCGTGTGAATGACAACAATCGCTATGAAATAATAATTTATTTTTTGCATGTAGTTAAATAAATTATTTGTCGCATATTTAAAAATGTTCAGCAGCCCTGATCTACGAATCCTTACTTAAATATTCAACATGTGTAACAAGTAACCATCGAATTAAAATTAATAATTACTCTAACAGATGGGAGTGTATGTGTACCTTATTTCAAACCGGAGGGGTTATAAAAGTAATTTAGCTCAATCTTCTCATCGGAAAAAGGATTAGCGATATGTTTTATCCATCACATCTCCACCACAGTGCTAGTTATATGTTTTAACTATCATATTTCGAGAATAAAACTGGAATGTGAAACAGCTTAACTCAATTTGTACTTCAATACATGTTATAATTAATCGGTCGAGAATTTATCTATAACGTAACACAAATATCACACACACGAACGCGTTTATAAAAAAAATCACTCGATCTGAGCATACGCAGAGATAGGGTAAGAGAGACACGCTGTGTGTGACAGTAAGTCTGGAGTGAATTCTTAGTGCAACTTTTAAGTAGGAATTAATTTTAAGTATTGTATCAAGATTATAAGAAAATTATTTATTGTAGTCTAATATATTCGCGCGCGTTGGGTAAAGTTTGGAACAGATAATTGAAAATAGTTTCGTAAAATTCGGGTGTACCTTTTCTACACGGCTATATATAGATAAGCAAATGTTAGTTTATGATGTCAAATGGCGTGAGCCGAAATAGCTATCAACTATATTTAAAAAAATAAAAAAATAGTTTTGTCGAACTATAATACATTGCTATTTTTTTGTAACAATGACTCATTTATAAACATTCCGAATATTAAAATTGTCAATTAATTTAAAATCAACAATCTTACCGTTCATAATTATACTGTCAGCCAAAAGAACCCGTCGCAGTCTGCGTATTATGTATAAATGGCAATCCTGAAAAAATACGAAAAACCATCATTACTTATAATTTGAATTAACATCAAATAACACATATTATCGCGTAATAGGCTTTCAGTATCTTGAGATAATGTTTAGATAAAATGCGAAATCACCACTAGTATTCTACATATCTAATTAAGTAATGAGAGGTTAATTGAAGTGAATTTATTTTCCTCCAAACGTCGAAATTCTATGAATTAAATTAAATAAAAAATAAGTAATTCACGCGCTAAACAGTGAGAACATTTTGGCGACACAATTTTTTTACTATGAAAGAAGGGTGGGGTAAATGGAAATAAATTAAAAAATGAAAGCTAATTTATTCAAAAAAAACGTCCTAAAAAATTGATGTTATAATTCAATTCCAATCGATATCAATAAAGTAACAAAATTGCTTATTTGAGGATAGATATTATCGAAGAATTGGGCTAAGGAATAAGTGAGAAATTAAAGCATCTTTTAACTTAAAATTTTAAGGAATGCACAAGGGGTGGAATGATTATATACATTGATTACTTTAAAAATCATTTTAAGAAACTATCCGTTCGGAATTTCGAGCCCGTATTTATTGCAACCAAAATAGAAGAATTGCCAACGGCTTTGACCGTTCAACTAAACTACTGGGAGAATAGAAGTTCTTTTATATAAAATATGATATACGTAACGATTCCTCGAGAAAATCCGTATATGTATAACAACAAAAAATACGGGCTCAGTTTCTTCCTTGAGATAATTGAATTGGTGCGCCACGGCAACTCCTTTGGGCGAAGTAGGAGTGTGACGAAATTCGAAAGGTGAAGGCGAGCCATCTGCCTGGGCGATTTCACTGAAATCTTATTTAAACTGAAACCTGAGAAAGCCTAACTTCGATTTTTCCCCTGTGTATTTTACAATTTGCGGAAGCCACGTGGCGAAACGAGATTATATCGAAGGAGAAGATTCTACATTTTGCCTCGGAAGACGCGGCAAAATTACAAGATTTGTATTTGCACCTTAGCCTCAAATACGAAAGTGAAGAACGAAAGAAGTTAACTGAAAAAAAAACTTTAAATATCCAAGTAAGAACACATTTTGTGTAGCTACGCTTTTATAATAACTTTTTTCCTTTTTTTGGACGGAGGAAAAAACTAATACGTAGTAAAAATTTCACGAGATAATGCAAATTTAGAATATGGTAAAGAAAAACAATGTTATATTACAAAGTTTATCAGATAATTATTATCGAATTAAATATGTGAAATTTATACAGAGTTTCAACAATTCAAATATAAATACGTTACTTGATATTATATATGTAACAACGAAGGCGCCCTCAATTAATAATATGTTAAATAAATTAATCATACTTGGGTAAAGGGTCCTAAACGAATATAATTCCACAAGAATGGATAATTTTTTTGCATTGAAGGCATTAATTCATTTAAATTTATCGTTCGGTGCTTAACTTCAGTACAAGAAAACTCTGTTAATTACCTCACTTGTGCATAAATTGACATATATAATATGAACACCAATAATGCATGCATACAATGAAATGATTACTACAAAATGACTTGAAAAATAGTCGTCTATGTGTTACATTTATTAACATCTATGCGGCATAAGGCGTCATAACATTTATATTGGCAAATATTTTTTTTTCATTCAAAAAAGTTACGATAGCATTACGAACAAATAAAAACGGAATATTTTCCATCATATTACTTCATAGTGTAGTTTGGAATTTTTGGAATTGTTGGAATTTACAAAGCAAGACGTGCCCAAAAATATATAACTGACAATAACGATCAACCCTTAAGCATAAATAAAAGATTTTTTTATTTAATACGTATACATATTTTACCGAGGAGTTGCTTCCTGGGGCACCTTTCCGGGTGTTTCATGAATAAATATTCCCGAAAACGGTTTACCTACTCCTCTTTGAAACGTACAGGTCTTGCGTATCGCCTAATAAACAAAGTGTGCGCATGAGAAACGACCAAGTACACAACAATTTCAACAAAGAATATGATAAACAGACGCTCTGTATTGTAGTAAAAATATATATATTCAACAAAAACAAGATAAGAATAAGCGTGTTCATAAGGTACATGATTTATCTCCGAGAATTCTGGCTATTAAATAGAAAATATTATAGAAGACAATTCAACTCAGCTGCCATAGAGGTTTTTCGTAGGTATACAGACAGTTGCGCACAGAAGCAAGTCTTGTATGAAATAATATGAATATATCGTAGTCTCACAATAATAGTGTTGTGTTGTAAATAATAAATTGTTATTATTGAGTTATAAATAAGGTTGGGTACATTTCATAAAATATAATGTCAGAGAAAAGGTAAATAAATTCTCTTGATCACACTACAGTTGATAAGAGATTTCGTCTCACCTATGCGTGTTTGAATGTTTTCACTCAAACGTGATAATAACAATATAGCAGCAAGTAAAACAGCATTTAAATAAAGACCCAAAAACATTTAAAAAACTATAGATAAATAAATACGAAAATCATACCGCTCGACCCAAAATTTTCGAGCATTTACTGCCTAGGCTCATTACGTTCAACATTTTTTTGTCAAAGCAAATCCAATGGTTCTACTACAAAATTTAAAGTTAGGAATTCCGATTGTATTTATTGGAGGTTCGAAATTTGTTTATTCTGATATGATATAAAAAAAATATTTACAATTTTATTTCAATTCATCAAAATATTTTTTTAATTTGTCAGTGATTGCTACTGTGTGTACACGCGCAATTGTCACTGCGATATGTGACATTTATGGATTTTAATTCCGATAAGTAATAGGACCTGTTGAGGACGGAAAGCTATAACAATATTACATGTATCAAAATCTACGACGCCAATTCATGATGTATAGTATAGTTATACGAATGAAGTAAGCAACCAGACAAACATACCGAAGTCCGTCGGGTCGACAGAATAAATTCGAAAACGTTTGCTCTAGTGTCGACATTATGATAGCGAATGTCACCGCTCGAAAACGTTATGAATTTTTCAAAGAAAGCCGCCGCTCTTGCACGCGGTCGGGAAAAGGGTTGGCGTTTTGATCCATACCACACTGTTGACAAAAGCAAGGCTTCGTGCTCAGTCAAGGAATCGCTAACTATCCCCAGTCCTAAAAACCTTATAAGGTTTTGATTCTCGATACATGAATATCATAATATTGAATTTTTAAAAAGGGGATTTTTTGACAACATAATGTACACCCAATTATTTTTTACGCGATACATCGGTTCCAGAAAGCGTCACGAAAAAAATTTATTTCATAAATTTTGATAAATTGACTATAAAAATCAAAATGTCACGTAAAAAGTATTCAAAATATGCGAAAAATAAGAATTTTTTGCGTATTTTCTTAGATAAAAAATTGAATTTCTTTATTGATACTATGAATACAATGGGAAACAGATTTATATGTAAGCATGTATAATTATAGTCATTTATATGAGTTATTCGTTGTTGTCACTGTCGATTTACAAATATTATCGTTCCCAATTTTCTGAACGAACCGTGCTGAAATATTGTTTTTCCTAGCCTTAGTTTCTTCTGTAAAAAATATTTTCGACAAAAAAATCGCTTAAATGGGTAAATCGCGAAAAAACGGTGCCATCAAAAAATCGCATATGGTCGAAATCGCGTGAAAAGAGAACAGAGTATACATATTTGTATTTGATTATAAAATTTTCCGGTTAAACAAAAATAAAATAAAAAAAAAGGCATCCATAATAATTCCCTGAGGATAGATAGACAGACATGCGTTCGTCACAAATAAAGTATTTCGGATTATCACGAATGTAGGGCAAATGCCATATTCATGTAAACAAACAAGTTTATTTAATGAGTTTTAACGTGTTATCGCGATATGATAACAAACTCATAGTTAAATTAATATCGTCCACGGCGTAAACAGTTTTCATTAATTAATTTAGGTATTTTCCATATCATAGTCTATTATTTCTTTTTTAGAATAAATGCAATTTATTTCAAGAGCTAATTTATTTGTCGCAAACTTATTAATCTGGAAGTCAATTTTGTAATTAGGTTAATTACGAATATTATATATCCAGATGGCTTGACGTAAAGACGGGGAAAATATAAACAAGTACTTACACAAATTAGTTATCGTTCATCAAGAAGAATTATGGGTATATTTTATTCGAGAGAAAAAGCGCTTTTTTTATTGGTGTCATAAAAGCACAACTTTCAAAAAACTAGATTAAAAATACTAAATCTAACTGTTTGTTTGATATGTGATATAATACAAATTTTTTTTAGTAAATTAAAATTTTTATGTATTCGTTTTACTACTTAATAATTCTTGATTTAAACTACAAACAACTACTGCTTTCATAAAGTAAAAACAAAAAAATCTATGAAATTAACAGTAGAGACGAATTATTTATCACCGTTTACCGCATTGTTTCTCAACCTGAGGCCACAGACAAAATATATTTTATTTTGATATAAAGGTTGATTTTTAATATAATAAGTACTTTTTTTCAAACAAATAGTGGAGGGGGCCACAGGCCAAAAAAGGTTGAGAAAGACGGGTCTACCGTAAAAAAATATTTCAATCGATATGATGTATATCAATATCGCATTTGTAACGCACGGTCAAGCCTTGTGGTCTTGAAATTATTTCGAAAGTATTGCATAAGATTCATTCATTATTATATTAAAGCATTACTTGTGTTGTGTCATCTTGAAAAAAAAATATTCGTTGAATTGTACAACCTGGCGTAAAAAAAAACAAAAAAACTTAGAAGATAATTGAAATTGAAGGACTTACGTTGAACATTTTACTAAGATATCTTTGTATTGCGTAATTAGGCAATCTAAATTTGATGATTCTAATTTCAAAAAACTAATTATGTATTTGCTTTTGTTATACAGGTTTTTTCTGAATTATAAAACAGGAGAATTTTTCATTGTAGAATGGCAACACTGATTCAAAGTACTAAGTCGCATCCACCACAAAGGCCTTTGAATGCCTAACGAGGCTCTAAAGGAGAGCGATGTAATTACTCTTGTTGGCCTCACGCGAAACAAATGGAGATTTTCTCGCAGCGCGTAAAATGGGACTTTCAAAATCTAATTGTCGGGAAAAAAAACCGATTCCAGTCGGTGAGAAAGAGATTTTTTTTTTGATAAAGTATAAGAGTAAATTGGTAGTTTCCACATATAATCAAAGAAAAAAATAACTGAAAGAAAAATGTTTTTCATATTAAATCAAAAAATAATCATGAATGTATTTAAGAATCGTGATATTGACTGCATTGAATATTGTTTAGTGATTCAAATAATCATGCGTTACATTACAGTAGATACAGTATAAAAATGCATACATAATTAAAGCTGCGTAACATTTAGAATGAGGTAGAATTAATTTTTTTAAAAGTTCATAGCTCTTATAGGTAAGGAGTGATTTTTTCACTTTTTTAAACATAAACGTGTCGTAACATATATGAGACTTACGATTCCATCATTTATATTCATTACATTAATCAATTTGCATACCTAAATTATCGAATGATTAATAATTAAAAATTGGGTAAGGGGTTCGTTGTTAGCCGACCGTGGAGTGGAAATAATATTTTTTTCTTTATTAAAAGGTTATTTACACAGAACTTACTACTTGAAGATCTTTGAATGTAAAAGTCGCAACAATTAAAAATGAGCATAACTAACATTAAAAAAAACTACTAGTTATGTTATATTGTTCACTTTAGCGTATTACTGTAACTTTTTGGTGGAAAGGCATGATATTTTAAATAATAATAACACATTTTTAGTACACGTTTCGACAACATATTTCATGAGCGAAATCGGTTCTGATCATAAAACATATTGTAGAAATAAGTATTTACTACAAAAATGTGTTTTTATTATTTAAATCAGGAATATTGTACTTATGCCAACAACTAGTTCAACTGTGCGCAACATTACGTCGGATTGACATCGGTTTTATACCGTCGTCGCATACTCCAGGCTTTCTTCGATAAAAGGAAATTATGATCTGCTTTTGTTTACAACGATCGCTTTGACGCGATGGGATTTGCGTGAGAACAAATTGAAAGTAAACACATGGTCATTTCGTAGAAATGCAAACACATCTGACGTCGGGTATAAGTAAGTCTAGTAAGGCATTTCGTATTTTATAAGAAAAACAATACAAAAAACCAAAGCGACAAAATACACACCGCGCCTATATACTGCAGTAGCGTAATGACATCATCCAAATGGATAGAATACAAAGAATGAGACCGTACGATTTTGTGGAGTTCTTTCATAATTTTAAGTATAATAGAATTCAAAAAAACAGATGGGGGAGGTCAAATACACCCAGTCCCTTTTATACGCGATACATTGGTTCCAAAAAAAGGCGCGTAAAAAAAATCGCGTAAAAAAATCACAACTTTCATATAATTTGATAAATTCGTTCCAAAAATTAAAATATCGCATAAAAAAATACCAGAAACGTATGAAAAACCAAAATTTGCTCTATAAATTCGATCAAAAAAATGATATATTTTATATACACTTAATTTATGGCCGAGAAAAGTGCTATTCATCGAATTTAATAAATGCATTGTGTTTAAACAAGTTTACGAGCGAACATACATCCCATGATTTTACGCAATTGCATTATATTTCTTTACACACCCTAAAACATAAATTCGCATAATATCCGATACAATTGTCAACATTTGGCAATTGTATGTGTATTTAAAAAAATGAAATGCTTTACAAAAATAAGTTTTAAAAATACACTTATTTTTTTGTTTAAAAAAATAATGAAACGTACATGCCTAGCATCATATATAAATTTTTTCTTTAAAAAAAGACTGGGTGTACTGTAGCAGCTTTGGACCTCACACGTCTTCGATTGGCCAATATTAGATAATTTTTGAAATGTTTTAGTGCTACGGTTTCCCTTCATGCGCAAAAAACCCTGGAAAGGTAAAGTGACTCGGGCTTCACATTTTTTCTGGGAGGCCCTACGTCCTATGTCCATCTCGTTGAGGAGTGCGACGACCAGGAATGAGTCCTCCATGAGGTGTCTCCAACACCACTCTTCACTTGTCTCTCTTCAAAGCGGGTTCAGATCAGAAATAATTTATTTGCAGGCTTAAAAAATAATTTTCAAAATATTTTTTCTAAAATAAGCGTTATAAAATACTTGACTTTAGCGAACTGAGTTAGCCTACAACTGTCACTTGACGATAGACAGTAATTAAACGATAGACTTCCATGAGGCAATAACGATTTCTTCTCGTAATCACATCAGAAAAAAGAAAATTAAATATTACGAATACCTTTTTGGTGTCTAATCTCAATCTCAAATGTTGTCATAAAACGCCATAAAAAGTTTTGCCATTGTTTTATTGCAACCAGTCCGTCCTAGGTCATTATATTTATTTATTTATTTTGAAAATGAGTTCATATTATATCATAAAAACTGTCGTATAAAAATATGTTTTCGTACAGTAAAAAAACACCTGATAAGTTATGAGTGACGGAATTGTGACTGCGGTTTCAGAGCTGACATAAGATCGCGATGAAGATTTTACCAAAGTTGACCTATCACGTAAAAAATAAGCTGCAAAAACACCAGAGGCTGTGAAGGATTGGGTGCTAAATCTTTCGATTGCTTATAACCTGCAGCCTTTGTGATCCCAAAACACTCAAAGTATACTAAAAATATCCTACATAAAGGAAAATCAAATCTTATACTGACATATTTTCATGGAGTTAATAATGGTATAACAAGATTTTTACGTTTGAAGATTTTAATATTTTATTGATGTGTTTTGAGACGAACTCGTTTCGATGGGACAAAAATGTACGCCAATAGTCGTTCAGTATAAGTAGGACTTTCGTGAAGTTGGCAGCTTACACGAAAGTCCTGCGAACGTTGCAAAACATTCTCAGAACGACGACGGCTCATCCTTGCGATCTTTACAGAGATAACAATTTCATGCGACGACATCATATCGTCTCTTGATGTTATTACGTTTGCGAGCCAGCTTTTATCTTGTTTTGTGTATTGCGAATTTTCATAATTTTAAGAGAAATAGCAATCTTGAATAGCTAGCTTAATTGTAATAAATTATCAATCAAAATTAGATATAGTCGTGTACTTTAAAAGCGGTCGTTTATTGATAATTTGATATTTACTATGGATGGAAATATTATCTTGAACTACGTAATATAAGAGTTCAAAACTGAAATATTATGTTACCCAATAATTCACTTCGTTCAGCAAATGGCGATATGTCAATTAGTGATAATTATGAAATTAATATTGATTTCACTTACAGTAAATTCGATAATATTACACCGGTCGTGAACACGACTACAAATAGGCAAGTCCTCATCAATCATCAGCCGAGAAAAACAAGGACAAAAGCGAGCGATATTTAATTTGGCCAAAATGGTTCCTCTACCTTGTCACATGATAAAATAATAATATTGAGATGTTTACGAAGGGCGGACGAAAAGACGACCGGGGTCTGATGGATTAACGGCCTATTTTACCTCTCACTCTTTCCTTAAAAACCGAGCCCAGACGTTATAGCGCGTTATAAAAAATGATTTTCGGAAAACTGAACGAATGATTAATCAGCATATCTCATGTTCCGCAACAGGATATTGCTTTTTTCACTAAGCAAATAATGATCACATAATGAGGAGTCTCATAAAATTTTGATTATTATCAGCCAGGAAACATTCGGTTGTCAGCTGAATATATACAAATTTAGTTTCTTTTGGCCATTGTAGTTATAATTTATGATATCGGCTGAAGGTGCTTGATGGAATTTTAATATCAAATTTGAATTGTTACAATTTTGTACGATTCCACATGTTTTGTCACTAACGATCCGGGTTTCGCCTTTTGGCATCTTCAGGCATTCTATCACATGGATGCAACAGAACTGACTGTTCAGAGTCAACAGAACAGATGCAGTCAACGGATGCAGCAGAACAGAGTCAGTTCTGTTGCATCCGTGTGATACAAAGGCGAAACCCGGGTCGTTAGTGACAAAACATGTGGAATCGTACAAAACCGTAACAATTCAAATTTTCCATTATGGCTATTGCACCATACTTACCAAAATTATTTTGACATAAGTTCACATGAGGCGACTTATAACGCATGATTGATTTGATTGACTGAAAACCTTTTTTACCGTATCGCATTTGGTGTGACGACTAACTCTTCTAAATATCACACGATGGTGTGGCCAGTGCGTATAAATGGAACATTACATAATCCATAAGCCAATATATCATAGAACACTTTTATAAGCCCTGCAGTCTTCAGGGTGTGTCAAACGAAAAAAAACGATTATTTTATTTGAAAATGAAACTTGTAAATAACAAACAATGTACATAATCGTGTATCGGGATGGTCACGTCATTTGGGCCAGGATTTAAGTGTTAAGGAAAGAAGTGTTAAGAAAACACACTAAATTATATTGTTGTATTATTTTTACGCTGTTTTTGACAAACTTTAAGCAAACAGATCAATATCTTTTACAGCGATTTTTTTATTCAAATACTAATATAGTAATTAAATATTAATAAAATACAAAAAGAATAAACAGTTGTATTATTATTTATTTAAGCGGTGAATTATTGTTTAGTTTACTTGTTACTTTAAAAATTATACTGTACACTTAAAAACTTATAGAAGTCATATTGACATATTGGGTATTTTTCCAGGGATTTAGGTATAAATTTGATAATCACTTCCACGTTTGATAATAAATTTTTTTCGTGAATGCAATAATAATAGTTAAAGAAATTATAATATATCAGCTTCTACACGATACAATGGAGCCGTTTTATTGGGTATATAAATAAAGAAAGCCGTATTTTAAACGACGAGTACACTTGTCTGGGCTGTTTGCCTATAAAAAAGCTAAAAAAAACAAATCAAATAAATGACTACAGAAACAGAGCCATAAAACGTTTTAATGTCTTTCGAGTTTGATCAGCGCTGCTAACCAAACAGGAACAAAATATTTAATTCGAAGAAATAATTTAGCTGAAGAGGCGTTGTTTGTTCACGAATCACTCGTGATGATCATCGCTCGTGAAAGATGTAGCACATTTGTGTAAGCTTTGAAGCCAGATACTAGTCGTAATTTGATAGCCGTCAACGTCAAGTGCATGTCTGTAATTTTGTTTGTTTACACGGGTTTAGTACAAGAATTATAAGTACCTGCCACTCGCATTAAAAACGCTACGGGTAAATAAGTCGATTAGTAAAATCGACTGTTAAAATCGTGTGCGAAGCACTGATTAACATCCAAAGGATGTACAGAGTGGAGATACATATAGGGCGCGTCAGGATGACTTGGGAGGATGCAAGAAGACCATCGGAGTAAAGTGAATCTTGGATGCACCAAGTTATAGTCATATGCTCAGAGCATCGACTGAAGATGGCTTAGGAAAGATCCTATAAATATTTATAAAAATATCGTAAATGTGAATAAAGTGAGAAATATTAATAAGTCTCGAACGATCTCTCAAGCTTTGTTATTCTTTCGAAATAACTGACCACATTCTGCCTTATCCCAACGTAATATAATACTCAACTACTTATTTTAATGAATTTCGTTAAATGAAATGACTCTTGACATATAATGATGCAGGTCGTAATTCAAGCATGTTAGAACTTGCGTGTCGATAAGATTGCTTCTTAGTAACTCAACGAAAATCCTCTCGATCGTATAAACATATACAAGAGAAAAACAAAAAAAAAGGCTCAATTAAGGAAACATAAAAATATACAACGTATAATGACGTGCCAAAATTTCAACAATAAGTAAATAAATAAATATATTCGCTCCAAGTTTCAATAAAGATTTCAAATCTTTCATCGCAAATCAATTGTTTAGGTTACTTTCACAATGAGAATAGTACGAATAACAACACTGATTTAAAACCATTTGTTATAAAACAGTCAGTCGATAAGACAGTTTCAATTGAAATCTTCTCCACTTATATCTGACATTAATAGTGTCTAACTATTTCAAGTTAAAAAAATAAATAATTTATTAGGTATAGCACACATTTGAAAAGTTAAAATAAAAACGATAAAAATCAATATATATTAACCATAGCTTATTAAGTTTTATTTGTAAAATAAGTACAATTTATAAACATTATAAATTAAAGATGGAAATGAACATCAACGAAGAAGATTTTTGTTTGTGCATTTTATAATGATCTATATAATTTCTTGCTTTATTTCCCGGTGTAGCCCTCGGAAATTGAAAGCCGTAACGGGTAAGATTACTTAAATTTCTCAAGTACCGTGAATAAACCGTGTATATTTTATGCTGTCATATTTCACTATTTATGCAAAGAGGATTACGTGGGTAATAATTAGTATATGTTTCGAGTAAGCTCAATGAAATTTGACAGTTCCGTCAACTCTCATTTACCTCTTTTTATTTTTCTGAAATGTGGATAGGTACTTTGTCAATTATCCCTACGATATTATCAAAACGGTGACCCGTATAAAATAAATCGAAGGGCGTCTTAACTTTGACAATTACCGTAGAAGGGTCTAGTGTTATTCTATACTAGCTATTGTACTAAGACAAAAACTTAAGACTTAAGACTTTTTTTGGTACGAAAAAGGTGACTTTACATGTATTTATATATTTATCACATATTTTAAATCATATATTATATATCTAGGGTAGGCACGTATGATTTTAATGACAGCCACATTCCGATTTTTCATATATCGTAAAGCAGTGCTCCGCAACCGGTGTGCCGCGGCACACAATACATTATTTTAAACCCCTTTAAAAATGGATAAATTTTTACGTGGAAAAGATGCGTCTTCACGTACGGATGATGAAGCACCCACCACAAATGTTATAAAAAATACAAAGAAGATAGTGAAAAGAAAGTACGAGGAAGACTACATTAAATATGGATTCTCATGGTGTGGTGACGAAACGGCTCCAAAGCCACAGTGCATCATTTGCGGCGAACAGCTATCAATGTCGTCAATATCAACGAGTCAATGGTACCGAGTAAATTAAATCGCCATCTAATTTCAAACCATCCCAGCCACGCCAATGAAGAGAGACAATATTTTAAGAGATGCTTAGAACAAAATAAAAAACAGAAGATTATTTTGAAATCAGCTGTTACAGTTTCCGAAAAGGCCTTGGAGGCTAGCTACCATGTTGCAAAATTAATTGCAGGTTACAAGAAACCACATACTATCGGCGAAACACTTATTAAACCAGCATACATGGAAATTGTTCGACTTATGCTTGGGCCCAATGAAGTTAAGGAAGTAAATAAAGTTTCGTTGTCTGCTGGTACTGTTAAAAGACGCATTCACGATACGTCAGGGGATATTTTGGGAACATTGATAAGAAAACTGTTATTGGCTGAAAAATTTTCGCTTCAAATCGACGAAACAACTGATATTAAAAATAAAGCACAGCTGATACTTATTATACGTTTCGTTGATGAGGACTTTATTAAAGAACATTATTTATTTTGTAAGTTCAAGAGCGAACTACCGGTGAAGAAATTTTTCAAGTAATCGATGACTTCTTTAAAATACATAATAGGAGCAACTGCATTGCTGTTTGCATGGATGGCGCTACGGCAATGATGGGTAGTAAAAAAGGTTTTGTCACTTGTGCAAAACAAAAAAATCCGATGTTACAATTTACACACTGCTGCATACATCCAGAAGCATTGATGGTCAAAAATTTTCCAGAGGAACTTTTGAACACGATGAATGAATGCATTAAAATCGTTAACATGATTAAATCAAGAGCCCTAAATTCGCGAATCTTTGAAATACTTTGTGCAGAAATGGGATCCGAATATGAATCCTTATTGTTTTATACTGAAATTCGTTGGCTATCCCTAGGCAAAGTTTTGGCTAGATTGTTTGAGCTTCATCATGAGGTGGGTGAGTTTCTTTTAAATCTAAATATGCCCGAACTATACCAACACCTCGATGATGATTACTGGATAGCCAAACTTGCATACATGGCTGATATTTTCGAGCATTTGAATGAACTTAATAAAAAAATGCAAGGTCGAAATGAGAATATATTGACGAGCTCCGACAAATTACAGGGGTTGAAAAAAAAACTCGAACTTTGGCAGAAAGAGTTGCAAAAGGATGTTTGGAAATGTTCCAAAGGATAAACCACCACAGTACAATTAAAAATAAACAATTAATTGTGGATCTGGTCCAAGAAAATTTAAGTATGCTTCAGGAGAAATTTCATATATATTTTTATTCCATTAATACGGAACAATACGATTGGATTCGAAATCCTTTTGCAACCAATGCAATAAATTCTACAGAAGAACTGCCTCTGCAAATTCGAGAGGAGTTTATAGATTTAAGCAATGACAAGACATTAAAACTTCACTTCTCCGAAGTTCCATAAGATGTTTTCTGGATTTACATAAAAAAAGAATATCCTCGCATTTCAGACAAAGCAATCTTAACACTACTTCCATTTTCGACGACATATATTTGTGAGCAAAGTTTTTCAACGCTTTTATCAATTAAAAATGATAAAAGTTCATGCTTAAAAGGTTTTGATCAAGAACTTCGGGTTGCGCTGTCCAATATCGAGCCGAATATAAAACTTTTGTGCTCATTGAAACAAGCGCAGGTTTCACATTAATTATTAAAATTGTCCAAAATATATACGTTATAACTATATGTATGTATATTTTTTAAATAAAAAGCTAAAATTTATTGTAAAATTTGTGTATCAATTTAATGCCTACATATGTATTGCATATATTTTAGCTTTTGGTGTGCCGCGGAATTCTCGGAAGAATTTTGGTGTGTCGTAGGTGAGAAAAGGTTGCGGAGCACTGTCGTAAAGAGCCATACCATACTTATGTATTAATAATACAAAAATTTTAATTTATTTATTTAAATAACATTTTCTAGACAAGTCGTATAAAAAAAATTAAGCGGAGAAAGTATATTTGAAGAAAATCTTTAGTGAAATCGATATATCGATTTCATTGTGAATTATAAAGATTCTTTGTGAAGTTCGACAAGTCAAGACCTATATGTTGAAAAACGATTTTAAATTTTCAATGGGAGCCCTTTGTCTCAACGAAGTGCCGCATTTTCCCACCGTTAATATTTGTTATATACAATATAATAAATACGCGTGCTTTTTTAGTATTAAAAATAGTACATTTAACGTTTAAGAATAATGTAGCGATCGTTAATAATTTGAAAACGAATTTCAAGTCATAATTCTGAGAGTATTAAAAAAATGAGCTAAAGATGTAATTAAAATAGAATATGTAATATCATAGGTAATTATAGGTAAGAAGGCAATTATTTATATCAATAATATATTTTTTGAATAAACGTGTGGAATCAATTTGAACAGAAATGACATCATAAATAACCATGCATTTAAGTTAAAAGATAGACAGGTGATTAAAATTTATATTGTTGTAAAAATGCGTAACGAACATCGAGTTTAATTTCATTAGTTTTCGTTAACGTAAACACAAACCATGTACAAGCTACAAGCAGATTTACCTCCTATATCATACCATAAACAAGCAGATTTGGCTCCCAATTTTTTTTGAATTGTTGTAATGTTTATATTTGGCTCTTTGGCTAGTAAGTTCGCCGACCACTGCACTAACCTAATGATTTTTATTCCAGAAAACGATGTATCTAATGAAGGTTATAATGTATGCTTTAATCCGACTGAATTAAACTAGAGTTAATAGTAATGTTTCTAGTCTTTTTAATCGATAATATAGATCAACTGCTGGCAACGGTTATTGAATTGATTAAAATTTTAAGAAAAAATGTACGAAGTTCCTGGATTTAGGCCGTAATCTTGGCTTTTCATCAAAATGAAATCACAGTGCTTCATGTCGTGTCATCATTATTTACTGACGAATGATTTTATCTTCGGGGTAGTTACGAAATTCCATCCCATATTCAGTATGTTGGTATTTTAAAAATCGTGTAAGAGTATCATTACAAAAATGATCGCCATTTAAACGCGAGATAAAATAGAAAGGCCGCTTATCTCCTCTAGTACGGTTAATGTGTCTCGTGAACGGTGTGCCTTAATGGCTTAATTGCCACAGCATCGAGAAGTTTTTATGGAGACCCATTTTCTAATGTAGGGTTTACGATAACAAAAAAAACAGTTTATTGGTAAATAATAATAAAACCGGTATTACTTAATTAGATAATGTAATTTTAATCGGATTATTTTAGGTTAACAGACACGTAATTGTTCTTTCGATGTGGTGAAGGTATGATCTAAACCAGTGGTATTCAAAATGTTTCGACTTACGGAACCCTTCAGATTATAAGTTTTTTTCAGGAAACCTCATCCCCTCTTTAAGAACAATATTCCTTTAAATAATATTCAAACTAATTTATGATATTGACTGAAGGTGCTTGATGAAATTTCAATATCAAATTTGAATTGTTAATGCCGAAAGGCGAAACCCGGGTCGTTAGTGACAAAACATGTGAAGTCGTACAAAATTGTAACAATTCAAATTTAATATTGAAATTAGATCAATGTGATTTAGTTACTTAATATAAAGACGAAAAATAAAGAGAAATATGTCGATATCTCGACAAGTTGTTCCCTCTAATGTTCACAAATGAAATTACATAAGTACATTTTTCTTATTCGCGCATTTTTATTTTGAATTGCGGAACCCCCAGGGTGGTGAACCCGCGGAACACATTTTAAGTTAACTTGATAGAATGCAGCAGAAGACCATCAAATAATCAAAAAAAAAATGGTGAAACTAAAAACAGTATGAGTTTGTGTAGGGCCGCTAGCGTGATAGCTATGGTCGCGAAAATAAATGACCGCTTGCCGGAACTTTATGTTCAAACAGAAAGTGAGCATAAATATATGTTATGAAATAATATGGACTAAATAAAAAATTATTGTCAATTAGGATCGCAGTATTGAACGAATGAATCGATACCGCTACTAAAGTATTCAATTAAAAAAAAATACAAAACTTAACATTTATTTATTTAAAATATACGACCATAAGAAGGCTAATTCATAGTCGTGAAATAAAGACCGGGCGATATTAAATTATTTCGTATATTCTAGAATATAAATTATGTAACAAATACCGAAAAACAATTATTTTAAAACCCGGTTATTTGGTATAAAAAAAAACATATTTGAATTCCGGTTTCAGTAAAACCGGTACTGCTACCCCTACTCATGCGTTTGCGGTAAGAGTCTCAGCATGTGTCACGACAATACGAAATATTTACAACAACTAGAAGCGTATAGAAGAACATGGTATGTATTACATAGAAGTCACGAAAAGAAGAACAGATAAACAGAGGAATTGATCAATTGAAAGAGTCTAGTTATCAACCAGAAAAGAAGAATGAGGTGACCAAATGCTTTCTATTCGCACATACATATGGAAGTTGAACAAGATTAAAAGAGATGCACTGAACAATTTACTTTTTAACAACTATCTATAAACATAGTATTTGTTGATATACTGAATAAAAAAGCGTATTCAAATTTCAAATTGTGAAGGTGCTAACTGTCACTTGTCAGTGGAAAGGCATGATAAGTTAAATAATAATAATAATAATAATAAAAAAAACATTTTTTTAATAGTATTTCCACAATTTATCCTAATCATAAAATATATTGTGGAAATAAGATAAATAAATAATAAAAAATTGTTTTTATTAATTAAAATATAAAAAATCAAATACAAAAATTACATGTAAAATCTTTAGTCGTAAAATATAGCATTCATGTCACTGGTTTCATTATATTATATCATAGGCTCTCAACCTTTATCGAGTGGCGACCCCTTTATATAAAAATCACGTGACCCGCAATCCCCATGCAATTGAAAAATCAATTTATAATTAGTAAACTGTATACCTTGGCGTCCTCTCAAAAACCCACTCCTGACCCACAGGTTGGGAGCCTGGGTATTATATTATACAAATATAAGATATAATATCCTAAAAGAGAGCGATCAATTTTTTTCGTAAGATATTTTGTAACTTTTCTCAATTAAAAATCATTCAGATCATTTATAAATTGTTCTAGCATGGTAGTAATATATATATAGCCCCTAAAGACATTTATAAAAAATAAGTGAAAAGTAAACAGATATTAAAAGTAAAAATGAAATTGTACTTAACGAAATAATATCAATTATTATAAGGGTCCCTGGTAAAACCTTTCATAATGTGTCGAGTAAATAAATAAACGAAAGCATTTCGAAATTCATAACGTTGAAGGTTTTAATTAAGTGCAAATATTATATAACACGCATGCAAATATGTGTGTAAGATCACTTTGGCATAACAAATATTAATTTATTATTTATAATGAACCGTGGCACTAGCGATTTAATTAACGAAAATATATATATACAGGCAGTGTGTAACTGTACATTATTATTAAGTACATTAATTCCTGAAATTTATGTTTATTCAGTAAAATTAGCACAAATGCGCTCGAAGCGCGATGTTAGATTCGCATTCAATTTATCTTACACACTATTATAATAAAGCTCTAAATATTTTCACATACATACGTCAAGTGTATGGGTATGTATTACTAGATTACACACCAACGATCTGTTATAAGAAGAAATTCATATAATATCGAACGAAAAAATATGTTTTCTACAAAACAATACTAGCGTTATTTGTAAATTAATTTACTTTTGGCGAATATTGTATTTTTATACCTGCAATTATTTTTCTTAGTTCTTAAACCTATTGGTTTACATACCTACTAATTATTATCGTAAATTTTTGTATAAATTAAGTTGTTTATAATTCATATTTTATCAGTTGTTAATGCGAAACCGGTCCTGATCATTAATTACATTGCGGAAATAGTACTAAAAATGTGTTATTATTATTATTTAAAAATAACGTGCTTTTCCACAAAGAAGTAACTTTCGGTTAAATTCTAAAAATTGAATTAAAATAATGTTATAAAACACTTATACTAATTAGAAATAAGAATGTGGTACATAATAAAAAAATTCGTCGTTTCATACAAAGCGTATCGCAAAAATTGTACATACACTTTCTGCGACATCTGTATGAAAGTAAACTGCAACTCATGTGAAGAAAAAAAAGTGTACACAAAGAGCACACCACGCTTGCAAAAAAAAATGTTCAACACACGTATTGAAAATATTTCATTTAACATTAGCCAGTCAACTTCATTATTCAGAACATGATTCATTCCAGAAAGCTTTTGTCTGAGATTACAAAAGACGCGAAGTAGATACACTTCTAGTCGTATATAAACAATTCACCCAGTTCAAACGATATACACATAAAGCCATAGCGAGATTTCTTGGATACAATGAAATTGGTTGCGATATTCGCTCGGTTAATCAAATCCATGAAATTAAAACCATTTAAAAATACGGCAAGAATATAATGCGCTTAAGCAGAATTTTACTGCGTAGAAATAAGTGCTAAATCGTAAACAAGAGAAACATTAACTTCACATCGCATGGGAACCAAACGGCCACAGAAAACCTATAAACTCTTCTGGGAACGAGGGGAAATTTTTATATTTCGTTTTACATGAGATATGAGACTTTGTAGAATTACCCTGTTAAAATATCATTCAGTATGGCACACTGTTATATAAAATGTTTCGCATGAATATAACTCAGAAGGATAATGCATATATTTATTTTAGCCACATCAATTTCCTTTCATTCTTTATTCAGTATAAATCTAACAAAAAACAAAGATAAGAAACCCAGTATTTGATAGTTTATCTAAAAGTGTATAAATATAAAATAAAACAAAACACTAAATATGAGTAATATAAAATACCGATTTATATTCGATATATTCTGAGAAATACTTATTGAATGAAATTCAGTCAGATACCAAATGTCGATACAAAACTTAACCCTTTTTTACGAAGACGTAAAAACATTTAATCTATTTGGAATCTAAAAATACGTTAAGTAAATAATTTTTGTACTTTTTATTTTTGAAAAACAAATTGCTGCAAAATATCAGCGCTTAATCTCTGAATTCAAAACAGTTCTCAGTATATATCATTTTCAATTTACGAAATAAAGAAAAACTATCTAGTTATTAAATTAATTACAAATAATGTATTTTTTTATTTAGTATGCCTCCTGTTAATTAATTTAGAGACAACTGCTTTTATATACGTAGAGTATGAATAAAAAAGATATTTAGCTAAGAAAAGACGGTTAGGGGAATTAGGGGAATTAGGGGTATTGGGATACTACCCACTCTCGCTTCGTCGCATTGTATAGGATCGGATAGATGAAGGAGTTTTTATACATTAAAAAAATCAATGCCTGAAAAAAGTTGTTCGTACCGGAACTCGAACCCGCGAGGTTCGTCATGGAAGCCAACGTCGTTGCTCACTACACCAGGGACCCGACAATGATAAAAATAAAGTAAAATAAAAAAAATCTTTGATTATTGATTGAATTGGCATTTACTTGATAGAACTCCATTATAACACGGTGAAAAATGGCAATGTATTTTAGTCACACGGTGAAAAACCGAACTTTTCACCGTGTTATAATGGAGTTCTACCAAGTGAATGCCAATTCATGATATCGACTGAAGGTGCTTGGTGGAATTTCAATATCAAGTTTGAATTGTTAGAGCTTTGTAAGATTCCACATGTTTTGAGAGTTGTTGTCAGTTATGTTGCAACCGTGTGATAGAATGCCTGAAGATGCCGAAAGGCGAAACCCGGGTCGTTAGTGACAAAACATGTGGAATCGTACAAAGTTGTAGCAATTCAAATTTGAATACCAACTCTATCAATATAATGTATTTCAGTTCTACAAATAAAATTATAAGATACAGTTCATAGCTATTTCAGCTAAGGTCATCGTCAGAACTATGTTTAAACGTACATGTGCTTATCTATATATAGCTGTGAAGAAAAGGTACAAAATACATATCCTATTCTGTTTTAACGACCTAGCTTATTCCCTGCTAGCAATAAAACTAAAAAAATAAACATTTTTTTTATTATTATTATTTTCAATACATTAATAAAAACAATTGTAGAACTAAAATACATTTCTTTTTTTTTTCACCGTGTTATCTTTAATTATGATGCAAAATATCTTCAAAATAAGATATAATTGGGAACAGCTTTTGGATATCAAAGGGTTAAAACTAATTTCGTTACCAAAGTTCAGCGATGCATGTGAATCGGCGTGGAGAAGGAAAAAAAATACTTAAGTGTCGATGATTTCGAAGCAATTCACGAACGAGCGAAGTGGAATGAATGCCTGCTTCAGCCATAAGCTTAGTCATTTTCCACGAATAAGGGCAAGTACGTATTATTATAATTTTCTTTTCTTTCTCCTCGATGCGTTCTTATTCTTTCGGAATTTAATGGAGGTCTGGCGTTGAATCACCTGATGATTCATTTCGTGGAATTTAAAAGTTCCTCTCAAATGATCGATTTCGTTTTAATGTCGCCCCTTAGCCGAGTTACACAAAAATATTAAGAAAATGACAAATATTTATAATATACAATATTTTCTTCAATTTCAACCAATTCTTCTATTACAATTTTTCAAAAGCCGTGTGTTTTTTAAGTTATACGGTTTATATTCAATCATATGTACGAAAAAATCTTACAGTGTATTTAAATAATTAAAATTGTACTGTACACATTAAATTTTCCAAACGTTTGAATGATTCGAATTTGATATTTAAACATGTGTGATTTTATTGATTGAATTGGCATTAACTTGGTAGAACTCCATTATAGCACGGTGAAAAAATAGCAATGTATTTTAGTTCTACAAAAAAACATAGAACTATAGATCTGACGATGGTGTGAGCCGAAATAGCTATCAACTATATCTTAAAAAAATATAGAATTAAAATACATTGCTATTTTTTTCACCGTGTTATAATGGAGTTCTACCAAGTGAATACCAATTCAATCAATAGGCCTATGGATATTTCCGGACTGTATATAACATGATCATTTTTAAAATTGAATGTCATTTTAATCAAATCAGTAGTTATTAAAATTAATTCAGAAATGTAATTTATATAAACTCCTAAGTTATTAATGTAATAAACTATAGTAACTTATCTTGTACATATATACCCGATTCAAACGGTTTACTTATTTTATCTTAAAAAAAAATAAGAACTAAAATATGTTGCTATTTTTCCACCGAGTTAAGTGTGATTTTGTTGTGTACTGACGTAAATTACTAATTACAATATTCATGATATGGTCTTATTTAATATTTGAAATAGAATTAACATTTCGAAATAATTCGCATGCTACTAAAATGTGAGATGAACCTACAACGAAAATTTATCAGCGAAACATTAAATTAGGCATTTCAACTGTATACTGACAAACAAACCATATCAGGAAACTGTAAAGGAGTTATTGACCTAAATTCGAAAAAGCAATAAAACTGGTGTGCAAGGTCAATAAACAAAAACGTTAGAACCAAACGGTGCTAAAAAGTCCAACGGCCTCAACTGAGCACAAGCAAGCGGTGAAATGACCAGCTGATTATTATCGCGTGCTTGTTACAACGCCCGCAAACTAACAAAAAGCTCACGTTGCACTTTTCACGCCAGAGCTTTTGCGCAGGCGAACAGCTATGTTTTCTTCCTTTGAGTGAATGGACACCAGTAATGGTAATAAGCTGGATCAAATACATAAATCCAGATATATTTGCGGACATAAATACATTGCCATATATTACCCAGAAAAAATGACTTTAATCAGTAATTTATTTATGGAAATCGTGAAATCAGTAACCATATCTACAAAATGATTGATGGCTGGACGCATAACGTGCAAGTCGTAAACAATTAAAATTATGCAAAAAAAAAAAAATATTTTCCGTAATCAGTATTTAACTGCAGCAATCAAATGTTTTAATTTATAAAATTATGAGCTAAAATTATGTACGTTAAAAGCATTAGTTATAATACAATTTAATAATTATTATACACAACAGATGCATGTTTTTAAACACGTTTCCTTGTATTTATTTATTGAATTGGCATTCACTTGGTAGAACTCCATTATAACACGGTGAAAAAAATAGGAATGTATTTTAGTTCTACAAAATTATTTTTTTAAGATATAGTTGATAGCTATTTCGGCTCACGCCATCGTCAAAACTATGCCTGAACGAAAATTTGCTTTTCCATATATAGCTGTGTAGAAAAGGTACACAATACATCTTCTCTGCTGTTTTAACGACCTAGTTTGTTTCTCGCTCGCAATAAAACTAAAATTTGTAAACGAAACTAAAAAGGCGGTTATTTCAATAAGTTTACATATGGCACGGAGATGGTTTATTACGGGAAGGCATTAGCCCCTCGCTATGGTCTGAGGAGCGGCGACCGGCTTATATTTATTGGTTCATTTAAAATTTCGTGTAACAATTGATATCTACTGATTTCCAGCTGTTCCAAAGCCGTCATCTTGCTCACGTTTTAATGGAGTTCTACCAAGTAAATGCCAATTCAATCAATATGTTTAATTTTAATTAATTTATTGGTTAATTTATGTTTTTAAATATGCAAATAAAAAAAACATTCAAATAATTTACTTATATTGTATAGCTTTGGGTAGAAATTGAAATAAAAAAAAACTTTTTAACGAATTGTGAATCTGTTTTTTTACTGTTGAATGATATTAAGTTTCCTTGTCCTTATCGTATTAATTTATTATATGGGTGATGATTTATAAAAATAAAACACAGCATTAGGAAACAGGTACTTGCGAAATTTGCAAATTCTTTCCACACCTTCAAAGCTTACTCCATCTTATTTTTTCAGACTTCAATGCTACGGGACTAAGTCTCTCATATTTTACCAGCTGTATTTCGTAAAACGTTTCATGTTTTGAAATGAGGAAAGTAACGAATTGGCAACAAGCAGTGCAGGTTAAAACTGCTTAATATTCAGATATTCACTTTTTAGACGGTGTAAAATATTATTTTTTTGATTATATGAAAAATATTCAAGAAAAAATATTTTCAACTAATCGATAGCGATCATAAAATATATTATGGAAATAGTCCCAAAAATTACGTTTTTATTATTTAAAAAATCATGTCTTTCCATCAATAAGTGACTTGTAATAGTGATTGCTAATAACTATTAAAAGGGTATATAAAAACCAGATAATTTATAGCAACCAGTCAAACGACAGTCATTTTTAAATAATACATATTTATTCAGAGCGTAAGAACTTGCGTGTAGTAAACAATTGGTTTAATGCTAACGAATCTAAATTTCAGTTTTCTATGAAATATAAGAATAGAACAGCAAACCGATGATTAGGGTGTATTTGTATAACAAAACCAATCTTCATAATGAGTATATCAATTACTTACTGAGCTGTGTAAAAAAAATGGTGAATAAAGCAACATGAAAAGTTATGTGACTTTATAAAACAAAATCCTTAAATAAGACGTTGCTATTATTTTACAGCGACGTAAATCTATTTTTAAAAATCTTCTTTTTAAAGATCTCATTATGAGAATACTAAAATCATTTTATGTCAACCTCTTAGCGTCGAACGTCAAAATAGATATCGTCACCTGACAAAAAAAATGTGGCATCCGCCGTAAATACGCGATAGCAGCATGTCATAGTAATCTGAAGTAAGCACATGAAATGAGGCGGGATGCTGCGCGAACTACGGCGTGGCTCTCCGGCGGAAGGATAACGATGGGCGTTTAGGGTTGGCCCCGTGTTAAAAAAAAGTCCATACGTAACAGTATATTTTGTTTAAATTTTTAGTACTACACAGTATTCTGCCATAACGCAATACTCAACACGAAATTCATTTACATGTAAAAGAACGATTTCGCTTTATACAGGAGTGAAATTACATGAAGCGATTACGAAAAAATAATATATAATAAAACTAAAGTCGTTGAGAAACGAATAATGCATGCCAATAATAGACGATAAAAATAAACAAATGTTAATTCATAAACACATTTAAATTGAATAATGAACTGAGAAAATGAATAGGTAGGTACACATAAACACAATCGACTATCATGACGAAACACGATATTGTTTAACGTGGATTGTAGAATGAGACAAGAAATGAATAGAATGTTTTTTACAGTTTCTACAGTTCTACAGTTTTTCATCTTTGATTTAATTTTTATGGCTTGGATGAGAGTATTTTCATTTAATAAGAATATATATATATATATATATGATGATTACTAAGCTGTATTAAATATTAATCATTTAAAAGAGTAGACCCATGAATGAAGCTTTTATGCTTTGTGCAGAGGTCTTATATATCTATCTGTTTGAAAATGTTAGCTCATTTATTTTTCAATGACTTAATAAATTTGTGATATAAGGCAATGACGCCTGTGGTTTTCTATTCTTAACATAAACACATATCGTAAATGGACTTCTCCTTTTCTACCCTTATAAAATTTCAAATTATCATTTAATTATCTTATCTCTAAATAAGCAAAATTGTACCATGGACTTGAAGGTTTTATTTTCTAAATAGAAAAATATGAAACTACCCATTAGAGAATTTGATTACTCCACATGACGAGAGAATATAGAAAATATATATTATTGTGTTTGCATATCATTGATATAAATCGAAAATTTGAAACTATCGAAACCGTGTGGGAACCATCGAAACGCTCAAGAAAAACAAATGTCGTGAAGTTTCGTCCCCCTAAACGGGAGAAGGACGGTCGACAACCCTAGCGGGAACGCAGAGCTTTCTAAGGGGAAGCTCCGCAAAGCTGTATGGCGAGGGGCGGAGGCGTAGAGCGGGGGCTCTGGTATCGATCCCGCCACGCCCTGCCGTGCCCGGGGAATGGCATGCCGCCCCTCGCTGTCAGAGCAATACGTACAACCGACGCCGGCCGCCTACCTCCAGCACTGTGCAGGACGGATTTCAGGAAGAGAGAAATGAGCAGTTTTTCAAACCGAGGTTTTGTTTCTGCACGCGGGGAAGGCACGGAACTGTTTCATGTGCAACAAAACCAATCAAAAACATTCAATGTTTTATTATTTATCATTATATTCTGTATCAACTACTGTAAAAACTATTAGTTATTTTATATTCCGTATTAACTATTGTTAAAACGGAAGCCACAGCGCTGGGTATTTTTATAATTTCATAAACTTACATAAGATCGAAAAATATTACTTATATCAAATAAATGCTCCGACTTGTTGACGATATGCTTAATCAATTCCGAAATAACAGGAATAATAAATGGGAAAGTTTTGCAATTAAATATCGAACACTAAAATATTTTGTTAACAATTAATAAAATAGAAAATTCTATTTGAGACTGTAATATATATAATGAGATAATAGCGTAATAGTAAAATTTTACACTAAAGGACAATTAAATAATTTTGCCTTGGGAATGACAACATATTTATAGTTATAAATATTATTTGCACTAACACTGTTATGAATAAAAAGTTTTAATTATGAAAACAAACTCGACTCCAGTCAATATTGAATGAACAAGAGATTACGTATAAGGCAATACAAAACTGTTGTATTCAATCAGAAAAGGTAATATCGACCTTTAAATTATATACGACAGCGGGGTGTTCAAACAAGTTTTAACCGATTTCTCAAAATAGACATTTAATTAGAGACCAGTGATACAGTTTAAGCGTGACAATTTTTAATACGCCTGTATGACAAACGTTCACGATAAATATAAACTTTAACTTTATTGATTGAATTGGCATTTACTTGATATAACTCCATTATAACATGGTGAAAAATAAGCAATGTATTTTACTTCTACAAAATTATTATTTTTTAAGATATAGTTGTTAGCTATTTCGGCTCACACCATCGTCAGAACTATGCTTATCTATATATAGCTGTGTAGAAAAGGTACACAATACATCTTCTCTTCTGTTTTAACGACCTAGCTCGTTTCTTGCTCGCAATAAAACTAAAAATTGTAAATGAAACTAAAAAGGCGGCAATATCACTTTAGCATTTTTGTAAACTATTTCACTTCATTAAAGTACACATAATATGATTGCCTATAAATTGTTACCCCAGTACTTAAACTTTTCACTTTTAAGGTGTTAACTGTCACTTCTTGATGGAAAGGCATTATATTTTAAATAATAAAAACACATTTTTTTAGTACTTATTTCCACAATATCAACTGATCAAAAAATATATTGTGGAAATAAGTACTAAAAAAATGTGTTTTTATTATTTAAAAAAAAAAAAAAAAAACTTAAACTTTTGGTTCTGTATAGCTATTTATTATTAATTCAAAATATGTATAAATAGCCTTGTTTGTAATTTGTATTCTATCAGTTGATAAAACTCGCGATGAGCGAAACGAGCGCTGATCATAAAATATATTGTGGAAATAGTAATAAATACGTGTTTTTATTATTTTAAAAAATACAAACAATTTTGACGTAGATTCAAATGTGAGCGTAATAACGATAAGTTCTTCTTACTGACTGAGATTATCTTACTTCTTTAGTCAAATAATATCAACTGAAGAAAATATTGTATAAAAAAAAATCAAAGTTGATCATTGTAAACTAGAATTATATCCGCTGTAAGCCCACGAAAACCTAAATCGTATTTAATATTACACGCGTAGCCCATAAAATGCCTCCCCTATAATAAATAATCTACAATTCGGCCGAATGGGTCAAAAGGACGATATTTAGATAAATTGCTGGGATTAATTTAATATTAGAGTAATCTTTAATAAGTGGTAATTAACATGATCCCCTTGTGTTCTAACGTAGTGTTTTTGTCAAAACTACGATGATATCATGTCATACTTCAAATATCGATATTTTACAACTAGTGTACTGTTGTAAAATGAAGTGTAGTGTGGAACACTCATTTAAATTTACATATAAGTCAAATGTGACGAGCAAAATTCTATTTCTAGTGCGGATACAAATAACAGAAAGATCAACGATATGAAAAAAGAACTGAGTATCTATAGTCAAATTGTAGCTTGATTAGTTCTGGTGTCACGTTGGAATACAGTACTATACAAATTCTACGTCTTAGATTGTTATAGAATATTCAGAATGATAGAAGTTAAATGCAGTTATACTATGTCATGATTTTAATAGCGAGAGATAGGACGGTTATACTCGTCTAACAAATAATACAAATTTGGAGTATGCGAAAGAAAATTATAAAATGAATAAAATATAAGTACCCAATTTATTATACAATATATTGTAAATTAAATCGTATTAAAAAAAAGTCTAGTCAATAAAAACACCACTTTATAACTTGATATCGAAAATAATAAAGAGTATATACTCAATATTCTATAGTTAAAATGGAATACTCAGTTGGAGTCTTTAGAGCAGTGGTTCTTAACCGAGGGTGCGGGAAGATATTTCTGGAAGTGCGGGAGAAGCCTTTAACAATATAAATTATTTTTGCGATATTTGAAAGCTATTTAAATTTACAATGTCATCGGCCATTTTTTTCTTTGTTTGAGCCTTACTTCAGAAGTATTATAATGAACAAGCAACAACAGCCAAACCATTAATAAAAATAATTTTATTCTATAATCGATAAATAAAAAATACATTTTTTTAGTAAATACTTCGCAAAAAAATACATATTTTCTAAAAAAACGAAAAACATTTTTCAATGAGGTGCAGGGACCTATTTTCAGATTCAAGTGGGTGCGGCTCACTTAAAAGGATAAGAAACACTGCCCTAGAGGCAAATACCTCTAGTATTAATATAAAACAATATTGAATGATTTTTCAAGTATTCGTATTATTTGATAATAATTAAGGACATCCAGAATAGGTTCAGTTGATTGGCATCTCTAAAATATTATTCCACTAACCGTATACCGTGTTTGGTGGTAATGGTGTCAATGGCATCCATAAACAGTGACCTGCAGTTCACCGAACTCAAGCGGTATGTCATCCCCGCAAGAAAAGTGTGACATTCCAAAAATCGACATTTTTTGAGAAGGATATGTTGCGAGATTCCTGATATGGAAATAATGGTATTTCTATAGAAATGATAGAACAGCTTCACTTTCACAGTGAATAATTGACATATTTTCCAGCGTGACAGTTGTTTTGGAGGTTTGTATCGAACGTAAGTAAAACCCATTTCCATGTCATTTTTTTAGTACTTGTACACTGAAGCGGATTTTAATAAATAAATAATATTTCGAAACTGTCTTCATTGTTTTATTTTTATGTATATTGTATGAATGCCTTTAGGTTATTTTCTCAGTTGTTTTGCCTTTGATTTTGTATACCTGCTAATAATTAATTACAAATTTCGATAAATTTCTAATTTTTATTCCATCATTTATGATATCGACTGAAGGTGCTTGATGGAATTTCAATATCAAATTTGAATTGTTACAACTTTGAAAGATTCCACATGTTTTGTCACTAACAACCCGGGTTTCGCCTTTCGGCATCTTCGGGCATTCTATCACACGGATGCAACAGAAATGTCAATTCAAATTTGTATTCCATCAAATGATAATGCTCGCTATGAGCGAAACTCGTGCTGGCCATAAAATATATTGCGGAAATAGTATTAAAGCATGTCTTTAAATTTTTTTAATATGTTACGCCTTTACACCGTTCCTGTGACAGATAACGTATTAAAAATTAAGAATGATCACCTTTGACAGGTTTGGAAAAAGACGATACTATTAAGACAAACTAGTTTGATAAACATATAATAATATAAAAACAAACTTCACACAAAAGAAAATTTTACTTACCAATAATCTATGTATTACAGTACAATTATATTGAGAGAGGTATCGTATGTAAATGCCAGGGAATAGTCACCTACCTGAAAAGAAAAAAAAAGTATCCGTTAGTTTTAGTTGTTGGTCAGATATAATTCGTCGTTTGTTATCCGCTCGTCAAACAAATAAGCAGTGAGGCAATCGCACAAACATCGTAGATTCGCTCAAAGGAACGATCGAACACAATAAATATCCCAATTTGAATTCCCCGCCAGATCAAAGACAAATTGAATGTTCCAGATTTTAAATAAATCGCCGAGAACAAAAGTCTTGGGAGAATTACGGACGGTTTGGTTTATTGGGATCTCGCTGTATTATTCAAATGGATAAGTATATACTTCAGGACTGAAAATCAACTGAGGGAATTTAGAAGGATTCAATGAAAAGTAAAGCGTATCCCACTTACAAATGATACGAAATATTTCAAAGGTGTCGGAATTCACTTAATAATAAATAATGATTATTTGATATTCGCTCCTTTGGTAAACATCTTCGAACTGACTGTAAATATAAACGCGAGATGCCTGAGTGATTATTTTTTGAATTGCACAAAATTATCTATAAGTTTATAAGTAATAATATTGTAAGAAATGAGAATGAAGTTTATATTCATAACTCTGTCATTACATTCGGTGTGGTAAATGTTTCACCTCTTTCAAAACCATCTTTAGAGAAATTTTATTGCAAGATGTTCAGAGCCAAAATTTTGATATTTTTTTTATCTTGCCATCATTGGAGTTCAATGATAATATTTATTAATTGATTTAAGTATAAATATTAAGTTTATGGATGATACAAATGATGACAGTGTGACAAATGATATTTCTTATTTGTGTAACTGTTATAAAGAGCGGAGTACTACCGGTCTCGTTTAAAATATTTTGACACTGTATAATAATGTCGAAAATTGGATTTTTTCTTGAGAAATCTACCATATCTGTAAAATAGTGGAAAACATCAGATCAATTCCAAAAATATTCTATAAGTAATTATTCAACATTTATCTGTTTCAGAAGAGGTGAAGAAATGTTCTTATTTTAATAATAATAAAAAAATGTTTAATACTATTTCAACAATTTCATAGTATAGATATTAAAATCATTTTCGCTCATCGCAAGCATTGTGGCGTAAGAATCAAATAATATTAGTACTAATTATCGTAACAATAATAATTAAAATTGTATAAAAAATTTAGGGAAAAAACCAATGGAAATAAAGTAAATAGTGGTGAGCAATCAGTTATTTTCTAATTATAGATTAATTAAATTAAATAATGTAAGTATGTCTACATTATTGTATTTTTTTAAATACAGACGAAGATACTTCTTAGAAAATAAAATACATTTCACATAGAAATTCACTGATTCGAATAACAAAATTATCATTTTTCTATTAAAAATGAAATTTCTCAAAGTTACCGCCGAATAAATCGAAAATATAAAAATGTCACTTAAAATGGAAATTAATATGATAGTACCGGATATCTGGACACGCCAAAGTCGTCTATTTAAATGTGTGTAAGGATCGAAAGCAATGACTGTAATTTTCGGCACCCTTCAGTAACAGTATGTAAGTCACAACGATTATTTCAATTGGCACTGTTTCCATTTTTGAATTATGCAAATCGCGATGTAACAAACAATGCGCTGATAAATCAAGATGAGCCAGCACAGCGGTTGACAGTTCGCAGTCGCTTATATAATATTATTTTGATCTAGAAAATTTGCATCGGGCCTCCGTAACAATGCCGATCGTGCATTTTCATCGGCAGCGTCATGGCGGCGAAAAGTTCAACGATACGGACTGAATGGGAGTCGTGACAAGACAAAATTTATGCACAACGGCGACAGTGTTGCCTTTGCTGAAGACTGTACATCCATACATTTTTGTTAACGAGTAACATATATTTTTAGAAGCAGGAAAACATCTAACGAAAAAAGATGTCATATCAACTTTAATATTTTTTTTTATAAAGATTCCATAAGTGTATGACCGATCGATTGAAAATTTTTGCAATGAGTAAGAGCGGTGCCTGGCAATTCCATTATATTCTGGAATAAGTAAGAAACTTTTTTTTCATTGATAATAATGATCCTACATCGCCTAAAAAGTGCAAATATTATATCTAATGTAGGTTGCGCTCTCACTTACGAACTAATGAAGAGATAGCCTCTCAGAATCAATCGTATTATTAACCAAGGAGTTATACAGTGATGGTCGTCACGAATTAGACTTGCTTAATTTTAGCATTCATGGTCGCTTTATCCACTTGTCTGCGTTGCCCACTTTCAGTCACATTCTTTTTAATCATATTTTCCACATTCAAACATTTTAAATAACCGATTGCGTATCACTATGCTCGATATGTCGCATTAAAATGAAATGGCAGTTAACACCTTAGAAGTACAGGTGATACTCTTTGACACGGTTTAAAAAATACCGATTATTTTTATACTATATTTTTTTTTGCTTTAACACTATAAAATATTTGAAGTAAACTAAATACAAGTTTCTTCCCGACACAAAAAACATGACAGGTATTACAGGTTAGTTACACCAAAGGTTTTGTAGCGTAGTTATTTGATATAAAAAATAATCACAGTGTCTAGTGATATAGAATTATGATAATGACGGTTACTTACATTACTTTGCGCAAGGCAAGCTAACGATATTGAAGGAAAAGATTACACCCACAAAACCTACTAACGGCAAGCCTTTTTCCGGTTCGCCTCGACTCTGATGGGATAAAGTGCTATTTGCTGAAAGCAAAATCGGCTACGCGACAAGAGCAAACAGTGTGCCCTTGTTTGACAGCCCCGTCATAAATAAAAGGTTGCCAGAGATTTGTTGGTGTTTTTCCACGCGACGCTAGTTTTCATACTAAGAAAAGAAAAAGAAGAGGGTGAAATGTCGCCAGTGGGTTCGAGACAGCGAAAAACTATGCGGGTTGATTTTGACTATGAGGGGTTGTTTTTTTTTTAGTTAGGGAGAGCTACCAACCCACAAACATTATTATTTCTATGTAACAGGAATGGGGTGACTTTTTCCATTTTTTAAACCAAAACAAACAAAATATATAACGCTAAAACTGGTTCAGTCTATATTTAGGGTTATTTTCAACAAACAGGGAAATTACAAAATAGAGTATTAACAATTTTTCGACTTTTATTGCCAAATTAATCTGAATCAAAAAATAACACTATACTTTTGTTAAGTTAATAAAAAATTCATAAAAATCAGACATAATACGGCTAGTAAACTCAGCATATAAATAGAAAGCTTAAAAACGCAAATAATTAATAAACCAGACCGTTTCAAAATGGATAAAAAGATAGTTAGTGAAAAAAGTCGCATATTAGTGGGTTTTCTGACTTTGAATTACATACTGCATCCACGATGAGTACAAAACAAGATTTCAACAGTCTGATAAAATCATGTCTTGGGTAAGTTGACAAAAATTTCAATGTCCCGTTATCGCCTGATTATTAACTAAGTAACCTTTTTTGAAATATAGCATAACTTTTTTTACAACAATCAATACGGGTGACTAGATCAAAACCGGCTCCCTATGAGCGAAAGCGGTCCTGGTCACGATAAAAAAAAAGTGATAACAGTAGGGTTAAAATTCTGATTTATTTTTCAAAATATAATGTCTAGGAATTAACAGTTGAACACTTTGAAAGTGAAGAAGTGCATTAATTAAAAAATCGTCAGCTGTAGACGCTAAGGAGAGGTTACTGATTGTTCAAATATCGTAAGAATTTCAATATTTATCAGGAAATTTTATTTACATAATTTAAAACATTACGAGTTAACTTAGTCATAAAGATTCGCATAACTGTAATTCAAAAATTATACGACAAAATGCTTGTGCAAATATCCTAATAATACCTGTGGTAGTAATTTTTTAGATGTCCAAGTATTACTTTGAAGTTAAATATAGGTCAGGAGGCTTGATTTTGGTCAGCCATTTTTTTAGTTTTTTATAACAAATATTTATGGTATTAAGTCTGATTTCTTCATACATTGTAAAATCAGTACGTTTCAATAAATTGTTCATGGTTATGGCTTTTACAATATTCATATTATAATATTGTTAAATAATTAGTGAAAAATGTAAATAATGAATGTATCTCAGACGGAAGTGTGATTAAATGTATTCAAAAAATATCTCATATTTACAAATTTTTCATGGACGGATAGATATGACTTATTTAGATATGCTAGGTTAGTTTTGTATGATACATGTTATTTGGAAATTGTTTTCATTGAAATATGATAACAAAAATTCCCATGACATTATTTTGGTATCAATGTTTTTCCAATGTATTTAAGGATAAAATAAAAGCTGACACCAAAAATGATTAGATAGCATAATATTGTTATCAATTAATTTGATTGATGTAGCATATATAATATTAACTGTAGTTAGAATGAAAAGTTGGACATATTGAAAGAACGCTGAATTATGTAATATATAATAAATTGTAGGGATGTAAATTTTACCGGAGAATGTTTAGAAAGGGGGAAATTCACCTATCGCCTTAATAATCTACGAGACGCGGGAAATCTTAACTGTGGACTAAATTATTTTCAAATTGGGAACGTTTTAAAATCTTTTATAAAATATCAATACAAACGGCATAATGACATAATACTACGTTAATATAAAACTTCATAAAGTTAATGTAACCGAAGAGTGATTTTAACTCAATTCGGATATGTTTGTTACTTTAGTGTCGTTTTATCAGCCATCAATAAAGCATGATTTTAATGTTAAATAGATACAATAAAAACCCGAAAAAACGTCTAGCGTAAAAATCTGTCGATTCATAGAATCATGGTTTTAAACAATCGTGCCTTCTTACAGTATAGGGATTTAAAGTATGAACATAATACACCAAGAGATATAGCGAGGGTTAATTCAACTGGTGACATTTACACGATGCCTTTTAGTAAACTTTTGTAAATAGTAACGTCATTGTGAGAAAATCAGTGGTAATATTTACCGTTTTATAAATGAATCGTAAAAATATACAGAACGGCTGTGAAAATTATTCAATTGTTATAACAAACAATTGTGTGATTTATGAAGCATCAATTTTACAGCATTCATTAAATTCAATCGAGACAGCCAGTGAGCAAAAAGGTCACAGCGCCAATATCGACGGATTAGATATTTACGTCATTAGTTGCTTACTTTAAGCTTGATTGTAAAACTGTAAAATCTGCTCTATCTAAATTCATATTTAATAAAGGATAAATATGCAAACTTTGCGATAATTACTTTCAAAACGAATGTATCTCTGTTAAATGCTTATGTGGAAATATTCATCATCATCATCATTTTTAAAAAATATTTTTTAACTTTCTTTCTTTTGTCTTTACGATATAGCTTTTAATTATTAAGAAATTCAAGAAGTCATATAAAAGTTTTTTTTAAGTGATTATGACATATCAAATATAAAATGGTAAACGATTAACAGTATAAGTGGTATAAAAATAAATATGGTTCGTCACTGTATCCAACTTTAGATACAAGATGAGTATGTTTCATTACTTTTAAATTGAATTACTTTTGTAACGCTAAACAAATAACCCTACACCGCACTTCTCATAATTTTAATTGAAAGTTATAAATAATGATTCTCCGCAAGTCGTCTGTATACTGATTGCTATTTATTGTCGCAGTCTTATTCAGACTTAAAAAAAAAAGAATGATTCGAATTCAATTCTAATTGGATTATTCAAGTGTATTTTCTCTGTCTATTGACTACATAACTATTTTCCAATGAAAAGGCAAGAGATTTGCAATGATTCTAATATTTCTATGTAGGCGAACAGATGAATCTCATTCACCAACGAAATTTGGTCATTTTGACCGGCTTTGGTAGATAAATCTTTCTGTGCAATACAATCTGTGTGTTTGAACACATTAAATCTTATATATTAACCAAAGAAATTAATGTTCGCCCAAATTTCTTTTGATTTTCTCTAATAAGGAATTTCACAAGAAGAAGTTTAAAACACTATTCGATTATTTCAATAAATAAGATTTAATTAATATAACTTTCACAAAACCCTATCATATGTACCAATTTTTGTGTAACCCATCTTTGAAAATTAAAGGAAGGCGGGAGGTTTCTTAAATTTTCCCTTTTTTAATAAATATTTTAATCTTTCCCGCATTCCTCGTTTTCCACATTTTTCGTTTATTTTTTAGTGTCCCACGAAAAACGTAGAATCGAGGTTTCACTGTACAAGAAAATGACTAGTGAAGTGACTGCAAAGCCCATCCTGCAGCCTACTATTGAAGATACGTGCATTGACCGAGTACTCCAATGCAGAGGGGATAGGTTGTTGTAATAAGACAAAGTGGCGTTGTTAGGGTTTTCCTTTGTTCCAGTCTTTACAATATCATCTGTGCACTGTGAAGGAGAATGCCCGAAGAAAAGTCCGCAGCATTTCGTTATTAATAATCTCGCCTGTCATGCTGAACTCCAAATTTAAAACGGATTTTCGACTACTGCATTACGGCACACACAATTTAGCCGCATAATTATGTAACTAAAAAATTCCAGGAACCTACGATGAATAAAATTAGATTGAACGGTATGCTATTTATGATTTTTTTGAAATTCAAATAATTTAACACGGTGAAAAAAATAGCAATGTATTTTAGTTCTACAAAATTATTTTTTTAAGATATATTTGATAGCTATTTCGGTTCACACCATCGTCAGAACTATGCTTATATATAGAGCTGCGTAGAAAAGGTACACAATACATCTTCTCTCCCATTTTAACGACCTAGCCTGTTTCTTCCTCGCAACAAAACTAAAAATTGTAAATGAAACTAAAAAGGCGGCTATATCAATAAGTTTAAATATGGCACTGACATGGTCTATTACAGAAACAAAAAAGACCCCTGTAGAGGGTTAAGCAATGGCTATCGACATATATTAGTTTGTTCGTTAAGAATCTTTAACGAATTTCCGCCTTTTAAGTTTCATTTACAATTTTTAGCTTTATTGCGAGCAAGAAACAAGCTAGGTCGTTAAAACAGGGGAGAAGATGTATTGTGTACCTTTTCTATATAGATTAGCATAGTTATGACGATGGTTTGAGCCGAAATAGCTATCAACTATATCTTAAAACAATAATTTTGTAAAACAAAAATGCATTGCTATTTTTTTTCACCGTGTTATGATGGATTTTTACCAAGTCAATGCCAATTCAATCAATCAAATAATTTACATACGAACTTTTTGATTTTATTCATGTATAGTGTTTTGATTCGAAAAAAGGACAGTTTTCCCTGTACGTCAAAAATATCAAAATCATATTGAGAAGATAAACGTGTATTCATAAAGTCGATATTGATATCGGCAAGTGTCGAAATAATCTCGAAAGGTTTAAATCTCGTATGGAACGAAAATCGACTCGATAAAGGGCGATGAGGAGGTAATATTAATAAAATATGACATTTGTGGCAATCCAAATGTGAAAATATTTTATTCATTTTAATCCTGAAGCTCGCAAGCCACACGTATAATAAAATATGTAAAACGGTGAAGCTATTTTTTGACGCTATGATTTTTTTTTTTACATTTTATTGAAATAACGTTAAACACTGATGTTATTTGAATGAGTTGGTCTTTGAAATACACACTAACCAAAAGAAATTGGTTCTGCTGTTGTATTACTGTGATATACAACAAATGAGGGTATTTTATGATAATTATTATAAAGGCCTCAAAGAAATTCCAAGCTATGATTACTCCCTGGCGAACACCAGACAGGAAATCAAGATGCGGGTTCTAAGGGTACTTTAGGAGAACAGATGACGAGATGAAAATTCTGACTTTAAATACTTTAACTGTTGAGATGGCTGATTATTGCAGTGTGTTGATAATTGACACTTAGCAATATAAGAGAGTAAGCAGCGTCAAAACTTTCGTACTAGAATTAATTTTGATAAAGTGGTAAAATATGATTTTTAATTCATGATATCAACTGAAGGTGCTTGGTAATTAAATAAACAAGGTAATTAAAAAAACTCCCATATATATATTTTAATATTAGTTGAATAATATTTGTTGTAAAAACCCTTTCAAGAATGACTCATTAACAAGATCGTTGATGAAAATTATCACAGGCAATTGTAGTAATTAATATTATTAAATTTGTTTTATTTGCAATTTACTGCTTGCCTTGGGGTAAGTATTTTCCTGTAATGAATAACTTTAGTATATGACGATGCTAACTGTTTATTTTACGTAACTCTTGTGGCATCCGTGTGATAGAATGCCTGAAGATGCCGAAAAGCGAAAGCCGGGTCGTTAGTGACAAAACATGTGGAATCGTACAAAGTTGTAACAATTCAAATTTGCTAAAATGTGTGTTTTTATTATTTTAAATATAATGCCTTTCCACCAATAAGTAACAGTAAACATCTTAAAAGTGATTTGGGACTAGCGGTTGTACTTATTCACTGTCAAGTGCTACTTAATCAAAGCATGTACCCTGACATTGTAACTTAACGGAAACGAGTCATGCCACACAACGAAATTATTGGGTAACCGTATACTATGCTTTGAAGAAAAGATGATTGCGGCAAATACTGGGAGTATGGACAAAAAAGCCCTTATAAAGCCCAAAATAAAAAAAGTCGCTATGAAACTGTTTCGATGTGCCAATGCGGTCTTCACGTCTAGAAACAGAATTAATTCCGACACACTAGAAGGCCGCTGATGACCATCCATATATTTTACCCGGAGGACCTACGGGCGCAGAGAATTTTGGAGATAACTACCTAAGCGTACGGTACTCCATAAATTGATATAAAATTATGTACAAACACCCATTATTCTTAAAAGCGTTTGGATTTGTGTACGAGAAACGGTCGTTTTCCGTAACTATTTGAAACAAATTCAGCAAAAGTGTACAGCATAATTTAGACCGTAAATATCTGTATAGAATGTATAAGTATACCTCAGCTATACACAAGCAGGACCGCTTCTGGCCAAAAAAGATTGCGTCAGTTTTTAACCCTAGCAGTGCCACCATCATTACAATATATATAAACTGTTGAAATATTATTAGAAAAATATGAGTATTAATATTAAATGGATGTACAAATGTATATTGAAAAATGGTGTGCTGTATAGATTAAACAGCGTTTGGACGAAATACATTTTCCGTTTCTCTATTGCCACATTTGTATATAGAATATTTTACGGCCTGTTTCGCTATTTGCGAGCATTATCAGGTGATACGATATAAAAATAGATTAGGCTATTTGTATAATAATAATTGCTTGGGAAAAAACTTCACAAATAATAGTCAAATAAAATTTATGTAAACCATACAAATAATTACTCGTCTGTCAATAAAGCGTTTGATTAAAAAAATAGTGTAAAAGTTCCCAACGGGTAGCGACCCTTTTTTAAAGCAATGTGACCCGCGACCCCCATGATATTTAAAAAGCCATTTATAATAAGTTGTCGAACTCACACGACCCACAGGTTGGGAACCCGGACTTTAGTAAGTTTAGTGATGAACTAATTTAAAAGAATCAATAAAGAGTATTTGGCATAAGCGATTATTGCCAATACACCACGTCTTTTGATTTTTGAAAGAACGTATCAACACAGATTAATGTTATATAGAAAACGCGTCATTTGCAATGTTGGTTTGATATTTACACGAGAATAAAGCCTCCAACTAACTTGCAAATTAGCGGTTGGAATACATATGTACGTAGAGTTCAAGATGAGTTTATTTACAGTATGAAAACAATAAAACTAACTTATTCATACTTTTACTTTTATCATTTTCATTCGATGAAAATGATAAAAAACACTAGTATGCAACGGGTTAGAAAAAAAATTCGACGGCTCGGGTACCTAGATTCTGTGCACGTTCTGGCGCAGCCAATTGCACCTGACGCGATATACAAAAACAGCTACAATATACAGATTGCGCAATTGTCTGCACTCTCCCGTTATATATTCTATCAAAAGCATTCGAATTTTCAATATGGCAAGACCTACAGAAATTGTTAAGTGTATATTGGAAAATAAGGCGCAAAGTACTATATATAATATATAATTTTTTTAGGTATAGGTTAATCTTGTAAATAGTCGGCTTAGTGTTCAGTATAGCTATTATTCAATATTTTTCTGTTTTAGTGGTCAGTGAGGTCGAAATATTTGCGACCACTGGCCGAGACGATGTGATTAATGTTATTAAATTTATATTATGTCATCGAACACAAATGGTAAGGTAATTCTTTATTATTTACTGTATTTTGCCCGTGACCCGTAAAGCGATAAGGTCAGACCGATGATTTGATTGGTTCCACAGTTACATGGCATTAGATATGAAGCACTTAAAAGAAAAAGTAAAGCAATGACGTAAGGGCAATGATAACATAAAACAGGGTCAAGAACTAATGGTGTATGAGACCATTTTACACTTCATAATTATTATGTTGCATGCTATGCTTAAGCTTTATTTTAAATGCCTTTACACTTTCGTGTGACTTAGTTGCACGTTTAAAGGTTCCCATTCCCTGATGGATTTTTAAAATTTAGATTTTTAACCGATTTAACATTTATTACAAAAGTAATATTTGCATCTATCTCATATCAAAGAACCAATATATTATTGACATTATTTCGACATTACATCACCACGGCAAGCATAGGCATACCTTTATTTTTAATTTATTCATTGCGGCGGGTTGGTTGTCATGAATGCAGTTTTTTTCTCAACCCGATAGAGATAAAAGAACATATACGAATAAAACCGATCTAAAAAAAAGTGTAACAACGTGCACATTTTCAAATTAATCGTTGGTTCACATGACATTTCGAAACCTATGTAGCAATTATTTAAGCATATTTTATGTTATATAATGTTAAAATAATACTGCTTACTATTTGAAAGAATATATTGAAAATGAAGGGATTTTTTAAATTTGATATGACTTAAAATATATTTATTATCTAAAATTCAAAGATTACTAAAAAAAAACGAATTTCAATCTTAGATAAACATCTGTCACTTGTGATCCAATTATCTTTTCAAAATAATAATGTTATAATATCTCTACATGATTATTTTTTATTTTAACAATGCCTATAATGTAAAAACAGAATTTTATCACTAATGCCATTTTGCTTTTGAGACGATGATATATAATTTACCATTAAACATACTGACACTGCTGTGTGTCTATTATAGAAAATTCCATACACAAAAATGTAAGAATGAATCAAAGCCGACATTATAAATAAGAAAGGTGCGTCGCTAATGATGCAATAAGGCAACACGCGATAGACAATCCTCTTACCACGGTGAGTAAGTAGCAAGTTAAAATAATAATTCCAAGAGATAATATCGATGTTCAATAATATGTAGTAAGCACCTACCTACATGCGATCATATCTTACGGCATCTTGTGATTTGAAGCAACCGTGCATGACTTATTTGTGGTGATATCATAACAGCCTTATGTTACTCATATGTACACAAGGTGAACGCAATATCAATTGGACACTCAAAGGAGTCACTTTTAAGGTGTCAACTGTCACTTCTTGGTGGAAAGGCATGATATTTTAAATATTAAAAACACATATTTTTAGTACATATTTCCACATTATATTTTTTTGATCAGGACCGGTTTCGCAATAATATATTGTGGAAATATGTACTAAATAATGTGTTTTTATTATTTTAAAAAAACTCAAAGGAGTGATTTCATTGAAACGTGTATAAGTAAAAAAAATATAAAAGCTTCTAGGTAATACTTTAGATATCTGTAATTTAATGAGTTATGAGGTAATATAAAAAACAGAAGATTCATTTTGATATTACCATACCAATACGTAAGAATCAATGAAAAATAACATAGAAATGTGTATTTTTAAAGATTTTAAAAATATATTTTTAGTACTATTATCACATTATATTTTACAATCGGGACCGGCTTGTCTAATCGCAGCACTATCATCTGATCGGATACAAATTACAAACTAGCCTATAAAAAAAAAATACTACTAAAACCTGTAATAATAACTTGACACAAATGCTTTTAGGTGAGTTGTTGTAATTTTGTTTAAATCCAAACTAATATCGGCAGTTTGTAGTTTCTCTCGGAAGTTCTATCGCGAAACTCGATAAAATTAAAACAAAAATCCACTTATTACATTTGAAATAATTTAATAACATTTTATTTGTATCAGATATTTAAAAAAAATGTTACATTCAGTTGTCGATGGTACAGCAGGTTTTCTATGGCATTTTAAAATACCGGCGGCACTTCTTTCATTCCATATAAGCCTGATAAATTACTACTGCTCACGGTGATGCAATATGCATGTACTAAATAAATTGGAATTTAGATGAGATAATCACTATACAGAAGTCAAGTTTATTACAGCAATGAATCAGATAAACACTTAATTCTATCGATGGCCACTCTCCGATTTCGTTTATAAATATTAATTGAATGAATGAAATTTACCACTTTGTGATTCCACAACAAACAGCTGTGGTTTGATACCATCTTGAATATTTTAAATCTGCCGTGTAACTTTCACAATCAGAAAACGCTTCGCAAGAACCAATCGGTCGCAAGAAGATATTACATGTTCCCGTGCACCCTTTGGTGGAATTTTTTTTCTACATTACTTGGCCATATTTAATTTCTTTTATTATGAGCCAAATGATATTAGTAACCAGTTTGATACGCGTTTAAAGTGATAATTGCTTGGAATTTCAATCCGAAGAAAATATGATTATTTCAAAGATATTTATTGTGGAATGTGTATACGTAAATAATTAAATTAATTGTATCGCATGCGGTATAAGGTAACATAAGAATACTCCTTCAATTAACGACATCGACTAAGGAGGTTTGATCGAATTCAATACCAAGTTTTAATTTTTAAAACTTTGTACATTTCCGCGTGTTTTGTAACTAATTTTGTGCAACAAACTCAACACACAATAAATGTTTCTATCGGTTATACACAGTATAAATTATGTAGGATTCGGATCCAAAACAGAACACTTCGACTAAAGATTGCTTTCTTCGGTAGATCATACAAATAGATATCAATAGTAAATTTTTAAGGTGGTCCGTGTCAACGACATCGGCCTTTTGTCGTTTCCGGCGAGTCGCTAAGCTCTTAAAGCCGAGTCAAATCTTCCGGAAACAGTCACAGCAATGAATACTAATCGCTTATTTGGAGAAGTGCATTCGTCTACCAACGCTGCACGCGTGCATATCAATGCACATTACACACCCCCGGCACATAACGGTTTGCTCGACATACCAGCATGTACAGTAAAATGTTTACTGTAATCATTTCGAAAGCAAGACGTTGGGGCGCCAGTGAAATATGACCGATCCGAAGAGATTTATTAATTCGTCATTCAACGAATACATAATAATAACTTTCGTGATACCACAATGCATAGCATGTCGTAGCCGTAGGATTGTATAACCGGATATCTGTTTCGACGAAATTTATATTCTTATGCAGTTTGTTTCATATTTTATTCTTCGCACATAATTAAAAATGTTTTATGACGAAAAAAAAGAATACATATATTTCATTAATGAACAAGAGCGATAGGTTATGTTTTTAATCCATTATTTGATAGCAATATTATATAGCACCAACAACACGAACAAGATTAAAATGCAGTTGTTTATCATTGAAATGAATGTACAATTATCAATGCGAATGGAGCTATACAACTTGGCAATACTTGGCAACAGATAATCGTTTTGAAATTTGTTCACTACTAACACGAATCTTAAAAGGCTTGTCAAAATTTTGTGTTTAAATCCCATAAAAACTAGGATGGTTTCATGTAAAAATAAAAATGCAAGAATAAAAAAAGCATTATTTGCGTTTTTTCAAAAATATTCATGATCAAACAAAGATTATTTCGGGTAGTCCCTTTTTTATTTTAATCGCGATAACGAAAACAAAGAAGTTTTAAATAAAATAAAGACCGGTCCGAAAGAATTCAGACACTGAGAAAGTGTATATTGTAACAAAATATTGTAGAACACTGGCTAATGTTGTATCTGGGGAGATTTGCCTCATATTTCAAGTTAAATTTAGCTTTTTAATGCTAATTTTATGTATCCATGATTATGGTCTATTATCTTATTTGTTCATTTAAAATTTCCAGCTGGAAATCAATAGATATCAATTCTCACACGAAATTTTAAATGAACAAACAAATATAAGTCGGTCGCCGCTCCTCAGACCATTGCGAGGGGCTATTTGCCTTCCGGTAACAAACTAACCCAGTCCAATATTTAAGCTTATTGAAATTGCCGTCTGTTAAATTTCATTTACAATTGTTAGTTTTATTGCTAGCAGGAAATAAGCTAGGTCGTTAAAACAGAAGAGAAGATGTATTGTGTACATTTTCTACGCAGCTATACATAGATAAGCAAATGTACATTTAAACATAGTTCTGACGATGACATGAGCCGAAATAGCTATCAACTATATCTTATAAAAATTTCTTTAGAACTAAAATACATTGCTATTTTTTCACCGTGTTATTTATAATTACATCAGAGAAAAAACCCTAATTAAGTTAAACAAGCAATATCCGTCTATTATTCTTTGATCGGTTAGTGGTTCCGTCAAAAGCAACAAACATTATCGACAAAAGCTGAAAAGGTAAATGCCTATATCTATCAAGCCCCAAAAGCGATATTGTAGTTTGTAGAAACGCGTGTAAAAGGTTAAGTACATCGATAAACAAACACGAGGAATCAGTAAGAGGTAAGTAAAGTTGCCAGCCGCACGGAATAAATCAATTACCGTTCGTCCACAAATAAATAAGCCCCGATGGAATTGACCCTTTTGATAAATACTTGATATACGCGTACAAATCGTAAATAAATAATTTCTTTCGTTAATAAACGCGTTGCGATGAGAATCAATGTTGGGTACGCTCGACGCATCCCTAGTTTTTACACTATCACAAAAAAAAAATGATATATTTATTCAAAAGTATCGAAATAATATTTGGATTGCATTCTTCGTTGGTAACGTTGTTGTGTAAAACTCAATACGCTATCTAATTTCATTTTAATCTTCGATTCACTTGAGCAAGAGAAATTACTAATCGCCGTGTAATACCAAACACTTTTTAGACTTTAACACCCAGATTTAAATATAGGCGTTTTGTGTGATCTGTGTTTGAAGAGATGGTGTTTTACCATTTAGACTCGTCTGCCGAAATTTGATTTGCATCGGAATATATAAGCCAATCTGCATAATCAGTTGATGCAAGTTGATCTTTACTTTAAGATCTCTAGTAAATAGTGTAGACCAGTGGTTATCATGTGCGGCCACCAACAGTTTTATAATAAATATTGATATATTAAAAAAATGTGTTTTTATAAATGAATTTGTAAAATTATCATTATTTTAAAATTGATTGAATAAACGCGAATTATAAAGCATTTAGTCGAGTTTAAGTAAAAGATTTTTTTTAATAATAAAACTGTTTTTTTTCAAATTTTGGTTGAAGTTATAGGTTGACCATAAATCAAATCAATATAAAGAATTAACATCAATTGCGTTATTAATTTTGTCGATTTTACCTACAACTGTATATTGTGAAAGATCATTCAGTGTAATGCACTATATAAAAAATAAATAACACGGTGAAAAAAATAGCAATGTATTATAGTTCTACAAATTTTTTTTTTTCGAATATAGTTGATAGCAATTTCGACTCACGCCATCGTCAGAACTACGCTTAAACTAACATTTGCTTATCTATATATAGCTGTGTAGAAAAGGTACACAATACATCTTCTCTCCTGTTTTAACGACCTAGCTTGTTTCCTGTTCGCAATAAAACTAACAATTGTAAATGAAACTAAAAAGGCGGCTATATCAATAAGTTTACATATGGCACGGCAATGGTCCGTTACAGAAATTAGTTTAAGCATAGTTCTGACGATGCGTGAGCCGAAATAGCTATCAACTATAATATATTTAAAAAATAAATATTTTTGTAGAACTAAAATACATTGCTATTTTTTTTTCACCGTGTTATAATTGAGTTCTACTAAGTGAATGCCAATTCAATCAATAAAAAATAAATATCGAAACTAAGTATATCAAATTTGGTGCGGTCACGAGACATTTCCATAGGATAGCTGATGTTTTTAATGCGGCCACAGTGAAATTTCTCGCGAGACCCACTGGTGTAGACGCTGTGGGAAATTCGTATTCCCTTACGGTTTCGAATAATTCTACTGCGGTAAAGGGGCCGATAGCTTCAATGCGATTAAAAATCATTTATTTAAAACATGCACGACATGTGCATAAATGGCAACATATAATGTTTTATTTATAATATTATAGCACAGATGGTAGCCCTGTATCACTGGCACAGTCATCGCGACAACTCTTGGCATACTAATGTCACAATCAGAGAGAACAATAAAGCCGCCCACGCCCCCGACCATCTCCGCTGCTCATCATGTTCTCTGCACCGAGCCGACGGAAAATATCAAATACAACTTCCTACTGGGAATATTCAATAATATGTAGACATCATCATAAGAATTTTAATCGCAATAAATAAACTGAGCCTTAGGAATTCCTTCGTTCTTTCGTGAGCGATTAAATTCCAAGATACACAAACAAATAAATTAATTAACGTTAATAATAATGAATAAAATTTACAGATGAAACTTGATTAAAATTAGTTTGTTTTAACACGGTGAAAAAATAGCAATGTATTTTAGTTCTACAAAATTATTTTTAACAAATATAGTTGATAGCTATTTCGGCTCACGCCATCGTCAGAACTATCGTTAAGATAGTTCTGACGATGGCGTGAGCCGAAATAGCTATCAACTATATTTGTTAAAAATAATTTTGTAGAACTAAAATACATTGCTATTTTTTCACCGTGTTATAATGGAGTTCTACCAAGTGAATGCCAATTCAATCAATAGTTTGTTTTAACTATTGCGACATATTAATCAAGATCGATTTCGATTGGCGCTAATCAGTCATTTACGATATTTGGTTTAATTTAATATAATACAATATCGTCAACATATTGGCAAATTTGAAGATAAAACATGTAAAAATATTATTGATTGAATTGAAATTTGCTTGGTATAATCCCATTATAACACGGTGAAAAAATAGCAATGTATTTTAATTCCTCAGATTTTTTTAAAGATATGGTTGATATATATGTCGGTTCACGCCATCGTCAGATCTAATATTACTTTATCTGGAAACAACTTAACTCTACTGGTTAAATTATTTTACCAATTTAGAATAAATACAATTGATTTCATTGAGCGTTTATTTATAAGTAGGTGATTGTGCTAACCGATTTAATTAATGTCTAGCTTCAATTGTGTCCAATCGGGAAAAAAGCAAAAAAACTCATTCTTATTTGATGTTCACTCAGAACGATCATCCCGTTACCTATAAACTTTAAATTTCTACTTTCTATTGAAATTAATAATCCGTGTAAAAAAATGTTTTTTGATTATTCAATGTATCAACATATTAAAAAAAAGTTTCATTCATTTCTAGGAAAAGTATTGTGTATTTGATCTGTTTATAAAAACTTAACAAACTTCATCTCACATAATCTCGCATAATACCGAGGCAAAAAAAAGTTCAAGCTCTAACCGATTCTTTAAAGCATAGGTTCCCAACCTACGGGTCGCGGAGGATTTTTTGGGAAGTCGCCAATTTATACGGTCAACTATAATAAAAAAAAATTGTATGCTTTTGGATTTTATTAAAAGGGGTGAATGCTGTATGGCGGCCACTAACCATGACCACAGCGATGTGCAGTGTGCGGTTTATAGTTATCACGTCTCTATGAGTCAGGCACACACTGCGAATTTAATGCAAATGGAATATAATAAAGATAACAATAGTTGTTGCGGGAAAGATATCATAATATTATTATGTGGCGTCACGATTGCGGTTTGGAAATCTCTAACTGATTTACGACTGCAACGGTAATGATGATATATAATATTTACGGTAACCGAAAAATGCAGAACAGTGAAAAAGCAACACGGGGGAAAAAAAGCACGTCATATTTTTATACAACGCTAAAAGCAATATAATAACAGGTAATACCCTTAAAAATAAAACTAACTTAAAATATATATTCCGTATTGAGACGGAAAGGTTTTATTAAAATATTTATAAAGTATCAAGGTAAGATAGAAAATGACAATAATTACTGAGCAAAATTTAATCGAAATATAAATGTTTATATTTATATGTTTCTTAATTTTCTGTTACAATAATCATGGGTTGTTATTGTAAGAATAACGTGTGTTTTGTCGAGTTGATTTGTAGCTGTTTTTGAGTATCACCGAACCTTTATTTAGACATGGTATTCCAAAGAAAACTTCAGTTTGTTATCAACTGGTAGTTTACAGCGTTAGTAAATTTTCGTGATGTGATTGAATTTGGAATATAAAAATGTAATACTATATGCGAATGTGAGTGAAAAACTGACAGACTTATGAATTGGATACTAGTAACGTAATGTCAAAAGATAGTCGAATATTGAAATACCTTGTGAGCAATACAAAGCACGGAGTAACGAAAAGTGCAAATAGTGAAGGAATGATCGAAATGAATACTTTTAAGTTCTATATTGATGAGAGTAGACAAATAATAAACTTATTTTACGTTGAACGTCTAAACAGGGAAACTAATCATATATGCCGCCTCACTTTATAGCAAGGGAATGGGATTTTTTTTTAAATATATTGCAATAAAATATTGAAGGTATCATTTGCGACCAAGTCACAGAGAGAGGAAACCGAGTCTGGTCGCTTTAGACCTGCTCCCTAAAAAATATAAGTACATTCGAAACCGAAAAAGGCTTCCAGAAATTCCTTTTCACGTCTGGCTTTGAATTTCAATCTTCATTGTTTCCATCGAACCATGAACAGCAACAAATCATCACTTTGTTCATGTTCGGGTAACCATTTTAGAAACACATTTCGCATTTGTATTCATATTTCACAGAATATTTTCTAGCCTTACATTCTTCAAATAATGAACACGATGATTTAAATGCGAAATCATATTTTTCATGTGTTTATTATATACTGTAGGGTTTCAAAGGCAAAATACGCCCTGTTGACTATATAATAAAAAATAAAACTTTTTTTGTTAGCATAAAAAACGATATTTTAATTGAATTCTTGAATACACAATAATCATTTAAAAGGCGTCATAATTGTTTTATTAAATTTACCACAATAACTACATCAATCAAAATATTTGAATAAATATCATTTATTTACTAAGATAACGTGGGAGACGAAATTATACGTAATTAAATATAATAAAAGAATGAGCCCACACACTAAAATCAATGTTTTATACTGTACAGCGGTTTTAATTGCATTATAAAGCAGTAAAAGATGGCTTTACTGAAAACTTTGTAGTACACGTTTCATTAAGAATATTCAATAAAAGTATTAACCAAATATGTAATGGGCCAATTTATTTGAGAGGCTTAAAATAGATTAAAATGCAGAAAAGCATGATGATTACGTTACTAGATGATTGTAAAGAAACCGTTTTCAAATAATAATTTAAGTTTGTATAAATTCAACAACTTCTACGTTGGACAACTTCCATCGGATCAATATAAAGAATGCAGAACCTTAAATGAAAAATAGTTGATCAATCTACATGATACTACAATACTACTATTTTTAATTTTTTTCCATGGAGTAGTGAGTTCAATCATCCAATGGCGACATTTAGGGTATTAAGGTAAATATGTAACTCACTACTTATCTGACGTATTTAATCCGAAAAGAACAATTGAGAATATTATGAATAAGATGCCGCATTGATCCTTTTCATTCCTCAACCTTCTGACTGTTAACTTCTCAACTGTTGAGACAGCTGATTTTATAGTGTCAATCGTTAACACTTAAAAATATAAGAGAGTACAAGTGTCAAAACGTTCGAGAAAAGGCTAATTTCTGTACTAAACCACTTTTGTGTCTCCATAAGATTAGTAAACACTAACACTACTGAATTAATTTAAAAAATATCCTTACATGGCTCATCAGAATCGGGTTAAATATATTGATTCGATTCGTAGTCAACACGATGATTTCTTTTCGAATACTTGAATTTCATGCACCGAATTATGAACAGATATTGTTGAACAATACTGTAGCTTATTTTTCATGTATCAAATTCCAAGCTCTACTTACAATTTTAACCACAAATCAGTAGCTAAGTGTTGAGACGTATCTTTGCGGTTAGGTAGTTGGTCAGGGAAAGATAAAAATTGATATGGAAAACACTGACATCTACTGACAGTAATGATTATAAAACAACCGATACGAAGATACTTATCGATTTACCTTCCATATAGCGCCTTCGCTACCTATAGTTCAGGATTGTATTCCATATCGTAGGATGCCCCGACTACAATATAGAGAATTTAATTAAATCTGCAAATTCCCCGACGGAATGTCATGAATGGATATTCGCCCGTAGCCTCCTGGAAGGAAACTTTCGAGCAACGCTTAAAAGTAAATTAGATACTGGACAAGTCAAACAAAGGTGTTAACAGTTCAAATGAAATTACAAAAAAAAACTGAAAAAATGAAAATTGAACAAATTAAAAGAAAAAGGTAGTTTTTTTGTATATCCCCACACCAAATATAGATCTTCTTGTGGAAGTTCAACCCAAAACAATAAACTAGAGCGGGGTATAAAAATTATATATATATATATAGTAACTTCAGCAAAAAAATTATATAGTCGGGTTTTAAGTAGTATTTTCCACACGCAATCTACTGGTTTGCAAACCGAGGTGGCGTTTTCGTTTTAAAGAAAGTTTTCAGAAGTTATAGACGAGACATTTACTTCTAATCTAACCGATAACTAAAAAAATGTTATAAGAGCTATATTATTAGTTAATTATCTAAACAAGCGTGAGTTCCGCTGAGCATTATTTCAAAAGAAATATCTCGAAAATAGACGAAATCGATCTAGAGAATAAAGACATATCTTGTGTAATGTTTTATTCATATTATAGAATATAGATAGATAAATGTTTTTATAGAGGTCGTACTGTACATAGAAGTGAGTCCATCACTCCCAACGTGGGAGACCGACTATGTACACGGGAATAAAATTTATAGCCAAACCCGACATGTTGTTATGTGGCCATATTGCACGAAATAAAAAGAACCGGGCGCGACTCTTATCCTGTGAAATCGTAATAAGAAAAGCTGTTTACAACATGTGCTGTCGGCCAACTGTTATTCATTTTACGCTTCCAAAACTCAATGTCAAATAAAATAAACGTTTCTTAAATCATTATATAAAACTGTACGAAACATCTGACAATCAAATTGTACATTTATTTTCGATGAATTTACCGCGTCGTTCGTCCGCGAATGCATTCGATGATTTGCGATATGATACAATAATGGAATATGAATATTATATATCTTTCAAAAGGTGTATAATTTTTCGTTTCTGACCATATAATTATGGAATCTTACAAAGGCCAATATACAACCATTTTAAAGAAATATAGTAGAATTTCATAATATAGCATAATCTAGAAAAATCTTTAATTAAAAACATGGCTCTAAGAAAATTCTAAATTTACGAGTAGTAAGTATACCAAAATGTATATGCAAATGACAATATGTAAAACAAAAAAATACATACCTTCGATACAATCGGCTTTAAGACAGTCCAATTATTTTTTTATTTGAAAATGTATGTGATTATGTAATGTCATCATTATAAAAACGATTCACAATCAATCGAAACCACCTTACCTTGTATATCGTTTTACAAGTTTATATTATTTATTAACCATAAAAATGTAGCGAGGCAGATTTATTAACATTAATTTTATTCGCGTATTAATTACAACAAATAATTGCGAGTATGAAAAGGGGTATTTCAATGAAGCCATAGCAAAACAATTACTTTAAAAGAATCGTCAGGAAATATTGTTTAATAACGATAGGTAAATTATTAATTAAAAACTTAAATAGCCACGTGGTTCTTGGTATGAAAATCGAAATTAATTGATACAATTATTTACCTACATTTATTGTATTTCATCATCATCATCTTCAGCCGGGGTCGATCCACTGCTGGATGAAGGCCTCCCCCTGCTTTTTTTTCCAGGGGGGTTGTTTGGACATAGCAACACCACGCTGCCCAGGCGGGTTGTTGGTGTTCGGTTTTCTGTCTGGGTTTTCCTTCCCATAGCCAAGAGAACACGGCACGCGGTGTTCCCGAGCGGTCACCCATCCAAGCACTATCCGCGCTCAATGCTGCTTAACTTCGGTGATCGCACGAAAGCCGGTGCTTTCAACGTGGTATGGTCGTTGGCTGTATTTATTGTATTTATATTATTATTATTGCAAACAATTTACCGCACGTGTCAATTATTCTATAAATATTTAACATGTTATTTTACGACACATGAGACAACTAAATGTAATTTATAGAAATGATAAATCTGCACGAATGATATGAGATTTTATAATTCTTACAATGTGAGGTTGGGACCTTTACTCATAGTATGAGTATTCAATATTCATAAAAAGGTCGTATGGAGGTCGAATCGCTGAGTGATAATAAACAAAATGGAATATTTAGAAATCTTCGTTAAATTTTACCTTGATCATCCAATATTAGGGAAAAGTATATGCAAAAAACCAGTTGTCGGGTCAACCTGTTGACTTCATTTAAGAATATATCAAAGTCGAAGAGACGCTAGTCATATTCGACTCTCAATGAAATATTTAAAGCATACTTATTTTAATTCATTAATTATAACTTGTTTTTTCAATCACTCGGCGATTAGTTCATCATATGTTAAAATTATACATAGTATATAAATAATCCTCGCTGGCCCTGACAACAAAATAGTTTTTACTGCGTTAATAAAAGATATACTCGCGGTTCTAAAATTCTAAAAGACTATCCGTTGTTCTATGCATCAAAGTACTCGTTATGAGGTCATATTATTTTTTGTTTTTTTTTTTGCGTAGTTTTAGCCCCAGGGACGTCATTTCGGTTTTTTAGGAGACAAAAAGTTGTCATATTGATACAAAAAAAAATGGAAAAGGCAGTGCAATAAAAGATACATGCATGTTTCTTCCAAAATTTGGATGAAGCATTTATACGCAACATTATTAGACACAAAAACCGATACTAGATTATAATTTTACTGCAATACGACACACATAATTATGCTAATTAATCAAGTCAAAAAAAAAACATGAAAAAGGACAGTTGAGGTTTATCGGTCGGCTGCGAAATGAAAGTACTCATGATGTTGTAATCCAAATCCATGATCATGTCTTGCCCTTGAGGCTGCCCGTGTTATTCGTAGTACGTGACACTACCCTTTTCGAAAACAATCTTAACGAGCTTCTAGGTTGAAAAAATGCCGGAAAAACGTGATTGTTTATAAATAGATATAGTATATTGAACGCAACTTAAAATGTCTGGTTTAATTTGTTTTTGTTTTTTAATAAATATATTTTATCGTCGCTATAGATAAACCCACATTCAAACGTCTTACAAAAGTATAGTTGGTTATTCAGAGAGCAGACAATCGACATTTCAGAATAAATAACAAGTGCAGTCGAACATTTGAGCATTAAAAATCAACCAGGCCGCTTTCATACAAAAATGTTTCGCAAAAAATGCGTTACGAAAATTTCAAAGTTCACCGAACAAACTACCTTTGATTTTCGGAAAGCAACTACGCTAGTCAAAAGTTATTTACGTTGAATAAATCTTGTTAGGGCGCATTTGACATAAAACAGCCTGAGGCTTTCAACATATTTCTGTATTTAATTATTAACAGGTTTGTGCACAAAAGAACCCATATCTTCTCTATAAGTGGTTTCCGTAAACTGTTTGTATTCTGCAACTTCACACATAATTATATGGGTAATAAATAAGTTTAATAATTTTTATTAACACAACTGGTCTGTCGGATATATTATAGATATTCTATGAAGATATAAAATTATTTCGTATATTCGAAATACGTTACTCAAAGAAACGAAACGCGCTTTGAATCAATACAAGTAGATTTTTTTTTGAAAGATGAATATTTTAACAAAAGTTAATTAATTTATGACATCGACTGAAGGTGCTTGATCGAATTTCAATATCAAATTTGATTCGTTGAAACTTTGTATGATTCCACGTTTTGTCACTAACGACACAAGTTTCGCCTTAGGCATCTTTAGGCATTCTATTACAAGGATGCAACAAAATTGACAGTTAGGTCTAATAAAAGTTAAATTAGTATATAATTTCAACAATATGGTTGAGCATTATCAGTTGATAATGCTCGCAATGAGCGAAACCGGTCCTGATCAAAAAATATATTGTGGAAATAAGTACTAAAAAAATGTGTTTTTATTATTTAAAATATCATGCCTTTCCATCAAGAAGTGACAGTTAACACCTTAAAAGTGATGAAGATTAATATTTCACAGTTTTTGATAGTTGAAATATAACGAAGAATTGATCGATAAACAAATCGATATACGGCAGCTCCTCTCAGACGGGGTCGATTATTTTTTATGAAAAGATTTGAATGAAAGCTGATGGTCCACAATACCTGCCGCCAGCTGCGTTTATCGGGATAAAATTTGAAAATTTTCACAAAGCTATAGATATATTGTGTACTTAAATCCTACACGGTAATCCGATGATCACTTTATCATTATTAAAATAAATCGTATACCAAACTAACTTTATTAAAAAGAAGACCTGAAAACCTGTAGACTAAATCTATCTTTGAATTTTTCTAGTGTATTAAAAATGAAATAATACGTAATCTACTGTTTATCCATCGAGGAAACAAATTGCGGGATACTATTACAATATGAAAACCTATGTATTATATATATACTTTTAAATAGTTTAATATTTTGGTTTAGAATTAGATTGTAATTCTCTTGAGGTGAGTTTATACCGAGTAATGAATAATTAGAAGAGTATAGAGCGCTTCAAACATACAATGCCAACTAACTTTTAAAATGATTCCGTTTGCATCCATGTTGGGATGTATGCAAAAGTCACGTCGCAAAGTTCGCCATGGCGTGTTTGCGGGAATTCATTTCCTACCTCATTCACTCCTACTTCTTGCTGGATACTTGAGATATTTCTGTGTATAAAGATCTAACTAATTAGTCTTTATTTGTGTAGCATGTACACACTATGAGCTGCCAACATCCATTTAATTTATATCCAGTTTTGAAAATCGAAAATGTTTTCGGTTTTATTCTCTCATAAATAATTGAGGTACTCAGATGTGGGCGAAAATGTCTGAGAGGATGTTACGGGTTGATAGGTACCTACTTGGTATACACCCACACGCAGTACCATTAACAATTCAACAATCACCCTGTACACGTGTCACAATACACTCGGTGTGAATAATGGTCGCGAAGGTATAAATTTCCAAATTGGCTGACTTCACATCTCCAGGTAACAAAACGCAGAGGAGTATCAAATATTGGTTTATATGAAATAAAAACATGCATTTAAAATATTTGATATGTTAATTAAATGCAACATGAGTTTGATTGGAACCATTTGATACACGAATACAGATTATTTGATATTGTCTATTGTACACCGAGTCCTCTTTTTACGCGGATTCCATTATACGCGATTTTTTGGACGGCACCGTTACATTTTTACGCGCTTCACTCGTTTTTACGCGATTTTTTCCCCAAATTTGTTTTAAAGAAGAAATTTTTACATGATGCTAGGCATGTACATTTCATTCCTTTTTAAATAAAAAAAATATGTGTATTTTTAAAACTTAATTTTGTAAAGCATTCCATTTTTTTTAAATACACATACAATTGCCAAATTTGCCAAATAAAGAAATATAATGCAATTGCGTAAAATCACGGGAATGTATGTCCGCTCGTAAACTTGTTTAAACACAATGCATTTATTAAATTCGTTGAATAGCACTTTTCTTGGCCTTTAGTAATTCATATAAGTGTATATAAGATCATACAATATATATATATTATTTTTTGCACAAATTTAAATGAGCAAATTTTGGTTTTTCATACGTTTCTGGTACTTTTTTACGCGATATTTTAATTTTTGGAACCAATTTATGAAATTATATGAAAGCTATGATTTTTTTACGCGCCTTTTTCTGGAACCAATGTATCGCGTAAAAAAAGGACTGGGTGTATTAACTTTCCCTTGAAACAAATGGGAGTAAAATTACACCCTAATTGATTTCATTAACTCATTGTGTACTGTTGTACATTTACAAAACATTTCTTTTCGTATAGCAGTTAATTGGTCGTTGTATTCTACGATAGAGACGCCATTTCATATAAACACATTTGACATCACGAGCTGAAGAAATGTAGCATTAAACTGAAAACATTTTGATATAATTGTAATAATAAACAGTGTGGTCGTATACAAGCGGAGGATTCAGTGGTGGTATTTTTGGTTAAACTGAGCGACTCCCACTCTATTTTGTAATTGCTAGGATTAAATAAAGATAATTTGTGTATTCGTTGTGTACATAATGTAATGTGTGTATTTGTATCAGCGGTAAGAATGTCTGTATGAGAATCTACGGGATAAAATATTTCAATGTATCTTAGTCAAACGTTTCATTTTTATCTATGCCTATTAAAGCCATCTTTATCTGTTAATATGTCCAATATCATATAACTAAAGGAACTGTAGAGAAAAAATCAGTTTGACATTCTAAAATCGGAGTTGGGTAGTGGGTCGATATCGAAGATGTGTTTTTTTAAAACAAATTAACAAACACATCTTTAACTTTTTAAATTTCACTTCTATGCAAGGTTATGCTCACTTTATTTTAACATAATATTTTTACGAACATACCGACACCAATTTCTGAGGGTTTTAATTTCCTGTAAGAATGTCTTTTCAGACAGCTCATAAGTCATCGTTACCATTGACTCTGGTGGCAGGCTGCTATGTACTCAAAATGCATAAAACATTTTGTGTTAAAATTCGGATTACGCTCCTGCTAATGCATATAAAGTACCATGAACATTACGCCACCATTGTGACCGTGAGATTCTCAAAGGTGCCTCACAATGTGCTCATTGTGCTAGCGACCAAATAAATTTATAGTACGTGTAGATATCGCCTCCCTCGTGGTTAAGTGTCGGGTTGATTTGCTGGCAAGCTCTCCGAAAGTAATCATTTCGAAACATTAGTTGAAGAGATCACGCGAATCGACAAAACGTGTAAGTTTACGATGGCCTGTGATACTAAAACCATATCAGCAGTTTTATTAATGTATTTCGTATAAACTTATAATTTATGATATGGACTGAAGGTGCTTGATGGAATTCCAATATCAAATTTGAATTGTCACAACTTTGTACGATTCCACATGTTTTGTCGCTAATGACCCAGGTTTCGCCTTTCGGCATCTTCAGGCATTCCATCACACGGATGCAACGGAATTGATGCAAAATAAACAGTTAGCATCGCCTATATACCAAAGTTATTAATTACAGGAAAACACTTACACCAAGCCAGGCAGTGAACTTGAACTAAAACAAATTTAATAATAATATTGCATTACAATAATAATTAACGCAATTGCCCGTGACAATGTTTGACAACGTTTCGTTAATAGAAGTTGCTGTTTCGAAGGCAAAAGCCGGGTCGTTAATGACAAAAAATATGGTATCGTACAAAGTTCTAACAATTAAAAAAATATATATAACATGTTTTTAAGCAATATGCATTCGTTTCCGTTTCGGTGACCAACTGTATTAGAATATTGTCCTATTGTTTCGAAAGTATTCTTTATATTTTTAAAATACTCTTTATTACACCCAATAACCTAGGTAGCACATACATATGTACCTTGGGAACCAATAAAATAAAAAAAAATCATAAACAATGTCCGAGATCCCAAACGTTAAATTGAAAAATTTATACTTATATATTAAAATTGATGGCTCTTTCTTGGGTTAAATTAATTCTGAAATACAATCATAGTGAAGTTTGATTAATTAAACCGATGTAAATGAAAAATATTCAGTTGCAAAATTTCAGGTTTATGAAAAACTGTTTTATTCATCGATTATAAATATTGCTTAATCAGTCTGGAAAAATATTTTTACGCACATATTTATACTACGAACTAGCAGCTTTCGAATATTAATGGACAACCGAATAGGTACTATTTTATTATTGACGTCACTGACCCGCGTAGACATCAAAACGTCGCTATCCAGCAAGTTTTTGATAGTGTTTTAAATTTTATTTTATAACTGCCATAAAAAAATCATCTAAGACATAATAGTATTATTTTATCTTTATTTGTAATATTTAAAAAAAATATTGATGAGAAATAAATAGTAATTAATTTATTATAACAAGACAGTAGGATGGATACCTTCGATATATTATTCGGAGAATATTGCCCGACATTAATGATTTTATTGATTGAATTGGCATTCACTTGGTAGAACTCCATTATAACACGGTGAAAAAATAGCAATGCAAATTTTGTGGAACTAAAATACATTGCTATTTTTTCACCGTGTTAGTAATGATTTTGCTTAGCGACCACAAGGTTATAAAATACACTCGGCTATCCCTCACACAAAAAATCCTGAGCGACTAAACGGAGAGTTCTATTGGAAAATTTAATACGTATGAATATGACTATTTCCAGCTCAATTTCTCCTTACAGTGACAAGTTATGCATAAAACAGCTTCTCTGTGAGAATCCAAATTCAAGATGAAGACTGCTTATATTGTAAAATATTAAAGAAATACGATGATGAATAATTTTAATTCATTAAAATGATATGTCGACGGCTTAAATTTAACAAAATAAACGCTCTTATGAAAAGTTTTTTTTACCATTTAATGCATCCATCTGTAAAATCTTTTGGTAATTATATCATATTAGAACCCTTTCATCTTTAAATTGGGTAAATTTAACACAATCCAACCATAATAAATATTAATCGTGAAGAATAACGCACTGGAAAATTACACGACCTCAAATTAGAGATATAAATTTGAATTATATTACTGTTGGAAAAACAAAGTAAATGTAGACGCTGTATAGAGAAATTAAAACAATAAGAAACTGATTGACATAATAGCTATTGTATAATCCATCGGTTACAATACGATTTTTTTGTTAGAATTTTGAATACGTTACTAACAGTTTCATTCGTTGAGAGGAATAAAATCGCGTAGTCCCCCGCATGACTTCTTAATTTTTATATTTATTATCGATCCACGCAGGGAAAATATGAAAAATAATTTTAAAATTTCACTAATAAAATTGTTGAACAAGACTAACTCTACGCTCTATATAGAGAAATTGAATCGATATGCTTGAAAGAAAGCATTTTTTGACATTTCTAAATATATTAAATTTTTCTACGATACTACTGAAAAAAAATCAAAGACACCTGCGATAAAAAAAAATATGAGTAAATAATTGACGTTTATGTTGAATTCTCACTAAGTTCTGACTGGGTGGTCAAACTCAAAGCGTGGTAAGCGCCCACTTCAAATTACGAGTTGAATGTCCATATATCCACTAATTGCAATAGAAAATGTATTTATATCGTTGTTAAACGTAAGAAAATGTTAACGAAATTAGCATTTCGTTGATACATCGAACTAGTATACACAAGTGAATTAATGAATTATGGTTGGAAAAGAAGGGACAAGAATTCGTTATCAAAACAATATTCTTTTATACTGATAGTATACACGACTCCTAGCCGGCAAATTGTAAGTAGGACATATTTTAACACAATAACCGAGCCTTTTTGCGACAAAATAATTTTTAATAAATAAAAGTAAAAATGAAAGTAATTGTTGCACGTTTGATAAATTTGTTTCCAATCAGTTGTGATATTTTTGGTGAGTTTCCAATTCAATTTAATTTGCATTGTATCGTCTTATGTAGTCGTATCATAAAATGTTTATAAACTAATCTATTCACTATAACAAACTTAGCGATGTCACCTTGTGAAGAATGAATGCATGTATTTAACGATGTTCAAAGACCGCGCGTATTTTGTGCCAAGGTACAATGATAGAAAAAAAATTATACATCGTGTCTACGGACCGTTTACTTACAGATTTTGGTCACAAATAATTAAAACGATGCGCTAATTGTTAATTTTGTTTCAAGTAATAATCTAGCATTTTCGCTACTATCACCCAACTATTCTAACTACCTGCGGAGTGTTGACAATTTACGACACGTTCATGTCTTATATTTTTTAGGCAACGCTAAAAAATATAGTTAATACAGGATACAACATTGCGACAAATCACGAACGCGTCGTGGTTTTACCGTAAACACCACACAGCACAGACACCTTAATACCGATCTTATGAAAATTGAATCACTGCCCAGTGTTACCACCATCAAAATTACATCAGAAAGCCACATCTCTACTCACTGATAAAAGGATAAGTTGCATAACTGCACATCCAATTGAAAGATGACTTTCACTCGTCTTGCCAACTTCTTAACTTCAATGCCGTCCGCGAGGAATAGAGGTGTAGCGCCACCATTGAAAAGTGTTTAGCACCAATAACATCAACTAATTATTTCTGTTTTCTCGACGTCTATAAACTGCAATTTAATTTTCTATAACTATTATAACCAACTGAATCAATAAAAACAGTCTCAGCACGGACGACCATTAATATTGTATAGCTTGGAACCCCGATTTATTTTTCTCCTCGTCTGCCCGGACGGCCGTGTCCGTGACGACTAGAGCCACTTTTTAATGGGGCTTACATTTACTCAAATACCGTAAAAAATTACCGAAGTACCAAAATACGGAGTACGAGGTCCATTATTCATAGCAACGAAACAAAAATAAAATACATTATTACGTTAACATCATCGTAAGAATTTTTTTATATATAAAAAATTGAATACAAAACGTCAACAATATTATTGTTATTTTATTATGAATATTTCTTCAGATTTATTGATAATACGATCGCGAGACGGCGATTCAATTTTCCAAATTCATAATGAGAAACCAGATATTTATGCAGTTGAATACCAACCAAAACCGACAAACTGTCAGCATATCTTCTAGTGTCAAATTACAATGTTGATTGAATATTTTGACACGACGTATTATTTTCACGAATAACACGGACGTGCCACCCAACATCATAAGCACAATGATTCCTACAGCGTCAAATTGACAGGTTCGTGAAATGTGGCAATCGAAAACCAAAATGTGAATATGTAACACGGTGAAAAAATATCAATGTATTTTAGTTCTACAATTTTTTATGATGTATGGTTGATAGCTATTTCGGCTTTCCCATCGTCACAACTATACTGTGAGTATGTAGATTAAAATTTACGATAATGTAATAATAAACAACGCCAACTAACATAGCAAGTACAAGATAATTTTGCAGGAGCGTAGTTATGATTGAAAAATAATCAAAATAAAAAAATATCATATGGTCCAATCATTTTCGTTTGGGGTATTTTCAGACGATAAGAAAAATATGTGATATTGTTTTGGCTATAATAATAAAAACGCTTGTATATAATTCGTTGCTAATTGAATTGACAATCAACCATATAGAGGATTTATTGACTGAACTGGCATTCACTTGATAGAACTCCATCATAACACGGTGAAAAAAATAGCAATGTATTTTAGTTCTAAAAATTTGATGTAATTTGGAGAACTAAAATACATTGCTATTGGCGAGTGATATCGAGGATTGGCCAATTGTACCAACTTGGCTACATATATATAATAAAAAGGTCGAACGAAGCAATAAAGGGACAAATTGAAATTATTATACAATCGCAGAGGACAGGTAATAAATTCATTTTAATTTTAATGTTAGCACGTAAGATACAATTGGAGTTTATCAATACTTATTCAATATTGCGGCTTCTGAAATGCCATTGGTGTATATATGGTATGTGGGAACTTACAGAAAATCGAAAATGGAACTAGGAACGGAGAACTCTCTCAGTGTAAACCTGGCATCAATGGCGGACACGGTTTTTTTTTTTTTTTGAAATTACGTAATTATTTCTTGTGACACACTACCATGCTGACCTCACTTTTACTTTGTTTTTGATAATATGAGTCGCGGAAAACGAATGAATCAAAAATCTTCCCAAAAACAAACTGTCTTTATTTCGGCACATTTTATTGCATTACAAATAAGACTTGAGTTACTGCCCTTCGGATATTTTTGACATAATTTAAAACCGATTGATGCTGTTATTATACACAGTATAGTGAGGTATCTTCATCCTATAGTCTTCATCCTATTGTATCGATATTCTGGCTTCAGTTACAGGTCAAACTGAAGCGCGTGATAGGTAGAGTTCAATAATAATATTTTTAGGTAGTGAACTATTTTTCAGAACTACAGTCATGACCGAGTAATGAAAATTTTGAGAAGCATTGATTTAGTTAACAATTGACTCGTACAGAAGACAATATAATTGATAAGGTTATATGCTGGCGTGCTGCCTATAGTGCGATACAATATGTATGTCAGAATCTATGATAACTCAAAACTCAGGCCTTTCTCCAACAAAGATTAACAAGTTTGATATGAAACTTGAGGATTTAATTTCTTTTTAACTAATTTAATGATTATCTAGAGATCAAATTCTAATGGAAATTGTGAAGAGCTGAGAATAATCATGAAGCCTCAACGCCGAGAAAGAAAAAAAATAATGCAGTTAACTATGTTATGATTCGCAGCCGAATTGAAGAGGAAAATGTTTTCGTCGCAGGATTTTTAATAGCTGAAAAGTATGATTCTATCGCTCTGTCTTTTATGATATTGATTGACAAGAATTCATAGTAGAGATGCAATATAATTGCGAAGAACTAGCCAAAAATATTTTCACTGTAATTTTTCTTCACAATTGTAGTGAATTTTGTTAGCTGTGAAAGACTTATTTGAGTTTAATAATGAAATACAAGTATTAAAAATAAAAAAAGTAATCTGCGATTCAGAAAACGTTTAATTTGTTTTATGTAAATAAATAGGTACTTGAATAGTCATATTAATTTTGTATTTTTTACATTACTAGAACATAACTTAATAAACCCGAATATACACTATTATTTTATTGAAATTTTAACAAATACCCTTTATGCGCCAGAAACCATCATCATTGTTGTGAGGAAAATGGGGTGCGGTATAAATAAGATAAACTCGAGTACCGTTCCCGAGTGGATAAACCCCTAGCTAGGCTACCGATGTAGTTTTATTATTTAGATTTTTTTCATAATGCAACACGAACATCTCGCACCCTTGGTCGACAAGTGTCACTACTCTACAATTGCCAATTTATTAAGAATCCAGATTACTAATAAAATATATCTTCGAAAAATAGTTATTTCTATAGTTCGTCAAATCACCGCTAGAAAGTTAGGATACATAAAGGCTTTTTGGCGTCGATGTAATCGTGATTATTGGTGCATATTACACTATGGTAGTTTTTCGATAAGCTAAGTAGAACCCTGTTCCAATACATTGAAAAAGTTAATTTCAAAACTATCAATTTTGAGTTGTAACATTTTTCTTGCAGAGATACGATGTTATGTTAGGTTACCCATACACTATCGATATAATTGGTTTATATATATGTCGAGTATTATGTAATTAGGTTTGTAATAAAATGTTGAATAGTAAAAAGTATGAAATTATTTTTAAATGAAGTAGGTTACAATGATTGTACGCGACAATATAATGTCTGAAATGTATACCTGTTCGCCGATAAAAATAGAAGCAGGTAATATAAATCATGCAATTGTTTATCTTTTTGTAAGTTTGGATAATTTATACCTGCAATCATACAATACATAGTTCTTATCAAGATAGATATAACCTATATTTATTGTGTAGGTAAAAAATACATACTAGGGAAGAATATATCAATACATATTTTGAAAAAAATATAAGAACTATTTTTGCATACCAATAATACGTTTTAAAAAACGTGGTACCATTTTCTTTCCAAAAAAGAATTCTTTATGCTTAACTTGACTTGACCAGGAAGAAGGATTTTTCAAGACGGGGTGTGGCTTAAACTTCAGGGTGGTTTGTTTTTTTCACCGGGAAAACATTTTCTTTGGACAGAATGGATATCTTGAAAGAAGTAAAAGATTTTAATACTGAATTACAATACAGTAATTTAATGGGTCAAATGAAAGTTTTTTTTTATTCACACAATATTGGCTATAAAAAAAGAATAAATAATGATATCTGATTCGCGATGAACAGCCATAAAAATAATAGCCGGCAATCTCTACCGTAGATATTATTGAATTTCGGAATCGATCATTCCAGGGATAACGTAAAGAATTTTATGTTGGAATTAGGAATACTCAAATAGTCGATATTATTAATGTGGGGGTGTGCACTGTACTCCAGGTGTATTCGCATGGCGGGGTAAATTTCAATGGCGATCTTGAACTCGCGGTGAACTCGAAAGGTCGGGGTAAAACGGGATTCAGTTTATCACGAATCCCAAACAATACAATATTATTAAATAGGTTTTATGAATACGAAGTAATATAGTTTAGCATGAGGATGAGATAACCACGCACATTATTTTACTCAGCGGATCAATGGACAGACAGATTTATCTCGTACGATTTTTGACATTTCATAAGAAGTCGTGGAGTATTTTCGATTCACAAATCGATTGGCAAAATGAAGTAGTAAGAGGGGCTATAATGGGCTTTTTATTACGATTTATTTAGACATTGACATACATGTTTAGAGAGTATGTAAATAAATTGACTTATCTTACCTTTCAATCGCAAAACAAATAAATCCAATCCGAAACTGCAAGATCTCTCGCGGGGTACACAGAATATTCACTTAACTTTATGATTCATCCCCTCGTATACGAAAGCCTGTTGTTATTTCGTATTTTCGACAAAAAACATACAGCACTGGGCCTTCTGATCATAACTTCATTAAAACTCATAAGTTGTCATTCACAATATATTAATTTGCCAGTTGATTTAAAAGCACATAATAACAACAAATAATAATGTAACACAACGCAGCAACACAAACACACCCGCCCGTAGTAACCACTCGTCTTTGACTAAAAACTAGCGTAGCAAAATTGCCAGATAACAAAATATAGTTTTATTAATACTAGCAACAATTCATTTTTAGAACGATTTTATAAAAGAATAAAATTTTAAGGTGATATTTCTTTAGTTGCGATTGATAACTGTTTTTAAAATAAACTTGATTACTTTCTTAGCAAACTTGATTTATGTAGGATTTGGAATTATTGTTTATTTTTTAAATAAATATCCACGTGAAACAGTTGGCTTTAAAGCGCGTTCTAAAGAAGAATACTTGATTGAGATGACAAAACATTTTATAAATTTTAAAGTAGCTTTCAAAATTTTTTTAAACTGTTGCATTGCCTTTATTTGATATAATATCTCCACAAAAGTAATTTTTTCATTAGTCAACACATACATATTTTAATAACATAATATATAATCTGCATTAAAAACATTTATTCTTTTAAATAAAATTCAATCAATTGATACACTACAATCATTTTAATAAATTTTATAAAGATGAATAAAGAAACACGTGAACACTTTTTTTTCTATTTTGAGACATTTTCAAATTCTTCCTTTATTTTTTGTAATATAGTGTCAAATAATTTATTGAAAAAACTGTGTCTACTTACCAAGAATTGAACATGATACTATTTGATCCCTAAATAATGTTTCATCTGCTGAGCTATTGATGCTAATCCAAAATATGTATCTTTGAAACATTCCAGTTGTTGCATCAAAATTAATGAAAGGATTTGTATCATAGTTATCATAAATTTTATTCCGAAAATTGATTGCACAGTAAAAATAATTATTTTCTTCTTCTACAACTTTATTATAATTAAAATATTCTAAATAAATACCAACTCAATCAATAAATAAAAATTATTATTACGTTGACAATTGAATTTGGTGAGTAATATTTTTTGTTATCAATGTTACTATGGTCACCAAGCGTTTGTTTATTCAAATAGTGTATTGAATCAGTGCATGACACATGAAATCCTATTTTGCAGGATAAGTTGGATTTTACACTCAGATTACATCAATATTTTGACCACCATTATAAATGGATGAAAACGATGAAATAAGGCCTTTAGAGATTTACTCCGTGATTGGATTTGATGGTAAGGCAATAAAGCAATAAAAGTATTGAATGTTTGATTACTGATCAATTATTTCCCTTATACTTTACACTCTTTAGGATAAAAAAATATTAAGGCACATTTGTTCATTAAATAAATGAATTGAAATTTATTATTTAGATTTACTTACACTATTAATAATTATCAGAGTATCAATAAATTAAAATTTAAACTCAATTCCAATTCTTAAGATTGAAAGACTGAGTTGATAATTGGTTGATTTTTGTTTATAATATTTTAGGGTAGTTTGAATTTGTATAAGATCTTCATTCTTTACCTACCCCTATTTCTATGACAGTAAAACATAATACTTTAAAGTATAGTAGGACAGTGCTCCGCAGACTTTTGTATTCCACAGCATGCCAATGTTTTTTCTAAAATTCATGGCACACTTCAAACCAATATCTATAAAAATGTGAATGATTCAACATCAACACATTTTTCAATAATGACTGAATTTTTCTGTATCATTTTTTCCGTATAAATTCACACTATATATGGTATGTAAGATTGTGTGTATAATATTCATGTATAAATGACATTATTCAAATGAAGAAATAATTATTTCTGTTCCACTTAGATTCGCCTGTCAGAACAATGAATCCTAGCATACCTATTGTCATCTAGCGGTACATTGGTGTGCCATGGCACACCGGTTTCGGAGCACTGCTGTAGGATACCAGAGTTTTTTAATATCACGCTTTTTCCAGGATACAACATGAATGGCAGGATACAACATGAATAATGCTAGAGGAGCTGCACAACAGCCTTATGATCTATACTTCATTTAGTTTGATTGATTTATTTCAGGAAATACCATAAAAGGACTTAATTGTCACCCGGATGGCATACATATAGTTTTCCCCATGGGGGACAAGCTATGCATACAAAACTGGAACACCAAAAAAATAAGCTTCCTCTCTGGGCATACAAATACAATATCCACTGTTGCAATATCTTCGAAGGGGACCTATGTTGGTTCGGGACAAATAAACCATATTGGATTTAAAGCAGCTGTCATATTATGGGATTTTGAAAAGAAAACTTTACTATCTAAACACGAACTCCACAAGGTTATTTGGTTTACTAAGCCAAAGTATACAAACTTTGATTTTTTTTTTAAACTCCACAAAATTTCATAATTTATTTAAGACTGACATAATGACAATCGAAAACAATATATTACATCATTTTTATAATGAATTGTTCCGTAGTCAATATTATTATAAAGTTTGGCAAGAATAGCATAATTTGACATTAAAATATTTTTTTTCTATTTTATAAAAACCAAATACTCTAGTCTAATTTCACATCTGTTGTATGTTGAAAGGACCAACATTTAATTTGAATTTGCATTTTAGGAAAATGTAATAAAATTTCACAATATAATACCCAAAAGTCCATGATGCATCTGTCTTGATTTGATAACTATCAAATGATTAGACTCAACTACCCTCTTGTTGTGCACAATGACATATTGAGGTAGACAGAAATACAAGGCACTCAATGGATGCAAAGACTGATCCAAACATTAGGAATAATTTTAAATAAATAATCTACGATCATAGAATTTATTTGTGGTTGTACAATGTATGACAAACCCTTGTATATAGTGTTTCGATGTCTGTTTAGGTGCGAGTAGAATCACTCGTTTTTTCCTGTGATGAAATGCTGATGATATCGATTGGGGGTCGAGATTGTGGTCAAATTGTCGTTTGGAATAATGAAACAGGAACTGCGTGTTGTACTGCTGCTGCTTCTAAAGTTACGACCGGTAATGCTGTGACCGTGTCATCGCTTCAGAAAGGAAACAATTCTTTTATCACTGGAGGAGATGGTATGTATTGCTACCCTACAAAACACATGATCTCAAAATCAAAATTGGACTGAAAAACTGCTGCAATTCAATATGCTGTGAATACAGTCTGCTGTAATATTAAATGTGCAATGAATTACTTATTATCTTTTTGAATCTATTCATTTAGGATGGGTCGATCCTATAAGGACTGGACTGTGCCATGATGCACCTTTGTAAGATAAATACAGTGTACTCTCGATTATCCTTGTATGGATTATCCGGTTTGCGGATTATTCGTGTCTGAAAATAAATATTTTTTAATTCAAATATAATCTGATTGATTTTTTTTCTATAACGATTATGAGACGCATTAATGAATTGCGATCTTGAATATGCGCGTTGTTTGAAAAAAAGGATGAATTTAGTAATGTGTTTGTGTTTACGTAACTAATCGGTGAATTTTTTTTAACCACTTGTGTGTTTTGAATGTATGAATGTTCGCATCATCATCATCATCAGCCGGGGTCGATCCACTGCTGGATGAAGGCCTCCCCCTGCTGCTTTTTTTTCCAGGGGGGTTGTTTGGACATAGCAACACCACGCTGCCCAGGCGGGTTGGTGTTCGGTTTTCTGTCTGGGTTTTCCTTCCCATAGCCAAGAGAACACGGCACTCGGTGTTCCCGAGCGGTCACCCATCCAAGCACTATCCGCGCTCAATGTTGCTTAACTTCGGTGATCGCACGAGAGCCGGTGCTTTCAACGTGGTATGGTCGTATTGCGGTATATGTTCGCATATACCGCAATAAACATCACAATTTATGGGACTAGAATGAGTCAACAATTAAAACCCTTTGTACTCCACATGCGTTTCTATTTGCATTTCCTGTGAAGTGCATATACCAGCGCGAGTGCCCGCAGTAAACTTGTTAATTTCGATATTTATTGCTTATATTTGTCAGCTCTCGGGACTACATTTGTTATTATGATAAAATATTATATTTTTACGTATTTTTTGTGTTTTATTGATAAATAATGTGTTAAAAAATTGTATTGTGTATACGATATTATATTTGAGAATAAAATAAAAAATTGATGATTCGGATTATCCGTGTTTTTCAATTATCTGTGACCATTCTCCCCAGCATTAGCCCAGATAATATAATAATGTATATTAATATAGTTTTCAAATAATTCAGGGACTCTACGTGCCTGGAATATAAATCTGACAACAAAGACACTTTCAGTTGTCGATGTGGCCATGGGGAAACTGAAAAGATGTATCATCTGCATTACAATAAGTGATGATGACACTTTTGGGTATTGTGGTACAACGTAAGTAACAAGTAATTTTTTATGTCTTAATTTCACATCAATTGTTCTGATCAATCCATAAAATTTTGGGCTGAATTAACTTGTGTGTAAATGTTTTTTTTTTTTAATTTAGCATAGCCAGATTGAAAACTTAATGACTAAGATATTTTCACTAGTAAGTACTCCTCCATTTTCAAAATTGTTGTGGAACAGATGGGCAAAGTGGGATTGAATACAAACACCACCCATTTTACAAATGTATGCAAATTATAAACTTGTTTTGCTTTTTAGTTCAGGAGACATTATAAAGATAAATATAGGACATCGATCTGATCCGAATGGGGTACCTACCCATAAACCATCAATGTCTGGATGTTATGCAAAATGTGGTGTGTGGAAAAAAAGTGCTGCAAGACCTGAAGTCGTGTGCTATTGTTCAGGTAAGAGAAAAATGATCAATGTCGACTTATACAACAATACCTATGTAAGTTTTTTTGATGCATTTTAGGTAGCCAAGTCACTAGCATCTTCAAGATTCATAAACACACTATTTTTAGATTACTGTGAAATAGGAAACGATATTTTCTTGTGACTATAATTTTTTTTATTTGAAAACGGTAATTGTAGCACAACAGTAATATTCAACACACCTACTGTTAATAATTTCACTTTGAATCATTCCATTCACCATTCACGGATTTCATACAAAATTCTTTAAGGTGCTCAAAGTATTCTTATACTGAACGAAGAGTTGATTATCGTTGGCGGTGGAGATGGTACAGTTGACTGTCTGAAGGAAATCAAAAGAAAAACGGAGTTGCCGAAAGAAAAATTATGCTCACCTGTTTCGCCAAATCTTAAAGCTGTGAGTGAGAATGTTATTTTCAATAATGATTATCTGGAGACTGGGATTTTTTGGAGTTATTTTCAGACTATATTATAAGTTTTAAATATAGTTGTTTTAAAAGACTTAATTTTAAGAAGATGATATAAAGAATCTGATTTATAAACAATAATATTTCTTTTTTACTAGAGTATGACATGTTCATGGCATATTGATCTAGGTGGCTGGCTTATACAACAGATCTTATATTTTGAAATCCCAGTACGAATAGCATTTTTTTCAATCAACCAATTACTACTGTCTGAAGATATGGGTTCCTGATGCGAAAAATTCCCTTCCATCCATCAGATTTGTAGATAGAGCGCATCAACTAACCATTAGTCCTATCCTAGCCCTTTCATTTTTATCAATATTCTCTTTGAAAGGAAGGTTGAGAAAATGAGTAACTATAAGTTCTCGTAGAAGAAACCTTCTGTTAAGATATTTCCATTAGGCGGCCAGATACTCCACATTGGTAGCGTATGGATTGAAAAAAATGATGCATGAGGATAAATGATTTTGTATCGAAAGGCATGAGTGCTTTTTAAATTTTCATTCTTTTTAACATGGTGTAAAAAATATCAATGTATTTTAGTTTTTTAACATAGTTCTGACGATGGCATGAGCCGAAATAGCTATCAACTATATCTAAAAAAATATTTTTGTAGAACTAAAATACATTACTTTTTTTTACACTGTGTTATAATGGAGTTTTACCAAGTGAATGCCAATTCAATCAATACAATTCATTCTTTTTATTACTGACTAGTCCTCCCCTAAATCCCACTTTTCTTAAAATAGTTTGTAATCCACACAGTAGGTGAATATATTAAAAATATTACTAAATAATCTTTCAGATAAAAACCAAGAAACTCAATGGATCAATCACGTCAATTCAAATGATGGAGATCAACATAAATAAAATGGAAGATAAAATATTGCTTGTAGGGACAAAAATGAGCGAAATATATTCAATAAATTTGAGAACATTTCAAACGACGCTGATTATCACATGTCACAGTTGCCCTGTCAATGATATTGCTTTCCCAAAGTAGGTGATATTGTATTTGATGGCTTACATTTCAATAAAGTGCACATAATATGATCACCTTTCTTTTTATTCAAGGAGTATGTCAGACGTGTTTGCGACAGCGGGAAGTGGAGACATTCGGGTATGGGCCCTCAAATCTTGCCAGGAATTACTGCGAATTCAAGTGGCCAACTTTGTGTGCACAGGTGTTCTGTTTGCAGCTGACGGCAAGTCTATAGTTTCAGGTAATGTTTGTCAATCAAATAATTTTCTTTTTCAGCACTGAACAATTATGATCACCTTTGTAGCTTGTAGATAATTTCTTTATGGTCAGCAACTTTGTCAAGGCACAATGAGTAAAACAACAGGATGAAATCGCCAAATTGGCCCTTCTTTGTACTTTTGAGAAAGTTTCTTACAGAATCAATAGCGTGTTTGATAAAAAAAACCTGTAAAACTCAATGCTCACTTATAGCTCTGGAACCTGTAGATTATCTGTACAAAACTCTAGTCGTTGGTAAAGAATCATACAGAAATACACATTTTTTGAAATAAAATTCCAGCTAGTACCCTCAATAGACATCTTAATAATAAAGCTTACTCACTAACGTATATCTACACATTATCACTTATAATACATTTTTGTTTTGGATTTTCCATCATTCTTCGAAAACATCTTAAATTAAAATTATCGATTTAATATCACATATAAATTAAGCTCAACAAGATAGACTTACAGATATACCTTCAATCACTTTTTCATCATTACATCAACTATAAATAATGTTACATACTATTTTTTACATAAAAATCTGTTTTATTTTATTTCAACAAAAGCATGATATTGAAATATCTATCTGCATTATTTATTCTCACAATAACATCATTACATATATTATCCACGGAATTAATAAAAGGTACCTTTTTAAGCTTGGAATGACGGTTGCATCAGAGCATTTACTCCCCTTACCGGACAGCTCATGTATTGCATATTGAATGCACACAATAAAGGAACTTCAGCAATTGCAATGACAGACAATGGTAAAACTATTATATCAGGAGGATGCGAAGGACAGGTATCAGTCTACGACTTTTTCATATACAATACTGTGACTTCAATAAGTAAAAAATTGAAATACATTTTTGATTCAAAATATTAGGTACGTGTGTGGTCTATAGAACCACAAAAGCAAACACTCGAAGCTGTCTTAAAAGAACACAAGTGTCCTGTGGCAGCCATCAAGATAAATAACATTAATACAGAAGCCGTTAGTGCAGGAACGGATGGTTCGTGTATTATATGGGATATAATGTAAGTATACTGAAATAGTGAATCGGTCATTAGTTAACTCAAAAATAATATGCGCCCTTAATCATACACTTTGACTTTTAGCTTGATTAATTACAAATATTGTCAAATTTGAATTGTTAAAACTTTATACGATTCGACATGTTCAGTTCTGTTAACTGCCAGTTCACAGTTGACTGTCAGTTCTGTTGACTGTTGTTGCAACTGAACAGACAGAACTAAGTCAGTTCTGTTGCATCCATGTGATAAAATGCCTGAAGATGCCGAAAGGCGAAACCCGGTTCGATAGTGACAAAATATGTGGAATCGTACAAAGTTGTAACAGTTCAAATTTGGTAATGAAATTCCATCAAGCAACTTCAGTCAATATCATAAATTACTAATAATGTCTTAGCTCTAACATTCTTATTTTACCTTCTTTAAAAAACTATCAGTTGTGTAACCACATTAAATTAAGTAATAATTTAAAAAAAAGTCTTCTAGACCATGTAACCATTTGCCATATCTATTTCCAATTTCACGTTGGAAATAGATATGGCAAAAAAAATAGATCAAGCTTTCACTGTACACGCATATTTCAAAATTCACAGAAACTTATGCAGGCGCCAGATAATGTTTGCCAACACTGTGTTTATGTGTGTTTGTTATGAACCAACGGGATGTCAAATTCTAACCGGAGGATCAGACAGACGAATTGCTTATTGGGAAGCTGGAAGTGGCAACTTGGCACGAGTAGTAAGAATACAATTGCAATGTTAAATATAAAATATTTATAAGAGTACATTACAGTAATAACCAAAACAAATGTATGGAAGGTTAATGTGCTAAGGTATTCAAGCAACATTCTTCTTGAAATATCTATATTATTCTATTGTTATAAGATCAATTAATAGAAAAAGTGACAGTATGGTTTCTATTGGCATCTACTGTTACATGGTTGGGCAACTCTGGCAAATGGCTATCAACCAACCAACTATTTATGTTTCTCTGTTATCTTCATATTATTTTCCTACTTTTAAGATAGAAGCTTCCAGAAATTACACTGTTAACACTCTGGACATAAACAATTCTGGGGAATATTTTGTAACTGGGGATAATAACCAAAAAGTTAAGGCAAGTATTTTGTTAAGTTAAATTAGCAGAAAAAATACGTTATTATATTGTACATGTTGTTCAATCAGTACTCATATGGAAGATTAGTGGAATTGGTTTTATATTTAAAAAAAAGCAAATGTTTCAAATAAATACCAAAGATTATTCATCTCCACTTATAGACTGAATAGGTAAAAGCATTACGATACAATCCTCTCTGATCTGACTTGAGCTGTATTAAATTTTATGATATTTAAATAATTTTATTGATGGTATTAAAATATTTTTTGGTAGATACTCTATTTTATTCTGTGTGTCATTTCAGCTATGGAAATACCAAGAGGGAATTTACACTCATATAGGATTAGGACACTCTGGAGTGATAACAGCAGCAAAATTTACACCTGATAATCAATACATTATAAGTGGTAGCGGATCTGGAAGTATTTTCGTTTGGAAGTTTCCAACGGTAATAATTAATTAATGGAAATAAAACAAATTTTCACCTTACACTTTGGCAAATTATTTGATGCATAAAAATATATATATTATATATACACTCATCCCTTGACTTACCCGTTAGATACGTTTCAAGAGAGAACTCGTAAATCGAGACTTTGAGTTCATACAAAAACAGAAGATACGTTCCAGAAAACCACTTAAAACGAATACATTGTATATACACATATATCTGCATTAAAAAAGAGAATTTTATTAAGAAATAAATTGAATAGCTCGATATTAGTCGATAGCATGTTTATAGTTAAAAGTATAATTATTTGAATAGTCATATCCAAAGAGTGTTTCTTTTCTTCTTTAAAATAGGAGTAGACATTCCTGGGGTAAAAATACATAATTATTTGTGACATAAAGAAAACAAAATTTGTAGTAAATTGATTGAATGGTTTTCAAATGTACGTACTTTTTATATTCTTTTAAATTTAATATAAACCACCAAAATCTTGAATAAGACAACTGCATTCCACATCAGCACTGGACGTAATGAACGCGCAATGGAGGGTGTTACAGACGTCTGGTCATATAAGTGGGAGTAATATGATACAACATACGCATTTGTGTGACGCATGCCACAAAATATGTTTGAATATTTAAAAAATGTATTTTTTTCTGACAGCGTAAAAGTGAAACAGCGTAAAATGGGTAACACATAAATCGAGGGATGAGTGTATTTCTAAATTCTAATCATGTCCTCACCTATCCTTCTATTTTTATTCTCTATGAAAAAAAAGAAAGAATTTATATATCTTTTTACTTTATTAGGAATCTATATGCTACATGTAGGGTATTAACACGGAAAAAAAAATTGTATGTCTTCAGGAATGTTTGCAAACATCTTCGACTGGAAGCTCGGGTAAATCAGGAAGGAGCGCAGTCCGGCTTAAGTTGGGTGTCAACAAAGATGAAAATATATCTACGATGAACACCTCAAGAAATAGTATAATATCTTCTTGCCCCTGTACATGTAAAGAAAAAACCCCAGAAAGTAATAAAAAAACAGGTAAGTTTATATATGTAGGAGTCCCCTATGTTTGTTTTCTAGCCTTTTACCATAAATCGATAAAAGTTTGGATTTCTCTCAAACTATAATGACTTTATTTCTAAAAACACCCTTTCTTAAGAATATTTTTAAGGCAACAAACATGAAGTGTGTTTTCATTTATGTAACGCATAGGTAAATAGCTTAGAATAATAATATTCAGATAAATTAATTCATCCACTTTTATCATTGTTCAAACAAAAACCTTGATGAGCTGTTGGCACAAAATTGTATCAAATTAGCAAGCATTCAGCCAACTAATATTTAAATAGTTCTTTGAATATAGTGAAAATTTATAAACGGTTATTTGGTAGATTTTTTTGTAAAAAAATGTATTGAAATTCATTAGTCCCAAGTGACCGAGGAAATTGAGACCTACTTCTGGATATTGAAGACTCCTGCATCTTATTCCTTGCAAAAAATGTTAAGTAACTTAATTGGATTTTAGGGAATGGACATAGATCTAATCACAGCTGTCACAGCTCTTGTAGCAGCAACAAACTAAATTCGCCCGTCAACAAAGCAGAGATGTAAACACCACCATCATCAGTAAAAGATAAATAGTTTTTACCATCTCTGTTGCAATTATCGTACATTAAAAGCTGTATATATATTTTTTTTGAATAATAAAAAATAATATGTAAAGAGATGTTATTTTGTTTATAATAAATAACCGTTTCAGTTAAAATAAAAATGGATTGAATGACAATTTTGTCCATTAATTTGATGTAATTTATGATATCGACTGAAGGTACTTGATGGAATTTCAATGTCAAATTTGAATTGTTACAATTTTGCACAATTCCACGTGTTTTGTCACTTACAACCCGGGTTTCGCCTTTAAGCATCTTCAGGCATTCTATCACACGAATACGGCGGCAACAACAGTCAACAGAACTGACAGTCAACTGTGAACTGGCAGTCAACAGAACTGACTCAGTCAGTTCCATTGCATCCGTGTGATAGAATGCCTGAAGATGCTATAAGGCGAAATTCGGGTCGTTAGTGACAAAACATTTGTAACCGTACAAAGTTGTAACAATTCAAAAAATAATAATTTGATGGTCAATGAATGACAAAAGACCCAAATGGAGTTCTAGGTACGAATTATTTATAATTAGTTTTATTTAGTTTAACGACAAGTTAGAAGAAATTGCAACAGAAATTTTCTAGCACTAAGTAAGTATATATTATATTTATTGAATATTTTAATTTATTACTCATTGCCGTTCTTGTCCGTATTAACTTCTACTTGTTTCTGATGAGTATTTCCAAAGAATCTCTCAACACCCTTCCGTCGGCGGTAACAAAGGTTTAAGTAATTCCCAAGTTCTTTCAGTGGATACATGAAATACGCGTGAATCCTTTGGCTTGATATTTACTTTTGAAATTTACTGGATAGGTAAGTTTGGTTTAGCGCAATGCCCTGCCGTGTTTGTTGTTGTTTTTTGTATGTACAAATAAATTCAATCACTCAAGTGGCATACTAAAACCAAAACACTGTATGTTGTGCACAAATTATATACTATATTTTGTGTGTAGTGTATAATTTGTGACGCGATGTTGTACAATGTTGTGATTGTAAGTAAAGTTGATTTAAACATTTCTTTTTTTTCCGAGGCTGTCGAGTGATTCAGCACGTCATCGGCCTTATTTCAGATTACAAATTATACACCTTACAAAACGTTGAAAAAAATAGCAATGTATTTTAGTTCTACAAAATTATTATTTTTAAGATATATTTGGTAGCTATTTCGGCTCACGCCATCGTCAGAACTACGTTTAAACGAACGTTGCTTATAGTTTTATATATAGTTGTCAACTATATCTTAAAAAATAATAATTTTGTAGAACTAAAATAAATTGCTATTTTTTTCATCGTGTAATAATGGAATTCTACCAAGTGAATGCCAATTCAATCAATATACACCTTATTGTTACACACATACACTTCCAGAGACAAGTATACGCTTGAAGCATATGTCAAACCTCTTTTCAAACCGCTTTCAGCCAAATACAGGCAACAACTTCATATTGGATATTTACAACACATCTGTGCTACCATTACATTATAAATTGTTTTTTATACCTGCAACATCTAAGATTTCTAAGCGGAAAATTCTAAATAATTGAAAATCAAAATCCGAAAAAGAAGTTTAGCTATTTATTTTTTCTTATTTCAAAATAATACATATTTTCAAATAAGAAAAAATAAATCATTGGCAGACAGAAGGTTTTTAAATAATAATAGTTTAGGATATTAACAAAAATTGAACATAGACACACGTTATTATTTCAAAATATTACTTGCGAAATTAATCTCTTGTAATCAGTAAATGATACTTAAAAAATGTATTTATTGAATATTTAGTTTAAATTTGTAAAGATATATTAAAAATTATTGAAACAGCGCTAACAAGCAGCATCATGAGTTTTATCAAAGCTATAAGAAAAATTTATCGCCCTCGTTGTTGTATAGTTATGTATAAAAATTAATATAATAATTATTTTAGTAAAATTACACATGGTAAATTATCTTATTATTGTGGCAAAGAAATAATTGTTTATCATATGTATTACAGAGTTTGTGATTTTTATATCATACTATTAATTGAATTATCAATCTGACGGTTAATAAAATATATTTACTTCTAATTTACGATATCGAATATGATGTATTTGATGAAGTTTCCATATCATTTTTTTAAAATTAAGCCACCGTTTACTTTCACATTCTTTGGCAGAGTAATCCAGGCTTCACCTTTCAACATCTTCAAACATTCTACCATACGGACATAATAGAAAATAGCACTCAGTTCAAAAGGAAGTGTGTAAAGCTTGATGATAATTTTTTTATTAAGATATGTTATGTTTTTATATTGTACAGATTTGGTAGTTGGTATACCTTAGTGGTATTGATCATGAACACACTTCGACCACATTTAAATTCTTTCTTTCAAATTAAACTAGAAGGACAGAAATCAAACAGATTTAAACTATGTGAATTTAGCAGGTTGTCTGAAAATACGATATATTGATTGAATTGGCATTCACTTGGTAGAACTCCATTATAACACGGATAATATGAAAAAAATAGCAATGTATTTTAGTTCTTCAAAAAATTATTTTTAACAAATATAGTTGATAGCTATTTCGGTTCACGCCATTATAGTTCTGACGATGGCGTGAGCCGAAATAGCTATCAACTATATTTGTTAAAAATAATTTTGTAGAACTAAAATACATTGCTATTTTTTTCACCGCGTGTCTGAAAATAATTTGCTAGCCGTCAAAGACCATAGCCATTTAAAACGATAGTATTACATAGTTATATAATATAAAAAATCATTAAAATATAAAATAAAGATAGTAATTACACGTATTTTGATCAAAATAAGAAAATATTTTAAAAGTTGAATTATTTAATTTTCGCATTTCAATATAATTTGTATAAATTATTCAATTTATTTTTGAACTTATTTAATTTTATTGAGCGGAGGTCTTTTTAAACAAGCGTATTATTTAATATTTATATAATTTAATAGCAATACTTTGTGGACTTGTTTATTGAAAAACTTCATTGTCTTTTATAAAAAGTCTTTGTGTAGTTTTTGAAAAGCGATAAGATGATGCCGTTATAATTAATGAGAACCACGCGCATTATAAAAATAATGTATAATAAAAATTTATTATCAACCCTTGTTTTCTTCTTTTATTACACCGACATGCATAATCTTTCAAATATAATTCAATCAAATCGACCACTTATAGAAATAATTATTTAGCCATAAATTTTACGTTTTCCCTATACTTAAGATATTCCCACCAAGGTTAATTTTATTCTATTAACTTGTATGCAAACAATTTATTGACAACAAAATATTACATTTCAGTTAAAAAATGTAGTGATATATTTTATAAATGTAAGCAATCATTTATTTCTTTTATTGTTATCAACATTTCATATTTTCCACATTGACAAAAGTTTTCGTATTTTATGATGTTATATAAAAATACTTTATAAATTCTTTTTAATTTTAATGGTAGGTCTGCGGTCCGATATTGGAAATACGAATTTCTAGGTAATAATAAAAATTTACAAATAAGGCAAATAGAACGAATTAGTGCTTAAAATGTTTGGCTTCCGTTGCGGTATTCATAGATTCAAGTCCCAGTATCACTAATTGTTTCTTAAATTAAATTTTTAATTTGTGCTTGAAAGCATGGATGTTAGGGACTTATAAAATTTACATTTAATTTTAACAGGTGCATAGTGGAAGGAATTAGCTAACTACTAGTTCCGCATTAAAAAGTATTTTTCAATCCATATCTTCTTTGATATAGCTGGGTTAATCAACTGAGTGGCAAGCAGCTCTAGTAAAACATCCATTGCTGGGATAATCTCATTGGTTGTCCATATGCTCCATATTGGGAGCGGACATCATTTTTAACACTATTTTTTGTATTATTAACACTTGATTTTCCAAAACCATTGAAACCATTTAATGAAATATAAATGTTATAATCAATTAAAAATTAAATTCTATAGTTGACGCTTGATTGAGTGTATCCATGTACTCAAATGCCAGAGGATACCGAGAGGCGAAACACGAGTCATGAGTGACAAAGTAAATGGAGTTTGAACAGTTAAAAGTTTTATCAAGCACTCTCAGTTTATATATTGATTTACATATTTTTCATTTCATTTATAAACTTCATTTATAAATTTTTGACATTGCGCCCCATACCGTGATTACCGGCGTATTTTAGTTTGACATTCAATATTAATATATCGAGATTTAGTGTGTTATTAGTAATATTGTTGTATTGATAAACTTAAAATTTTGTGTTACATATACCATTCAGTCTAAGTACTACTTTGACAAACTTATTTACTTTTAAATATCACTATATACAGTTATATTGCATCCGTGTGATAATATTCCTGAAGATGCTGAAAGATGATACCCGGGTTGTGACTGACTAAATGTGAAAATGTACACAGTTTCAGCAATGCAAATATTATATTTTCTTTAATTATTTTTTTGGTCAATAATAGATATTTATACAAAAATATACCCCTAAATATTGGTAACATGTTAGGTATACTTGATTTTATTTTGTTATACAAAAAAAAAACGAAACACGAAAGATAGTTAATGATGAAAAGATGAAAATGATTTTTTTCGACCAATGCTTCATTACTTCTGCCATAATTTAATCAATAACTCAAGCCTGTTATGCAATTAATACACTGACGTACTGTCATACATACTAGTACATTCATTATGGTTGTATGGAACGTAATTATGTTTGTATGTATTGCCAGGAGATTATGTTAGGTAAGCTGAGACTGTGTTAGTAGAGGGGTGCTTTACCTGTAGAGTTGTATTTTGTATTCAAATATAAATGTTATGTACAGACCAATAAAATTTGTTTGGTTCAACTAGTTTCTTCTTAGACTTGATCTGTGTAAGGTGCCTGATTTGTTAGCACAGCATTATTGGTAAGTTTTATTTAATGAGAAACTTTATTTTATCAATAAATATTTTTGAATTCTCATGTTTATTTTAATTCTCATTAGCTGAATACACAGCTTTTGAGTTTTTTCGCTATTATATTTTTTGTTATTATAAATATGTGGATAATTTATTTAAATACTTTTGTTAAAGTTAAACAATAAATTTCATTTAATGAACAAAATTCTACATAATTAAGTGGTCTAACTGTATAAATACATGTTTGAGTTTTGCCTGGTTTTAGTTATGCCAGAATCATATTTATGGGTAAAAAAATATCTTTCCCATATGCATAATCTTTTATAAGATAATATTAAGGTTTGACCTTTTCTGTATAAATGAAAATATTCTGTTGAAATACATATTTCTTTGTATTGATATTAAGTTTTTTTGATAACATCATTATTTTTATCGGGTTGTAAATAATCATATCAATATATAATATTGTGGGAATATACTACTTAAATAAGAAGTTCATTAAAATATGTTTTTTTCCAGGAGATTAATCACCTAACTCTATATTTAAGCTTATTTTAAAGCTATTGTTTTACACTTAGGCCTCTGTAAACCTTAACCCAAAGTATATAACATAAAGTGCACAATCTTCATAAACTAAATATTTTGTATCGTGTGTTTCCTAAGTTCATTTTGTAATAATGGTTTTAACGACACTATATTCAACAAACGATTTTCATATTTTTTGAGATATTAGAGCTCTTTTAATATGATTAGTCACAAATTATTTTTTTCTTCAAATAATTTTCATTTCAACGAACATTTTTATTACAGATTTGTACAATAATTGTACATACCAAATCATTATAGTACAAATAAGAATCATTTTTTCAACCAATATGATTCATAGGTTAATTTTCAAATACATCCGCCATATTAATATGCACCCATGTTTTAAAACACATTTATACATAATTAAATATAAAAAAGTTAGAATCGTTTTTTTTTATTTTCAGAATTATCATTCATATTTTTCCATGGCAAATAATATCCTAATTCCATGACTGTGACTCCACAGTCCTGAATGATACGTAACCAAAATATGTGTTGTAATTCTTTTCGGCAGCCTTATGAAAAAATAAAAACTTTGTGAGTAAAAGCTATCAAAAGTTTAACACTTACAATCAGTGTTCCCGCTATTGCGAAACGTGCGCACATGTATTACAACAGTCCGTACAAACCTTACACTAATTAATTTACATTATATAGTGTTGTTATCTATTGGTATTATTAACAATTGACTGTTTCGTTTAGTAGGTCTATACACCGTTGCAAGTTGCACAAAAGTTTTAATTTCCTTTCAAAGTTGCACAGTTGAACATTTTTTGTGCCCATAACCTTCTATTAATTAAAGGGAACACTGCTTACAATTATGCTCCACTGATTGAAATAATATAGTTAAGCTACCTTTTTAGTCTCCTCTGAATACATGGCTTATGGAATATTAACAGAAATTGTGTGGTATAAGAATTAATGGTAAACCAGTTAGTCTAGAACACTTCTGACAAGGTAATGAAAGAATGACAGAGATTAGAATTGGATAAATACCAAGATTGTCATTCTCTTTCAAACACAAACCCTAAAGCTAGGATCCAAACAGACAACTGAATCAACTTCCAATAATATTGATTTAATAATAATGATACTCGATTGCCAGTGATTCAAATTTGAAATTGAATTTCTGTCAAAGAACCTTCAGTTGATATATCAATATGTTAATATTTCCAATCAAGGATTTTTCCAAATTCCTAAAAACATAGATTCTTGAGATTGCTAATGATATTTTTCCATGTTTACTCCACTTGCTGACATCTGATTCTTTCGTATGTAATTTATGATATTGAATGAAAGTGCTTGATGGAATTTCAATATCAAATTTGAATTGTTGAAACTTTGTACAATTCGACATGTTTTCTCACTGACTTGGGTTTCACCTTTCGGTATATTCAGGAGTTCTATCACACAGATGGAACGGACCTGGCAAACAATAAACAGTTAACATTGGTTACATACCAAATAAGTTAATTACAGAGGAAAAATGCAGACTCTCAGGCTAGGATTTAAGTAAACAACTGATATAAATTTTGAAAATATTAATTCAATAATAATAACATGGTACAACAGAACTGAGATTATTTCATATGTGTTGAACAGTAATGCGGTCATGATTATAACATCATGATAATAATATCATTTTGAATTGTTTTGACATATAACATCTTGGATGTTATGAACAATGATGATTGAGTAAGACGCCTATAAAAAGATTATATTGACTTATTTTCTGTGTAACACAACAAATTTTCAGACACTGAAAATTTATTAAATGAAAATATAAAAAAGCAGGGGTAGACAAAATTTCAAGCTTTTATGTCATTGCATAACATGTCTGCAGGGTGCCTGCAGTTGACAGGTTCATTTGCCAGTAAAATGTGATGTTAGTCAAATATAATATCTGATAGATTTCGAAACAACCTTTGTTAAACTTTCAAAGAAAATTTGCTCGCTTATGTAACAACCAATATTGAATTCTCAGTTAAAAGCTTATGTAACATTGTCGTAATAATATTAGATGTACAAAATTATATAAGCAGCTATTGTATTTATTTTGTAAACATAAAATAAAGCAAAAGACTTTTTGGAGGAATTTTTAAATTTATTTTTACTTTTTATTGAGCCAATTTTAGTCTTTTATGACAGGAGTTGTTGCATCAAAAGACGAAAAATTGTGTAGGAGTTAAGTTAAATAATGTTATTAAATAGCATAATGCCTCGTAAAATAATAAGTTGAATTTACAACCGAAAAATCCAAATTTAGAAATTTTCAGTGAAAACGTTATTTTTGATTAATTATCTATTTATTTTATACACTGAAATGAAATGAGACAGCCAAGTTTGATTATATAACTTAATTATTTTTATGATGTTTCATTTATATGGAAGCCAAATTTCGAATTAAGTACGAAACTCATTTCATAACATCTATTACCAAAAAATACCAAACTTTGAAAAAGGCAACATTTCTTTACATTCCTGAAAGCATTACTTTTACCCCTTTTCATTAATGAAACGGAGGCCATAAAATTTCAGTGTAATTATTTTCTGCCAAATTACTCAACATGTTTTTAATTTGGTTCTTATAAAAAAAACAGTCATGTACTTAATTGCATCTTGAAAATTATTATTTCATTAAACTTTTCATTATATATCAAATAAATAAAACAAATTATTAGCAGCATTGTTGAACAAGTAAGTACAATTTGATGGAAAATTTTAACAAGATAAGTTTCTGGAGTTAAAGTAGGTTTTTGTTTTGCCAGGAAAAAAGTTTTTTTGTTGAAAAGGCTCTTTGACCCTTTGGATGCCATGACTTTTTGGCCGAATGTGCCAGAAATGCCACGATTATGATAAAAAAATTAACATATAAAAATGTGTTCTATAGTTTTTAAACAGTGTGTACCATTGTTTTGACAATAATTTGCGTTCCAAATAGTATGCACTGCACCATATGTAATCAGTCGTCTGTTGTTTTTTGTTTGACAGTTTTATGTGTTGCTCGACAGTTTTGTGGTGTAAAAAAGACTCGAATAATGAATTATAGCAACATGACATATATATAATTGAAATAACTACTGTCTTCATACTTTCAAGACAGTAAACCCAGTCCTTTTTTTATGCAAAGTTTTTTTATGCGAATTCGATTATATGCGATTTTCTGGATGGCACCGTTACATTTTTTTACATGCTTCACTCGTTCTTACGCGATTTTTTCCCCAAATTTGTTTTAAAGAAGAAATTTATATATGATGCTAGGCATGTACGTTTCATTATTTAAAAAAATAACATATGTGTATTTTTTAAACTTGATTTTGTAAAGCATTTCATTTTTTTAAATACACATACAATTGCCAAATGTTGACATGTGCATCGGATATTATGCGAATTTATGTTTTAGGGTGTGTACAGAAATATAATGCAATTGCGTAAAATCATGGGTTGTATGTCCACTCGTAAACTTATATAAAAACAATGCATTTAATAAATTCGTTGAATAGCACTTTTCTTGGCCATAACTTTTACCACTTTGAATTATTATGTCAAATAAATGCCCTCCAATGACGGTCAAATATTATAAATGTTAAATGCGAACTGAAGATAAAAATATTACTCTCAAAGTAAAAAGAATTTAAAAATAAAAATAATTTACACTTGCATGAATATTTGAAAAAGACAGTTTTAACTTGGCTTTCATACATAAAGGTTGTGTTTCCTGATTTATCATGCTAAACAGGTGCTGTTCTTCAATTGAAACTTAATTAATCCAACATTTCTCACTTCTTCGCGTGACTCCCGAATACATATGTTAAAGATTTTAGATGGTTAGCAAATATTATTATATTACTGGGGATAAAAACATATTTATATTTTTTTTTAGTTTTTGATCCTTCGAATTGGCAAGCAAATTAGTGAAAGTCTCTAAGCGCAAAGGAATCTCGTTTGAAACAAAAATTTAAGTTTTGAACTATCTAAACGAAGGCTTTGGTCCCACTAAAGTATAATTGAACTTAGTGAATCTATCGTGAGAACAATAAAGAATTTTTTTGACAAACGATCCCGATACTAAGCGTGCTAGAATATTTAAAAATGAATTAAGACTCTGTATGATGAACTACACCGAAGTTTATATAGAATTACAGTCAAAGAAAATGCAGAAAACAACCCAAAAACTTATAACGGAATTTATTTAATAAAAAAATTCAGCCGTGGAACAACAAAATAAATCCAATGTATCAAGAATCTCCAGGCAAAATTCAGATTCATGCAAAATTCAATACTTTCATTCAAAAAACCGCAAACGATTACATTTCGCAACCGAGAGTGACAGCAGTGAATAATTCATATAAGTGAAAAAAATCATCGTTTTACAGTCTCATTATATTTTTATAAGCAACTAGCGTGTACCCTACATGCGTTGCAATGCCACTCAAAAAAAAGAAACCATTAATTTATGGAATCGCCTCGTCGGGAGCCTCTCGCCTTCCGATTGGATAAGTCAGACTTGAGGCGAGGCCGGAGCCAATTAGAAACAATAAGCTTAGGTTATGTTTTTCTTACCGAAATTTGACAGTGGCGGCCTATGTGTTTTTATTGATTGGAGTGCTTTTGGATACACAATGTTTTTTGTTTTTCTATCTGGTGCGTACACAAATAAATCAGAAGGTTTTCCAACACATGATCAGGCCATATACAGTTGTCCATGTGAGAAGCATGGATTTTCTAAATTTAGTCCACACACTTGTAACGACTGTTCTTGTGCCTTATTGATGGTCATTGCAAAGGCGACTCGCACTGGAAACTACAGATGTTTAAATTCAAATGGCATATCTGGGATGCGTGGCAACAGTACATCTTCTCATTTGAATTTTCCATTTAAAATTGTAGCTTCAATAATATTGTTCATCATTTTTCTTACTGAAAGCCTGGTACTGTTGCACAGTCGTAAGGAGTTTATGTTTCGTAGAAGAATGATAGGGACGCCAATTTTCAATGCTAAATAATGCGGCGGCATGTCTGACAAATCAAGTGAATTCAAGAATTCTGTTGGATAATAGACGGCTTCGTCTTGATCCGTTATAGTATCGATGGACTTATACGTTATCGCTTCTCCTGGTATTTCATTTAGTATGCTGAAATTGATTGCATTGATATCTTTGTTTTTGGCTGCTAATATAGCATGTGCACTGAGCCATTGATGACTTTTATGATTGTGTGCAATATTTGGAAAAACTTTGTGAATCAATTCGTCTATGGTTGCGGTTATTTTACAGAAATTCGCTGGCAATGTGATACATTGTGTGGATTCCTCTATTGCCATTTTCCCATTTCCTATATCCAACAATTGTTTTACGAAACGTTCAATGGATGCATCATGTTGTAGTTGTACACGCATATTGGTCTTCAAAGTGAATCTATGTACGTATCGCCATAAAACGGATGATTTGAGACATGCATTAGGTTCATCGGCCATTGTTGAACGTGATATAACAGGTAGAGTTTGTCGAAAATCACCAGACAATGAAATGAGTGCGCCACCGAAAAGTTGCTCATTTCCTCTCAAATCTTTTAGTGTGCAATGAAGTGCTTCCGATGATTTTTTGTGTGCCATTGTACATTCATCGCATACAATGATTTTACATGATTTGAGTAGTTTGCCCGTTTAAGAATTTTTGTTGATATTGCATGTTGGTGTCTCAATTATTTGCATATTCAATGGCAATTTCAGTGCTGAATGCGCTGTTCGGCCACCATCCAAAAGAGTTGCTGCAATTCCAGATGATGCGATTGCTAGTGCAATGTTTTTTCGTGATCGTGTGGCTGTCAAAATGAGCGAAATGAGGAAGGTTTTACCTGTGCCTCCGGGTGCATCTATGAAATAAAATCTACCACTTTGACTTGTAATTGCATCCATAATTGTGTCATACACTATACGTTGATCTGGAACCAATTTCGGAAGATTCGTTTGAACAAATTTACCCAATTCATCTACATCAAAGCGTGTTTCTCGTTGGAAATCACGATCACGTCAGTCGTTTTCATATCGATTCAGCGCAGCCATTCCCAATTGTACCAATGATTTGTTAGCAATTACTTAACATATGTCCTCAATCAATAGCAATGCCTCATTATACACGTTTGGTGTGAATTGGACGTGTGGATTTTGAATTTTTTCACGCAAACTATGTAAAATATCTTCACTCATGTAGCCTTTGTATTTTTTCCAAAGATCTTTTGGATTGGATGAAAAGCAAATTGTTAATATTACTGCAAATAACGCATGTATTTGTTGTGGGTCAGCAGTATTCGATGAATCAGCGAGTGAAGTGTTCCAATGTGCATCGTTTTATAGAAGATTTAATTCGAGGCAAGCTTCACGATAAATGAAACATATTCGACCGTTTACTGTTCTCAATTCTTGGAAGGATGTCGGTCCACGTATGTTGATAAACAGTAATCGCAAGTAAACGTATTCCGCATTATTTGGTGGAACAGTGTACAGACGGCCTAATGCGTCGGTTGAATATACATAGTAATGTCCTTCAACTGCTTTACCTTGTTTGCTACGTTGATTTTTTTTTCTGATGCATTCCATCTGTAGAATGTTGGCACTTCAGAGTAAGGTAGCGTCTTTGCAAACATATCATCCCTACACAATAAGAAAAATGCAGTTAATGTTGTTGGCTGTGGTGACAATGCTCTTACGCGTGCATTTTCTGTTGTGAAGTACACTCGCTGTCCATTTTCAAGGTGAACTGCGAAATGAGTAACTGGTGGATGTCGTTCATGAATTGGAAATGATAAAATGCGCCATATTGCTTCATTGCTACTAATGTAGCGTCCCAGTTGATATTGGTTGATTTCATCGATAGATGCAGTTGAATTTCCCACTCCGAAAACTGTCATGCCGCTTCATTTGTTGACATATTTACAAATGTATGTGATGGATTTCACTGAATTACAATACTCGACATTGATGAGTGCTTTGTACGTTTTCGAGAGAAGCTGTGTATACGGTACTATCCATAGTTCCAATTTCAACCTCATTGTTTCGCCCTTTTCTTTCGTGCTTGAGTTGTACTCTGACCTATTCCTTTTCGTTTGGGTGGCATAATTTATTTCGCAGTGAATGTTACGTTTTGAAATTCACTTTTGAAAAATAAAAAAAAATAATTGATATATTGAATAAATTCTTTCTATATCACACACGATTTATACGTAATATTTATTTCAATTCGTTCTGTCATGCGACATAAAACTAAAACAAAAAAGTCTTATGATAAAAGATTAATGGAGTAGGAGTTAATAAAGGATAGATAGACAGACAGGTATTAATTTTTATATATATAAGATGACATTAAGTATGTGTTTTGTTCCGCTAAAAACTGAATGAATTATGACACAATATTTTTTGTTTTTTTAACCAATATACATACCTCAAAATATATTTATTTCAAATATCTGTGAAGTAAGTGACTAAATATAGTAGACTACTTCTGAAAATGATTTTATAAATACCCCAATTACTATTGTAAATATTACAAGAAAACCACTGTCAGTCAGTTTGGATAAAAATATGCTTAGCACCACTGTAGCTGTATTAGCTCTACAATGAAAGAACGAGAGGTTATAAAAAGATTAAAACCGAGCTTGTCAGAATAGTCGCATTTATTTATTGTAGATCTTTTGACAAATTATTGTCTAGGAATTCCATTAAGCTTTATGGTTTATTGCCACCAGCTAAAATTATTTTTCTGAAAATCTTAATGGATTTGGTTGCAGTGATTACAGATCACTCGAGTCCCAATATCCACAATTTTAGAAGATGATTTTTCAATTGATTTGTAGATTCCTGTAAAGTCATGAATATCTTTAGGGCGAAAAATCCCCCAACCCATTCGCACTTTAAAATGAATAAAAGTGATTATAAAAAGACTTTCCAAGCCCATTTTTTGAAGATCTACAAACTTGTAACAACCAGTCAGTCAATGGATTACCTACTTCTAGATGTATACGTCAATTTGATGTAAATAATAGAATCTGATATAATGCATATTTCCATTGCTAATCATGTTTTTCTTTGAATTTGATTTGGCATTATCTGATATCTGTAATCGTTTTAATATTTACTAAATTCATTGTGCAATCTGAATGTATACATTATTATTCAATTATTCATATTGTATTCATTCAATCTTGAGATTGAAACAAAATGATCCATTTCACCATAATTTTCAAACAGGTAATATATTAAGTGTAGGCTTATTTATTCAAAGGAAGAATGTTATTTCGGAGGTAATTTACATGTGTTTGACTTTTTAATTTATATCCTACTGTAAAGAATTAAATCACAATTAGATATAAGAATTAGATAGGTCTCGATGTTGTCGATATAAGATAATATTTTCAATTAATTTAAAAGAAATGTCTGAGAGATATATTTAAATGAATACAATTAATTTCATTCACACAAGAAATGATAGTTAACTCGTTAAGTAACTTATAGCTAACAATTTACTATATTCAGTTTTGAAATGGAAATTATCTGAAATACGAGAATAAGGAATATTATTTTGTTTATAATGCTTTTGTACTTTGAATCACTGTTTCAAAAACATCTACTGCATTATACTTAACATATATTATATTACATAAATTAATAGAGGAAGCTAATCAATAAACTTATTATTAAACAATTAAACAGATAGCTATTAATAATGGCTATGATGTGTCTCACCATCTATCATAGACCATCTTTTGGCAAAAAAACAAATTAAACAAGGGGAAAAATTGTTATGCCAAGGTATAATTGCCTAAGGACTTGGATAGCACCAGATATATGTGTAAATAAGTTTCTTAGGTAATACTAGTCTCAAAATTAAAAAAACAACTCGCTAACAGTGTCAGACCGGCGTTTTATTGCAAGAATTCACTGGCCAAAACTTTAGTAAACAACAAGGACAACATTAATTTTAGGGATAAGTCCGGTATTTATAAATTACAATGTCTGGATTGCCAACACTTTTATGTAGGTAAAACCAAGCGAACTATAAAAATTAGAGTTTCAGAACACTTAGCTGCTTATAGATTAAAGAAGGATACTTCTACGTTTGCAAACCATTTGTTGTCGGAGGGACATTCGTTTGACGCGGATGAGGGAGTTCAATTGTTACATCATAACACGGGGGAACATAAATTGTTTTATCAGGAGATTTTAGAAATTAATAGAGGCCAGTTATTAAATTCAAACTTCATTCTTAACGATCAACTCAATCTGCCCAACTCCCCCTTGTTGTACCCTTTACGTGAGATCGGTTCAATGAATCGACAATTTCATGTCGATAATTCTTGTCTCATCACTAGACGTTTGATATTAGGTATTCTTTAAATAAAAGAAGACACATTTATAGTTTAATGTTACTTGATTTAAATTTGTTGAAAACCCCATTTCAATAACGACCACTCATTAGCAAGATCGTTAATGAAAGTTGTTATAGCTAATTATTATTGGATTAATATTGTTACATTCTTTTCAGCTGCAATTTTTTGCTTACCTATTGGTAAGTAGATTCCTGTAAATAATGGTTTTAATATTTTATATATACAATGCTAACTGATTATTTTACGTCAGTTCTGTTGCATCTGTGCGATGGAATACCTGAAGATGCCGAAGGGCGAAACCCGGGTCGTTTGTGACATTGTGGAAATGGAATTGTACAATGTTGCAACAATTCAAATTTAATAAACTTATTAATGAATATCACATAAATCCATGATCATTAGTAGTAATTAGAACAAAGCCTATTATTAAGCAGTAGTCTATGTGACTCTAAGCTCTTTATCGATCCCTTGAAAAACTTTGAACTGTCATTGTGCATTATTCAAAGATATAATTCTGTCAGAGATGTGACTCTTATCCCAAAACATCTTGATGTATTTACAGGGTCACAAAATATTTTAAACAAACAATACATATGAGATATTAACATACTTAAAATATTCTATTTGACTAGTAACAAATTGAGAGGTCCATTAGAAGTGTATGTATACTTAGAGTAACAAAATTTTATAAATACAATAAATGGAAATTTAACCAACTTTAACTAAGACACGCCACCACGAGGACCTTTTTGAATATATGTGTATTTTTTTGAATAAATTTAAATCAGAGACATCTATAGAATTTAATCTGATTTCCATACTTTTCATTTCATTGTTATTCACATTTGAGTGGAACAGCTGTCACAGGTCTGTGATAGTACATATATATATATTTTAAATTTATATATGTATTTTTTGAGATAGCCCAAAGTTAAAGTGTTAACAGCTAAAATCTATACATTTCACTAAAAATGTTATCTAATACCTTTATAAAAGAGAAATTCATGAATAATGTTATTTTTTTCAGCCTTAAAAAATACTTGAGTCATTCTCTTTTCTATGAATTTCCATTTCCGACATCAAATAAATAAATATGGTGAAAAATTTTATGATTTATTTTTGGTTTAATAAATATATAATTATGTTAATCAATATTTTTTTTTATTTAACAGATCAGTCTTCTTCTTCCCATAATGCCAGGTGGAAGCGTCCTATGGTTCCGTCATGGACTACGTCTTCATGACAATCCAGCCCTGCAATATGCTCTCAGAAATCCCAACATACCATTTTACCCCATTTTCATATTTGATGGTGAAAGTGCAGGTGAATTTGTCAACATTTCACTACTTATAGCTTAGTTGATATTATTGCAATAATTAAGTTTTAAAGATCAGAATTGATATTTCATATTATATATCAAAAATAATGGTAATGTCTCATTCACTGTTCTGCAATAACAGAATGAAACATTTTATTTTTGCACTCCTAATTATATATAGATAGACATATTGTTTTTTTTCTTTTGTTAAATAATGATTGAAAAGTAACATATGTGATATTTTTATATTTATTTAAGGTACAAAGCTGATTGGCTACAATCGGATGCGCTACCTTCTAGAGTCTCTGAACGATATTGACAACCAACTGAAACAATTTGGTGGCAGACTTCACTTTTTCCGAGGGAAGCCTGATGTTGTAATTAGAAGGCTTTGGGAGGAAGTCGGCAAGTAAACCTATGGAAATAAAAACTGTAGGGTATATCATAAATCTGTGATTTACTGAGCTTAATACTGCTTTCAGGTATAACTCAGTTATCATTTGAGCAAGATTGTGAGCCCGTATGGATTCCTCGAGACAACGCTGTCAAATATACCTGTAAAGATATCGGTGTGAAATGCTCAGAACATGTCTCCCATACATTATGGAACCCAGAGAAGGTTATCAAAGCAAACGGAGGCATACCACCGCTTACATATCAAATGTTTCTGGTAAATTAAATATTTTTAGTATAAAAAACATTTTATCAAACACATTTACAAGCTTTTTCATTGCCATAAGCATTTTCTTCTTTCTTAAATAATCTCAGTGTAACAATTTATTATATATTACACGGTTTATCTTCATTTCTCAGATTTTGTCAAAGTTGATGTTAATTTTAGAAAGAATCCTTGACGTTTATTTTTTCCTCAAGATTGTTTTATGTACACTTTGGTTATCGACTGATCAGTTGATAATGCTCGCGATAAGCGAAACCGGTCCTGATCAAAAAATATATTGTGGAAATAAGTACTAAAAAAAGTGTGTTTTTATTATTTAAAATATCATGCCTTTCCATCAAGAAGTGATAGTTAACACCTTAAAATAGCTTTTATTCTCCATCAGATGTCGAAATACTCTACTAATAAATTTGGAAGAAACACAAATTAAAAATCAAGTAAAATGTGTAAATAATTTCTTTACTTCATTTAAGCATACGGTGGAAACAATCGGATTACCACCAAGGCCTGTGGAAGACATTGATTTCAATTGTGTCAAGTTTGGGCAGATTCCATCTTATTTTCATGAAGAGTTTCGGATGTTTGATAAGGTAACATGAAAATTTTATTTTTTACTCATGTCTGGTTAAACTTAAGCGTATACAACTCATTTGAAAATGCTTGCTATTGTCATTACTTAATGGGGACTGCCTGGGGCATTCAGCTGCACAAAGCTTAAGCTAAATACTATTTATTCTTGATATTAAATATTATAGCATTCTAGCAGTACTACTTTACGGCAGTGAATAATGGCTCAGCAAGACCATTTAATTTCACATGGAACTCGGAAATTAGGGAAAGTAGATTCATAATTCTTAAGGATAAAAATGTAATTTGCGTTATAACTTTCAATCAAAAAGTGAAATCCACTGCCGATGAGGTAAAGATAATACCCTTTTATATTCTTAAATGCTATTGAAAATTGTGATAAATTATTAATATATTAAATAATTTTTAAAGGTACCTAAGCCTGAAGAGTTTGGAGTCATCTCAGAGAATGAACCGGATGAACTTCCAATGATAAGATGGAGTGGTGGAGAAACTATCGCTCTTCAAATGCTTAACAACCGATTGACTGTGGAGAAAGAAGCATTTACCAAGTGAGTGAAAATTAATAATGAATGTTATAAGCAGCCATTTTGAGGTAATTGCAGGTTACATAATTTATTGTATTATAAAACCATTTTTAAATTATTTTATTATTGTGTAAATATTGCTTAGAGAGAAAATGTAGGAATATTAAATTGATCTCTTGTGAAAAAAATGTCATTCTGTTAAGGTTATGTTTTCTTTCATTTTTTCAGTGATATAGAGGAGTAATCTAAAATTAAAATAAATTATTTTTTTAATCTGGGTCTTTCTTGTTTTCAATACTTTGTAACATTAATATTTGGGCCTCTAAATTTCACCTGGAGCTTCTCAAAGCATAACCGCTACTAGGTAGTAGATTCTAAAAAAGTAAAATGTCACAAAATCCACACCATATTACATAAAATGATGTATTAAAGTTTTATATATACAATATGTAATACATTTAAGTATTTTTTTTCATCTTGTGTAAGCATGAATTAATGATTATGACCTTGTTAATTGTATTTTTTTTACTAGAGGTTCATATTTACCAACCCACTCCAACCCAGATCTCTTGGGACCACCTTTGAGCTTGAGCCCTGCTCTTAGATATGGATGCTTATCTGTCAGAAGGTAAAGTTATACAAAATATCTTTACCTTGCTTTATAAACAAAATGACTTTTCCAGACACTGTATAATTTTGTAGTGGCACATAATTTTTGACAGTATTTGAACTATATTCATAGTTTCTTCACAAATATTTGTTAAAGACTGATATTAACACTTTATATACTGAAAATAGAGGTTAAAGACTTTGGTGCCTTATGTGTAGACAGTCCTATACAGTAATATCTGTTTTAATAATTTGTAAACAACAGGTGTTGACTTTTACAGTTCTCAAATAATTTCACATTGTAGACCCATTACTGCCATGTAGGTCTCTCCCTATGAAATATTCCCACAAATACCTTGGAAATTTTAATTCTTAATTATCTGATTTTTAATCCCACTATGACCTACTCATTTAAAATACGTGAGTGGTTATCTGTAGGTATTAAATTTGGCTGTATAGGTTATAATACCAAATTTTAGAATTATTATAATCAAATCAATATTTATTAAAATTATTTCACATGTATAATTTATTTTGCTCCTGGTTTTAGGGTCTATATATATTTTTTTATTGTTGCATTATTACTCTTGTATATAAGCAATGCACACTATTTATTGACTATCAGTAAACCTGTGTCATTTCATTTTATAAAGTTTCTACAAGTAACATTTGGTATTGAAATTTTATCAAGCATCCATAATGATTGATTGAAGAACCACTATAACTTCTTTGACATTACCAGTGATGAGTTGAACCAATCAAGAATAGGGATATATATATATTTATATTTTATTTTAATATTGGATCAATTGATTTGTTATTCTTCGGCATGTTGAACTTTCCTGTATATTATAAGATTTTTTTAACCTAATTGCACTTCAAATGGAGACTTATAAATTCATCACAAATTGTGTACTTTAATCTGGTTTCTATATGCTTTCTAGCAGCACATTAAATTTAGTCATTGAAACTAGAAAATTATATGATTCTACCCTACTATACAGAAACGAAAAACATTATAGTGTTTTGGTTGATATGCTTATATACAAAAAGAAAGACACAAAGTTTTTTTACAATTAAACATATTGATACAAAAAATTCTAAATCATTAACGCATTTCAACTGGTATGAAAATTCTAAAGGTTAACAAATTTTGAGTAAAAATCTAAAACTATAGACTTTAATAATCAATGATTTAACAATGTTTAAAGCATTACATCATTTGTAACACTGACGGGCAATATCCACAAAATGGAAAAGAATTTTTTTAGTTACACATTTCTCTAACTTCAATGATATCGTACATATCAAGATGATACCATCTGTAATATTGTTAATGCCATCAAATATACAATGTCGAAAGTATAGTAATTATTAGATCATTTATTGGTAAGTATCTTATTCTTTTGAATCTATTATTTTTTCACTAGGTAAAGGTAGTTTGCAATTGTTTTTTTTAATATTCATAATATTCCTGTACCACCAAGTAAAAGTAGAATTTATATAATTGAATCATAATACACTTTTTCATTTCAACCTTCAAACTTGTACATTATCCACAGCTCAGAAATTAAAACCACTCCCATAGGTGTGAAATAAATGCTCTTTTTTTATCATTTAAATAACATAACTCGAGTTTTATAAAGATAGACAGAACTTTAAGTTATGAATACCTTTTATTCTATTTTTATAATCCGAAAATACCCTTGATTGCAAAAACCATATTGTTTTTAAATATCTAATTTGGAAAGATCTTAGATCTACTACTACTTGTCTGAGTTGAAATTTTTAATTATTTTTTTATTAGTATTTTTAAAATGTAGAAATCAATTTATCTTATTTGTGTTAATATGAAACTCATTCTGGTATTGATGCAACTTAGACGAAATATTCTAGTGGCTCTCAAAGTATTGAATGATCAAACTTTTGCTATGTAGTGTATTATTTTTTATCATTATCAAATCTAATAGCTGTCTCTAAAAATAATTGATCTATCTTTGGGACTAAAAATCGTTTTCAAATATATGTGCCTAAGAGGCAATCTCATATTGAAGGTACATAATAAAACGGGGTGATTATGATCATAATTATTTGTAGTTAAAATATACGAAATAGCAAAATTAAGCAATCACCTGCGTTGGAACAATTATTCTTTTGATGTGTGATTCATTTAAAGGTTTCAAGATACAAACGATTATTTATCTAAAACTAATTGTAAAGAAGGAGAAATTATGCTGCAGCTTTGAAATAAAACTACATTATATTTTAAAAAATTATATCGTGATAATAATTAAAATAATGTCCCGATATAACTATGTTTTTAGAAGATCATATTGTAATTGGTGGTCATAACATTTTAGAACAAGTCAGATTTATTTTCAAGTGATAAGAAATCAATGAAAGCCATGTTATTTAGTCATGTCCTTTTTTATGACCATAGATAAAGAAAGGTCTGATCATATTCCTAAATCTTTTTTCAGTCTTTCTGCATTTTCTGCATTAGCAATAACACAGTTGAAATATTTGTAGCATATTCCAGCGGCTAATTTGATGTGTGCTAAGCCACATTCTACCATCAAACATTCCTCATGGTATTTTTAATCACTAAAAGATTTTCGATTTTGACAGCTTGAGACATTTTGAGGCTTTACTGTAATAAATACAAAAGAAAATTTAGAGATGTTTTAATTTTTTTACAATTGGACAAGTAAGCTAATTTTCTATATAAAGCTAAAAGCCCATTTTGGTGGGTTTGAAATCTTGCCACTGACATTTTAATTTATGAATCATGCATGTATTTTACAATATCTATATAGCATTCTTCTAAATTATACACGCTTTACTATTATTGAGTGCATTTCCAGATTTTATTGGTGCATACATGATCTTTTCTCCCAAGTGCATGGAAATAATTTAGCTTCAACCCCAAGTATTACAGGTAAGTTTTAGTTATTGCATTCCTAAGCTATGCCATTAATTAATTTTCTGTATAAAATTTCTGATTTCTGTAGTTATTTTCAATTTATGTTTAGATGTCACAATATTTGTAGTGAGAGTTTCTGAAATTTTCTAAAAAATTTCTTAAAAATATTTTTTTTTTTTTTTATAAATGATTGGAATAGTTTGAATTGTTTGAAAATTGTACAATTCCTCATATTTTGTCACTAACGACCTGGGTTTCGCCTTTCGATATCTTCAAGCATTCTATCACATGGACGTTAGTGACAAAACATGTGGAATCATACAAAGTTTTATATTGAACTTCCATATACTATCAAATTTTATATTGAAATTCTTGCTAAAACTAAATAAACCAAAACTGCATTTCACTTAGAGCAGTGGTCGGCAAACTTATTAGCCAAAGAGCCTCATATGAACATTACAACAATTTAAAAATAATTGGGAGCCAAATCTGCTTATTTAGTAAACTTTTATTACACTAAATAAATAGTACACTAAATAAAACTAAATGTCATACTTAATAAATATTTATTAATGCGAAAAATGTGCTTGCATCTCCTTGGAAAGTTTGAGTAAGTCTGGTTTGTATGTTGTTTTTTTAATTTTAGGCATGATTCCAAGTTCTCATCAATAAGACGATTTCTCAGTTTACTTTTGATAATGTTCATGCTTGAAAAAGATTGTTCGCATATATATATGTAGAACCGAAAATGGAAAGAACAGCAAAAAAAAAATATTTGTGCCAGAGCCACACTTAAGGAGCCAAAGAGCCACATGCGGCTCTGGAGCCGCACTTTGCCGACCACTGACTAAAACATGAAATCAGTTTTCTAAATAAAGGAGAAATAAAATCTTTTAATTATTTTAAATTAAAGTTATGAAAGATTTCACATTTACATAAAAAAATTGCTCATCTGACTGCAATTTTTTATTTCATATGGCTTGGCTCTCATTTGATATTTGGTTTCTCAGTGCACTCTTTCTATAGCTAATCTTAGTTTTCAACTTTAAGTCTGCCCTTTGTAGATTTTCTATATTAAGCCACTCATGATATTGCTAGCTTCTTTCAGGTGTTGCCATCTTTTGGGATCTGTTATCTATATCCTTTTCTAAGTTGCCTAACTATCGATTTTTATTTATTAGGACAACTGATATGGAGGGAATATTTTTACACAATGAGCGTGAACAATCCAAATTATGGACAGATGTGGAACAACCCCATATGCTTGAATATTCCTTGGTATGATGCAGATCCTCAAGTTTTGGAAAAGTAAACAAAAACTTTTATTATTAAAAGTATCATTCAAATCTATAGAAAAGACTTCCAGCAAGTATTTTAAAAATTTACCGCTTAATTAATTTTAGTAGTTAAATTCAAATTTAATTAAAAAATTTAATGTAGAAATACTTGATTATATTCTAGTTGGAACAAAGGTCAAACTGGTTTCCCATTCATTGATGCTGCCATGCGTCAATTGCGTCGTGAAGGTTGGCTTCATCACGCTGTCCGTAATGCAGTGGCATCATTTCTTACACGTGGTGGATTATGGTTCTCTTGGGAGCACGGGCTGCAGATGTTCCTGAAATATCTACTTGATGCTGATTGGTAATATTTCATAATAAAACTAATATGTATTATGCATGACAAATATATTGATACGCAATTAGCGCTTAATAATTATGTAAATGGAATGAATATTTTTATTGTTTTTTGTCAATGGGTAAAGTATTAACCTGCAGAAGTCCAAGTCTTATTCGGCAGAACTCAGCAATCGGTGGACACAGGTGTGCTGAGATTTTGCTAGATTTGCCATGAAAAACAGTAATTTTTTTGAAATTACATCCAATCCTTTTTTTACGCGATACATTGGTTCCAGAAAATGGCGCATAAAAAAATCACAACTTTCATATAATTTGACAATTTGGTTCGAGAAATTAAAATCATCATCATCATCATCCGGGGTCGATCCACTGCTGGATGAAGGACTCCCCCTGCTTTCTCTTTCAGGGGGGTTGTTTGGACATAACACACCACGCTGCCCAGGCGGGTTGGTGTGCGGTTTTCTGTCTGGGTTTTCCTTCCCATAGCCCAGAGAATACGGCACGCGGTGTTCCCAAGCGGTCACCCATCCAAGCACTATCCACGTCCAGTGCTGCTTAACTTCGGTGATCGGACGAGAACCGGTGCTTTCAACGTGGTATGGTCGTTGGCTAGAAATTAAAATATTGCGTGAAAAAGTCCCAGAAACATAAGAAAAACCAAAATTTGCTCTTTAAATTTCATGCAAAAAAAATTATATATTTTCATGTCTTTATTGATTATAAAAATATAATGAGACTATAAAAATATTATTTTTTTCACTTATATGAATTATTCGCTGCTGTCACTCTCAGTTGCGAAATGTAATCGTTTGCGATTTTTTGAACGAAAGTATTGAATTTTGTGTGAATCTGAATTTTGCTCGGACTCTTGTATATCAGAATATGTATGAAAGCCAAGTTAAAACTATCTTTTTTAAATACTCATGCAAGTGTAAATTATTTAATTTTTAAATGCTTTTTACTTTGAGAGTAATATTTTTATCTTCGGTTCGCATTTATTTTTTAACATTTAAAATATTTGAACGTCATTGGAGGTCATTTATTTGACAATAATTCAAAGTGGTAAAATTTATGGATGTAAAACGTATGAAAAACCAAAATTTGCTCTTTGAAATTCGTGCAAAAAAAAAATTATATATTTTATGATCTTATATACACTTATATGAATTATTAAAGGCCGAGAAAAGTGCTCTTCAACGAATTTAATAAATGCATTGTGTTTAAACAAGTTTACGAGCGGACACACATCGCATGATTTTACGCAATTGCATTATATTTCTTTACATACCCTAAAACATAAATTCGCATTATATCCGATACACTTGTCAACATTTGGCAATTGTATGTGTATTTAAAAAAATGGAATGCTTTACAAAATTATGTTTTAAAAATACACATATTTTTTTTGTTTAAAAAAATAATGAAACGTACATGCCTAGCATCATATATAAATTTCTTCTTTAAAACAAAATTGGGGAAAAAATCGCGTAAGAACGAGTGAAGCATGTAAAAAAATGTAACGGTGCCGTCCAAAAAATCGTGTATAATCGAATTCGCATAAAAAAACTTTGCATAAAAAAAGGACTGGGTTTACTGTCTTGAAAGTATGAAGACAGTAGTTATTTCAATTATATATATGTCATGTTGCTATAATTCATTATTCGAGTCTTTTTTATAAAATTCAACTTGTGAGCTAAGCCGAATTAAAAAATTGTAATGTGACCTATTGTAACTAATATAATGGCATATTTCTTAAGCCCATGGCAAATATTCGTCAAAAGTTACATTTACATAACCTGTGTATTATTTTTAATTATGATTTTCATCACGTTCAGGTCAGTTTGTGCTGGCAACTGGATGTGGGTATCCAGCTCAGCGTTTGAAACTCTCCTGGATAGCTCAGCATGCGCCTGTCCGGTAAGACTAGGCAGCCGACTGGATCCCAGCGGTGAATATGTCCGTCGGTATATTCCTGAGCTTCGTAATATGCCAGTCAAATATATGTAAGTTGACCATGGTGAATATAAAGAAATGAAAAGAAAGATATTTTTATGATTTCAATATAGAAAACGTTGAATGGAATTTTTTTATAAATAATCTCGATTACTTAAAAAAAATTGGTTGTCTGTAAAGTCGGTTTACGGACGATAGTTTAACGTGACAACGTCATAAGAAAACATTGATGAAATGATTGCATACTTTTAAATGGAATCATTTTTATTGAATTATCATTATTTTAATATGCAAGAATTAATTACCTTTATTGCCGCAATTGTTGTTGTAATATAAACAATGAAAACCACATTAACATTTCACTTCACTTTATAAACAGTTGTAAACAGATCACGTGTAGGTACTGTAGGTGTATAAGTTGTGTGCTGCCGCTGTCTCTTTTCTACTCAGACGCATCGACCAATCGAGTGGAAGAGAGATAGATGCGGCACAATCCGAACAGTAGGCCGATCGTGCCTCTCTATCGCTTATCCGCGCTCTCGCTCGCACGCTTGCCTTCGGCGTAACGGGACAATGAGTCATGTTTTTTCGTGCGTGCAGCGGGCGTTCATCGATTTATAAGACGTTTTCACGTCAAAATCAATAGCAAAGTTTAGATTATATTGTTTAATAAATGATTTCCAATTTTCAATATACACTTATCCCTCGATTTACACGGTAGATAGGTTCCTGAGAAAAATGTGTAATCGAAACTGTATATTTTTTAATGTAAAACCGTGTAAATCAAAAATTACACAAAAAACGTAACGAAAACTGTAGCTGACATAAGGCTGAAGTCAAGGATAAACGCCGAATGGCGGGAAGACACATGAGTGCAGTGGAATGCATACAGTTGGATTCGCCTAGAAATAGACTCGCCCATATGAATACCCCGGCACACAAGCGCACAGACAAATACAATTGGCGAGAACATTGATTCGGTTGATAATAGCCACTTATTTTCAACATTTCTTTTTTTTAATCCGTGTAAAAGGGAAAACGTATAAATCAAGTACTGTGTAAATCGAGGGATAGGTGTATTTTGATTAAGTGGATATTTTTATATGAAAAGGGTATTAACTTCACATCTTTAATCAGTGATATTGAATTGTCCAGTCTCTTTTCTCTTTTATGCATGTATGTATTTTTTAATGCATATTTTAGCATCTATTTAAATTTTTCAAGACTTATTTATCCTATTCTTTTTGTACACAAATATTAGCTTAAAATGTAAATTGCAATAAATATTGTTAGCTTCTGTAATTATTGGTGCACAATGCTCAATGATTTTTCCTATAGTTATGAACCCTGGAAAGCTCCTATCGAAGTGCAAGAGAAGGCAAATTGTGTCATCGGGAGAAACTATCCGAGTCGTTTGATCGATCACGAAGTCGCTGTTCAGAGAAATCGCGCTGCTATGGAGGTAATTAAAATAGAAGATGTACTACAACTGCATTGGCGAATGTGCTTGAAGCACAATTAATTTCTTTTTTATAGTACAGTCAAGGTTTGGTTTATTTTATATTTGGTTTATTGTTAGTAGTCTTTTTCTAATAGTATATTAAATATATGAACACATTGTAGGTTCTTGATCTCTCCTGGACATTTTAAATAAGTTTGAGTATTATGTTGAAGAGACAGCACATTCAGAATACATCTCAAAATAGTCGAAACATTATCATTATGGTCTAAATGATGGTTGGATAATATTATTAGCAACAATTATCATGGTACTTAGCAATAATAATAATCAGTACAGATATGTTGTCAAGTAACACTAGTAATTAAAAGATTTTCTTAATGTCCATAAGAAGCCATACTGCCGCATCTATTGCTCCTTCAGTACCAGACAAATTCTGGAACAATATGGAATTTTCAAACATGTTGTCTCAAAAGTAAAACATTCTAGAATTTTGTAATTTTTTTTTCATTTGTTAATCACCTAATAAGTTTAGATATATCTATGAACAATGATGTTGTTAACTAAGTGCAATTAACATAACAATTGACATAAACATTTTATTTTCACTCGTATGATACACCTTAGCTTCGAGACACGCTGATAAATCAGTTCTCTGTAAATAAGAGAAATTGAACAATAAGTTATAGATTTACGTGTATTGTGATTTAAATGCTTTGTGCTCTTAGTTGACAATTTCCATAGACAAGCCGAATTTGCTGAATTGATAAACAGAATGAAGTAAGACTGTCAATTTGAAATTACTGCATTGATTAAAAAAAAATATTTCAGAATCTACGCATTTCTCTTCGCAATACTCCACCCCATTGCTGCCCGTCCAGCGAAGATGAGATACGCCAGTTCATGTGGTTGCCGGATGAAATCTCAGAAATAACTGATTGAGTATTCCCATGTCTTTTTTATAAGAATTTTCATGTGTGAAAGAAAAGTTAAGTAATTATATAATGTGGTGTTTTATCTATATCTTTGTCACAGCTTGCTGTGATACAGCACAAAATACTGATCTTAATTATTAGTCTTAACTAATGATAGATAATACTACAGCTCTCAACAAACCAATATGGCAACAAGATATAAAAGAACCTTACTACAATTTTTCTTATTTGAATTAAGAGATAATGTTGTCTTTCATATTCCAAATGAACATATTTTTAACAATCTAAATGATCAAGGATTAGACATGATTTTGAGATTATTAAAGATTTAACCTAGACTTTCAGAGAAAAATAGCTACTCTTTTACAATTATATTTCCTGCAGAACCAAATGTGAAACTCATGTGAATTTTTTCAGAGCATTTCAAAGATAGATCAAAATTGTGTCAGAGTAAAATGGTTAAAATATTCAATGGAAGAGGTTATATTTTTATGTTATAAACCAATTTAATAATTAAGTTGCACATTTTTATCTGAAAGCGGTATTTCAAATTTTGTGTTACTCTTTATTATACAAACATTAAGGAATTTATATAAGGTAGTTAATTTTATTGTTTTACGGCCATTTTTGTGTACACAAAAAATATATTCAAGCTTGTTGTAGTTTTCTTAGTGATAGCCAAATTATGTAAAAAATTAAAAATTGTATTACACCTAGTTCTTCTCGTGATAGATTCAGCTATTAACGGTGACTGGTATATAAATTAAAGTATAAGAACAGTTCACCAACTGAAAAAGGTTGAGCATCACTATGATGATGATTCTATATAGTACATCCCAATACCAAATTAGTGTCAAATGATATTATGACCAAGTATCTGATAAGAAATAGTTTTATAAATTATATATCTCTTATATATTGAGATCAAAATTTTTAGACAGTTTTTAATTATAATGTGTATTTAGAATTATAATGAAAGGATTAGCTAATGATATTTACATAATATAATATCTATACAAACTGGTGTACTCATAAAATATTGAAAAGCATATTTTAATTACATATTTATTATATTGTCTGTATAAAAATATAAAAAAACAGTAACATTTTATTTCAACTTAGTTTTATTTACATTTCCTTTTATTTTGTTCGTCGGAATGGATGGCAATATTCTTTGACAGAAATGATGTAACAATATTCTAAGCAGACTTTCAACAGCTCTATATATTATTATAATGAATAATTGAGGACGAGAACCTTCAATTGTACCAAAATATTAGTTGATTAGTTTTGCAGCTCAGGCTGAGTTAGTTTCTTCACAATTTCAAGGAACACCTTTGCTGTCGTTGAGTCTGGCAATTCTGATATAACACACTTTCCAGTGCCAGCAAGTTTTCCAACTTGCGGATCAATTGGAAGCGTCCCTAATAAAGGTATTTTAGCTATTTCTGCTAGAGACTTTCCTCCACCGCTAGAAAAAATGTTTGTGCATTCTTGGCAAGTCGGGCATACGAATCTGAAATAAAATTACAACACACTTCATTGAAATACAATTATGGTTTTCATATCATGTCATCAGAATGCCTACTCCAAGCAGTGGATTCTACTAAAAAAAAATACGTGATAATAAATGATGCTACTTTAGATATCACGCTGAAAGTAGATAAGAATATGTTGAAGCCATTTTTCTACAATTCTTAATCAGCAGTGGATTCCTAGTCTCCAAATTGGTAATGTTATATTATAATACATAAGACCTAAAAAAACTTCTCCACTGAAGGGCCACATGTGGCATTCAAAAACTGTGGGTCAACCATAAGTACAATATTATTATCATGTCTGGATATGATTTATTATCATGAAAAATAAATTTTATCAAAAAAAAAAAAATTGTGACTAATAATCAACAATTTGATGAGACATATGTGCCTTAAAAAAACACTCTGCATGTGGTTGAAATTTCATTAACATATGCCTATCAGACACAAATCTACAACAATAATTTTCCAGAAGACACAAAAATAGCTTATTTCATTATTTTACTTACTATGTATGTATTGTGGTTAAAAGCGATATTTTATATAGATAGCAAAACTGAGACTCACTTGAAACAGACTAGATAACAAAAGACATCACAAATATCAGATAGCAGGTCTCAAATAACAAAGTATTAAATTTAATAAGATTTAAAGCTTGTTCTTACAGCTGAGCCATAAAGGACTGAATTAATGACTTGAATGGTGAATAAATAAATTGCTAATATTTAGCACAAAATGGAGATAGATGGATTACACATTCTTTTTTGATTTAAGCATCAGAATAATATTCAAATATTACCCGCTCATATTTTCAATAATCCCCAGGAGGTTGATGCCGGTTTTTCTGCAGAAGGTCAATTCTTTTCGAACATCTTCTATTGCTACTTCCTGAGGTGTGGTCACTAATATGGCGCCATCACATTTAATGGTTTTTAGATTCTCCATAACTGTTATGTGTTCATCAGATGTCCCTGCAGAAAGAAATATAGATATTTCATCCAAACAATACAATAATACATCAGTTCTGTTTTGGGGGTCATCTGCTTATTTAGGCAAAGAAAACCCAAGGAAAAATCTATTAAAACCAATAGTTAATAACACTGTATCCAGCTTTACTCCCTTTGTTTTCAAATAGTTTTTAGCTTTCACAACTTCATGTATACGAAGAATAAGATATCACAATTCAGTGCACACAGATCTTGGTTTCTTTTCAACACACAAATAGCAGAAGTAGTCTGACAGCTTATGTTTATTTTATATTTGAATTAATAATAACACAAAAAATAACAAATGCCAACAGCTTATGGTAATTCATAAACTTATTGTATATCTTGCTTTTTATAATTAATTTTTTCTTAAACTTTTTTTTCTAAAGTTGATGATTTTTTTCTAAGTTTGACATCTTTGGCGTTGCAGCCATACAAGAGGAATGGAGATATTTGTAATAGTAAAATAGAACTACAAAACACACATGTTCTTAAAAATTGCCTGCTGTATATGTAGTTTGTATGAATTCGATATCATTATGATTTTGAGAGAAACCGAATTAGAAAAACCAAAAATAAAAAATTGAACTTTCACAAGTTTATTGCCAATGATACATCTAATCTCAGATATTTTCATTGAAACTGAAGAAACCAATGCACTCTACGTAAAACATTTGAAATTGTTTTAATGCGTGTTTAGTTAGAATAATTTAATGCAAGCGTAAGAACTTGGAAATTTTACTGTAATGACTTTACCGGTGATGCTATATATAGTGAAGACTGTATTTGGCATTTTATTTAATTCTGTGCTCTTTACTCACTGCAGTGTTTTTGGCATGTATTAACCTTTGAGGAGTATGGCCTTACATGTACATCTAATATTGTGATGTCTTTTATCAATTGCAAGTTCTGTATTTTTTGTTGTATAATTATAATTTCTTAAGATATTCACGCTGCACATATCTGTCAATAATTTTAAGCAGTCGGGCTTACGTTTTTTATTTGTTTCAAATTAATAAAAGAATTTTACGAAAAAAAAATTCAAATAAATTACATTTTTAATCATGTATCATAAAATTTACTGTCTGTTCGACCGCTTTCTTTCTAGGAATCAGTGTCAATATCGAACTATGTTTACTTAGACTGCAATTATTTTTTTAGGCTCAAACTAAAGTAATTGTTTCTAGAAAATTCATAGTGAATAAATTTATTTAAATTTATTACTATGCATTTCTCAATTGTACAACTTAATCTACTATGTGATATAATAATAAATATTCTTTCTAGATTGAACCACAAAAAAACCGTATAATTTTATATGAAGTGTAAACAAAAATATTTCTATCTCACTTCTTATTCTCACTACTCAACGGATTAACCTACCAGTGTTATGTAAATCTCGCACTTGTTAACTATGTCAAAGAAATGAACATTTCTAGAGTGGCCTTGAATTAATCACAGGTTGTCAAATCTTCTGAAATATTCTTTAGTATACTGAATTCTCTAAGTAGAGTTTATATTATAACCAGAGAACTTTGAATTGAACTCAAAGACAAAATTTGATTATTTTCTTACCTGGAGGAGTATCTATGATCAAATAGTCAATATCTTGCCAGTAGACATCCTCTAAAAATTGTTTCACCATTGCTGTCTTCTTTGGTCCACGCCAAATGACGGCATCATTCCTGTTCTGCAGTAAAAAACCTATAGACATAACTGCTAACTGCTGGTCTTTATCAGTATAAACTGGTACCCAGCCTTCAGGACATTGATGAACATCACTGCCCTCCAAATTCAAAATGTATGGAATACTTGGACCGCATAGATCAATATCCAATAATCCAACCTGGAAATATAATAATTATTCCTACAAATATATCACATATAGAGAATGAATGCTTAAATGATTCTTCAAGAAGTTCATTCATTTACCTTATAACCAGATTCTTTGAGACAGAGAGCTAATTGAGAGCTAACTGTTGATTTTCCTACACCTCCTTTGCCGGATAGCACCAATATTATATGCTTTACATTATCCAACATCTCAGGATAAATATTCTCAGTCTAGTGGGACAAAAGAAATCGTTTTCGCTGCACCGCTCAAGAAACTTAAAAAAATATTCTGTATACTATTCTAGTCTATCCTTTTGATAAACGAACAGTGTAAAATTTGTGGGCAAACGCAATCTTTACAGTATTTGACAGTATTATTCTTATCAAAACTGATTTAAACGTCAAGAAGATTGCCATACACTAAAAATATTTATTTTCTTAAATTGGGTACATTGTACAAAAATAATTAAACAGCGCAAGATAAATGGTAATCATAAATCTAATAAATTCAACTCTCTTGGGAAGTGTGAATCTTGCCCTTTAAAACAGTTTCAATTTTTCAATATGAGAGGTATATTTTTAAGTCTGGCAAAGGAGTACGTGGAATGACAGCTAAAAACATGAATGGCAATACATTCTATCTATCATCATTCAACTATCAAACTACTGACGCGACGTGGACAACCGGCGCGAGAGATAGTTTCGTTACTGACTGATTTCATGCATTTCAAGTGACTTGTGTGTGTGTTTTTTTTTATATTAATATAAGAGTTAAAATGTTTCAAAAATCTGTGTTACTAAAAATATGCAAAATTATTGTTTGTGTAATAGTATTTTTAAGCTTAGTATCGACCTGCGCCGGTCACGGACATTCTCATGATGAACACCCGCCGTCCTATAAGTATTCAAAAGCTGCCAATGAGCCTCAGCAGCACCATTCTCACGACCATCACGACCACGATCATCATGACCACGACCATCATCACCATCATCATGATGAGCCCAAAATAATACCATCAGTTCCTACCGACTGCTGTCAATTGTGGATGTATGCCATGGGCTCGACACTTTTGATCAGTATGGCGCCTTACTTTATATTGTATTTTGTTCCTGTGGATGGCACCGCTGAAAAGAAACCCCTCTTAAAAGTCCTGCTGGCCTTTGCTTCAGGTGGACTACTAGGTGACGCATTCTTGCATCTGATTCCACATGCCACAGTTCCCCACGGGCACTCACACGAGGAACATTCTCATTCTCACGGTACCGGTGAGGCTCCTGCGCATTCACACGACATGAGCGTTGGACTTGCAGTATTAGCTGGAATTATTACATTTTTAGTTGTTGAAAAATTTGTGCGCATACTTAACCCTGGACATGCCCACAATCATTCGAAGGGAGGTAAAAAAGACAAAAAAGTTGAAGAAATCAAAGTCGCTGGCTATCTCAATCTGGCTGCCGATTTTACACATAACTTCACCGACGGATTGGCAATCGGCGCCTCGTACATTGCCGGGAATAACATTGGTATCATCACAACAATAACGATTCTACTCCATGAAGTGCCTCATGAGATTGGCGACTTTGCTATTCTTCTTCAATCCGGTTGCTCCAGAAAGAAAGCAATGTATTTGCAGTTATTGACAGCCGTCGGTGCTATCGCTGGAACCGCCCTCTCGTTATTCCTTGAAAATTCAGATGCCATCACATCATCGTGGATCTTACCTTTCACTGCTGGTGGTTTTATATATATTGCCACTGTGTCAGTTATTCCGGAGTTGCTTGAAGACTCCAATACAAAATATAGTCAATCGTTAAAGGAAATATTAGCTTTATTATGCGGAGTCCTGATGATGGTCTTAATAGCACAATATGAATAATTAGTTTATTTAAATATCGTAAGAAATCTCAATGTATTAAAATGGCAGATCTATCTGTCTACTGTTTTTATTTCTTCATATAAAACTATAAAATAAACATTTCTTTTTGAAATCTCATATCTTGATGAATAAAGATGTACCTGATTTCTACATGATATATTATTTTTTATTCCATTGTTTTATTAATTCAACAGCAAAACACAAAATTAGCACTATTCAACCTCGATGTCTCAAAAATGTAATTTACCCATAAATATGCAAACATTACCAGAAATAAACAGACCAACAATATCAGACAACTGTTATAAATATCTGCAATCTTTTTGATGAAGTTTCATAAGATTATTAAGCTTGCTTAAAAAGTTTTTTTTTTATTTGTGACAAAAGATATTACAAAATCAAAATATAGTATCAGCCATGTTGGAAATAAACTGTTTATTAGAGATCACTTTGAATGCCACTACATCATTTCAATCCTCTATCGCTATTGGCAATTAAGTCATAAGATTATATTTGAACTTAGGTATTTATCTTGCATATTGGCAGAATTTTACTTTAAAACTTATGCATCACACGGCAGTGGAATGCGTCTATATTCACACAGGCACTGTTATTCACAGGTGTCGTATTTTTCAATGGGTTACAGACAAAAATGTATTGTAATTTAAATACACAATTTCACTCTTATAATTCATCAAATCATTTTTTTGCCTAATTGCTTTGAAAATAAATAAAAATCAGAGAGAAAAATAACAGTATGTTATAAGACAGGTTGTCTCAACTTTTTACAGGAAACTCCATTTAATCTTGGCCTTGATAATATCTTATTTGGCATATGGATGAAATCAGCACTGATTATACATACAACATAAATAGACCTAACTTAGTTAAATTAACATTTGTTTCAGAAAGTTTATCAGCAGATCTAATTAAATTAATGTACAGATACATTAATTTAATGGAATGAATGAGTTAAAATAAATCTTTCCATCTACAAACTGAACATCTGAAGAACAACTAGAATCATATTTATAAATATAAAGATTCCAGTATTTTTTACCTGTCGAAAAAGCTATTGTCAAATATTTTTCTAACTGGTGAATAAAAATATATAATTCCTCAGGAAAATAAATAAAACCATAATTTGGTAAAAAGTATACATCCAAGACTGAAAATAGCGAAACATTTGCCCAATATATACAAAATTAATATACAACTAATAATACATGATTAAATAAATTTAGTAATTTCTTTTCTAAATTTACCATTTCTGAACAATAAAGATTTTTGGGTACACATGAAACAAACAAAAAAACACATGGATGTATGAAGGATGATGATTAAACTCTTATGAAAATAAGGCCATTCCAAATCTTATGCGAATTAACAGCATTATAGAAACATAGATAGTGACAACTGAACTGCATAGTTTACAAAATTTTGAATTTATTAAAATTTTTGGAATTCTAAGTTTTTAATTAAAGAGAATTTAATAATTTTAAAATACATAGGGTTTCATGAGGTACAGTAAAGAATTTAAGTTAAACAAAAATAATTCAAGAAGATTTCTTGCATAGGGCATTTTTTCTTCTATAGTTAAAATTTCACTGTAGAACAGTGAATCAATTGGTTGTTCCGGATAATAAAAGAGATATATTTGGTAAAACTTTGTAAAAAAAAAAAATATTAACACAAAGCATTTGGATTTGTTGCGCTATTTGAAAAGTTGCAACATAGATATTTTAATAGATGCGTAGGACTGTTTACATTCACTAATTCTGTGGTGTGAATCCAAATAGTTAGGATTCTTGCAAAGCTGATACCTTACAGCCTTTTATATAATTATTGAATTAGCATTCACTTTACTTTTATCATCTAAATTTTAAATCTTTGTCCATACCTCATACCAAAATATACTTATATGCACAATTATTAAATGAAACTAGCAATGCTTTAATCTGATGGATTTTCAGGAAATGCTGATTCTGAAAATTGATGTATATGATGAAAATCTAAAGGAAGTTCCAATGCATTCAAAAATGTTACAGGATTCTTTAGTATTATCTTGTACTCTATATCAATGGTTCAATTGCTAAATATTAATCTGTCAGTCTCGAGAGGCATTGTAAAATATCAATGTCATCACATTCACCAACACTGTCACTTGAATAACTAACAATGGAATTAAGTTTTTATCCAAATCAGAATTTAAAAAGAAAAACTTGGTTTCATCAACAATGTTCACTTTCATTCATCCTTGTCTTATAATGCGTCATGCAAGTCTTTTCATAATAAATTTCACAATTACATGTTTATCAAATATTGAACTCATTTTTCAATTAAGTCAGTTGTAAAACTGCTTTCCACAGTGATATGGAATGTTTTGATCGAATTTAATCACAATATGAAAGACTGCTCTATATTTCTTTAAAAATAACTGCTTAATTTTTATTTAAATACTTGAAAACTCCACAGTTGATTTTCAAATGGATTATTCTTTTAATCTAACCTTGACTCAAGAATGAAACATGTAAAGATCCAGAGATAAAGCATAAGTCCACATGTAAAAAAAAAAAAAGAATTAACATATAGCACAAGGAAGAGGAACATAAGCATATATAAATTGATGGCACTACACTGTATATCAATGTTTTCATCATGTTTCATTACCAACGACAAGTACTATCAAAAGGTTTAAATACATCCATCAAATACTTTCAGTCAATATCTTAAATTATTGAATAAAAATCCTCTTCGTTCAATTGGTAGAAACTATATTAATATGCTAATGAATAACAAATAATGGTAAAGATTATAATTGATAGCATTGTTATTTTATTGATTGTGTAACTAATATGGGGAAAAAAATATTGATGGTGTGCATTGTGTGGAAATTTTTATTATTGTAGAAACATTTCAATTGCAAAAAGTATTTCAACGAAACCATGCTGCGAAAATAGCTGTCTACCATGCCAGATAATTCTTGAAGAATAAAAGATTTGATATTTTAACAAAACTGATATCCAATAAATATTACTCGTACATGATACATATGTATTAAAAATATCTTTACTCAGCATAACAGCGTACAGTTTGATTTTTACTATCAATAGCAATAAAAATGTTTTTATTTATCTATAGATATGCTTTTATGGCCAGGTGCAAGTGAACAGATAACATTTACGGTTTGAAACATTTACCCTATGTATAAAGCATTTATTTACTTTGAAAATGTTAATTTCATTTTCATTTTTTTTATCGCTTCTTCTAGTAGTTCTGTATATCCCTCAAATTCACTCATAAGCCTATTAATCTGAAATTGATAGTCGACTCCTAAATATTCTGTCACCTGTTGAACAAACAAAACAATCATTTATATTACTTTCAAATTAGAAACATTTTTATAATGGTGACAGATTAACAGTTTTTTACATTTTGCCATTTAGCAGGGACCCGGAGTGAAGAATTTTGTTACACTACTTTATCTGTAAAGATCATCAAATCCTCATTTTAAAAAAGGGATTGAGTAACTGCGGGACAGAGCTGAGACAGAACAAGTGGTTAACAACTACTCTAGCCACACTACATTTAAAAAAGTACTCTTTAATGTTCCAATAGGTGTGCAGTATATGTAAGATGCTCCAAGCAAAAACAATTAACCATTTAACTATCAGCCACTAACTATTTGAGTAGATGCCTAATGTTAGCGATATAGGAAAAATTTTAAATACCATAAAAGTGCTTCAATTATACAATTACATACTTATATTTTAAATGTGTTAATTGCATTCTGATGTGTCTTTGCCACAACCCTAAATCATGTTCCGGGTTGTCTCGATGATGTTGGATATGATTTTAACTATTTTTTTTTAATCTGCATGTTACATTTATATCAATTTCTTAGTTGCCTCAAAACTATTTATTGAATAATGATGAAATGTACAAATTTCATGGTAATAGACCATGAAATTTGTTGAAAAAATCTTTCCAAAAAAGTGAAATGAATTGTGAAAGAATGGTAATTTTGTCCATAGTGTCAAGGGCCGCATATTGAAGTTTTAACGCCTGAATGAAAACATATATTGGCCAAAAGCTTAGGTTTGTTTCCATAAAAAATATAATCACGAGAAGGTAAAGATGATTTGTTATCGTAAACTTCAAATTCGTATAAATTAGGGTAAACGTTTTTTAATTCATTGAAATAGTAAATGGTAAGATATGATAATGCAGTCTTTTGATACATAGTTAATGGCATTACGTGTGCATTTAATAAATCGAAGTTCCTAGCGTAGATGCAAAACTTGGCGCTCCTGAAAAAAGTACGAATAGTTTTATAAATAAAAACATACCGTCATAAAACCTTCAGGTTTTCCTATTTTGACGAACATACAGTAAGAAGCATGACTCCTGTGCTCCTCCCATGGATCGTCGTCTTCAATCCACCCGTCTAGTTCTTTACCGCAAAGAAAACATTTCACCAGGTCCTTGTCATCATCGGAGCCAAACTTGTAAAATCCTGCCTCAGCCAATTTTTTCGGATTACACTTTTTAGTGTCGTCAAACGGCCACTGTTCAAAAGTTGCTTGTCTATGAAATTCAGATTTTAGGAGGGATGCTTTATCTGATTTACTCATCTGCAAATGAATAACAATCAATTGATTACGTACGGTCAAAAATGAAATCGTCCAAATGAATCATATTGCTTTGCTTAAGTTTAGTGTATTTAATAAAGTCACATATCTTATTAACAGTTAAAATCATAATGGTCAGAGATATCAGAATCCATAACTAGACAAAATTACCTTCTCGAGGAATTTAAAATTAACCTTCCACACTCGAATATGTGTAAATAAAGAACAACACACTATTTAAAAAGAATACAGCCGTTTAAAATGACATAAATTCAAAGAGACGCATCCATAGACTAAAAATGACAGTTGGAAGCGAGTATTTCATGGTGATCATATGCATAGATAATATTCCAAAATAAATAATACTTCACTTTTAAGGTGTTAACTGTCACTTCTTGATGGAAAGGCATGATATTTTAAATAATAAAAACACATTTTTTAGTAATTATTTCCACAAAATATTTTTTGATCAGGACCGGTTTCGCTCATCGCGAGCTCAGTTGATAATGCTCGCGATGAGCGAAACCAGTCCTGATCAAAAAATATATTGTGGAAATAAGTACAAAAAATGTGTTTTTATTATTTAAAATAAATACTACTTGTTATCCAGGCAGTCGCAGAGTCCGACAGCTCTAATGATTTACGAAATGGCTAAGTTGTTTCAAGCTTGCGGATGCTTAATTAGATTTTAAAGAATGCGCTATTCTTAATAATAAAAAGTAATCAATCGTCTTAGTATTTGACAATGCAGTTTTATATTAGTTGTGTATGTTATAGTTCTTTAAGTTTTAAATAATAACATATTTTGTAGCGCAATTTCCACAAAATATTCGATGAGCAAAGCCGCTTTCGCTCGATGAAAGTATCATTGATTGAAAGATTCAAATACAAACAAGCTTATTTGTAATTTATTTTCTATCAGTTGATTATACTCACAATGAATAAAACTAGTCCTGAACATTAAATATAAACTAGGAATACTACTAAAAATTTATTTGTGATCGCCGTGCAGTTGTGTTGTCATGGGTGCAATTTTTTTTTACCTGCACGTTTACTTATTGTTAAGTAACAATTGTCAGGATAATGTGGCACAAAGGAACTTAATAGTAACTGACAGACAGCATTGCAGCCAAGGGTATCCAATATATTAGCAAAGCTACAGCAGAAAATTTCACATTAGTTTATTGAAAAAAAATTCATTGTTTTTGTTAAATTTTAATTGTATGAGATTGTTTTGTTATAACCATCTATCACAATCAAAGATCAAAGAAATATTACATAAGAAACTATTTTTTATTTCAGTATAAGTGGTCCGCATTTTTGTTTTCCTATTTTTACTGGTCCAAAGGTGTAAAAGGTTGGGGAACACTGCATTATATAACAAAACATTCCTCGCAGTAAGAAATAGAACTCGTCTAATTTTTGTTGCAGAATTTTGATTCCATAATAAAATTGCATAAGCATGTCTCAGACAACCAATTGTTTAGACATAAATGCTACTTGGAGCCACTTCAAGCAATGGACAATTATGTCACAGGTGATGGTCACAGGATTTCTGATTGTCCATCAGAGCAAGTGTTAATAATCACTGATTGAAAGTATAATTGCAATGAGTTGTTATGTTATGAATTATCTCCAAACACTTTTTTTAATGTAAAATTTAAATTTTTACTTACACATCTTTTCAAATCATCAGGGCTATTCGCTCGTTGTGGACATTATTGCCAGTTGATTATGCTCAGAATAAAATGTTTTATGTGGTATGCCACAGTTTTCAAAGTTTCGAAGACGACGGTGAATCCAGCATGACCGGATAAAAGAACAATATAAAAATATAAAAATGAAAAAATAATCATATCTTTTATTATACCTATAGTTTGCTACATACATAGAAAAATGATTTTGGTCAAGTTGGTTTACATAATCATAATTCATCATTATTAAGAAATTATAAGGAAAGATTTTTTTGTACAAGCAATGTGAAAGTGTTAATTTAAAAGAAAAAATGATATAAATCAAATATTATGCAACACTTTCACAAATGGAAATGTTACAAGGATTCTTAAAAAAATTAATATTTCATCAATCATTTAACATAAAATCGTATCTTAAATCTGCATATGGTATAGTTAAATTGTTAAATAAAAGATTGGTATTCTAAAAAAATATTATTTCACATGTATTCATAATTTCTTTCATTGCATTTTTAACTTTGAATATTATTATTAATTTATATACTATGTATACTGTGGGGGCTGTTCTCAATATTTAATATCAGTTTGAACCAAAATAACACCAAAGAAATGGTAACATTTGAATGTTTGCTCTCTATTACTGGCAAAGTTAGGTGATAAAAACTAGGGTTATATAAATACATTACATAGATATAATATTTATGGAATGTATATGGATCCCACATTTTCCATAAGTCGGTTTCTTTTTCTTCCTTCTTTTTAATCCCTGAAAATACCATATTACTCTTTTTAAGATTCATAACTTATTTACCACGTAGGCATGCTGGTATGTAGATTTTTTAATAAAAATATAAAGAGAAAAACATCGTAAAATTTCATTCTTGAAATATATCAGTGAATTTAAAACTCAATATATCCATCAATCAACAGGTTAAAAATATAATAGTAACAAAAGAAAATAGAAACTAATTATCCACATCACTTTACAGCCCTGACTGCCATAATTTTCCTATCTTTCGTATCCTGACTTCTTCAATCAGACTCAGCGTTGTAGGAAGTAAGATAGATAGTAGACTGTCTTCAGTTCTGAAATAAAAACAAACTGCATTTTATTGATTGAATTGGCATTCACTTGGTAGAACTCCATTATAACACAGTAAAAAAAATAGCAAAGTATTTTAGTTCTACAAAATTATTTTAACAAATATAGTTGATAGCTATTTCGGCTCACGCCATCGTCAGAACTATCCATACAACAACTATGGTCACAACTAGATAGTTCTGACGATGGCGTGAACCAAAATAGCTATCAACTATATTTGTTAAAAATAATTTTGTAGAACTAAAATACATTGCTATTTTTTCACCGTGTTAAACTGCATTTTAATAAATATTCATTTTTTTATTACTATTATCATAAAATTGTGACTATCAATCTAAACATAATGTAGTTTTCTATTATTCATGGATGAGTTTCTAAAATGGATATTTTTGACTTCTTCATTTTCTTCCATTTATTATAAGATACGTGATTCAGATAATTCAATATTTGTAATATTCAATTTGGTCTATTTTTGGCTAGAGTGAGGGTTTTAACAGACTACAGTGTACTCTCGATTATACTTGTATGGATTATCCGGTTTGCGGTTTATTCGTGCCTGAAAATAAATATTTTTTAATTCAAATATAAGCCGATTGATTTTTTCTTTAATGATTATGAGACACAATAATGAATTGCGATCTTGAATATGCGCGTTGTTTGAAAAAAAGGATGAATTTAGCAATTTGTTTGTGTTTACATAACTAATCAGTGAATTTTTTTAAGCACTAGTGTGTTTTGAATGTATGAATGTTCGCATATACCGCAATAAACATCACAATTTATGGGACTAGGATGAGTCAAGAATTGAAATCCTTTGTACTCCACATGCGATTCTATTTACATTTCCAGTGCATAAACCGGCGCGATATATTTTTACATATTTTTTTGTGTTTTCTTGATAAATAAAGAATATGTAAATAATGTGTTTAAAAATTGTATTGTGTATATGATATTATATTTGAAAATAAAATAAAAAATTGATCATTCGGATTATCCGTGACCACCCTACCCTCCCAGCATTAGTCCGGATAATCGAGAGTGTACTGTACTTGACTGAAAATAATTTTATTGAAAATGGCTCGCGTTCTAATTTTAAAGGTATATTTATTAGAGATCAGTTGTCAGAATTCATTTCAATGTTTACTTTTCCATAAATTTCTCTCATTATGTAACCTTTAATAAATTTCAGTTTTTAAAATTCCTACCACTATGTTCATCTACTAAAACTTTATTAACGCACTGATGAGTAGATAGTTTTAGATACCTGTTAGCATCAACAACTTCCCATGTATCATCTTTTAGTTGCTGAAAGGTCTCCATCACTTTTTGTTGAAATGATGATACTTCATACCTAAAATAATTAACATTATAGATGAATATACTTTTACATACCGGTTCTCGAAAACATGATGTACACATTTGGAATAAGTTTAAAAATCAAAGATTACCAATACTTACAAAGAGGATGTAGAGCTCACTATTAACTCATTCCATATGTGTATACATGTGCTCAGGACCCACATGGCGTGTTCATGCGCGAAACGTAAAAAAAGTATTTTAAGACTGTTGATATTATTTGCATTTTTTATTAGCCAATAATATTCATTTCTGATTTCATCGCCTTTGGATCTCACCGCGCGTAACATTTTTTTTGCATAGCGAATATTTTTTTTGTATTTTTCATTGTTTTATTACACTGTTGTCTTTAACAATTGGAATATAAACATAACTGGACTATTTCTATAACGTCGTTATCAAGAATCAATATATATTTGAAAATAAATATACGTGCGGACAAATCATTACAGCATGAACTTGCCACATATTTATCAGTGTAATATGAGATGAAAAAATACAGACTTCGAGTTATTTGTACTTACCGACACTCGCATGTTCTATCTTTGAAATAATGCATATTATTAATAATATGCACTACATATTTATAAATCATATATATTCAGCATGATACCTTTACATATACATTAGCAGTGAAAGCGTTAGTCAAAACAAACTTATTTAAAATTATTAACTATTTATACGACATGGTTTTGTACACCTGCTACCATTAACTCAAATTAATTTTTTGTTATGTATAAATAGACTTGTTTGTAAATTGTATTCTATCAGTTGATAATGCTCGCGATGAGCGAAACCGGTCCTGATCAAAAAATATATTGTGGAAATAAGTACTAAAAAATGTGTTTTTATTATTTAAAATATAATGCCTTTCCATCAAGAAGTGACAGTTAACACCTTAAAAGTATTTATACGACATTACATGCCACTGCAAAGGCAAATGCTTCCAAAATAATGATATGTGCGAGATTTTTTTCAACTTTAGTTGAGAATAGCAATCCTGCCCATCTTTGCCAAAATCTGAATGAAATACGAAAATACAACTAGATAATTTAATTTATTGATTGAATTGGCATTCACTTGGTAGAACTCCATTATAACACGGTGAAAAAATAGCAATGTATTTTAGTTCTACAAAACTATTTTAACAAATATAGTTGATAGCTATTTCGGCTCACGCCATCTACGAGAACTATAGTTCTGACGAAATAGCTATCAACTATATTTGTTAAAATAGTTTTGTAGAACTAAAATACATTGCTATTTTTTCACCGTGTTATAATTTAATTTAGTGTTAACATAGTTTTGATGACTTTTTTGACATTTTCATCCTAACAAGACACCATCATTTTTGGTCAATATCATTTGAAGCCGAGTGGCACCAAATGCCTCTTTTACTTTGTGAATACAATTATTGACAACATAAAACATTGTGGTTACTGGCTTTATCCTACAAGTTCAAATTGGTATTTCCTGTTACTCGGACAAAACTATCAATATGTTACTTACCAACTTTACTGTGATATCATCTGATTTTTTAAAAATATGATTGTATTTGTTTATGCTCGAACCAATTTTCACTTTATTTCAGACTATCAGAAAATACGTTCTTTATTAAAAGAGTTTATACCAGCCACATAAGATTTTCAAAGCAAAACATTAGGCAAAGTAGCAGGTATTCATACTTCGTCTGACAATAACAGGCATACAACCCATGATTACAACTGTAAATTAGATATATATAAATTAACCTTTCTTCTCCAAAGCCCTTTCTCGTAGCTTGTTCTTCAGGTTTTAATGTCAAAAAAAAAACCTTATCAGGCTGTGGAAGTCCAACATCCGATGACTTGCACAGGTCAATATCATAACCTAAATGATATAGAATTATATATATATCAATACACATGTTAAAATGATTTTTACTTAAATATTAGTAAATCATAAATTACATGTTAACCCATTCCCTGCCAACCCACACATAGTATATTGCAATTCTGAATACTTAGAAAATTAATTCAGAAGTTTCAGTCTTGACCAAATTGGCAAAGATTATCAGGACAATGGGGTTTTTTTGGGGTTACTTATTAATATATTGTATGAAACATCTTATAGTATATGTACGTCTTTTTTGATTTTAGAATTTCACAAAATGTGAACTTAGTGGTTTCTGCTTTTTAGCAGCATAGTAATGAATAGTGTTAACATAGCCCCAAGTTTATCCTTTTTTAGAAGAGATTGCATAACTGAATATATCAATTATTGTGTAGAATTTCATGTTGAGATGCTCCATTTAGAATGTATATGCTCGGTATTGGGATGGAGGTATGAAATTTTTGATTATATCTGATAGTCATTTCTTATCTGTTATTATCTGTTTTTAAAGGAACGGTATAAAATTTAACTCACGTGATTGATAAGAGTAGATTAGGTGAAACTTTTAACATGGGCTTTAATAGAAATGTATAATGAGCTGAAAGAACAATTAACCTTTGGCAGCTGTGAATGCAACACCAGAAAATGCATATCTATCAACTATTAGTGTTGTCCCTTCATTTAACAAAGAAATCATTGTAGGTACTAGTTCCCATCGATTGGCGGAAAAAAGTAAATGTATAGCTTGATCCGGTAGTTCAACCTGCAATAATATAGAATAATTATTACACTGATATATGATTTTTGGTAGCAAAAGATACAGTGTTTTCTAATTGAGAGTATCATCATCATCATCATCATCATCAGCCGGGGTCGATCCACTGCTGGATGAAGGCCTCCCCCTGTTTTTTTTTTTTTTCAGGGGGGGTTTGGACATAGCAACACCACGCTGCCCAGGCGGGTTGGTGTTCGGTTTTCTGTCTGGGTTTTCCTTCCCATAGCCAAGAGAACACGGCACTCGGTGTTCCCGAGCGGTCACCCATCCAAGCATTTGAGAGTATATTTTGTTGAATCCTATCAATTGCTGGTATGCTTGATGACATTTATTAATGGTAAACATGTTTAAGATGATAACTTTTGATGGAAAGGTAACATTTTTAATAATTATTAGGACCGGTTTTATTCATTGCAAGCATTGATCCGTGGGTTAGGACATGTAATCAGATTACTCAAAAACCGACAACAAAACCAATTCCAAATACCGGGACAAATGGTAAGCCTAATCAAAATACAAACTTGTCTAAATTTATCTGTACATCGGTCTATTATGCATTTAATTGTAATATATAATCATCCAATATGAAGAGCTGTTCTAGTATAGCACACTATTCACACTTGAGCAATTAATACTAGAAAAACATTGCCACACAAAATAAACAAGGAATATCATAAAATTTTGGAATTCAAAAAACCAACATTTGTTTCTTTAATGAAATACAGAGACCATATGTAGCACCACCAGTATAATAATTAGACCTGCACTTGAAAATGCATAATAAAATAATTTATTAAGTATATCCCCTGAGCTAAATTGATTTTTTCAGCATTAATTCATATCTGTGACAATATTGTAGTAATATTAACAATAAATTTCATCATCATCAAACATCATGTATCAAGTACAACTCGGAAAAATGGAGTGAATCGCTAATAACATTTATGTAATATTTCAAATATTTTATGTTAACGAATTGCATTCTAAAAAAAATTGTGTAATATTTGCACCTGAATGAATACATAACCGGTTAAATAATTGCTTTTGTTAAGGTCCATAATTATCTTTTAGCTATAATTTATTTGTCTTCTCAAATCAAATTTTTTTGTTTTCAAGCAGCACATATCAGATTACAGTTTTGATTTTAAAGGGTATAAATTGTCAACTAGTAATTACTTAACACATACATACAAATGAAAACGAATGTCTGTATCATTGCAATTATAATGATTTGTGTATATCAAATGGTAATATAATCATTTGTTGTGTAGTCAATTTAAATAAACATCCGGCTTTAAAATAACATTTCAACCAATTTCAATGTGATGAGAAAACAAAAACGCTGTAAAGTATTTGAATAAATATTTATCCTCACCTTAGAAGTCAGATATTGGTCTATTACTCTCCCAATAATAGTTGACCTGTCTGGAAAACTTACATATCTCACTCTTACTTGTTTGTCTTGCAATGCGGACACTGAAAACAACATTTAAGACAACCTTTTGTTAGACTTCGTAGTTGAACATTGTTATGGTAAAATAAAATAATAAAACAATAGTAAACCAAGTTTGCGGCATTGCGTTGACTTTCCGGAGCGATCACAGCCTTCGATTACAATTAAAGCGCCTCTACCCGTCTTTGACATTTTGAGTATTAAATTAGAATTCATATATTATCGAAGCATCAAACAATCACTGATTTATTTTCAGGTATTCTTCAAGAAACGATTATTTGCAGCCCACGCGGCTATGAACACCAGACGTCAATAATACAGAGATAACGACCACAAATTATACGATATATAATGACAGTGTATAATTTGTGATAATGACACTTGACAGAAGATTTAATGGACTTTTCCCGCCACCAGAAATGGTATAGACTATGAGGCTTACATTGTTTATGCTAATAATAATTTTTGGCCTGCTTTAAAACATCTGATGCTGAAATTATAATATATATAAAAAATATCAACAAAAAAGACTTATTGACCAAAAGTTACAGAGAAGAAAATTTATTATACGAATCAATTCGTAAAATATTATAATAGTTTTATAAGATTATTCCACGTATTTATTCCTAACAATGAATGTAAATTAAATGAACGGGTGACTGTTTCTTTGATGAATTTTCATGTTTCATATTATAAAACCAACGTCATTTTTTTTGATAATGCATAAATCATGTAAGTAATACACAGAAAAATTATTTTCTAATAAGTGCCTATTTTTTTTATTATTATTATATTAATTTGAGTTTTACTCACTACTTAGTAAAAAAACGACATTAATTCCGGGATTACCTAATATATATATATACATTTCTTTATTGCGTTAAATAAAAAAAAAATTGAATAGTATTTAGTAAAATTTAATTCGCATATAAAAACCAACAACTTGATTTTTCTTTGAAAGTACTCTTGACATAGTTTTCCTGAAACAATAGAAGGCATTTTTTCTTTCACTATTCGCTGTTTCTTCGTTTTACAAAGTTTTACGTTCGACACCCAGATAATAAAAATGCCTCTTAAAAGGGCTTGGGATTTCACTTGACGGACCAGCCGAAAGTTCAGGACAGGAAGAAGACTAGTCAAATGTTAAATTTATGTCATAGTTTGAAGGTTGCTTTGTTGTAGATTTGTTAAGCATATCTTCTGGAATGCAAGTGTCATTCGAAAATTGGTTATTTGGAGTGTTATGAAACAAAATTGTTGGACTAGTGTCATTATTTGCAGGTTGCTTATTATGTGTGTTTTAGAATAGTACTGCTGCAGCAATATCATCGATTGGAATTTGCTTGGTTGGAGTATTATAAAACAAAGCTGCTGAGACAATACCATCGATTGAAGCTTCCTCAGCGGGAATTGAGTGAGTAGCTAACTGGTTGAATCTTTTCCCATAAGATAAATAAAGATGTATTATACGAATTTTGACACAAATGCTGACAATTCTTTAATATTGTAGAAGGTCCTATCTTCCTCTCTTTGGGAGATTTGCTCTCTACTTTATATTTTAGAGTTATTCTTGGAACCCCGAATTTTTTTGCAGCTATCCGTATTGGTGTATGATGCACCCGAACATCTTCCACAGCTTCCCTCAATGTCTCATCAGTATAATTTCTGAACAAATACTTGACAGAATGTGTATCTACTACAATTATTTAAAGCAATCTGTAAAAAATATGCAAACTGAGTCAGTACCTGACCATCAACGGAGCCAGTAGTTGACCGGTGATCATATACTGAAATCCAGTATACTACAATACCTAAAATTTGAGTTTGTATAGGGTATTTTTTTTAGAGGTATAGAACTTTAGGTTGCCAGCACTTTTTTAAATGGCGGCCATTTGGTCGGTTGTTAAGTGATTTATGATTAGTTTGGTTTGGCATTTTAACATAAATAGACGTACGTCTGAACACTGCTTCCGAATTGCTCAAAACAAGATTGCCGTTGATCCCGATTTTCATAAGCGAATCTTGTTTAGCGATGAAGCTCACTTTTGGTTGAATGGATACGTCAATAAACAAAACTGCCGTATTTGGAGTGATGACAATCCTCAATTCTATGTTGAGACACCTTTGCATCCAGAAAAGCTGACTTGTGTGCTTTATGGGCTGGTGGACTCATTGGTCCGTACTTTTTTAAAAACGATGCTGGCCAGAACGCTACAGTCGATGGTGACCGCTATAGAGCCATGATTACTGACTTTTTCGTTCAGCAATTGAACAACCATGACGTGTAAAAGCTGTGGTTTCAACAAGACGGCGCAACATGTCACACAGCTCGTGCCACAATTGATTTATTGAAGGAAAAGTTTTGTAGCTTTATAGTTTCACGTTTCAGACCCGTGAATTGGCCTCCAAGATCGTGTGATTTAACGCCGCTAGACCATTTTCTGTGTAGATATGTGAAATCGCTATTCTACGCCGATAAGCCCGAAACGATTGACCCCTCGGAGGACATTTGCCGCGTTATTGCCGATATACGGCCACAAATGTTGGAAAAAGTCATCGAACATTGGACCTCCAGATTAGGCTACGAACGAGCTAGCCGTGGCGGTCATATACCAGAAATCATATTTAAATTATAATTCCAGAAAATTATCTTTCAAATAAAGTAAATTTCATGTCTGTTTAAAAAAATCATCTTTGTTTTATTCCATTTCAAAGCTCTACACCTCTAAAAAACACCCTATACTTCTAACAATGTTAAATGCAAAATAGATACATTATTAAACGCGAATATTTCAGTAGTTGACCACCTTAGTCAACTGCTAAAAAACATTTAATTTTGAGATTCAGTATTTCACCACCCCACAAACTTAGTTCATTCAGGTTATGATACAAAATCATGCTTATTGAATAATAAATTGGAAAAGTGAAAAAATCAGTTAAATAGACTTAGTAACCCAATTGTTCTATACATTTAACTATACACATTTCCTTAACAAAGACCTTAAGAAAATAGCAAAAAATTACAGATCACTCACCTGAACTAAAAATGCTTCCACTGTGCAATTATGAAGTCCGTTCAACATTTGAATTCTTCATAGTCGTGTTGGTAAATGTGCGGCTAATTAAAAAAAATATTTTCCCAAGGTCATCACTTCTAGAAACTTTATCTATCTATCTATATATATATAAATGAATATCTGTCTGTCTGTCTGTCCTTTATGCACTCCTACACCATGAATCCAATTGTGATAAAACTTTGTCGAATTATTGCTTAGACTACCGGGCAAAAGATAGGATACTCAGAATTTGATTTGATTACAAAAATTAATTGAATATTTACGAAATACATGTTTTCATACAAGACTATTGTAATACAGAATGGCCATTTATGAAACATTGTACCATAGCAACGCCGAAAACAAATATGACGCAAATCTGTCAAATTCATTCTGGAAACAGATCGAGTACGCGTAGATCGTACCAGACGTACTCTGCATGCTGATTTAAATCATAGTGCTTTCCATTACGATCCTAATTATGATTGCAGTCTGCACCCAAGTTTTGTTATTGGAAAAATGGACAAATTATGCGTGTATTGTAGTGCCTTTAACTTTAAAAATGAAACACTGAGCTGCGCGAGTGGAAACGTGAAATTGCTAAAATTACATTCACTACCCGAACCTTTATTAACGTTGGTATCGGGTGATACAAGTGAATCAAAACATTTCTTGACAAACTTGATGATTCGTGAAAACGCTGAAAATCATATTTTAAAATGTCAACATTTGTTCCATCAATACATTGTCGATATGTACGCGAAAATAGAAACTGAACGACTCCTCTACATTCAATTAAATCAAACCAAGTTGCGTTCCGCAGAGTATATTTATTTACGCGATGCAGTTGTTAATGATGGCAATATGAATCCCAATAATTTGGGGAAAATGGTCATACTCCCGGCCACATTTACAGGAAGTCCACGTCACATGCATGAATACGCACAAGATGCAATGACATATGTTCGGGCATATGGCCGCCCAGATTTTTTTTATTACATTTACCAGTAATCCGATGTGGGAAGATAAAACAAAACTTTTGTTACCCGGACAATCATCATCAGATCGTCATGCTATTTGCGCACGGGTGCTCAAACAAAAACTCAAATCTTTAATAGATTTCATTGTCAAGCGTCATGTTTTTGAAGAGACACGCTGTTGGATGTATTCCATTGAATAGCAAAAAAGAGGAATACCACATGCTCATATTTTGATTTGTTTGGTCGAAAAAGTCACACCTGATAAAATTGATCAAGTCATCTCAGCAGAAATACCAGATGTCAACATAAATTATTTGAAGTCGTCACTAAAAACATGATTCATGGTCCATGTGGCTTACTCAACAACAATTCAGCATGCATGTCTGATGGGAAATGCACCAAACAATACCCAAAAACTTATTAGCCGAGACTATCACTAGCAATGACGGATATCCACTTTATCGTCGTAGTCGATTGAAAATGGTGGCAAATCCATCACATTAAAAATGCGAAACAATGACGTTGAAGTTGATAATCGTTGGATTGTACCGTATTTACCGCTTCTCTCGAAAACTTACAAAGCACACATCAATGTCGAGTATTGTAATTCGGTGAAATCCATCACATACATTTGTAAATATGTCAACAAAAGAAGCGGCATTACAGTTTTTGGTGTGGGAAATTCAACTGCATCTATTGATGAAATCAACCAATATCAACTGGGACGCTACATTAGTAGCAATGAACTAATATGGCGCATTTTATCATTTCCAATACATGAACGGCATCCAACAGTTACTCATTTAGCAATTCACCTTGAAAATGGACAGAAAATGCACCACAGCCAACAACGTTAACTGCATTTTTCTAATTGTGTAGTGATGATATGTTTGCAAAGACACTACTTTACTCTAAAGTTCCAACATTCTACAGAAGGAGTGCATCAGAAAAAAACGTCGCAAACAAGGTAAAGCAGTTGAATGACATTACAATGTATATTCAACCAACGCATTAGGCCGTATGTACACTGTTCACCCAAATAATGCAGAATGCTTTTACTTGCGATTACTGTTTATCAACACACGTGTATCGATATCCTTCCAAGAATTGAGAACAGTAAACGGCCGAATATGTGTCACTTAACCTGAAGCTTGCCTCGAATTAAATCTTCTAGAAAACGATGCACATTGGGACACTTCACTCGCCGATTCATCGAATACTGCTCACCCACAACAAATACGTGCGTTATTTGCAGTAATATTAACAATGTGCTTTACATCCAATCCAAATGATCTTTAGGAAAAATACTAAGATTACATGAGATATTTTAGATAGTTTGCGTGCAACAATTCAAAATCCACATGCTCAATTAACACCAAACGTGTATAATGAGGCATTGCTATTGATTGAGGACATATGTTTAGTAATCGCTAACAAATCACTGCTACAATTGGGAATGGCTGCGCTGAATCGATATGAAAACGACTGACGTGATCGTGATTTCCAACGAGAAACACGCTTTGGTGTGGATGAATTGGGTAAATTTGTTTAAACGAATCTTCCGAAATTGGTTCCAGATCAACGTATAGTGTATGACACAATTATGGATGCAATTACAAGTCAAAGTGCTGGATTTATTTCCCAGATGCACCCGGAAGCACAGGTAAAACCTTCCTCATTTCACTCATTGCAGCCACACGATGACGAAAAAACATTGCACTAGCAATCACATCATCTGGAATTGCAGCAACTCTTTTGGATGGTGGCTGAATAGCGCATTCAGCACTGAAATTGCCATTGAATTTGCAAATAATTGAGACACCAACATGCAATATCAACAAAAATTCTAAAACGGGCAAACTACTTACATCATGTAAAATCATTGTATGGGACGAATGTACTATGGCACACAAAAAATCATTGGAAGCACTTCATCGCACACTAAAAGATTTAAGGGGAAATTTTTCAGTGGCGCACTCATTTTATTGTCTGGTGATTTTCGACAAACTCTACCTGTTTTATCACGTTCAACAGTGACCGTTGAACTTAATGCATGTCTCAAATCATGCGTTTTATGGCGATACGTACATAGATTCACTTTGAAGACCAATATGCGTGTACAACTACAACATGATGCATCCGCTGAACGTTTCGCAAAACAATTGTTGGATATAGGAAATGGGAAAATGGCGATAGAGCAATCCACACAATGTATCACATTGCCAGCGAATTTCTGTAAAATAACCGCAACCATAGACGAATTGATTCACAAAGTTTTTTCCAAATATTGCACACAATCATAAAAGTCATCAATGGCTCAGTGCACATGTTATATTAGCAGCCAAAAACAAAGATATCAATGCAATCAATTTCAGCATACTAAATGAAATACCTGGAGAAACGAAAACGTATAAGTCAATCGATACTATAACGAATCAAGACGAAGTCGTCAATTATCCAACAGAATTCTTGAATTCACTTGATTTGCCAGGCATGTTTTTACATTGAAAATTGACGTGCCTATCATTATTCGAAACATAAATCCACCACGACTTTGTAGCGGTATCAGGCTTTCAGTAAGAAAAATGACGAACAATATTATTGAAACTACAATTTTAAATGGAAAATTCAAAGAAGATGTACTGTTGCCACGCATCCCAATGATTCCGACAGATATGCCATTTGAATTTAAACGTCTGCAGTTTCCAGTGCGAGTCGCCTTTGCAATAACCATCAATAAAGCACAAGGATAGTTGTTACAAGTGTGTGGACTAAATTTAGAAAATCCATGCTTCTTACATGGACAACTGTATGTGGCCTGTTCACGCGTTGGAAAACCTTCTGATTTATTTGTGTACGCTCCAGATAGAAAAACAAAAAACATTGTGTATCCAAAAGCACTCCAATAAATAAAAGCACATAGGCCGCCACTGTCAAATTTAGGTAAGAAAAACATAACCTAAGCTTATCGCTTCTAATTGGCTCCGGCCTTGCCTCAAGTCCGACTTATCCAATCGGTAGGCGAGAGTCAGAGTGTACCATATTCCGTGTGAGACCTTTGCTAAGATTATGGTATATGCTTAAAAATAAAAATACATTCAACAAATATTGATTTTATCAAAAAAAATAATGGTTATGGATCACCAAGCCTAAGATGTTTTTGATAAAGAGTTTTATTGTATATTATGAAAATAGTTGAGTCACGTCATCTAAATATATATTATCATGTTTATTTAACCCATTGAATGCCACGATTTTTTGGCCGAATGTGCCAGAAATGCCACGATTATGATATATAAATTAACATATTAACATGTGTTCTGTAGTTTTTAAACAGTGTGTACCATTGTTTTGACAAAAATTTGTGTTCCAAATAATAAGCACTGCACCAGATGCAATCAGTCTTCTGTTGTTTTTTAGTTTGACAGTTTTATATGTTGTTCGACAGTTTTGTGGTGTGGTCAAGCTTTGGAATTTTCAAATATATAATATATTTTTTTTGCTTTACATATAAAATTAGCTTACTTTAAAATCTTAACCTTACAAACTATTATTTAAGCCTTGGATAATAACGGAAATAAAATAAGAAAACGCATATATATAGAAATAGAATATATAATTTTAGAAAAACTTTACGCCCATTTACAATAGAAAATCTTGATCATAAAAATTCTTACTCTTCAAAATGAATCACGAGAGTGAAACGGATACTAGTAGTTATGATTCAGATACGGACTTGGATTGAAGTGCTTTGTTACGACCCCGACAGAGAAGTCAAAGACTCATTAGTGAGAGTGATAGTTCTGAAGAAGAGCATTTTAATACGATAGCACGATTTCAAGGAAGATTTTTCTGATGTATTTTATATCATGATGCTGGCAAACAAGATTTTTTTGGGTTCATGGAAATATTTATATTTAAAAAAATGTTATGAACCCCTGGAGCAATATGCAATGACACACCGTTTTGCCAAACACTTCGTCCCCATCGCGACGTTCGAGCTCGAGTTGGTATTATTCTTAGCAAAACGCTGTAATAATAATGACATTAGGTAGCGCAGACTTCAACAGGGCGTTTAAAATATGACTCTTCTTTTATTCTTTTACGATGCAGAGCCGTCGGCTCTGGCTATCCACGATATATTGCAAAAGCCGATTAAATCGGCTCTTGGCAGCCAAAGGGTTAAACAAAGTTCGTTTTATTGCTACATACCCGACGACTCCCCACAGTTTGAAGTATATCGACGTAATCTAGGTCGATTAATTAGTGCGGAGCTCTTTCTTTGTCTCGATTATTTATCGCCCGCGGCAACTCAGGTTTTATTTTAATACACCCGTAAGCCATGTGTTAAAACTTTTGGCGTCAAAAAATAAATCACATATGGCCGCTAGACAGGAATGGATTAAATAAGAAAAGATTTTTGGTAAAATTTGTAAGAAAACACATGTATTTTTTTTTAATTATCTTTATTTTAGTAGCTTTCTTGAAAGCATTAAATATTTTGTACTAAGCATATCATAATTACATATCTCAAAATTTATCATTACTTTGATTGGCAATTTATTTTTATTTTTAATAAAATTTATCAGTTACAAAGAGTGCTAGAATCAATTAATAAAATACCCAAATATTTCATTTCAATTTACCGAAATTAAATATAACATAAATTTACAGAGCCCAGTAAATGTTTGGTCCCTATTGAGATCAATAAGTCAGGGCACACATTTAAACAGAATGATCGGGAGAAAAAGAATTCATTGACATTAAAATGGTTCACAGTTAATTATAGCAGATGAATTTAAAATTGACACTTTAATGTTTATTTGTAAATGGCACCATATTACAGTATTAGAATCTGTTAACTCCCTGTAGAAAGTTTTTATAAACCATTCTCGTCACAGGCACACTTCAATGTTGTTATTTTCATTTAGTTGTGAAGAATTCAATATTTTGGTTAATGATCATAATTAAATATGATTTTTATTGAAACTGATCAATTGTAAATATTTAAATGTTCATTGTAAAACTTTGAATCAGAGCAAAATATACTTTTAACTTGATTATAAACTGTCTAATCATACAAAAGTAAAGAATGATGACGAAAATCTAGTAAAATTTGTTTGATAATTGATTTGGTGAAATTGGGTCATATCTATATACTGATATATATATATACTGTTGAAAATTTAAAAAAAAATGTGCTTTAAAAATATATCACATGCACCTTTTCATTATTTTTGTGTCAGTATCTATTTTTTGTTGAATTTCATGTCCTATGAAAGGAAAATCGAAATTCAATTTTATTAAAATTGGTTTAACTGATTCAATTTTTCATGCATTGTTATTTATTAATTCATTGGTTGAATTGGAAGAACTTCATTATAACACGAAGAAAAAATAGCAATGTATCTTAGTTCTACAAAATTACATTGCTATTTTTTCACCATGTTAATCTATTTTTCATATATATTCACTTATAAAAAATATTTTTTTAACTTTTTGGTATCTCTAAATTTATTCTGCATTTTAAAACAACCATGAATGCCTTGAATCTTGCAGACAATTTTAGTCAATATGTGGTTGAAAAAATCTATCAAATTCTTCAGTTTTAGGAAACTGTAATTAAACATAAGATGCAAGTTGCCATTTTTCATGAACAATAATTATTTTTAAGGTTATTTCTTCAAGTAAATGACTTACTGGAGATTCATTGTTACTTTTTACCAGTCATCGAAATCTTTTAGAGGTCCAAAAATATGTATAATTTTACTTAAAACAATTATTTTCAAAAACATTGTGCTTTTCAATAATATTAACAACTGTGTCTCAATCAGTCAATGCTATAAATTCATATATATATATTATTTCATTTCTTAACATTGTACATATAATATATGTAAAAAATATAATAATTAGCACCACGGATTAAAGGCAATACAATCGGCTATGAATGATAAAAAAATCCTGAGAATAAAAAAAAATGTTTCTTTAAAAAATGAGAAGACATTACATTGTATATAAAAAAAAATCTTGTAAAAATACAACTCTATGGTGTGATACATGTTACATCTCTGTCCTTGTAAAAATACATAATTTCACTATCTGATTCATGATCCAAAAACATTAAGATTGTAAAACAATATTCAAAAAATATACAGAATAGATTAAATTTTGATTTTAACTAGTACACATGTATTCACTATAATATTTCTCACATTTGAATATGAAAATGTTAAATCCTACCTATAAACATTTGACATAGATTTTACCCAAACTATCGTATTTCCAGACTTTCTTTGCCGGAGTTCCTAAAATATCTACATATATATGATAGTAATAAATGGCAATATAGTATTATAACTAGCTACATACATATTTACATTTAAAACATTACATGGTATATACTTGGTCATGATTTTACAAAACAAATTTTACATCAGTCAATTTTTGGCATAAATTTTTTAAATCTGTTTATTTTTTCATATTCTATACAGATAATGTTAATTTATGATAAATCACTACCACTTTATATCAAAAGTGCCATAATTACACATTATTTTGTATAGATCCATAAAAACTGATGGAAACATTATCATATTATACTATTAAAATGTTTGAAAACGTCAATTGTATATTAATTAATGTCGAATTCTGATAACTTACATTTCAATAATTTATAATATTAACATAGGGATAAAAATTCTACTTTCAACCAGAGAATATAACAAGAGAAAAAAGGCTTCGAGAATAAATTGGTGTGAGGTGGTTAGATTTTGTGATGAACTCTGAGATTATGGAGTGGACTAGTTAAATTACTATTTGTAAAACTACTTTTATCTCTGTTGCACATTTGTTATAGCAAGAGCATATTTCAAATGAAAATTTTATAGTGAAATCATTTTGAATCATGCTTTCACCAGTTGAGATAAATTTAACGACCATACCTCGTTGAAAGCACCGATTCTCATCCGATCACCGAAGTTAAGCAGCATTGGACGCGGATAGTGCTGGGATGGGTGACCGCTAAGGAACACCGCGAGCCGTATTCTCTTGGCTATGGGAAGGAAAACCTAGATAGAAAACCGCACCCAACCCGTCTGGGCAGCGTGGTGTGCTATGTCCAAACAACCCCCCTGAAAGAGAAAGCAGGGGGAGGCTTTCATCCAGCAGTGGATCGATCCCCGGCTGATGATGATGATACAATGTCAATCGAGCAAACTTGTACATACATTATATAAATATAAAGTATATATATGTATAGTAAACTAATTTAAATATTAACTAATTTTGATTAACAATCTAATCCACGGAGCAATTTGGTAGACATAGTCAGGCATGGATGTCACCTTATTGCACTAGGGGAAAATGTCTATAATATGCGCACTATTATACTACTAAACATTATAAACAAATTAATTGGAGGAACAAGAAACAATAATCAATTACAATGAAGCTTCACCACTTTGCTTAAAGTATTTTGGAGTCGGTGGCCATTTAAATGAATAACAACACTACGCACTTCTGGCACATTATAGGATGATTCACATTTAGTTATGAAACATTCATCCATGAGTAAGGTATTTGATTGATATGTGAAACTTTACCCTTTGTTTTAGAATCGTTTGTCTCTGGATATACCCAGATGGTGTATTTAGTATCGTATAATGCAATACCACATTAACACACTTTTACGCAGTTTACACAGGTAATTTGACGTTTTACACTGACTCCACTTTAAAGGTTTATCTACTCGATTTTTTCATATAATTATAATATACCAATCTCATGCGGCAGTCACAGCTAAACATACATCAACAAAAAAAAATTAACAACACTTCATTTCCTTTACACACCAACACGTGAGTGAGTTTTGATAATCAATGAATCATAAAGTGTCTTTGACGATATTGAATTAAATCCGTCGTCTTCTTACATTTAAATTTCCTTTGGTTTGGGAGCAGAAAAGACAAAATCTCAGCTATTGTAATGAAGTCTTTAAAACATACTTGGTCCTTTGAGGAATGTAAATAATTAGTCTAATGATGATACCAAAAATATGGTTGCTCCCTTCTAACACGTGGTTATCCTGAGCAAAAGTGAGGATTAGTAAGCCATCAAAATGCGGTCAAACCGTGTGCACATGTTTGATGTATCCCCATTCCACACATTGCACACATGTGTGTTGAGAAAAATATAACAAGTGCGGATCGAATTTTTGAAATCCACCCTGATTTAAATTGTAAATCGGCATTGGAATTTTAGTTTTGAAATATAACATTGTAATATGAGTTCATTTTAGTCAAGAGTATACAAAGTATTAAATGTGGGATTATATAATACATGTAGTGAAAGAAGCATTCTTTTATAAAAATCTTGCTGTGAATGTGTAATAAACATAATAAACTCGTGGTTACTTTAAATTATTCATTGAAAAACAGACGATTTTAAACAATAGCATAAGGTGCATATGCATTCAAAAATTTCATTGATAAATAACCACTACTTTGGGAAGATAGTGATTATTGTAAAATTTGATTTTTCTTTCACCTCCCCTTGATTTTCACCCGCTGTACGCTGTGTGCATTATTATCTGCGCCCGCTTAAAACTAGTTAGCAATTTTGGCAATCAAATTAATCAACCGCATTTACAATTAAATGAAAACAAAAATCAAAATGTCTGGATTATAAATTGAGTAAATGAAAATTGTCCACAGATATAATGGAGATTGACTCACGAATAAACTGAAATTTAATGTTAGCTGAATAGAATAGGCTTGATAAAATAAGAGAATGGCTGTATATTTGAAGTTATTAACCTTTTTTTTATAGTTTAGTATTATATTAAATAAATTGCTTATCCAAAATATTATAACAATATGAACAGTTGATAATGCTCACAATGAGCAAAACCGATCCAGATCATTTGATAATAAAATTGTGGAAGTTGTTCTAAGCAAACTGTATTTAATTTATTTAAATAAAGTACGTACGAAAGTTTCTCTGATCTAAATGGATTGAATAAATAATATTTTTTTATACAACTGCCAAATTAGGAGTGGGTAGCAATTCAGCAGAATATTCAGCAAGTAGAAAAGCCTTGATCCATTTCAACTCATCTTCGCGAAAATTACCGGCCATGGTGTGTCCGAAAAATGGGCTGTCCTTTGACCGAAGCGGCTTAGAATTTTTCAAGATAAATGTAAGAGACCACTTGCACATAGGATTCCTTTTAACTTCATGCCCAATGTACCAACGGATATCTTCAATATTCCAAGTGGACACTAATATTGTACACTCTCTATCTTTATAGCATGATAATTTAGAAATACAAAAGTTAAATGTGTTGAATTTGAAAGTTTTAGTTTTTTCATTAGCAAATTTAAGTTCTCCACTCAGTAACATTTTATTGGATGGCACTGACGCGATCTCTCTCATTAAAAGATTCTCTTTCAGTACCAAATAATTGTCTTTCCTGTCTATTTCCTCCCAATAACCCCACCTCAACACGACGTCTAGGAGCATTTCCGAGTGATGCAGAGGTCGTGACATGCTCTCACAGCAAATAACTTCTTCAATACACAAGAGATGCGGCTCTATATTCACTTTGGAACTGAGCTCATTGCACAGCGAGTCGCAAGTTTTTCCCGGTTTCAAAGTTATATTGACACAATTTCCCGATTTTGCGTCACCAATGTAAACCCAAATGTGTAATTCTCCAGAGGGTTTTGACGGGAGGGGGGCCGTTGAATTTCGATACTTTTTTAACACGGCCAACATTTTTGATTCACGGCTGATGTCGGCAGGGGTGGGTTGATAGATTTCAATATACAGGTTAATTAAATCATATACTACTTTAGTTTCAGGTACAGACCAGCTGGCTTGATTGTCGGATTCTGAGCACTTCATGAGTGTCGGGCCCCATATAGAAGCGAGATTTGAAGTGTTCATAAAATTTTCTTCGCAGAGAAGTTGTATGAAATGCAAGTGACCGAGTAACTTTTTCAGAGTATTTTTGCTGATAGGATGCAATGAATCGATTAACTCCTTGTACAGCGTTACTTTTTCATCTTGATTTGTAATCTCACTAACACAGCACAACTGTTCACGCAGTTTGGAAGTTAAGAGGGGTTCAGGGAGATCCCTGAAGAAACGTTTGAGTGCCGTGGCAACATCATGTTCACTATAATCTCTACTTGTCAGCTGCACAGCCCAAGCGTCTTTTCTAAACGCCGATAAAAGTGCGTTAACTGTAGATGTAGATCCGGCTCTCCTGTATATACCTTCGCTCAGGCTACCCTGAATGTAAATGTAGTTAATACATTTATCAACAATCGTGGGGACATCATCCTTGGTGAGCTGCTGGTGATGAATCCAAGCTCCATTGTTTGAAGCCGCCATTTTAATGATGTGGTGCCATATTTTAGTTTCCACACTTAAGCACATTCGAATATATAAAGTGATATCAGGAAAATCTAATAAAAGAGTAGGACCATCTCCAGGACAGTTCTTTTTTCCTGTAGGCGGCAACAGTCCTACAAAGCGAGCTTTTCTCAAATCGAGAGTACGAAAGGTTTCTTGCGTGCAGTAGTAATGCAAGGACCTCTTTCGAAACACAAGCCATTTCGGATCCCAGGTGCCTCCGACCCTCTCTTTGATGTAACACCAGCCGATTCTATTTAGATCTGACACATATTTCGCAGGAAGAATGCGACAGATTGACTCGATAATCTTTTGAATCCAAATACTTCTCTCGGTGATATTGGAACAACCCAAAGTAACAGGTGTTCTGTTTATTTTATTGTTTGAAAAGAAGAGTTGAAAGCAGTGCAATTCTCCTTCATATTTAAAATCATGAACCAAAATGATTTGAACCGATGATAAATTTTTAAGATGTAACACTTCTTTAGCAACAAAGTTTTCATTATCTGAATAACAAGTCAATTTTTGTTCAGAGAGAATATATAATTTAGGCTGAAAATTTTTGAAGAAATCATCCATAGTCCTTGTAAATATTCGGATCAAATTTCCTTGGTGAGTGCAATTGGATTGTGAGACAATTTTATCAGGAATAGTCACTGGATCAAATTTCTTTTTAAAATATGACGTCGATTCCGGTAAGATTTTTAGCATCTTATCCACGACTGATAGACGAGAAGTTCTATTGATATTAGATTGTATTCTATCTGTTCGTTTTATATTCATCGGTGGGTTTGGTAACGTTGGAATCTCAGTACGGGTATCTCCTGTGTCAAACCATTGAGTATTTTTCTGCGACACTTCAGTCGCTGGTGTTTCATTATCAGTATTGCACTCAAATATTTTATCAAATGTTAACGAGTCAAATCTCTCGGGAGGCGTTGGGGGTGACAAAAAGACGCTAGAGTTCTCTAGATAGAAACCGTAGTCAGATTTGTCGACTTCTGATTCATCGGCGAAAGTGGAAGGTATCACCGATGAATGAACGATGTCTGAATTGCTGTAAGTATCTCCATTAAGAAAAGCTTCCAATAGACTGAGACTATGGCTATATTTGGTATCTTTAGGTTCGATGATTGCAAGCGGATCAAATTCTGAAATTGTATTCTGATTGGACTTTTCTTTTGGTGGACTTTTCTGTTTTTTAACATTCCAGTTTTCATATGCCAGCAAATTTACTGGTTTTAAAATAGAAAAACGTGATAAACTGCTGGTATCTGTTGAAGATGGTACATTATACGGTAGGGTTTCATCGGCTACGCCTGCACCTCCGCTGGAAGCATTGGACACCGTATCATAGAGAAGCCATGAATCTGTTTTCACTGGTATTCCAAGCTTAGGGGAATCATAAATATCATTCTTTTGATTCAACTGATCATATTTCTCTTTGTAACCCAAGTAAGCGGATGTGCATGGACTGGAATGCTGATAAGAGTTTTTTTGATCTTGCTTTTGAATATTCAATGATGAAAGATCTGAAACCGGTAAATTTTGTGGGCAGGGCGATAAAGATTGTCTGCTGGCTGGCAGAGGGGCAAGAATCACATTAGAGTAACTATGGCTCCCACTAATCGGCGAAATATTTTCATCACTTAGTGAAATAGTGGCTGATACCCTATTTTGACATGTAGTATGAATTGATTCTTTCACATTTTTTGACGAATCTGCTAAAGAGGATGCTTCGTCTCCAGGTGAGCTGCTCGGAAGAGACACAATGGGAATTCTCTTTTCGTTGAGTGTCTCCCTAAATCTCGGTAAAGGCACTGGTCTTTTCACATTTTCAGGTTCAACAATAGATCTCGGTTTTGGAATCGGTATGTTATCCATTGTTATAATTTAAAGAAATGATCCCTCTAAATGACATGTTAGGAAAGTAGTAACTAAATGCACTGTCCCATTATATGCGGTATTTGTTCATAAAGTTATGCCATTGTACACGGGCGATAATGTTTTCGTCTGGTGAACACTAGTGGATGAGTCATACAAATTTTCTTCGATAACTTTCGTATATATTGTCTACTGCTCATAATACACATTCATTGATAAAAATTGGCACACGATTTCAAGCTTCGATTCTTATCAAAAAAACAAGTATCATATTCAATGGTATTTGAAATTTGTAATCTTGATTATCTGAATAGTTTGACAGCACGGACAAGTCATTAAGTTAGACTTCAAACTATTTTGAACTCAGCTTAAACCATAAACAACTCAATAAATTATTCTCATAGATGCTTGATGGAATTATAGCCATACTACTACAATACTGACTACGTTTATTTAAAATGAGTAAAGATACAAAATCTTTTGACCCGTTAATATGATTGTTTAACGTTAAGCAACTGAAAAGTTGAATAGTACGAATAGTAAATAAAATACGAATAGTAAATAAAATATGTGGATCACCTAATTGCTTAAATGTGTGCAACTTTATGAAAAAAATACACCTCATTACGGTTTACTATTTTAAGTTATGTATGGTTATACTATGATAAGTAAATATGTATAGGCTCTTGTTAACTAAGCAGTCGCTCGGACCAGCCGATGTAGTAATAAATGAAACAGCTGAGTTATTAAAATCTTGCGCATTTGCAATAAATTAACAATGATCTATCAATCACAAATACAACACGTCAACAAATTAAAACAAATGTGTCTAAGAATAAGTAAGTATTTATCGTAATATTTACTCATTAAGTTCTTGATAATTTTGTATCGGTTATGTTTATTTTTATTTTATATGAAATAAAGCTTCGTTTTTGTTATTTTTTGAGTACTTACTATCAATTTAAGATATCTATTGAAGGTGCTTGATGGAATCTTAATATCAAATCTTAATTGTTGAAACTTTGTATGATTCAACATACTTTTTCGCTAACGACCCGGACTTCGCCTTTTGGTATTTTCGGGAATTTTATCACACGGGTGCAACAAAACTGACCTAGATCGTTAATGAAAAAAATATATACTGTATGCTTACAATGTTCAACAAGGCAAATTTAATATTTTTGATCTTCCAGTGATACAATCTGACGAAATTACGGTCAATAAATTTTGAAGTCATGAACAATTCATAGTATTGATTAGTCAAAGCTTATACTTTTTTTCTTAGCTTATATTTTTGCTATTGTCGTGCGAAATCTTTACATCAAACACTTTTAAAAAAATGCGACAAACAACTGCCTAATCGACCGGGATCTACATGACCTTCACATTTACATATATATATATTAGAGATCACTGTTATAAAACACATAGTGCTTTTTTGTATTGAATGTAAAGCATAGGTAATATTGATAGCTGTAATAATAATTGGGTATTTATTATTAAAAAATATTTTTTTTAATGGCGATACTCGTGTAACATGTCAAGGTCAATGTTACGCTCGTTAAAATGTCAAATTGGTTTTATATTGACATGTAAACAGTAGTAATATTCTGCTGGACTTATATTGAAATTTTAAGTTCATTGAAAAAAATCTAAAAAGTGTACCCAGTCATGACTAAAAAAGGATTTAAAGTGACAAATCTCTCAAGGGAGAAAAAAATCGGTGTTGCGGCAGATTCACTGAGTGAACTATTGAAGAAGTCTTGCGAGAAATTCATGGTAATCGTTTTTTTGACGATATCAGTTTTACTTTACATTATATTAATAAACAACTTGTGATTCGTTTTACATCTAAACATGTGAAATGTTTTGGATGATTATTGATTGATGTTGCGTCTTCTTTTAGGTCAAGGACATGTGGCAAAAGTGCAAGTGTTATGTTGCAGAAGATGGAACCTTGGTGGATGATGATGAATACTTTAACACTCTCGAACCTCAAACCCTACTTGTTGTAGTTCAACCTGATGAGACTATGAAGACAGGTAACATATAAGTAAATATGTTTTCTTATTTCTATGATCCTATGATTTAATTTTTTTTTTTTAATGATGTTTTTCACACACTGTTGCCCCGTTAAATCACCTAGTGCCCCCGCCGTGTGAGGCCCATTCGGTAATGTTTAGCTGCGGTGATCTTGCCGAAGGATGTGTGGTCTTCAGTGTTAAATTCTTAACATTTTTAAATATATTTCTATCTTTTTTTTGTAGAATTTGAGCATTTGTATGAAATGATTCGGTCAACTAAAGCAGAATATTTAAAAGCCGGAGGAAGTGCGCAGGATTTTCTAAGCAAGAATTTAGAAGGGAAAATTAAAAGACTACATGAACAGATACACAGAGCCGAATCAAACAAAGTGTTTCTCACCCACTCCAAAGATGATTCAGAGTGGTTTGAAGGTAATATATATTATTTTTTTATTTCACTGAGACGTACCCTACCGAATACGTTATACATAAACAAAATATATACCAAACAAAATATTTAAGAGAATAAAAATAAAAAAAATCTTATAATAAAAATTATGACAGTATAAATAAAATCCATGTCCATTCAAAGTGTATCATTCTCAACCTTTGTCATTTATAATGTATTATAAAAGAGCTGTATCAATGAATGTGAATGCAATTAATAATTTGTTAATCTTGATTTACTATATAGGAACTGATACAAATGATACTACCAAGGAAGCATTTATGAGGCGAAAAGCTAAAGACAGAATCAAAGGATATTTCTATAAAACAAAGCAACTTCTCACTGGATCCGAACTGTACATTCATTCCAAGAAAGGACAGGCTAAGACGGAAATCGATTTATTGATCAAAAACCTGAGAAGCTTCTTGGAAAGCAATAAATATCACTGCTTCTACTTTGACAGAACACATTACTGCATGAGACTGTGTAATGATGAAGGAGAATTCAACTGCGGTGGCCTGTGGAATGAGGAATGCTGTAAATATGGTGGAAGTCATGCTATCAATCCCTATCGAAGCAGAGAGGAGAGAATTTTATTTCAGACATGGAATCTTGACCATAGAATAGAACTATCCCGCAGCATTGTTCCCAATATTTTACAGGCCGTGCAACTTCTCGGTAGCTCCTTTAACAAATGCCAGTCGTGTCGTGGAAAGATTGGAACCGGCCATTTGTCATCGCATCGGTATCACAAAGAAATCTTTACCATTGATAATTTGAAACTTGTACATATTGTCTGTCATGATAAAGCTAAGCACAATTCATTTTCCGATGAGTATATTGTATGTGAATGTTGTTATAAGAAAGAAATATTGAAATAAAATCATTTTATCTGAAGAAAGATTAACTAAATGAAAAGAGTTAAAGCTTACAATTGTTTACGACATTAGAACATGTACATAAGTGTATTTTTGTATCTACCCGCTTATAAAAAAATATCTTTATTATTTTGTATTCAGATTTTTATAGATCTCTTTTATAAATATTATGAAATATTATGAACCATTATTTCTTGTTAAAATGACATAGCGTAAGGCATTTTTACTTGCATAGCAAAATATATTTTATGATTGAAGTTTATTTTTATAATTGAACATATTCATTTTATATATCGATATCAAAACAAATATTTTTTCCACATCCATTATAAAGCAAACATAGAAGTCGTAAATAAATAAGAAATCGAGTACCGCCAGAATGTCATTTTCGAATCCTTTTGAAGGGTAAAAAGTCGTAAATGTCAATGTATGCACATTGCACTTTTCAATATATATATATAAGTTTTATAATTTCAAATAGAAATCAATCTCCATTATATTAACTTTTATATTGACTGTTTAAAATATATCTGACATTTTTTCATACGACAATGAAACCCAATATATTGGTTTTTAGCAATCAAAGAGTAAAAAAGTTGATTAGATGAAAGTAAAACTGTCCCTGATCCTAAAAAAAATGTTTCGAAAATCTATTACATGCAATTTTTTGTTGTACTTATTTCCCGTGATTTTATGAAATAATCCGAAAAATTAAAACAATTAAATAGTATGAAAAATGTTTGCCGACCGCATTATACTTGTTAATCAACTGATTTCTTAAGGTGATAGTCAGATGTCATTACAAAAGATTGTCAGGTGTCATTATTAAAGATTGATATAACAATCAAATGATAATCTAGTATCAATTATAATAAATCACAAAATTAATAAATATTTGATATATTTATATTTATGTTCCACATAAGAATTGAAGCCTATATATATTATGTTAGCTGTCTCTACTTATGGCTAAGTGCTACAGTTAACATTGTGCATGTTAATTTTAGAATTATTGAATAACTTTATTTTTTTCCATAAATAATCAGTATATTTCATTCTCAATTTGTATTATATATAATGTATTTTATACATTGCAATTTAAAATTTTCAATTAAGACAAGTGATATAATATATTGCAAGCTCTATTAATGAATAGGTATTTAATGGATTGGAATAGAAAATGTAGATTTAATAGATGTTGGCTTACCTAGGCTTGAAAAATGTGCTTTTGCATAGTGAGAATTCATTTCGAATAGTAATTGAAATGACTTCATATAACTGTTTAATATTGTTGCGAGTAGTTATAGAAATAGGTGTGCGAACGGACCGCTTTCATTGTGTGTATTTGACAATATTTGTTACGTAGGCTGATGCTTGAGTGTCTTAAGTGCTTAAGAAATAGTTATACACGGACAACGTTCTTTGTCAACTGTCCGAAACATTTAAAATGTACTCTTAGCGTCCACAACTTGATTTCAATCGTCTTTTCACCAAAATAAAAATCTTTGAGATGTTGTCTTCGGGTTTATTTCTGTAGAATAATCTGACATAATATTAAAAAGAATATATATATAATATTGATAATGTGTATTAGGAATATAATTTGCATTTGCTTGTTGACAATAGTTTATGAGGAAATCATTATCTTATTTAAGAAGTCACAAATATATTTATTTCCTCGATTATAAAAAAAAAACATATTTTTTCCCTATTTTGGTGTGTCTGAATACAGGGTTCATCTTATAGCCAATGTGGTTAAGAATGCAGTAATCACAAGCACTTTCCATATTAGAAAATCGCAAGAAAGGTGTCTGCTTTTTAAGAAATGATGTCGTTAATGTTTAAATGGTGGCGCAAATGATGATATTTTGAAAGACGTAGACAACTCTGATTAGATTTATGGTTTACACTGAATCTCAGAAGTGATATCATAGAAAAAAACCATAATTTGGCTGTTTTTCGTGGTTTTAAAATCATTATATACCTTAGTTTGTTATAATAAAATATAATGGGTATTTTTATAACTGATATTTAAAAGTAAGTATGCGTCTTGTGCAGTGCTAATTCTTGCTTATTATAAAAAGAAACTGAAGATATGATGACATGAATGTCAATGTAAAGAAATAGTTGTGGTGTATGAAAAAAATTGTGTAGCTCTAATTGCCACAGGGTTTGCAAGGTATTTATGAAAAGGATTATTATACTTTATTTTATGCAATCAAAATTGATTAACAGTTAAGTTGATAAATATTAAAATAGGAAAACCTGATACACCTAACATGAAATACCAAATAAATACTGTGTTGCATTCCTGTAATATATATATGTATATATCTAAGAATAGAAGCAAAACATCTACACCATTCTGCTATTTGTAGTTGAGTCAATTTAAAATTGATATGATCTCTTGTTTCATGAATCTCATATTATGTGATAAATGAATAATGTTGTCTAATATATAATTCAATGGAATAAAATAAATCACTCCTTCCACATGTTAAGAGACATGTGTTTATTATCATATTTAAATTCTCAAAGAAAGGGAGAAGAGTATTGATAAATGAATTGTTATGGGTGAACATGTAATCATTTTTTTTTATATCCTTTGCCATATGTACAGAGATAGGTCAATAATCATTCATAGTTAATTTCATGGGGCTGTTGTACAGATATGATGCTTAATATTAGCAATTATTACATGAATGCATATAAAAATATGCTTTGTATTCAATATATTGAACCTTTTACCAATTTAACTTAGCATGGATTTGGCTTCCTAATTCACATATGAAATAAGTTTTATGATTCCTCTGGCATGTGCAATAAATGCAAATTGTAGGGTAATTTTGAATGATTATTGACTTATTTGATTGAGTATTTTAGAATAGATATCTCATCTATAAATTATAAAGCAATAATTTTTACATGTATTTGAAAAATGGTCATTTATTATCTTCAAAATGTATTTTTCTACATATTTTATTATGGAATAATATTGTAATCAACTTCACCTGTGTGATTATTTAATGCCAATAAATGGCTGATAAAACTAGAAAGCCGTCTTTTTGAAAGTGATTTTAAAAAACAACTTTCAGTAGTAACTACTTTTTGAAATATATACAAACGTAATATATATTTTTTGACTATTTAAGGCGTAAATGTTGTTGTATAAAGAATATTTAATGAACCTTCATATTGATTTCATTAGAAGTTCTGCATAGTTCTAAATAATAATAAATCATTGATCTCTTCATAATCGAGGAACAACTTCAGTAAATATTTTCCCATATCATAATTTTGAATTTTTGTATAGCTTCTTCATAGCTATCCTGACTATACCACTGAAACTTGTTTATATAAGGAACAGCTTACGCATTTAGTGCAAAATTACGTCAAACAGATTTAAAATTCATGAAGTCTCATAGATATAACAACATTGTAAGTTTTATTATGTCACTGAATTGTTTTTGAAGCCGCAATGCAATCTAAAGCTCACTTCTTAAATATTTTTATTCCTATTGTGAATGGACAGCAATATATTTAAATTTCCTGTCTTGTTTTGAAACAGCTCAATATTATGTAATATTACACTAAATTTTAGTTTGTAAGTATCGATATTAATTTTATCACAGGTGCCAAAGATTACCTACATAAGGATAAGTTTATATATCAATAATTGCTGTTTACGAAAAAATCAACTGGTCATTTTAATTTTATACATAATTTACATGTGCTGAAAATTATGTCTATAGTTCTTCACCGTTTCAATGTGTTCAAATTCAGAAAAAAGGTATGTATATCCTCAAACCAACAAAGCAGGCAACATTTTACTGTTGACCCTGCATTGATGAGTTTTTCATTAAAATGGTTGTTAATATCTGTTGATAATGTTCTGTTGAAATGATAGATTTCATATTTTAACATTGCTGAATGAAGGGGAGTGGCTGTCTGACTTAATCAACACCATTATATTACTTCATAGCATTTATATTTTCAGGACAATACTTCCACTGTTCATTGATTTTTTTTAACCTTATACATATTTGAACTGACTAAATTTATTTTGTATTGCAGTAAAAATATTTATGAATTAAAATGTATATTTCAAATGGAATTCTGTAGTGTTAGAATAAGCTTTAGAAAATGCTTTGTTAATATTGTGACAAGGAAATATTAAAAAAAACAATATCATGAAAGGAAATTGTTTTATTACAGTAAAAATATTTAATTCCTCACTTTTTTCCAGATATTTTTTTTTAAATAGGTATAGACAGAATTATGACAGTACAATATGACTTGTCTACGAGTGCAATTATAACAATAATTCAGTAATAATATATTTAGCGCCTCTTCCTACCCAAACTTCTTTTATTGGGATTTCTCTGCCCTTTACCGCCAGTGGGTTTGGCAGCGGAATGTTTCCCTCCAGTTGGTTTTCCGGCTTTTCTTCCTTTGGGACCACCGAATCCCTTTTTGCCTTTCCGTCCAGGTTTTTCATTCGCTCTTTCCTCAGCTCGCCTTTTAAATATATGTTGAATAGTTTAGTATTATTTAAGCCATTAGGATTGTATACATAGTGTGTTTGCTGAGTAGGTTAAACATAAAAATTAAACTATTTTTAAGAATTATTCCAACTGAAAATTTTATGCAATTTTCTAATGGCAGTAAATATTTTTATGATTAACAACATGTTGGTTTATGGAATATTTTTGCATATTAAATTTATGTCTATAGTTCACAACAATTAAATTTGAACTTCAGAACTTTGAGTTAAAATTTGAAGTCAAAATTCATGTTTACCAAACAAAACAGTTAACCTTCCCAGCGAACACCTTGGTCATGAACGGGACTTATTTCCACAAATTTTGTTTCTACAGTTTATAAATCACATTTTTATAGTAACCAGTCCAGTGCCTTAAACTCACACGCACTAGAGAAACTTTGAAGACTCAAATGGCACAATGCACAATGCATTATATTTGTAGTTGATATGGTTTCATAAACATTTAGCCCCATCTGTGCTCTACCGGTATAAATTAAAATAATCTTAAACTAGTAAAAAAGATTTTTGTAGATGGCCAAAGGGCGCATCAAAGGCTACCACAATCGGGATAGAACCATCTCTTATTTAACCTGTTAACAGCTAGAAACAAAGCAATAGAAAAACGACACACTGGTGGATCGTTAGGTTTAGACGGATTGAAAAACAAAATATATTTTAACTGGATTATAAAACATGAATAATTAATAGTCTGAAGGGCAGATAGATGACCAAAAAGATATTAATTGATAGGAAACATACATTTTTCAATATCCTCTGACTTTATTATTTATCTCGATTTCGTTACGAATCTTGCAGATATCAGAATGATTTCTGGTTATTATTCTTTTTTCTGGACGAATATTAAAATTTACAACAAACATCCTTTTATGAAAACTCAAAACTTTAATAAGTGATGGCAACAAAATTTATAGATTTTTAGCACTTTCCATGTTGTTAGCGAGATATTTTCATAATGAAATATGTAAGTGTAAATACTGTTAATATTGTAAAAATAATGTATTGCTATGAATAAGATATGATATTGAAAATAATATATACAGTGTACTCTCGATTATCCGTGTATAGATTATCCGGTTTGCGGATTATTCGTGCCTGAAAATAATTATTTATTATAATATATTATTAATTAATATAATATAATTTGAATGTATGAATGTTCGCATATACCGCAATACACATCACAATTTATGGGACTAGAATGAGTCAAGAATTGAAATCTTTTGTACTCCACATGCGTTTCTATTTATATTTCCAGTGAGGTGTTTAAACCAGCTCGAGTGCCCGCAATAAATTTGTTAATTTCGATATTTATTGCCTATATTTATTTGTCAGCTCTCGGGACTATGTTTGTTATTATGATAAAATATTATATTTTTACTTATTTGTTTGTATTTTCTTGATAAATAATGTGTTAAAAATTTGTATTTTGTATATATTATATTTGAAAATAAAATAAAAAATTGATGATTCGGATTATCCGTAACCATCCTCCTCAGCATTAGCCCAGATAATCGAGAGTGTACTGTAAATGATATAAGATTTACGGGATTTTTGATGGTTTGAAAACGGTCATCCTGTCATTAGAGAAATATTTTCACAAAATAATCACTGAATGAGCTAAAAGGATAACACGACATGGTAGAAAAAAAAATTTACACTCAAATACAAGAAACAGCATAATGTAGGTATATCTTAATAAATGAATAATGCTTACTGCGCTTGCTCTTGTCGGATTTGTTTAGAGACTGCCATATCCATATCAATTTTCGGTTGTTTTTGAATGAGTGAATCAACGATGCTAAGATTGTTTTGTCTTTCAGTTTTGATGTCTGGTGGGGCAGCTTTTCTTTTTTTACCAGCTCCAGAAATGAGAGCAGATACGCCTTTTCCATGGGCTTCCTTTTCTTTGGGTAGCTTTGGCTGGAACTTACCAGCTGAGGCGGTGGAAGATCTAGCCACAGTGACAGCAGTGGCCAACTGTAAAGATTTACATTGTCATTAATCATTTACATGCAATTGGCACATAAACAGTACAGAAAATTATACAATATCCTTTGAAAAACAAAGTGAAATCCTATAACTCATCAATTGGAATTACTGGGTGACCACATGTTTTTGGCCAAGTTTATTTTAAGAAACAATTCAATGAATATTTTTTCTGTAAAGTTAATTTAAAGTCAGTTATAGTACATTTTGTATTATAATAAATTTTAGTACACATGACATAATATGCAGCATTTGATATTCCAGGCAGTTAAAAGTTATTTGTTAAGCATTGACAAAATAAAATAACCCTTGAAATAATGCCCTAATTTTAATATTCGGTTTAAGCTAAGCTTTAGCACGAAAGAGTGAGAAAGCAAAACATCTCATGTGAGAGGCAGTAAACTATTGAAGACCGCATATTGTGTAGAAGGACAGCACTGCAAAATATAATTGAACATTGCTCACGCTGCAGGGGACCTGGATGAGTCAAGTTGGATTTATTTATTTTGGAACAAAATTAAAACTGACGAGAAACTAAAAAAATCTTTTTTTATAAAGATTTCATTCATTACCTGTGCAGCAGTTGCTTTATCTGATGTAACAGGAAGTCCAACTCGGGGAATTTTTACTTTTTGAGCCCTGGCTATGTTTTTCAATCGTTGCAATTCATTTTTCGCAACTTTTTCTGATTTCACATCAGCTTTCGCTGCAAACATATCTTTCATAGGATCATTTTGAGGAACCTCGAGAACCCAGTCCTTGTCAGCCACAGCCGTTGCTCGCTTATATCTGTATTATAAACATGTAATCAATAATTGTCAATATAAAAATAAAATTACATCATACTAATAAAATAATCCAAGATGAGAGTGCATATGGCCAAAAATAGCATGGTGCCTAATAAAAAAAACTACCAAATTTATTTTTTCAAAACCAGATATTGGACATAGATTGTAACTCAAATCATAATCTATGATTATGATCATGATAGTCGTATGAAGGATTGACTCTCAAAAACAAAAGACTAGCACAATACCTAATGCAGATCAGATATGTAACATCTATACTTAGTTATTCTGTCGTATTTTTCACACAAGACATTATTGCGATCCTTTATTAATATAAAAGAAATTTAAAATACAGGGAAAAATTATTGTCAAAGTAAATAGTATTTTATAAAATACTGGTTTTCTTGATTATAATGCTTGATATTTACATGATTTCCAATCTGAAATGTTTACCAGAAAAAAATAGTTAAAGCATACCCATATAATGGCACCCATTTCTGAAGTGTTTCATCCCAGGTGGCTTTGTCTTTCTTTTTTTTTGTGATTCCTTTATCTTTAGCAAACTGCTGCCATCTTGTGAGAGGTTTCGCTTTGGGCACACGCTGAGCACGAGGTAGCACAAATTTGGGCTCAGGTAATGTGACTACTATTGTTTCTTCCACTCTTTCCGTTGGCAGCTCCCAAATTTTATTGAATAATAATTGCGTGTTGTCTCTTGTTAAATTTAAAAGGTATTCGTCTTTTTGTGTTCTAAGTAAACAAAATATTGTAGAAAGTGAGTTGTTGCATTGTAAGTGCACAGTTACAACAAGTGCATTATAGTAGAATAGTCTCTTAAGCAATCTATGTGTAAAGCAAAATAACACGACATACGATTTATAACACTACGCTTTGCTTGCTAAATGTCATGGACTATTTAGAAAAATCTTGGAGGTTATGTTAATCTTTTCATCAGATGTGACATGTTAGGAATTCAATGAAATATGAGATTGCAACGAGGACATACAATAAAAAAAATACAACTTAGAAGTTTTAACTATTATTGTTAAATGACAATAGTTTACTTACTCTAAAGTTTTTAGGTCCAAATCATTACTATCTGTGACAAGTAACGTGCCAAAATCGTACTCTACTTCCAGGTGTTTTTCCACATTAGTTGATTTATATTTCTCTGCTCTTTTCTGTTCTTTTTCTATAATTCCCGCAAAAATATCCATTTTTAACAATTGTAATTCTATTGGAATTAAATTTTACGTTATTGACATGAGGTTGAATGGTTGATAGAGGCATAGACAACCCCACGTGTGGTAAACTACAGACATTCAGAGACTATACCTTATATTGATAGTCGAGTGCAAAAACATTAAATAATAATATGCTTTTTATTCCCTCAAAAACTGTTTATAAAAATAAATCAAAGAAAAAGTTTTAAGCAGAACACACTCTAAAATTATGTGCGATTCTTATGTTTATTCAAGGAACAAAATATTTACATATCAATTTAAAAGTATAAGGAAATATTTTTTAATGACACTTATCTCAAATACTTGTTTTGATACAATAGTCTATGAAACTATCTGTCAAAGTCAAAATATCCCATACATTTTCGACTTGGCCCAAAATATTGTAGGTTATTTAGTGATTTTCTCATGTTTATTTAACGTTATGAATCAATCATCATAAAAATATTCATAAAATTACATAATATGAATAATTATTGCAATTTATTTTTTTTAAGAATCATGATACCGAGGAAAGCAATTATGTCAATATCTAAATCCACGTTTAACCCATATTTTTTTTCTCATGGTTCTGCAGTTACAGTAAATATTTTTTTACTGTAATTATATTTTAGTTCGGTTAATATGCATACAGCATGCTACTCTTTTTCTTGACAAAATACTGAAGGCCAGTAAAAGCATCACATTTTCTCAAAATATTGAATATTCTGAATTATGGTAACCGACACCATGTGAATGTCTACATATTTTGAAGTTAGTTCGATACAATATTATTTTTCTCAATAATTTGTTCTAGAACAGCTATTTGTCATGCAAAGAATGTTTCACACTTTTTTTTAAAATTCTTGTTTTGCTTATCACATATATTTGATAGCTCGGCAATATTGTGTACCATACAAACTCAGAGAAACACTTGTTGCGCCAGGCCTGTAATCAACGTCTCTCCATTATATATTTTTAACCTTTAGGCGTGTTTTCAGCACTCAATGTTTTACTTCTGTATGACTAGCATGTTGTAAAGCATATTTATTGTTAAATCTCAACTATGACTAGTACACATTCAAACAAATATTATTATTTTTAATACTCCACCTAACTGCAAGCTCATAAATATATTTTACTGCAGATGAGTTGTAGAAAAATGAGTTCTGACCTGATGGAAACCGATTCACAAGGCTTGAAAACAATAAATGAAGGACAAGCAAAAGTGCTTTTAACATCTGACCATGTATTTTATAACCCAGTCCAAGAATTCAATAGAGATCTTAGTATAGCTGTACTGAGGACATTTATCGAAGACTACCAACAAATAGAAGAGAATAAAAAATTGAAAATTGATAACAGACGTAAAGTAGACGCTAAAACTTACAATGCTTCCCAGGATGATAAGGTGAGTTACTCTGTTTCTGACCGGGTGGACATGAAATTTGAATTGTTCGAACTATGTTTACTCACATGTTTTGTCATGTATGACCTGTATTTTACCTTTCAGCATCTTCAGTCATTCTAGCATATCCATATATTAGAATGCCTAAAGATGGGCCAACAGGCTATACACGGGTTGTGAATGACAAAACATGCGGAAGTGTTCAGAGCTTAAATGATTCAAGCTTTGTTCTGAAATTCCATCAAGCACCCTCACTCTATATCTTAAATTGAAATGCTTCATTGGTCATGCTGAACAACTGTTGATTCTTAACCTAAAGAATATTTACTTCAAATCGAGTGATATTCTGCTATAAACAAATTATATTTATGTATATATATATATCTATTAATTTTAATGCTATTCACTCTCATTGTAAAGCATATGGACTCCTAATAGAGGTGGTTAAGTAATAACCCCCCCCCCCCCCCCTCCCTAATACATCCCCCTTTTCACAAAATTTATATATTAAAATCTATAAATCAATTCATAAAATTACTCATACTGGGTTTCGAAGCTGAGCATTTTTTCTAAAACCCAGGACGTTGATCACTGCAACGCAGAACCAGGCAATTATACTCATTCATATATTATCATTTCATTTTCATATTGACTAGCTTAAAATCGTAACAACCAATATTTTCAAATATTTTTGTCAAGAAATTGATATCATAATATTTATATAGCATTAAGTCAGTTTCATGCTAACTGAAACCACTGTATACTTTTTTCATCTTTACAGAATGAAATCACCGTTTTGGAAGCACTTTCAGCTACTGGGCTGAGAAGTATACGGTATGCAAAGGAAGTGCCAGGTGTCAGTCGAATAATAGCCAATGACATATCAGCCAAAGCAGTTGAAAGTATTGGTGCCAACATAAAGCTCAACGGAGTCGAACATCTTGTTGTGACAAGTCATGACGATGCCAGGTAAATACTGCAGATATCCCAGCAGTTGCCAACCAGGCACGTACAGTTGTTGCCGTAACTTCATGAAGGCCAAGAACTTCATAAATTTACTTAAAACAAACATTAACAAATATCACACAGATTGATTTTTTCAATTAAACAAGTATTATTCTTATTTCACGATATAAGGATTTGACCATGTGATTAATAACATTTTCGATAGTTTCAGCAGTGACTCTGTGGAAGTGAATTGATAATGCAAATTATAATTGCTAGCTTTGTTATTCCATTTGGTGTATTACTAGATGTGATACGTTTCTGGGTTGTTTCGAGAAGCATCATCAGACAAACTTTATTGTTAGGTTATTCATTTACTAAGGCAACTAGTGAATCTAATTCTTCACTTTTGAATGAAGAAATAGGTGGGACTTTTCCCTTTTTACTGGACCTTTTTATCAAAACATGACTAATAACATATTCACTCAAAGCAATGAAGTCATGTGATTGATATATGCTGAATAATTTGATATGAATTATATCTTCCCAGTATGGTGATGTACAAAAATCGCAAACACTCTGATCGCTTTACTGCAGTAGATCTTGACCCATATGGCTGTCCTTCAATTTTCCTTGATGGAGCAGTGCAGTGCATAAAAGATGGTGGTCTGCTGCTTGTGACAGCTACGGATATGGCAGTATTGGCTGGAAATTCCCCAGAAACCTGCTACTCCAAATACGGTGCCATCAGTCTGCGGTCTAAAGCATGTCATGAACAGGTATGTCACTGCCATTAAACCTTTTCAGCTGAAACAGCATAGATGTGTAAAAATGTTAATTGTGTTGAGTCATTTTTAATTGACTGCTTTCCTTTTTGTCTATCATTAAAATTTTATTTATAAATACATTATGTTCCATTAAGTATTTAAGTTCAGGTCATTTTGATTTCAAAAATTTCCCACTCATTACTCTTCCTAATGAGGATTGTCCATTGTTAAAACCCTCTTGCTGCGTTTTGGCATTGATTTCAATTTTATAACTTGTAATAAATTTAAAATTATTGAAACTTTCAGGCTCTGAGGATATTACTTCAATGTATCGAATCACACGCTAATCGCTATGGCCGATACATAATGCCACTGCTGAGTATCTCTGCAGATTTTTACATTCGAGTTTTTGTGAAAATATTCACTGGGCCGATACACTGTAAAAAAAGTACTAGGTATGTTACATAGATCTTCAAAATAGGACTACAGTTTACTTACTACCTCAAGTATTTATGTATTAAATGTATTTTTTTTTTTTTTTCAGTAAGCTTTCAATGATATACCAGTGTGTCGGTTGTGACATGTTTACTTTACAGCCATTGGGGACATTCAAACCAAATCCAGGGCCCAATGACCCCAACCGAATGAAGGCGTGTTTACCACATGCCCCCCCCACTTCGACCCTGTGCGTAAATTGTAATCAAAGGCATCATGTAAGAAATATTTTTTAACTTATCTATTGTGAAAAGAAACTTAATCTTTTCCATGCTAACGTTTCAAGGTCTGTGACGGTAAGGCGCGGGGCCAGTACACGAGCGTCGCAGATCTTGAGACGCGAACTTTCGATTGTCAGTAATGCAGGGAATCTTTTGCATATAGGACTGATTTTGGTTCCAAAATATCGCCTAATTTGTCCTGCTACTGCCACCTCCATACATGTCAAAAGAATGGAGCTTAAATGTTTAGAACATCGATCTTTCAAACCATTTAAATTTATCGCTATCTCCGCAAGAGTCACAAATCAGTTTTAAACTTTGTGCTGGACTTCGCATCAATCTCGCGGCTTCGCAATGAACATTTGAGTTTGATTAGTGGCTTCGATTCGTCATGGTAATGGTGATTTATGAATGAGTTATTTTTAAGTGATTAATGTTGTAAAACATTCCTAATGCATCTGGCTTCCATAAAAGCCAATCCAATTATTTTTATTGCTCTATTTATAACTCTATATGGAAAGAAAACATTTCGAAAAGTAGCATCGCAGATAGATTTAATTTACCTGAAAAACAGCCGCATGGATCGGGTTAAATAATTTTGCTGAAAGTCATGTAAGCAGTAATATCATATTTGGGTTATTGAATTACTTATTTAATGAATAAAAATACTATGATGGACCGTAACATGGTAAATTTTATCAAGAGGACCTTGTATTGATTGAAATCATTGTGACATGGCTGTTTTTTATTATGAAAATATGTGTGTAGCTAATGGTTTTTGAATTGATTTAAAATCAAAATGTTATTCATATCAACCAAAATTAAAGCTATTTAAAAAATTCCCATCATTTATGAAGTGACTCAGTTCATATAAAAGTTATCAACGAGTAATGGTTTTGCAAGTATTGTTTTTGAGCCCAGTTTAAACACATCAAATTTCAGTGAGTTATTTAAGATGGAGATAAGCTATTTTTTCAGAAGCTGAAAGTGATGGATTGGAAGAAGAGAGTGCGACAATGAGAATTGAAAAGCTATTTTACCATTTAGTTTCGTGTGAATAATAAAATTATAGTAAATTATATTTTTAATTTGTCTTCCAGATAGGAGGTCCCGTGTGGTCAGGTCCACTGCATGATATAAGCTTTGTTGAAAGAGTGCTGACTATTGTAGATAGAGAAAATGAAAAGTTTTCTACTGCAAAACGAATCCAAGGCATACTGTGCATGGTACGAGAAGAATTGCATGATGTGCCTCTATACTATTCTATGGATAAACTCAGCTCTTGCCTTCATTTAGAAAGTATGCCCATGCTAGTAATGAGGTAAATATTTTTACACACATAAATTTTCATGCCCAAATATTGGTAGTCTCATTTTTAATAAGTAAGCTTTTAAACAACCCAATTTTTTTTTTCTTTAATGATTTGACAATGTAACTTATAATTTTGTTATTTCCCACTTAAGATTACCTAATCGTGTTCGCTCAACAGCTTAGTAAATATTTTTTAAGTAAAACAATAACAAAGATTTCTTCATTCAAATCATAACTAATGAACACGGTGAAAAAATAGCAATGTATTTTAGTTCTACAAAATTATTTTTAACAAATATAGTTGATAGCTATTTCGGCTCACGCCATCGTCAGAACTATGCTTAAACTAACATTCGCTTATCTATATATAGCTGTGCAGAAAAGGCACACAACACATCCTCTCTCCTGTTCCAACGGCCTAGCTTGTTACTTAAACACAATGACACAAAATTCTAAATGAAACAATAGGTGTCTATGACAATAAGATTATATGTGGGACGGAAGTGGTCCTTATGGAAGCAAATCAGACCACCACTTTGTACAACGGCTGGACAAGTAGCGATACTATTATGTTTAAGGAACATGTAATATCATTCAACAGTAAAAAAACAGATTCACAATTCGCTAATCACGTTATTAATGAATCACATAATATAAATTCAAACTCAGCCCCTAAATGTTTGCATCTTTGAAGTTTTTTTACTGTTGAATGATCTTACATGTTCCTTAAACATAATAGTATCGCCACTTGTCCAGCCGTTGCACAAAGGGGTGGTCTGATTTACTTCCAGAAGGATCACTTCCGTCCCACAGATAATCTTATTGTCATAGACACCTATTGTTTCATTTAGAATTTGAAAATTTAGTGTCATTGTGTTAAAGTAACAAGCTAGGCCGTTGGAACAGGAGAGAGGATGTGTTGTGTGCCTTTTCTGCACAGCTATATATAGATAAGCATAGTTTAATGGACGATGGCGTGAGCCGAAATAGCTATCAACTATATTTGTTAAAAATAATTTTGTAGAACTAAAATACATTGCTATTTTTTTACCATGTTATAATGGAGTTCTACCAAGTGAATGCCAATTCAATCAATAACTAATGAATGTTGTTATTTGAAAAATATATATGAGGACATTTCATTTGTGCAGTATTAGAATTAACAGGAAATGATTGGCTGTTTTGATATTCGTTGATTCCATTATATCATGTTTGCAGGTCTGCACTGTTAAATGGCGGTTTCAGAGTTTCTTATTCGCATGCATCCAAGACATCCATCAAAACTGATGCACCGCCCAGGTTTATTTGGGATATTTTAAGAAGTTGGGAGAAAGAACATCCTGTTAAAAAAGAGAGGTAATAAAGACACATTACTATTATTTATCTGATGGATCATTTTGATCTCAGATGTTGTGTAATGAGAACTAATTTTTGATCAGTCCATCAAATTCTCCTTCATGGGTAAGGAAAGATGAATGAGACAAATGAATATTTAAATATGCCACTGAGCTGTAAAAAAAAAACTGGTAAAGTGTCATTGTGTAAAATTTTTTTTTTATGATATCGACTGAAGGTGCTTGATGGAACTTCAATATTAAATTTGAATTGTTACAACTTTGTACGATTCCATATGTCTTATAACAAACGACCCAGGTTTCGCCCTTCGGCATCTTCAGGTATTCCATCGCACGGATGCAACAGAACTGACAGTCAGCTCTGTTGGAATCGTACAAAGTTGTAACAATTCAAATGTAAAAATATTTGTTTTGATGTTGTTGACAATTTATTTTTAAAATAAAGTTCTTTGCTTCTTTATGGCAAATATTTATATATCATTGAATTGGAACATGTGGCCGAAAACTTATGTAACCAATGAAGAATATATTTATTATGTTTTTGTCAACGCCTGTGTTTAATTTTCAACTGGTATTTATTTTTATTAGGTTGGAAGAAGATGCAGTAACCAAGTACATTCTATCGCAAGAGATTACATCGCCTGTTGACTTGACAATAAGGCAAGATGCTAACCCAATCAGTCGGAAAGAAGGTTTCCTTAGATTTCAATTCAATCCGACAGCGCACTGGGGGCCAGGAACCAGGGCTTCAGCTCGGTTTGTAATTTAAAATTTGTTATCATCCCAAAGCTCTAGATAAGTAATTTTTTAAATCATAAAGACTGATCATGTTCCGCATAAATAATTGTCAGCTATCTATTTTTGTTTCTTTTTCAATTTTAATCATACCATATTTAAAAATCTGAATAACTTCTTTACGTACGAGATAGGGTGATAAATAATGAAATGGTAAATAATCTAAGAACATTCATTCATTTACTGCCAATGTTCTTAAATTTCATACTGGAAAAGGTTCATTATTATATGAATAATGGATAAAAATTCACTGAAATAATTGCATATTTGAATTGTTACAAACTTGATAAAGTCCCCGAGTAAACATCACAAACATTTTTTTCGTTGCATTGTATTTAACACATCAAAGTTTGCATATTAAATATAATTCATATGAAATATGCATCAATAGATCCAGTTCTCTGTGGCTGATAGATCTAATTTATATTATGCGCAATTGGACAAACACTAATTTTCAGTATAGTTTCACTTCACAGTAGTATTAAAACTATTTTACTTCCGGACGTTTTTATGTAATATATCGTATTAAAAAGGACATTCTATGCAAATGTAATCAAAGCAAAGAGTAAATTTGATTGTTACAGGGTTGGAGAAGATAAAATTAGCAAGAGTAAAAAAAATCAAAACAAACATCAAGGACAGAAGCATCAATATCACAAAAATAATGAAGAAACACTCAACACATCCCAGGAAGAAATCATTCATTCGAAAATAGCAAAAATAGAATAGTTATTTCACATAGAATATATATTATATATGATTATTACGTTTTTAAAATAAAGTTATTTCATAAAGAATATTTTTCCATTCACATGCTCCGTAAACATTTTTCCTTCTTACTTAACATCTTAGTGTTCTATTAATCTTCTTAAAAGAAATTAAATAAATAAAATACTATAATAATATTATACCTAGAATAATCGTCAGTTTTAACACACTTTTATTAATGATAGATAAAATACCATCTAATATAACCCAGTAAGGAAATTTGATAATGTTGAATTTTTTATCTCATTTCTTATACATTACAAAAACATACACACAACGTTTTAATCATTTAAAATAGAGTAGGTGTAGTAAAAAGTGGCGTTGTTTGCCAAAATTTAAAAAAAGAAATAAGGTTATTATGGAGTTATTATGGGGTTATTATTAAAATAAACTCAATTTGGACCTCCACTTAGATTTTAAAACATGGCTCTTCAAAACTTCACCCAAGCCCTACTTAAAATTTATCTCACGGAATACTAGTATTTATTACCCAGCCTTGGCAGAGAGAGTTCAAGAATACTTAGATATTGGTGTTATTTCATGCAAGCTTTGTGTTTAAAATACATAGCTCTGGACCGTGTCCTATGGAACCACCATGTGAACTCACGAAATATAGTCTGTCAATTAAATATAATGTTGAAAGACAAGTCACCAAATGTAGTGAATTGTAGAAGAGTTATGAATTTGAATTTTTTCAACTTGCTTCGACATTGCCTTCTTAATCAAATAAAATTTCAATTATTCTCAACTGTCATTCATGGAATATTTTAGAAGTGTGTGAAGCGGTAACCATGTGAACAGCTTTTCCTATTATTTTTTCACCCTACATTGAGGTAAAAGTATAGCTTCCAGTTGACAGTTGAAAATAACACAGTTGAATTAGGAATGGCAACTAAAATGATAAGTGCAAATTTCACATTGTTAATTTTCATTATTTTGGAGTAGTGCTTATGTTTATTTTTAAATTCACATAGATATTTTCTGCTGTATTATAGAGATTATTTAGAAACAAAATTTCATATCGCTATAGTAACCATTTTTGGTTGTAGCTTGTTTGTTACTATGACTTACAAAACATATTTGGTGCAATATTGATTGTGGACATCAACTTATCGTCTGCAACCATGGCTGTTAAACAAATTCCAAATAGAAATTTTTTACCAAATCTTGACAAAGAAGGATCATTTTCACACGCAATACCGACAATTGAAGTACAGTCTTATGAGACACCTGTCCATGAACGAATGTTTTTACACCATACTTTATCGAGTGTTAGAAGAGTGGCCTTTTACAATATACCGAGGTAATGATAACATACAATTTTACAAATATAATGCTTTAGGATAAAATAAAGTTTTACATACTAAGAGTAATTATTAAAATAAAACAGAAATCTCGGCATGACATCATTCTAAGAAGAAATATTTTTACAGTGACATGAGTTTTGTTGATAGTGTGTTCTTGAAATAATTAATCAATACTTAACAATTAGCAATGAAATAAATTCATGGCTTATGGCTTATTTTTTCCTTATTAAAATTTAAGGAAATTCTGATTTATTCAATAATAATCAGTGATCATATGTATTTTAACACTGGGTGATTCACAGAAACTCCTTTTTCAAAAAGACATTAACACTATAAATCATCAATTTTTATATAAATATTGAAAACGGTTATAAATAAAAACAAGAAATACCAATAATTTTTGTATATACTTTTATGTTATATTGGGCAACAATTCCACTAAGTGGTGATTTTTTATAAAAATCATTTACCCACATGGTTATTTAAACACCTTCTTTTGTTTATGGTGATTATTTGTTTGCCTCACTCATACAAATCTAAGTAATTAGCACATATAAATACATAGGAACCTCAATTTTCATTTTTCAAGTGACCCTGGAGAAAAACAAAAAATCTAGGAAATCTCTGGACTAGACTCTTTAAAATATGGAAAAGGGTGCATTTCAGTTGTGACTCAAACTAATTCTCGATGCAGAATATGAGGCAAAAATTAGTACTGACCAACTCAGCAAACAACACATTTATAACCAGTATATGAGTTGTCAGCGGAAACATTAAAAGCTGGCATAATCATAAAAAAAGCACTTGCAGTCTTTGCTTTTTCTTACAATAATAATGATTGAGTGGAATTGCACCTGCTTATTGTCTGTGTCAAATGTTTGACAAGAAACAATTGAATAGAATTAAAATTTGTGATGAGACAGCAAAAGTATTTGAATATAGTTGTGCTTATTTTTGATCAGAATGAAAAATATTTGATAAAATTGATTTATTGAAGTACCATTTGAAACGGAATTAAGAATTACTGTGACTCCAATAAGCAGTTCAATTAAAACGTACTTAAATACTTTTGAGTGAGATGACAAATAATTTACAAAAAAAGAGAAAATGGAAGGATACATGTCGGATTATTTAATACTATTTTCACGAGTATTATGTAAAAACTTAAATAAAATCAATGTAACATTTAAGAAAGCAATGAATGAAATACAAAAATTGGGTTTCCGCTGCAGATAGCTCCAATAATATAATTTTGTGTCAGGATTTTTAATTATAAATAAATATTTAAACCTAAATAACTATAAATGATACCCCTAGTCTAGCCACAAGAGCTAAAGACAGAAATATGATTAATCTTACAATAATTTTTTTAGGGCCCCAAAAGATAGCCTAGACTTATTATTATCATCAACTTACAATCACAGTAAGGAGCTCTTTCCTCATAAAGAAGATTTTCATTTTCAAAAAGAAACAATTGGAGAATTATCCTGGCGTCGTCTCAGAAATACAGTTGATAAAATGCCTGTTGCAATAATTCCATTGGTAAATATTTCAAATAAGACGTTTTTTTGTATTTAGGTTATTATTTATTGAATACATATCTGTTAATTTTATTGTGACGTCAATACAACTGTTAGAATATATGATAATATAAAAAAAATATAGAGCAGCAATTAAATGAAAATTGGGACAATTTTCAAAAAGTTTGGAATCTATAAAATCGCTAGAAATAATGTACAGAAATATCATTCATATTTTCTTATAAAACTGTTTTAACTAATGCTATTTATTTTAGGGCCATCCATTGCAATGGGGAGGTTTGACAGAGCGTCGGTCACCGCACAATACAAAATTAATGAATTCCAGCCATCATTCTGCTAAAACTGTACCAGGATATTCTCGCCAATCTGACGGAGGAAATATATTTTACTATTAAATGCTACAATACCTAGAACAACTGTGAGATAAAATATAACGTAACATAAAATTAAATGATATTGCAAAACGATAAGTTTTTTTTTTGTTGCAGTAATCTTAAAGAGTACTATTGTAAAGCTAATTGTAATTTTTGTATGTATATTTGTGTTTCTATCATAAAATATTTGAATTTTTCAAGTGTAATCAAAGTAATATACGTTACAAGTATAGGGGCTATAGCAACGTCATAATAATTTTTGAAAGTTAAATATGGTCTATTCTATGATCTTGTCGATGGTATACTTTATTCTTTATGCGGTAAACTCTAAGATGGCAGCATATCCGGTTCCGCCAAGCGAGGAGGACGCTCACATTGACTTGGCACGCTCGTGCTACTTTTCCTGACAGTTGCAATTTATGCAGTTCCAGTCCTTGTACCGGCATATGTATAAATATTAAGGCACGATGAGTTACGGCCGTCCCCCGCCTCGTATTGAGGGCATGGTGTCTCTGAAAGTGGACAATTTGACATACAGAACAACTCCTGAAGACCTGCGACGCGTATTCGAAAGATGCGGTGAAGTGGGCGATATATACATTCCGAGAGATCGTTTCTCACGGGAAAGTCGCGGTTTCGCATTTGTCAGGTGAGATATAAATATCATATAATAAGTTAGTAGGGTTTATCTTTCACGCCCAATTCGGACGCCATCTTTAATGCTTGCTTTCATTGAACCATCCCTTTTTTTATTTAGGTTCTACGACAAGCGCGACGCTGAGGATGCGCTCGACGCTATGGACGGTAGACTCTTGGATGGCAGGGAACTTCGCGTTCAGATGGCTCGCTATGGTCGTCCATCATCTCCTTACCGCGGCAGCAGATACGGTCGCTCCAGCAGAAAACGGTAGGACACAAGTTAACAATCTCCATTGTGTATATTATTATCTGGAAAAGTTTTTAGCGCGATCTTTTTATAAAAACATACACCCTTCTATTTCAGGATCACCTGGCTGTTAATAATATCCAAGCATTATTAGTACCTTGTAATTTGTTCCTAAATTAGACTTGATATATCAAGTAATATTAACTGAATGCTAAAGAATTCAATGAAATTCTGCTGTCGAGCTCAAAATAATCACCATTTCTGAGCATTAATTTAAAAATGGCAATGTACATAGTCATTAAATTAGTGAATTATAAATAGTTGAAAGTGTAAAATTTTGCTGGTGTACTTTTTATTGCAAGGTTCTATTTAAATATGGTGTTACACCGCTGTGTATTTACGAGACGTTTATTAGTGTCAATATTGATAATTTGGTGTATTTTCAGGTCACGCTCCAGGTCCCGTTCTCGTCGTCGTTCACGTTCCCGCTCTCGTTCCAAAAGACGGTCTTATTCACGCTCACGATCTCGTTCAGATTCCAAAAGCAGCCGTGGTGTGAGGACACGTTCCAGATCAGCTGGCAGTCACAGAGCCTCCAGATCACGCTCCCGTTATTAGGTAACCATTTCTTATGAAAGTTGACCTTTTTGAACAGTATACACAACAAAAATTTTGGACGAACATTCCATTGGTTTTGTGAGCTTAATATTATAACTCATTTTGAGTCGATTCGATAAAATTTTTATCAAATTGTCAGGACTATATTTTCTCATTCAAATTTATCATTTGTGAGAAAAATCATGGCGTAACTTTAATTATCAATATAGCACCAAATATGTTTCTTGCTAAGCAATATTCCAATTTCCAAAATTAGTTATGTTAGTATAAATATGCTTCAATATTATTGAAACAAATTAGACTATTCTCACACAACAATTTGCTTGTATTAGAATGTTCTGACATTGATAAAACTTAAAAAATATTATTGATTGTCATATATGAACACTATAGTTGAGATGTTTAAATATAAACGATTAACATCAAGTTGGAGAAAAGGAGGGATTACAAAAGATATTTATTTCATAGTCTTATTCTGATTTCAGTTGGGGGCATTGTGGGAAACCTGAGAGAGGTGTATTGAACGGCCGCCCAGGGTGTGGGTGCCGTCCAGAAGGTACTTCATTGTGTTTGCCCCCCTTCAGAACCGACATAACCAACCGCTCTATCCATGTTGCAATGTCTCCGTCGGTTCCAATAAATTAAATAATCTTTAAAATGTAGATTCCTCTAATCTGATTGTTCTTAACCTTAGGTGATAAGTGTCTCAGTTTCAATGTTCATAATCATTTGTATCATTTTAATGTAGCTCAACATGTGTCATAGTTCTCGTCAATGGTTTTTTTTGGTCCGGTTGGAAAATATTTTATTCATCTTTCTTCACAATGTCAAGACAGTCTAGAAGGAGAGGAACAGAAGACGCTGAAGTTTGTATTTTATTCTCAATCAAGTACAAAAAGTCTGTATTTTCAATGGAAATGTTTGAAAGCAAAGCAAGGCGATTTCAGGCTGATGCGATCTGATGATTTTCGTCTTTCTGGACTGTCGACGAGCTCTCTCAGCTGAGATTTATAAATGATTGTAAACTTATATAATTTTGAAATTAACTGAATTTTGTTGTTACCTGTCAGGCCGGTAGCTGTGTGGCCGTGTAGCTGTGTAGCTGTAGGCGCGCAGAGAAAGCGAAAGGGTGGGAAAGAGGAAAAAGGAGATTGCGGAGAGGGTGGGGAAGGGCTGATTAGCAGCAGCGAGGCGAGGCTGACCTCGGCAAGGCTAGAGAGAATGCGGTGAAACGCGGCAGCCGAACAGGCAGGCAGTTTGTGGGAGGGAAAAGGAATGGCGTATGGCGAGTGAGGAGAGGCAGATTAGGCTGAGTGGAGGTGGAGTTGGGAGTGAGAGAGGAGTAGCTGCCGTCTGCTGCCGCGGCTGAGCGTCGCCAGCTCGGTATCAACTCATTTATGATTGAATTATTTTACCCGGCATTCATGACATCCGATTAATAATATTCCCGTGCTGCGAAGTACGGTATTGAGTGGTCAATCGATCACCGCACTGTTTTTCATTTCATGGGATAAATTCAATAGACAAATTTAAGTTCATCTCAAATAAGTATTTTTGAACTTTAATCATCTTAAAAATAATAAGCAATGCATGCCCGTGTCATAGTAAAAAAAAATCTCAGAGTTGACTTGCACTTACCGAAATTAAATCACCCTTTTTTTTTTTCTATCCGATATGACCGCGTTTTATTATAATCAATGAAAAATTGTGTTAATGGTTAATAAATGTGTCAACAGGCTGCAGGTCGCAGGCTGCCACTTCGCCTGCCCTCCGCTTCTTTTTTTAGTTCAACCGCTGACGCTGTATTCCTCAATAGTATCAATATTAGTTTTCTTTCCCTAAATAAATCTTAACGGACCACCTCGCAGATGGCTGCCGGGATACATCAATGTTCAACATATTTATGTATTATTATATATATATACACTAGCCTCCACAGCTTTTTTTGGTTTACTTTATACACCAGAAAAGAATTTCAGAACATTGTGTATTTTAAATTTGGTAACTATTAGTTTAGTTTACTTACTGCGTTTAAAAGAATTAATGCATAATGACTATTGATTTGGGTTCTTAAATGTGTGAGGAGAACGAGAGAAACTATTAGAGGTAAGATGAATAATAAATTATTGTTTCAGCTAAGGAGATTGACGAACTTAATAAATATATTATTATTCAAACAAAATGGTTTTTTTTTCTCCAAACTATACAAATTTTGTGTACAAATGAGTTTGAGTTTACATTAATTGCATGGTTTTGTTGCTGTAAATATCTACAGTATTAATGAACACAAAAGGATATAACTGTAGGACTGGGAATATAATTTACTTTCACATTGTGATAACAAAATATTCATATGCATATATTACTTTTAAATAATAAAAACACATTTTTTTAGTACTTATTTCCACAATTTTCTATTATTTTCCTCCATAAAACAGACAACTTTTTGATACCCTTTTCGTAAAACTTTGGTGACTTGCTGGCAAAATACGAATCCAGGTGATTTTTCACCTCGTCGGCGTTTGTAAGTTTTTTTTTTGACATGTAAGATCATTCAACAGTAAAAAAACAGATTCACAATTCGCTAATCACGTTATTAATGAATCACATAATATAAATTCAAACTCGGCCCCTAAATGTTTGCATCTTTGTAGTAAGGGTCGGAGAATGACGGCTTTGGAACAGCTGGAAATCAGTAGACACCAATTATCACAAAGGATTCTTAACGAACAAACTAACATAATAGTATCGCCACTAGTCCAGCCTTGTACAAAGGGGTGGTCTGATTTGCGTCCATAAGGACCACTTCTGTCCCACATATAATCTTATTGTCATAGACACCTATTGTTTCATTCAGAATTTTGAAAATTTAGTGTCATTGTGTTTAAATAAAAAGCTAGGCGGTTGGAAAAGGAGAGAGGAGATGTTGTGTACCTTTTCTGCACAGCTATATATAGATAAGCAAATGTTAGTTTAAGCATAGTTCTGACGATGGCGTGAGCCGAAATAGCTATCAACTATATTTGTTAAAAATAATTTCGTAGAACTAAAGTACATTGCTATTTTTTCACTCTGTCATAACTGTTTGACCAGATTTCAACAATTCAAAATGTATTATCCCCGAAAAATCCCATCAAACACACAACAAAACCTTTTTTTAATGTCAATGTTGGCTGAGGGGTAGGCACAGGTACTTGATTTGGTGATAGCCATTGTTTTTTTCTCGCGGTATTACTGTAAAGGACCCATTTCTCATCCCCGGTAATTATCCTTCTGAGAAATGGATCCGTCTCATGCCTGGCCAATAGGGAAGCACAGATGGTCACGCATTGCTCCAAGGCCGTTTGAGAGAGATTGTGCGGATCAAATTCATTGCCTGTATTTTTTCCCCAACCTTTTCAGATGATCTTGCACAGTTTTTATTGGACAGCCAAAGTTGTGTGACAATTCCTTCACTGTTTTATGAGGATCAGCTTCCACCAATGATTTTAGGACGTCGTCATCGATTTTGAGGGGTCTTCCTGTTTTTGGTTTGTCCTTTAACTCCCTATTATCACTTTTGAAATTTTGAAGCCATCTAAATCACTTTCGAAGTTTCAAGACGTCACTGTAAATGTCACAAATGGTCTGCGTTGCTTCTTTTGGTTGTAATCCTTTATCGAATAAAAACAGCATAAAATAGCGCAAATGTGTTTCTTCAATCTCAGGCTTCTCCATTTTAATATAATAGCAAAAAAAAATTAAAATATCTTTAAATGGTAAGACTACACACAGAGCTTCAAAATGATACCAACCACGACATGCTAACTCAACAGCAATCATTGACAAACTAATTTTAAAGTGACGCGTCAGAAAAAATGTCATTTCTTTCCGTTTTACCTAATATAAAACAAACAATAGAATCATTTTTAATCTTTGCTGCGTTACATAAAAAAAAATATTAGGAATCTATTAGTCAGAAATTTCAAATATTTATTGGGAAATAATTTTACTTTAATCAACATGTTTATTCACATTATTATACATATTATTCTCAAATGAAATAGTTGGTGTATATATTTTATGTAAGAGGTAAACCAGTGAGAATTTTTATATTTGTTTGTTTTCTTCGGTTGTTGTTTGTCCCATGTTATATGGCTTATAGATGACTAAAATTGTGCATAAACATGTGAAAGAAATAAGCAGATCAAGCAGATGCCCCATGAATCCGCTTCAGTACTATAACGGCTGTTCGCTTGAATTTAAAATCATGAAAGGCAGAATATTTTTAACGAGGACTTAATTCATACTGTTAGGTATGTACACGGAAAATAAATATTTATTTATACTAACACAGCTGATTTTTTTATTATATTTTTCACAATTTTATACAAATTTTTTTGTATGGAAATTACTAATAAACTAGTGTAAAACCTTCAGTTCTACTTTAATTGTATCATTGTGAAAATAGTACTAAAAAGTGTTTTATTATTTAAAATAGCATGTCTTTCAATCAAGAAGTGCCAAATAACACTTTAAAAGAAATTTAAAATCGTTACTATTTTTTAAAAAAATATCACATTAATACTACATAATTTTTAGAGTATAAAATAGCTGATTTAGGTATAATTGTAAAATGGTATTTACACACATAACATAAGTTTTCATTCATCACATTAATGAATTGGAAAAAAAATATCTTGTATTTCTATACATATTGCACTTAGTGCTGCGACGTCTTGCAGCTGATTTAATAGGATCATCATCTATGATTCCACTAATTTTGTAACTCAGTATTTGTGAAATGACCTTACATCAACTATGCACAATTATTATGCTTAACCGTTTTAGTGCTAAGCAATTTTGGCAAAAATAAATGAAAATTGCTATACACATATTGATTAATTTAGAGGAAAAAATAATGGTGTCAAATAAAACACTCTAACTTAGACAAATATCAATCAATTTTATTAATTATTTTTGCATTATAAAAATAAAATGTTTATTGTTTATTAATGTTTATTAAACATAAAGTGATATCAATATTATTGTATTTTATTTCTTTTAGAAAATAAAAAATCAAAAAAAAATAGCTCAACAATTATGTTTTGCCGCACAAATAGCGTGTAGGCCTTTCCTACAGCGTACGCAAATAAGGCGGGATCGCTTTATCCCACTCCCTCTGTTGCTACACACTTCGCACTGGCGTAAGTTACGTCCCGGTAATTTTTCCACCGCAAATTTTTTCTTTGATGAAGATGGTTGTGTTGACACGCTATTTTTATGATTCATCCACTCCTTTTCGAGATCCTCAATAATTTTCGATGTGAATTGGAGCCGGGTCATTTTTTTTTCGGTAGTGTTGGAAACATACAAAATATAAGAGTTGAGTACCATTCTTCCAAAAATGTTGAATACTACTTTTTTCCAATATTTTAGGGTTCTTCGCTCGTCCAAATACACGTACAACATTTTGTCAGATTCGTCCACACCTCCCATGTATTTGTTGTAGTCATCAATCATGCTTGGTTTCACTTTTTCGTATTCAAAATTCCCTTTCTTTTTCTTGATCGTCACACTATTAGTATCTGCATTGGATGAAATCAATATGACTGGCTTTGGTTTGGACTTTTTGTCTCTGAATGAACACATCAAAACATTTTCATGTGCTAGGTATTTGGCTTCTCCTACGATTGCTTTCTTAGCTTCTGGAGGAATCTCTTTTCTGTTACGTCTTATTGTTCCAGTTATATATGTATTTTGTTCCAAAAGGGCTTTGGCCAATCGTAAGCTTGTGTAAAAATTATCTGTAAACAAATGATAACCTTTGTTCATGTAATTTCCAATTGAAAGCAATTTTTGCACTACCGTAAATCCAAGACCATATTTTTCTACCGAATCTCTGTCATCTGTATTTTTAGCTCCTTTGTAGCAGAAAAAACCCAAGCAATATTTGGAAACCGAGTCGCACAGCATCCAAAATTTGATTCCCCATTTATGGTGTTTTTCGTTTGGAATATATTGTTTTATCGAAGAATGGCAGTGAGTACCAACTAACAACTCGTCGATGGATAGTTGTTGATTTGGTACATAATGCTGATGAAATACGGTATTTGCATGTTTGACAAGCACATCAAACCTGCCACATGGGTCATAATTCGGATGGCCTGGTTCAAATAATAATCTGTTATCAACCAAGTGAAAAAACTTCAAAATCAGTTGGAACCTATCCCTTGAAAACATTGTCCCAAACCATGGTATGTGTCGGGAATTTTTTATCCAATAACTACTAATTGTTGGCCTTCTCGTTATTCCCATTTCGAGTATGACAGCAATAAAGGCTTTCATTTCGTATATTGTTGTCGGCGTCCACTTTTTTGCTCGAGAATTATCCGATACAGTGTGCGAGGCCAAAAACTGTGCAGCATATCGATTTGTTTCCCTTACGATGGTTTCGAGCAGTGATATGGTAAAGAATATGTTGAAATAGGTTATGGGTGTGCCATCGGGAGGAGGCGCCCGCCTAGGTCCAGGAGTCTCGATAAAATCATTTGTTGATTTAGAAAACACTTTTGTCGGAGGAATTTTGGCAAAATTTGGTGTTTCTTCTGTTTCTGTAGATGAAGAGGAGGTAGAAGACTCACTTTCAATCCTCAATCTTTTTCTTCGATGCGTTATAATACTGCTATCATCACTATTTGTATGTGTCGTTTCACTCCCCGTAGAATCACTAGGAATCGAATCAACGTTCGAAATAATAGCACGTGACATGGTTATTTTTTTAAAATAATATAAAAAAACGATAAAAGTTATTTTTAAATGTATAAGAATGCACTCTCATTACAAATTACGCGCGAGGTTAGCGTACGTGCACTCCCGCGGAGCACCGAAAACACACTGAAACTCGCAGCGCTTTTGCGCCGCGTAGCATTCTAACGGTTAAATAACAAAAAAATCATCTTATGAAAAGAAGTCAATAAATTTGAAATTGACAGTATGCTTTATATGAAAACGGATTTTATTTTTCAAAATCAATTACATGGCTTCTTTGTCTTTTCAAATGCCGATTGATAATTTGATTAATTCATTTAAAAGTTGAGAAAATATTCCTACATGGATATTTTAGCCAAGTTCTGCGTTTCATTTCATGATAGTTTGAATAGGGGCTCATTTCAACAAAGATCAGTGGGAATATTTTTGTCCAGGTTTTATATTCATCACTCATTCTTTGAGATGAATATATATATGATTATTAATTGCCAGTCATCAGCAGTACTCTTTTCAAAACATTTTGGACATAAGTCTGTAAGCTTTTAGCACAAGCTCATACATAGATATGGTAATAACTTTTCAATCAACTGAAAATCTTCTACCTCTGGTCTTCTTGCCAGACTTTTTCATTTGCAGAGAAGTAAAAAGTTTCGCAAAATCTGTCATGCCTTTCGTGTTTCTTTTGATTGCTTCGATGTGAGGAAATTTTTTACGTTGTTTCAATATCTTCACCTAAACTTTTTCGGTTCATACTGATTTCCTCTTCAGTTTTGCTGCTGTTACATGGAGTTTCCTCGCCTAGGGCGAGAGTTGATGAAGGCGTGAAGCACCTGCGCTCACCAATAAACTGTCTCTTGTTACACCTGAAACAAAAAGTAAATATTATTATGTTACATATTTGATAACGTATTGTCAGTATAAGAAAGTCATCATTCACTTATTCCAAACAATTTTTACGAATTATTTTTTTCTATTAAACCAATAGAAATCTGAATTACTGAATAATATTTGCACCACCTTTAATGCGAGTCACTTCATATATTATTCTTCACCAGGTATGCGATTTTTGCCCAAATTATTATCATAGGAACCAAAAAAAAAGTGCATATTCCTGCAACAATAATAGCTTAAGAAAAGATGATATCTTACTAGTTTCAGTCTGTTCCATCATTTGGTATAACTTTCATACCAATCATAGTAATTTTATCAGAATTTCGGCGAGTTTTAATTTACAACTAAGACGGTATTTTTGTAGACTTCGAAAAACAATGAAATATGAAAGTGATGATTAAAAGCTGTCAGCATCTGATTGATTGTTTTTTCGGTTATTACATACGTTTCTATAGAATTTTCAGCAAGTTGACTGAGGGCACACATCTGGCCGCCGTCGGTGTTTTCAAGGACAATCGGGATGCAGTATCTGGAAATATGAGAATTTTTCTTAGTTGGGCATTATTAAGAGATCTTAGACGTGAGTGGTGCCCTTGTTGGCGAATCGTAAATAATTTGTAAAGCTTGTTTTTCTAATAAAACATTTCCTAAAATCAGCTTACTGCATTGAAATATCAATGGATCTATTTTGAACGGCTTCGGTAGATTGATTATTATAATGAAATAAAAAACTTACGATTTTTAGTTCCATCACACTACAACACCGCAATTCTTCAATCCCATTTCGCCATTTTCGAATATTTTATTATTGAGTTATGAATATATTATTTGTGGTTATGAAGCACAAACAATACCTAAGACAATAAATAGCGACGCTCATAGACATTTTAATATTTAAGATTATTGTCTTTGACTATTGCTGAGTGAGGATTGAAGAGTCATATTTTAGTTAAATGCGAATTAGTTGAGCCATTAAAACAATATCGTCTTCTCGACACATATTTCAGAAAAAAATCACACAATCACAAAAATTCACAAGGGACTCTGAAAAAAGCTGTAAATGCAGGAAACGATGAATGCAGAAAAGTTTCAAATAATAAAAAAAAATCTTGAGAAAACATTGTTAATCCCTCGTTAATTAAAAAAATGGGGTCTATAAAAATAATGTTAGATATGAGAAAATTTTGTGTCAATCAATAATAAAATTGTTTTTGTTAAAATAATCAAATAGTGGTTTTTAACTTGTAAAATTCTTTATTAATGAAAGTCCTAAGACATTTGAGTGAATTGAAGATTTCATCATTAACTTCTTTGGTTCATTTAAAAGATTTAATCTGCTCAAATTCACAAATTGTATTGGGCAGAAAAATTTTTGATGACAGAATTTTCGGAATATGAAGAACTGCTAATATTTAAAACATTTTCTTTATCATCCGACATTACACTACTCACGGTACATGATCGAAATTTATTATTTAAGATGTTCTCTGAAAATAATTGCTTTAAATTTTAGCAAAATCGTTCAATCGCGATAATATTTGAGACAAGAGTATAATATTAAGACGATAGATCGGGAAACGATTAATGCAGGATTATTCAACATTTTTCTTATGGGTGTTTGACAGGACTATATAAAAAATGAACGATCCATCTGGGAAAACGTATTATGCGAAATAAGGTTGATCAGGTTTCAACTATATATTTTCAATGAAATTTTGTAAAGTCTATGGAGAAATTCCAAACGTCATTTCCTCTTCTATTTACCCCGTCGACTATATCCTGTTTTTTTACGCATATACGGAAATTAAAACTTTTGTTTACGCATAAACGGAAATAAAAAGACAGTAACGACCTTATAAATATACAAGTTACCACCCCCTGGGCAGCACTATCTCTTAAACTCAGGGTTGAATTAAGGGTATTTGAAATATAGATTTGGTATGTAGAGGATGCTAACTGTTTATTTTTCGTCAGTTCTGTTGCATCCGTGTGATAGAATGTCTGAATATGTCGAAAGGTGAAACCCGGGTCGTTAGTGACAAAACATTTGGAATCTTACAAAGTTGTCACAATTCAAATTTGATATTGAAATTTCATCAATATTTCAGTCGATATTAAAAATTATATTTGAAATGAAATGAAATCTGAGCTTATGCCAGAAGGGCCGCTCTTGCTGACCCATTCCTTAAGGCTATAGGAGCCATATATATATCTGAAACAACTTGAATAGTTGATTTGATTTTGATGACGTTCAATCTTGTAAATGAAAATTTAAAGATTTATACATTTAACCAGTTTTTGATGGAAAGTTTTTACAATAACTACTTACCATACTATATTATTGCAAATATAATCCTTTTAGACAATTTCAATTCATGTAAAAGTAAATTTTTTTACTACTTACTTACTAGAGTATTATTGTTATTGAAATCATATCTGAATAAACTTAAATGTACACCAGATTATTATATTTAGTTGGGTTCGGTTCCAGGATCTTCTTTGTTAGTAGTACATATTTTTCTCTCTTGTTAATTAAGTATATATTAAAACAAAAAAAAATATTTAGGAATGTCTTTACATAACTAAATTAGTTCTGCAATGATATTGTAATATTTTTGTTATCATGTAGATGAAAAACGTTTATTATTTTCTTGGTAGGTTGATACAATATTGAGTAAAACAGGAAGCGTTGCAGAGTTTTCATCATCTGTGATTCCAAGACTAGACACCATCGTAGACCGAGATAATTTTTCTGGAAGCATGCCCGATTCTGAAATAATGAATATCCAAAATATTTTTTCATAGACTTATCTAAAAGTCGTGGGTTAATTGCTGAATGTCACTTTTGGAATAAAAGTTAGGAAATTGGGAGAACTAGCTCTTAGTCGGCCAAATAATAAATAGTAAAACATTTGTATTAAATCATTCTTATTGTATGACTAAGATTTATATAAACCAATATACATTGAGAAATACCATTCTCCCCTCCTTAATACACTATAACTTATCTTATCAAAGTATTTGTTTAAAACTACAGAATTTAAAATTAATGTTCTGTGTAAGTTTGTCAAAGGTGTAATTGCAACTAAACCATTTCTTTTTATTTCAAGTAAAATTCAAGTCATGTTGAGTTAACCAATCTAAAGCTAATAACACATTGGCGTGTTGGTTTCATACTATTGTATATTTTTTCTAGTTGTTAAAGAATTAATATAAAGTGAGTAATTGTTTCGGTAAGTATAACTGGCACTAAAAATACCCTTCAAAGGAATGGTGGGCAGGATGGCATGAACTCTCAATCTTAAATTGAAACTTTTTGTACAATGAATAAAAACAAAACAATGATTTTGAAAATGCCTGTTATTAAAGTAACAATTATTTATTTAATATTGTTACCTGATTCAAAAACTACTGAAGTGTAGACATATCCAATCCAATCCAGATATTCCCTCACTAGCTCATTGAGGATAAGAACATCATCAGGCATCTTAGGTAAACTGTTCGGAGACTTGCGAGCGGTTGAATCATTCAACAGTTGCATAACTTTAACTCTCATCTCGGCCTGCATTTTCTTTAGGTGTCCATCTTTAACGAGGGTATCTTTAATCACTAGACAAGAAGGAAAGTTTTCGAGTTACTTCAACTCATTTGCAATTTTAATAAATTAATTTATCTTCAAAAATAGAATGTTATTTAAATATTTTTAAAATGTCTGGGTGAGATATTTGGTACAATATTGACGTTCACACACTTCCAAAAGTTTTGTGTATATCTGATAATTGGTCAATAATGGTAATGGTAAACTGCGAGAACAGCGCGTCAAATAAGAGTAGAAAGTATCAGTTCAAAGTTTTATTTAAAATTAAATCTATATGGCATTTTTTGGTACAAGAATTGAAAATACAAAATATAAATATTGACATTTGTTTTCCTCTTAACTGAAAAGATGTGAATTTAAAACAATTGCACATTCTTTCACACTTACATGACTAATTACAAAATCTTTCACACTTCCTCCACAATGAACTATATAAATTACAGTATTTAATAAAATTACAATTAATTATTCATTATTAAGAAATAAATTCATTATTCTTAGAATTTCATTTCTGGATTTTTGTTAGTGGTATGAAATAGATAAATATTTTCGAAATTTTATAGCATATCATAAATACACTATCAGTATTGATCATTTTCAATTGAAACAAACATGAAATAACTGTAAAAAATATATATATATGGCATATCAGTCTCTTGCTATAAAAAATGGATATTTTTAATACAAAATCTGCTTTTTTGTGCTGATTTTTGTTTTTTGTGAACAAATCATGAATTTATGATATCGACTGAAGGTGCTTGATGCATACACTGCTTGGAAAATTAATTCATGAAACTGTTTATGACAGCCTTGATGATCACTGTTTTATTACTGACCCGGCATAAATAGTAATTAAAATATAAAATTTAACCACGAAAATTTGTAATAAAATATGTATTAAATTCGTTAAATTTCATTTATCATTTTCAATACCAAAATATAAGTGTATTTGATTTTTTTTATAACCGCTCAAATAACAGAGTTTCAATATCAAATTTGAATTGAAAGAACTGCTCAATCAAAAGTCATCCATATTATAAATGTACTACACTGCCAACAAAGAAATCAAGTGAAAGATAGTAAATCATATTAATTAGATTGCATTCAGCAGTAAAAATTTTTGCAACAATAGCAATAGTTATATGTACTCCAGGAAGCCTCACAACACAGCACATTCCATTAATTTTTGCTGGTGGAAACTTTTTGTTTTAAACATGACACCCTTGTCCAAATATTTATAAAAATAAATTCAAATAGCGTCTATATCTGACAATAAAAAAAAAATATTTGTGAATTACCGTTCTATAGGTAACATTTATACATGTATATCTACAACAGTGAAATGACATGAATACTCAGGATTTGTAAGTCAGTTGACACCGTTTCCCATGTCTCTTTTTTTATTAGTACAGTCACATATAACAATAATGATGGAGATATCATTTTGTCAGCATGTAGGTGAAGGGTCAATTCTGAAGAATGTTTTTCTTCTTGGGATTGTGGTGTTCACGGATCGGAACAGATATGAGAGGAATTGGCTACAAGCTGGTCACTGAGCCCCATTATTTTAATTTTATCCAAACTCAAAAAGGGTAAAAACATCTGAAGTTTCAACAGACTTATGATTTAAAAGAAATTAATTTTCATATAATGTAAATCTGGCTTTTTCCAAGTATTCAATTGCCGATCATTTAAACTAGGGGACTCCAAGCTTCAAGCAACATGAATTCACAGCCTGCCTAGCTTTAACCCTTATTAATTAGTTCTTGACTTGACTGAAAAGTTATGGTGTGCTCTCACTAAATGTTGGTCTATTTGACTTTGTGATTGTCAGTGTTCTAAAGAGTATGGAGACCGCTGACCTAAAACAGAGGGAAAGCTTGCGGACTTACTTGGTCAATTGAAGCCTTTTGATTGGATCGAAATTTTTAGATTACAGAAAAATGGATGCGGTCTTGCGACATGCCATGTTACAATAAATTATTTAGCTATCTTAACTATTTTTACAATACTAAAATTTCACAACTGATTACAATTGATTTTAAATTAAAATTATGACTATTTTTTCCTCACAAAAAATATAACGCCACATTTACACCAGAAACATTTAAAAAAATAATGTAAAAAAAAACGTCTATTAATTATAGCATATTTTAACACTTGACAAGGCACTTGTTGTGGATGTTGCAAGTAAAGAAAATTGGCAAAATGTTGAAGATTAAAATAAAATAGAAACACATAATGGATAAATGGTTTTTATCATGTTATGTTATTTTTTATTGTTACAGTAATGAAAAGTTTTGTTTTTAAGATTTTATACGTAGTTAAAATGCCTGAACTATATCTATACCATGTACCTGATAATAAATACCGTAAATTCAAATAAAATAAACTATAAATCATTTCACTAAATAAAGTTGAGACTGATGAAATTTTTCAACGATGTACTGCATTCAAGATGTTCAAGTGAAATAAAATTTTAAGTTGAGATTTATGTTAAATTTTTTTTTATATGGTAATAATACTGCTATAGTGTGGGTGATTGTTGTGACTTTAGCCATTGAACAAGATATTTGCAACCGTCATATATATTGGTTGTAATGAAATTGTGTTCCTGCATTGCATTACCAAGAGAGGTTCAGATGATAAAATTTCGCAATAAAGTAGTTCAGATAAAAGAAATAAAGCAATTATCTCATAGATCATTTTATAAAGTACAAATAGAAAATATAAAAACAGCAATCATTTTGTAACACTTTTTTTGGAAGGAATTTGCTACCTGGATATGGAATGAATTTATACCAACAACATAACACTAACGATTCAGAGAATATGTTTAAAGTTTCTGAGGTGGAAGTTGCGGATTCACATTTCCGATTATAGGAAATTGGGTTGAAGGAAACGCATCGCCGGCTTGCTGAATCTGTGCGGAGATTGTGGCGGCCAATTGCGCGGCCAGATCTTGCTGATGAGCTGTGGTACGGCTTCTGTGCTTGGGTGGGACGTGGTTAGGCTGGTTCTGAGGATTGGCCTGCGGGTGTTTTTCCACTCTGCGGATGTGTGACGTGCAGTCAATGCCGTGTACGCTCCGTTTATGCTGAGTCAGATGATAGCCCTGTATGAAACCTTCCCCGCAAACTTCGCAATTGTATCTTTCTCCCGTGTGTCTGCGGACATGGGATTTTAAATCATTTCCCTGTGCAAACCTCTTGCCGCAATAAGAACACACGTAAGGCTTTTCTCCAGTGTGCACCCTCAGATGCACCGTGAGATTGTACTGTCTTTGAAATCCTTTGCCGCATATTGTGCACAGGTGTGTTTTTTCTCCAGTGTGATATCTCTCATGAACAGTTAAATCTGTCGCCCTAGGAAAACCTTTTCCACAGAACTTGCATTTGTAGGGTTTCTCTCCTTTGTGTCTCCTCATATGAATTACTAAGTAGTCGTTCCTGATGAATCTCTGCCCGCATTCCGAGCATAAGAATGGTTTTTCAGCCGAATGCCATTTGTTGTGTTCTTTAAGATGCCACTTTGAATTGAAAGACTTATTGCAGACTTTGCAAGTGAAGGTTTTGTCTCCAGTGTGCATTCGCATGTGAGTCTCTAAGTACTTTTCTGTCGTGAAGCCTCTGTTGCATATGGGGCAGAAGGTGGTTTTGGGGTTTTTCTCCTTACCTGAATGCAGTGCAGTCTTGTGGCGTTCGAGATGTTCAGGTCTCATGAAACCGCGAGGGCACGCGTCGCACTGGTGGGGCTTGTTCTCGGTGTGCTGCCACATGTGCTTGTTCAGATGATCTTGTCTGTTGAATGTCTTATCGCAAGAGTTGCATTTGTATCTTTTGGTTATACCGTGGGTCAGCTCGTGCCGTTTGAGGCGAATCGCTCTATTGAAAGATTTGCCGCACACCATGCAAGTGTAAAGGAGGGCTTCTCCTGTATGCTTGGCCATATGTATTTTTAAAGCTAGACTGGAAGCGAGCATCTTGGGGCATACTTCACAGGGGTATCTTATGGAAAGGGAATCGTTTTCGCCGATCTCTAATTTGAGATGCTTTAACTTGGGTTTCTTCTTTTGTGAAAATGAATCTTTTCTAGGTCGACCGACTCTCCGCTTCGTTTTGAACTCGGGCGGTTTGTAGTCAGAATTTTCGGACTTTATCCCTTCGTCGTTGTCTTCAAAATTTAAGAGTTCAGCATGATTGTCATAGTCATCTGAAAAATCGTGACCATCTTCATCATTGAGATCACGGTGTTCTCTCTCCGCTTCTTCCAACAGCTCATCTAGAGGTTCTTCTTTGACAATTACTGGCGGGTCGATGGAGATCTCTTTGAAAATAGATGGCGCCGATTCATTCTTTGAATCGATTTCCGTTTTGAGCTGAACGAATGAAGGGTTTTTATTTTTACTTATATTTTCCTCAGGAACCACCTGTTTAGCATGAACGGTTTCTTTGTGCGTGATCAATAAGTCTTGCTTGGAGAATGACAAATTGCATATATCACAGGAATGTTTTCTCCCTTTACACTGCACAATATGTGTTTGGTAATTTTCAGGATGATTGAAGCCTCGCTCACATGTCTCACAATTATAAATTTTCTTTTTGCCGTGGAGCAACATATGCTTTTTCAATTGATCTAAGTCGTCGAATGAGGATTTGCACATTTGGCAATTCAAAAGTGGAGCTGGTGGAGTTTTTTCTGGTATCCTTATACTATGATCTTCAACCGTGTGTACTTTGAGGTGGCCTATACTAGAGAAAATTTTACCACAAGCGCTGCAGGAAGCAGATTTCTTCTTAGTATGCTTTGAAAGATGTTCTGTTAAGCCCGACAGGTTTCCAAAAACTTTTTGACACTGAGGGCAGTTATACATTTCAACTATGTCTCTAAATTTTGTCTGAGTACATTTTTCATTGGGATTTTCGAGCACGTTTGATTTTTGGCGGTTGCGTTCGGCTTGAGAAACGTTTAGATCTGATTGATCGTGCACTTCAGTTTTTATCGAAGGCAATTCCGAGTTAAACATCGTATTGAAATCTATTATGTCAGTGCCTGTCGTCATTGCTAGATTAGCTTCTTGTTTTACACCTGTAGCATTATGATTCTGATGACAGTTCTGTATAATTATTGTAGGATTTATCTTGGAAACATATTTTCTCAGTTTGGCGTCAGAACTTTCACACATATGTTTAAACGAGTAAGCCGAGAAAAGTTTATTCGCGCAATGTACACAAATTTGACAGGGAAGGCCGTCGTTCTCCATTATCCTTATTTGAGTGCTAGATGTCAACATTTGGTTTAATTGCGGAGCGTTTTGCTCAACGGCTTCTTCTATTCTAAAAAGCGACCGCATATCGCCTTCTTCTTTTAGGCAGCCGCGGCAGACGCGATCCAAACGAATCACTTCGTCACTCATTTCACTCTTGAAAGGAACTTCTAGATATAAACATAGCCCACCGAGAACCGGACGCAAGCCAACCTAACCGAGCCGACACTTATTTACCGATACGTAAGTCTCAAAAAACTTGTCAAAGAGCGAGCAAAACAAATTTCCCATTAAGGTAGGTAAGAAAAAAAAATCTGATTCATAATCGATAAAATAATGTTCATACCCTGGAAAAGGTCTTTATCAGCAGACATGTTACAATATTTTTCAATTTCGATTTCTTGCACATATGCCTCACTCAGAATTGCTGAATTTTTGAAATTGTTTATGGCCAATAGAATGTAGCATCAAAATGTTTTTTTTTATATCAAACATGTAACAATGACTCTTGAAACATTTTATGTACAGAATATTGAAGGCTGAAAATATCTGATTGTTTTTGTTTTATTATTATTAAAATTATTATATGTAAATATATTTATCATTAACAGTTAATTTGTATAAATCATTTACTTAATTGGATAGATACAAGGCCAATACAAGGCCAATAAAATTTTATTTATACTTTTAATTATAATTTTATATTGATTGCAATGAAACTTTTTAATCGTACTCTATATCAAGGACAATGTAGTATTTTGAGTCTATGGCCTCAGTTGTCATTCGGTTCACATGTGCTTTGAATTGTGTCGAATGTCCGCGCTGATTAGTATTATTCAGCGTTCGTAACACATACTACCTTCACATATATCTAACATGTCCTTCTTTTTGAAAGGTAAACCTAGGAAAGCACCAAAGAGAAAATTTGACGGTAAATTAAAGAAGAACAAAAGAAATTCTGATGCTTTACTTACTCAGGACAGTGACAATGAATCTATCGATAGTGAACTGGATTTCAAAGACGTACCTGACAGGTCAGAGTCTGAAGGAGAATATGAGACCGCGCAAGAAAAGAAAGTGAGACTAGCTAAAACATATTTGGAGGAAATTGTCAAAGAAGAACGGGAGAGAACGGAGAACGAGGACCTCGACAGAGCTGTTGTCAATAAGCGCTTGAAAGAGGACTATTTAGAACTTCAAGGAAAACTGCACAAGAACGTGGCCGATAATTGTATTCTACCGTCTCTTTCTGAACTTACGGTTTTACGTTGTAAGGAAATCCGCCAGTCTATCACCTGTTTGTGCATATCGAGCGATGGGCAGACACTTTTTTCTGGTACTAAATGCGCTTCGATTCTCAAGTGGTCTCTTCCCGACAGAAAGAAATTGACAGCCTTAATATTTAAAAAAGGTTGTAATAATGACAAGAAATTCGAATGTCATTCGACACCGATTGCCGCCCTCGCTCTATCGACGGACATGAAGTTTTTAGTTTCGTGTGAGCAAGCTAACGATATACAAGTATGGTTGGCGGCCACCATGGAGCATTTGCATACTTTTAAAGGACATAGAGATTCCGTAACCGATTTAGTTTTCAGAAGAGATACTCATCAACTCTTCTCAACCAGCAAAGACAGGTCTGTAAAAGTTTGGTCCCTCGATGAGATGGCTTACGTAGAGACCATGTTCGGCCATCAAGCAGCCATCACAGCCATCGATGCGTTGAGCAGAGAACGGGCAGTAACGGCCGGAGGGCGAGACACAACTGTTCGCGTTTGGAAAGTGGCTGAAGAATCACAGCTCATATTCAACGGCCACTCAGGTAGCATAGACTGTATAAAAATGATCGACGAGGAACATTTTGTGTCGTGTGGAGAAGACGGGGCACTCAACGTATGGGGTAGCACTAAAAAGAAGCCACTGTGCAGTGCGCTTTGTGCACACGGCTCTGAAAATGATCTGCCTCGATGGATCACTAGTGTCTCGGCTATGTTAAACACTGACCTCATCGCTTCGGGGTCTCACGATGGTTATATTAGATTGTGGAAATTGAGCCCCGGCTGTCGACGGATAGAACCAATCTTTGAGGTTCCGGTGACTGGTTTTGTAAATTCATTGTGTTTTTCTCCAGATGGAAGTCAGCTCGTGGCAGCTGTAGGTCAAGAACATAAATTAGCTCGATGGTGGAAAGCGAAAGAAGCGAAGAATGCTATTTACATTATTCCAATATCTAAACGTAATGTTAAAACCTAATGATGTGTATGCATATTATATATACTAGGTTTTAATCTGACTTTTATTTTTTATGAGTTTTTCCTTATTTTCCCTTTAGAACAGTTATTCAGGAATCCTACATTTATTGCAGTATTTATACAATACAATTATCTCTGGAAATCGCAGATGAGTATTAATCTGATTGAGAATATCATTTTTTCCTAATTTAACGACAGGTTTGTGTAAGCCCCTCTAAGGCCTGTCACAGTGGGCTTATAAACGAGTTCAACAAAACCGTTCTCCTGAAGTCATCGTATAATTTATTGCTACCAGAAAATATGTATACATCTAGTCCTTTTTTTATGCGAATTCGATTTTACGCGATTTTTTGAACGACAGTTTTTCATATGTTTCTGGGACTTTTTCTTGCGATATTTCAATTTTTGGAACCAAATTGTCAAATTATATGAAACATGTGATTTTTTTACGCGCCGTTTTCTGGAACCATCGATCGCGTAAAAAAAGGACTGGGTGTATCTCAGATTCTGTAAAGATGATTAGTTGAGTCAGATCCGTAATCAACAACTTAGGTAATTTATTGATTGAATTGGCATTCACTTGGTAGAACTCCATTATAACACGGTGAAAAAATAGCAATGTATTTTAGTTCTACAAAATTATTTTTAACAAATATAGTTGATAGCTATTTCGGCTCATGCCATCATCAGAACTATGCTTAAACTAACAGTGAGCCGAAATAGCTATCAACTATATTTGCTAAAAATAATTTTGTAGAACTAAAATACATTGCTATTTTTTCACTGTGTTAACTTAGGAAATATTTTTTTTTTTAAATATTTTCAACATTTGTATAATTATCCATTTTAGAACAAAATCTTTATAGTTCTTTATGTTTTGATCATTGTATTGATTTTCTTTTTGCAATTCTGTAAAACAACTTCTGCAGCTTCTACAGGATCATCACAATGTTGCGGAAATACTTTCACTCCCGGACTGCCTTCAAAATATTCATTTTATCTATCACCTTCGATGTTTATCCAAGTGATTCCTCGGTCAATTTCAACAATCACATAAAATAAAACAGTCAATGATGTAATAAATTATATATTTCAATAATGTTTTACATTTTTCCAGAACCACTAACAAAAAAAAAACCATACTAACTTTGTTAAAATGAGTGATATTTATACAAACTTACTGGAATTGGGAGGGCCATCGTCACTGATTTCAAATTTGGTTTTAGTATACCCGCTAAGCATGCAGCAATCACGGTATTAAAAAATGTCAATATCAAAATTCACATATATTATATCCAACACTTTATTTCTTCTCACAAATCTAGTGTTTATTCTAAATACGTTGAACAAGTTCAATACTAAGCATTGTCTGAACAAGTTCAATACTAAGCATTGTCTGAACAAGTCAATTCGAGCTTTTCCCCAAACTAAAATAATTCATGATCCATTTAAAATAACAATTAACTAGGATTAAGTTGTTTTTGAAATAAAAATCAAAGAAAGTCAATGCATAGTATTCCTTGTTGGCCTGTGATTACTTAGATTCACATTAGTCCTAAACCATGATGGATACAGGTTTATGTTAGACATAACATATTGCGTTTACTCTACAGAACCACTATAGGCTGCTGCATAATAAATCAAATAATTCTCTGATTCTATTACTTTAAATTGATTCTAAGACAAAACCCTACACAGATAAGATTCGGATATAATAACATGCATTTTGAAAAGAATACATAGGGTTAAACCAAACACATAAAAAGTATTCAAATTTATATTACTTTAAATTTTTCGTGAGTTTTTTTTGTTGTAGGAAATTGTTTTAGGTTTGTGTTCAATGTAACTAAAAATTTATTTCAAAAATGAAAATAAACCTATCAACATTGAGCGACATTACGGAACATATTTTAAAATACTTTGCAAACAAAGAATTGTGGTTACTCTTTTTATGTTTTTCTATAGCCAGTGAGAACTGTCAATTTTTTATTTTATATGATCCAGGTCAGTTTTTATGGTTGAGATGGTCCATTCACCAATTAATTTCAGTTAATTCTTAATACAACAATGTAATTATTATTAAGAAACTAGTTCTGCAAGATACAAAATTTGTCATCATTCACAAAAATCAATTACAGCTGTCTGTGAAAAAAAAAGTTTTGAATGAGTTCAAACATTACAATGAATAACATCCAAAGGTGCACATCATAGACTCCTAAAGAAAAATATTTTAGAGGTAATGCAAGTTAAAAAAAAAAAACAATTTTTAAATCTGGAAAAACTATTGAATTTTTTTTCAATATCAGAATAAATTGAGTATATTTTTAAAAATACTGATGTAAATTGTATGGATTTTTGAAAGCAACTTTTGACTTTTCGACTTTCAAAATATTCTGCCATAACTGAAAACAGATGAGATTTAATCAGAAATGAATTAAAACATTTTTGCGTATTGTGACATTGGTAAATTATAATTTAAAAAATGTGTGATTTAAATATTGATCGAGTATGAAAAAAATTTTTGCTCATATTTTCAAAAAAGAGTTGAGGGAATAAAATTCATAAAGTTTATGTGATAAAATTACTATAAAGGTCATTATATTCATAAGTTCCAGCAAAAGATAGAATCTATTGCTCCAGTAAAAATGGTAATGTTTAGACTGAAAGTGTATATTGCATTTGCAGTAGGGAGGGAGAGTAAAAGAAAGCTATAGCCACAGAAAAATCTTTGAAATTACAAGACGATTATTGATGTTGGCGCATGCTTTGTAGACAATGTTGCTTGCTAAAAAGAAAGTTGAGTTACTAAAGTTATTATATTTGTCCTACAGTGTTGATAATAAAAGGTTGATGAAGGGTTGTATTTGTAAAATTCACTAATTTTATCTAGTATAAGATATAGTTAGTCAAATTTATTTACTTAAATATACCCTGAACAAAGTGGAATTAAACAATATCTAAATTAATATAATACCATATGAAAATTATACACATTAATAAGCTGTAAGCCACATTTGGTATTATTTTTCAAACAATAAATTCAATTATAAACAGGTATTTTGTGAAAACAGAAAAAAATATTGTGTTGTAGCATTGGTTTCTGAAGTTATCGATTGCCTGCTCATTGCTTAAATTTTTTATGACACACTTGAATAGTTTTTACTTGACAAAAATTTCTTTAGGTTTCTATAAGCACACCAAAATTTACTATCCAATCAATCTTTGAGATCCCGAGAGGTAAAATTAAAATGCAGCATCCTATTTGTAAGCAAGACATTCAAGGTTCATTATTTAAGTATAAAGATTGCTGAATATATGTATTTTAGGATTAGACAAAAGGACCAGTTAAAACAATCACATACTATGATATAAGACAATGTTTCTTTGGTCACCTTTTCTAACTGGGAATTTTATTTTGTATGTTGCCAAGTATCTATTTTGCGGTGTAGTCTTTGCTTGGATTCAAATCAATGCTAACAAATTAGCTGTTAAATAAACATCAATCAATGATGTGCCTGTAAAATTTAAATATTAATAAGATGACACTTGAATAATTTTAAATAATAAAAACATATTTTTAGTACTGTTTGCTCAATATACTTTATGATTAGGACTGGTTTGGCTTGGCTCATCGTGAGTATTATCATCTGATGAAAAGACTTGAATAGTTATTCATACCTGTTTTAGACATTTAATGCATGTCAATATATAATATCGAGATGTCTGAAAATTTATTTACATAAAATATTTTTATTTCTCGGAAAGAAATAAGTCAAACAATTCAAGCATTGGATGTTGAACAGGTGATATATTCCAGCAAACCTTTGCGATAACACAATATTTAGCAAACGACTACAATATTGAGCTATTTATTATTGCCAGAAAACAGTGTGACGTAAATGTTTTCTCAATCTTCAGGAGGGCAGTCGAAATAGTCAATACGAGGTTTAGGTGGCGGGACTTCCACTGTGGCGGTGCTCGTCATCGCATTCAAACTATTGCCGCTGCTGCTGCGGTACAGATCTGATGCTGAGTTGTTTCCTAACTTGGCCCAAGCATTCCTGCAAGTGGAATAGTGTGAGCTGTAAGGGATTATGCACTGGGGATGGTTTTTAATAAAAAAAAATGGTTGCATTGACCCCATAGATTAGGAAGCTCCATTTTGTGTAAGAATTAGATGTAGAGTGCATTTTGACAACAGAATCAAAAGTGGGTTAACTAAAATATGTAATTAATAACATAATATTCATGACTTTATATTATGTCAATAGTATTATAGAAAATGATTCATATGATCATATTTAGAAAAACAGTAAAATTGATAATAAAAAATATGTCTATCTTTATTTATACCACAGACAATTATAACATAATAGTTATACAGTCGTAAGGAGACTACCATTCCCATCAACACATCATTATTCTAAAATATTTTATACATATCACACAGCTTTGCTGCGAAACAAGAGGTTCATTCTTACGGATGTATATATTTTATTGACGAGTGTAAAATAGCTGTGAGGAAATATCTGCTCGAAAAGGCGGTAGTGAGCTATCAAGCTAACTATGAGATCTTCCTTCCATTCAATTCTGGTTGAGCAATTGACTTGAATACAGTTCTCAATAAACATCATGAACCAAAAAGATTCATATAAGAAAATAACTATAAAAAATTTACCCTGTAGAAAGTGTTCTAGTAGAAGGAGCAACAGGTCCGGGCACTTTCCGTTGACCTTTGTCTCGCCTTAAAACTTCCAAGAGGCTCATTGCCGGTAACCAGGACTGTGAAATGACAATAAAACATCTTTGATGGCAAATATTTTATAAGTGAAAACGGTTACAGATATGTTAGATTGAAAAGTCACAATCATATCATGATTAAGATTAGGTAGACTCATAATAAATTTTTGGTAAGTTGTGTATGTGAATTATTTATTCTTCCAAAGTATAGAATCTTATTGTGAATGGCGATACCAATGTGAAGATCTAAAATAATGTTAAATGCGTATGTTAGAGGTATCTTGAGTGATATTTATTTTTGCTTGGTTTATTTTGGTCACTTCAACTAATACAATTACATCACTAAATTCACAACACTGTAGAATAATTTCTCCAAGTCAATACTTTTTAAAACTTTACCTTTTCTCTGAATGCAGTTGCCACAATATTCCTGTAGGGCTCGGCATCATATGCAACGCTCTCACAGCCAAAATGTTCACACATTTCGTGAACAAACTGCCGTTTTTGCCGATTCATTGGTTGGAAGGAGTGACTGCGTGTCTTCTGCTTGGACTGTTTTAAAAACAAATATATCAAATTATTATTAACATAGTGACATTTCTGTATTGTTAATAGAGAAACATAGGACTTACTTTCATGTTTTGTGCACTCTTATGAGCACTAATTTGATATAATTGAAAAGCTTATTTTTTAATGAAGCAATTGTACTGCACGTCAGTAAAATGTCAATTTCTACTTCTTATTGACTTTGAAGGTATGAACTGTCACTTAGTGGAAAGGCAAAATGTGTTTTCATTATTAATTTTTTTTATTGACTCACATCCGTAAAATATATAAAGTCTAACCTTTTGAGCAAGCAACACAAGCTGGGTGAGATGGTCATGAACTTTATTTCCGAATCCTTCATCACGAAGAGCAAAGGTCTTGAGGAATTCAGAGTAGCGAGGAGTGAGTTTCGCTGTTAAATCGGGGTTGCGGATTTGGAGACCGATCGCCATACGCCGATTTCTCTCGATCATTTGACATTCATTGTCACATTCTAAACTAAAGATAATAAAATGCATAAAGTAACTTAAGTTGTTTAATTAAAATTATAATAGGATTAATTTGTACAATTGTTAAGTTTTGGCTTCATTATAGTAATTTTATATTCTACATCATGGCAAGCATTAAAATTGGCTTTCCAAACTATATGCATAATCTCTGATGTATCATATAGAAAAGACTTTTTTATATTTATTATGTAATCAACTGTTTATAAGATAAGAAGAAATTGTTGTTTTATTGTAATTTTCTAAGAGGGTGATAAAAACATTAATGCTATTCATAGAACTTACGTAGTAGTTTTTTTGCCTGTGGCGATTAACGCTCCAATGTCGACAGGTTCTCCGGTGGCGCCAATCAAAGCCCCCGCTCCCGCTGCCAGCAAACGCTGCAGATCCCGACAGTTGTCTGCGCATGGTCGCTCGCAAGACTGCCGACCGCATGGGCACACTGCGCGCACTAATCTCTTGCAGGCAGACCGCGACGGACACAGACCAGTGTGGCCACACAGAGCTCCACAGATATGTCCGCATTCTGAACGTTCCACAGCACAGGCTTGCGTACACCTGTGAATAGATTTATGATATGTTCAATATCTTATCGATGAATCCCAAATATATGTACCAAAGGTAAGGTGGAGCATATCAACAAAAAAAAAAAAAAACATGATCACTAAAAATATTTACCATACAACATTGAATTTCAACGTCTTCCATCATTATGAGTCTATACGAAGAGGCAGACAAGTGGTTTCGGGTTAATCCAATCTGCTTATGGCTGTTTTAGAAAACTAACGACGCATATTATTGTACGAATAATAGAAAAATCAGTCGTGAGCAAAGTGTGACTTATCATTACAGATTTATTAATAAATCTCTCCACATTTTTTTAAGGTTATGAATTATACCACCTTGCAAAAATACAAGGAAACTGTATAAAGGATTTTGAAAGTTTTTGGGTGTACGGTTGTGGTGAATACTAGATCTGTATGATTTCGTCAGGCCCTCTGAGGTGATTAGCCCCTGGCATCGATGGACTCGGCTCTCCCACATATTGATGATGTCCCAAGGGAGCCTAAATTCTATATGTCTCTTTTCTCAATTGGGTCGATTCCGTTGTCCTGAAAAGTCATCGTCACAGACCATCCCCAGAATGTAGTGACATGATCTGAATGGGGAGATTTGTTGAAAATTGAGTATATCATCAAAATTGACTTACACAGCCGGACAGTCACCTTTGTGACAGATCTCGATGCATTTATGTTTTCCACATGAAATTTCTTTTCCGCAAGGAAGGCCACACGAGAAATCGTCTTGATGACAAGGAATCGTCTTACGCATCTGGAATATAAGACTCAACAATTAAATATATATAACAACAATTAAATATAAATAACAACATAAAAACAATTTCTTCAATTTATTAACTATTTTATGAATGTGTTTGAAGGCATGGATGTATATATCTGAAAAATCCTTCCAGACATTCCAAAGAGAGTAGCGAAAACCATTGGGTAAGTACAGGTAATGTCCTAGCCCAACTCACTATCCTTACTTTCATCAAAATAAATGTTGAATGACTGAGGAATGAGTAGTTCTTGTAGTCTCATTTTCTATTGAGATTAGCTAAATTTAGTTTATACGCACCACCCATATTGAGATCGGGGTTATTTTTATTTTATTTAACGCATCATTTAACTGGAGAAAAATATTTCTATTGTTCATAAAAAAGTTACGATGATAGCACGAAGTCAAAATCAACTGTACCTTATAATAATTCTTGAAGAATCAAATATCAATACATAAATTTTATACATATACATAAATACATTTAAATAAATTTAATACATAAATAATTTACTGCTTGCCTAGGGGTAAGTGTTTTCCTGTACTTAATAACTTTAATATATACACAATGTTAACCGCTACAACTATTATGTCGAGCCTGACTCGACATCGCATAGCTTACGCCAACTCCTATGTCGAGTCTGACTCAACATTAGACGGCACATTTTAAAAATTAAATTACGATTATTTACAACTTTTTTTTCTTTCAAAAACCATTTATTGATGTTGTACAGGGTTTATTTTGTCCGATTACGACATTAGGTATAATAAAACATTAATATTATAATGGCAATAAAGCAATCAAAGCGGCAATGTCTAAGTGCGAATGCGAACCGTAAACAAACAATCTTTACACGTGCAGCTGTTTCCATTATCCTATATCCATAAAGGATACCTAGTAAAAATAGGTATTTAGAGCTATGTTTTGTATTATGTAAATCAGATGTGATAAAAACATACGTGAAAGCAATATTGTGTGATGTCAGAATGACGAGTAGCTGGTCTCGTAATATTTTCGATTGAACTATTTCATTTTGTTTCTATGCTTTACATTATTAATTCTATAATAATAAAGATGCCACGAATTACAAAAAGAATTACCACAACCAATAATGAGTTTGAAAGTAGTGAAGATGAATATATGTCACAAGTTGAAAATGAAATCGATGTATTGGAAGACTATGCTAATACTTTCGACAAAGAAATTTTTCCAAGAAGAAGAAGAAGAAGAAGAGTTATGAAACCTGTTAGTAACTATGACTACAAGGACAGAAAGAGTCACTAACTTTCTTCGCTATCTCAATAGCAAATTTATGGAGAATTATATATCTCACGAAAATTTATCTATTGATGAGTCAAGAGTATCTTTCAAAGGAAAAATAAACTTTCTTTAAATTTAACCTGAAAAAAAAAACCAGCAAAATGGGGTCTTAGAGCTTATGTTTTAGCTGATTCCCGTAGCAGTAACATGTACTCATTCGTACCATATTATGGTAAAATAACCAAGGAAAGGCTGATAAGACCAGAACTGTATTTTACAAGCCGGATTGTTATCCGTTTCTACAAAAATTGCAAGATTCAATTCCGTATACCACAGGATATTATATCTTTACAAGAATAAATGTTACCTGAGCGGTACAATAATGACCAATCGAAAATGATTACCGGAACAAATTAAGAAACCAAAATCAGCTGTTGGACAAAAAATTGCATACATTACAATTAGCGTGGCGTGACAAAAGGGTTGTTATTATGTTCAGCAAAAAGCATATTTCAGCAAGGAGACAATCGAGAACCATTCTTCAAGGTGTAAGCCAGGATGACATAGATAAAACAAATGTTATTCTTGATTACAATATCAATATGGACGGTGTGGATGTCGCTGGCCAATATGCGACATCGTATTGCTTCATGCGAAAGACGTTGAAATGGTAGAGAAAACTATTTTTCTGTGGCTTGGAAACCTCAATAGTTAACTCGTATATATATTGTATATAAAGCAAACCTAAAACAAATATACCATAGAAAATTTTGAAAGGTTATACTTATAAATCTAATTGGAGAAGTTCGTGCACCTAAATCAAAACCAGGGCGTATTTCTACATGTGACGATGAATAGTGCTTGAATGGACGCCATTTCATATTTTGGCAAAAAAAAAAAAAAAGGATTGTATTTTATGTTCTGACAGAAAGGTTCCAGAAGAAAGAAAAGAGACCACTTACTTCTGCGACACTTGTGAGAGGAAACCTGGCGTTCACCCAGGGGAATGTTTTAAGAAATATTAAACTTTAAAATGTTTTAAATAGTTGATATTTTTTAAAACATCACACTCTGAAATTTTAATTATATCATGCATATCACCCATTTGATTCAATGACGTTCGAATATTACGAAAATCTTAAATTAATTAAGGAGTTGCTACAATGCTTTTTTGTTTTTTTATACGGAGTGCAAAGGGTTAACTGTTTATTTTACGTCGGTTCTGTTGCATGCGTGTGATAGAATGCCTGAAGATGCCGAAAGGCAAAACCCGGGTCGATAGTGATAAAACATGTGGAATCGTACAAAATTATAACAATTCAAATTTGATATTGAAATTCCACCAAGCACCTTCAGTAGATATCATAAATTACATTAATTTTGATATTTTTACCAAATCAGAATGGGGTTTGATCAAGAAAATGCTACCATAATCAATGTTTATTTCCAATTTCAACTAGTTCATTTATAGATATTTTTGAGCACTTGTTTGTTGTTTGAATTAAAATTATTTTTGTTTTACTATTGAAATATTTTGTATAGGAGTCTGACTGTATTAGAATAAGATTACGCCGCTCATATGGGTCCATTGTCCTCACCTTATGCTTGCCGTGGCAGTATCTGGTGGTCAACACGGTACAAGGCGGGCATGCGTGCGGTGCCGGATGGCAGAGATGAAGAGGAGGATGTCCACAGGCACGATTTACCGGGCAGGGCTGCGTGCAAGTCGGTGGACGAGCCCCACATTCTACAGGAGGATAACGCACTGCGGCACCGCAGCGGCATCGGAGTTCATCAAAACCTGGATAAAATTTTTTGCTTTAGCATTATACAAAGCTTTTGAAGAAGTCGGGATGTTCAATTTGAAGTGTGGTTATGCATATATGTTAAATTAAGGGTTAATTAAATCAAACATTTTTATTACTGTAAAAATTAACTGACTGAGTAGCAAGCAAGACAATAACTGCTGACATGTCTCTTTATTTTTTCCAGATATTTGGATGGAAACCGAAAAAAAACATTTCAAATTTCTTTTCAGACTAATTAATTTAGTATGCAGTATGAGCTTACTAGTTCTCCAGCATGTATCGCAATGGCCCGAGTGGCAGGTGTCTTCGCAACGATGGAGCCCGCAGGTGAGGGTTCGGTTGCACGGCACTGGACAGCGGTGTTCAACGTCTACGCAGCACAGGACTCGACATCTATGACGGCCGCAGGATTGTTTCTGAATGGTAATTCAATGGTACATTATATTTCTAGTATTTCATCCTGAGAAAAACTATAATTAAGAAATGAGAAGTTATGCCACATTGAAAAATACTGTACTATGTAATGGAAGTATTGCTATGAAGATGAGAGTTCAAGTGGTTCATTAAAGAAGATCAGTGATTTTCTTCAATGAACCACAATGGAATGGATTTTTGTGTAGTATTAGTTCATTTCTGTTCTAAGACATGACTTTTGGTGTAAAATACCTTCCACCCATCCAAACCTAAAAATGTAATCAAAAGCAATAAGCTAATCACTAGTCCTGAAAATGAGTTTTATTTATTAATTTATTTATTACAACTATACGGTACAAAACTTACAAATTATTAATTCAATGCTTTTGCACCGTAACATATTAACATATTTAAATATAAGAATATAAAAATTCAACAAATAAATAAATAATATAAACTAAAAAATAGCATTCGCCTGAGCTCACTTTCGTCCACATGAAATATGTCAACATCCGAAGCAATACTGTTGAACAGTGTTAATGCTCTTACCATTGGCATCCCAATTGGCAGACTGGTTCTACACTTTGGAAGAAGAAACAAATTATGTACACGATTTCTTAAAAAACTATCCGGAACATACAAATTGACATTATTAAGGATGGCAGAATTCTCATTTTGGCCTCGAATTAGTCGAAAGAAATATGTGGCTAGATATATTTCTCTTCGATTTTTCAAACTATTAAAAGTGAGCATACCTAAAAGAAAGTCAGTTGGATAAAGCCACGGATAGTATCCGTATGCCCTCAAGTAAAGAGTGAATGTTCTTGTAAAAAAAAAACTTCTACTGAGATGTTTCCATTAAGTGATTGGCTCAATATTAAGAGTAGAGATGAAATAAAAAAGCGGGCTATATTAAACACGCTAATTTAAGATTAAATGGATATCCATTGAATTCAATATACACACAGGTTTATTTTATAATTTAATATTTTACTATCTTTTGACTTCAGTAGGCATATGGCATTTGCCTATCCTAGCACTGTTTAGGAAGGCGAATACATCAACCCTTCGAGGTTTAAGAATAGATAGTCTGTTTTTTTTTTATATCATTGTTTGTATATTCATACAAGGTTATATTGATATAAAATAACATCAGTTTATACTTTGCAATGTTTTCAAATTTGAAAACTGCTCTTTTTGTAGGAAATCTAATAAATGATATTTTGACTTAATTACTTTACATAAATGTGTCGACAAAAGTTTGTAAGCTGTTCAAAAATAGTAAGTGATAGTAAAAATAAAAAATATCTTACCTTATTGCATTTCTTTCCACATCTCACATTGTCTTTCTCCTTTTCCAAATTCACGCAGATAATATTTTTGGTTGTACTTCCGCACCGACAAGTCATAATTGTTTTATCCGGACAAGGGGGGCAAGGACCTGTTGATATGGAAAAACCAAACATGTCAAATCAGCCCAGAAAATGTTTTTTAATTGTGACCATTTAACAAAGAGGAGTCTAGTCGTACATATATATTATACATGTTTTGCTGATTGCTACTTCCTATGTAAAAAAGATACTTTCAGTTCAACATTATTTTGTCAATGTAGAAAGCTAGCATTGGGGATACTTCAGTCTTGCTATATGAAAACATCAAGGCCAATTTATTGGCCTCGTAATTACTAAAACAATTTTTACACTAGAAATATTTAGTCATTATTATTACTGCATATTAGCACTCCATGGAGATGCCACCACAAAAAAAAATTAAGTTTGGGAACAAAGTATCGAGTAATATTAATGAAATAATATTTAAAAAAAACCATTACTTTTATTGATTGAATTGGCATTCACTTGGAAGAACTCCATTATAACAGGGTGAAAAAAATAGCTATGTATTTTAGTTCTACAAAATTATTTAAAAAAAATATATAATTGATAGCTATTTCGGCTCACGCCATCGTCAGAACTGAACAGATAGTTCTGACGATGGCGTGAGCTGATATAGCTATCAACTATATATTTTTTTAAAAATTATTTAGAACTAAAATACATTGCTATTTTTATCACCGTGTTACCATTACTTTTGCCAGAATATGACAAGCAATAATAATCAAAAGTAATATCATGCTGACGACTGTGTATTTCCTAACATATATTAAATAAAGCATTGTTTTCTTATATCTGTTGTTTTCCTTGAGAATTTGAGAATGGCGATGTACACGTGATGTATAGTTTTCATGAGACAGGAAATGGCTATAATTAAATATTATCAGTTAGACCATTTATGTTAGTATTATTAAAATGTTGGAGTGAGTAGTAAATAGTCAGACTCTTAAATAGTTAAGGATTAAATCGAAAGTTATTGAATGAAATTAGTAAAAAAGTATGTCAATAGAAACAATACCATCATGGCAGGGATTCTTGCAAGTGTGTTTAGAATCCAGAGGACCACAAGTGAGCACTTTTGTACAAATTTTTCCACAAAGGGGAACCGGTTCCAGACACGATTTCCTTTTCTGCTCCTGTGTAAGTCTGGAAGATAAAAATGCATTCTGTCATTGAAAATGTTCAGCTGAAAAACCGAGTCAAGTTGCGAAATAAATTGATTTACAATAATAGACACTAATTAGGTCAGTAGTGTGCACCATTTTTAAACAAACAGATATATAATGTTCATTTTGTAAATTGCTGCATAACAGAACAGTAAATTTTTCGACAATTTCATACTCATTTACTTGCCACGTTGTATCAGGGAATACAATACCATTCTTAAATTAAATCACAATACAAGTTCAACACCAGCTGACAAAGCAAAGAATATTAATAATTATTTTACGAAATATTTTTTGTATAAACTAGAATTATTTATGGATTTGCTTTGATTGTGTATGTTAAAGCCATACTTAACCTAAATGAGTTTGATTATGAAATATCATAGATTTCTTTGCATACTTTATATACAAACAAATGGAAAATAATCATGGATAAGCTCACAATGTTTGCCCACATGGGCACACCAAAACCTTTTCAGGTGTAAGGGGACATTCTGGACAAGCTCCATCATGACAGATTCTGTCGCAGTCGTGATTGCCGCATTTCAGTTTCCTCAAACATATTTCTCCGCAGCTAAAAGCTGTTACTCCGACCGACTCCGAGTCACAGGGCAGACTACGCTTCTCAGCTTTGGGGCAGAAGCATTCTGGAATTGAGGAAATACATTTTTTGAAAATTATACATGGAAACTGTGGCAATACTATGGTGGCTGGCAATTATACAGTGTGCTAAGTGCTCATTTGAATTCCACACACTAAAAAAAATGTTACTATTATTCGGTAACAAAAATATCATTCTTAATTTTTTCATTATTGAAAATTTAAGGTATTAAATTTATATCTGTAAAAAGCTTATAAACTTAAGGGGAAGAGTTATTTACTGTTTAAGAAGATTATAGAATTTATTATTGACCACTTCAATGTATGTCATTTATGGTAAATATTCAAGATTATTAAAAACTAAGTTTATTCAAAAAAAAAAAAAAGTTTAAATGGCTTGGTATAAATTGAAAAAAAAACAAAACCACATAGAAGATTTCTTCATATTTCTTAAAAATCATAATTTTTTGAATAACTTGTTAGACTGTAGCCCTGAAGCTAATCTATGATCTAATTCAAGTAACTGTTATTTTACTATATTAATATTGCTTTACTTGAAATATACGGCTAAAATGGAGTGCCTCCAAGATTCTAGCCTTACAAGACGACGGAATTTATTCAGTTTGTTTAAGTCAGTAAAACGACAGAGGTTGTAATGAGCAAAGACAATCCCATATTTACCTTGGTCAACAATCTGTGGACAAGGAGGGCACTTGTCTTTGTGGCAGATATGCGCGCATTGGTGAAGTTGACATTGAAGCACTTTTCCGCACACTCCACCACACAGCAGGGGCTGTTTAATCGAGCACCTAACCAATTGCGACGAAGCACCACACTCACATTTTCTACGAAAAAAAAAAGTTACAATTTTGAATGTTATTTGACACATCTCTGATGGGAAGCAAGAATCACGGTCCTGCTTATTATATTGTTTATATTTAAAAATTATTAAGTGCACGTGAGAAACTAATTCACAGCTAACTAAAAACATCACAATATTGTAGGCGAGTGTTTATATTTCTTATTTTTTATCGGAAAGATTCAACATATGTTTTAATGGTTTGCGAATAATTACGCTAGCGGAAACGCCCGCGTCGCTAATTAACTGACGCTCAATCGACCCTGCCAGAGTTGTGTTAATGAGAAATAACAAATATGTCTTTACATTTATATATTGAAATGATAAATATTCACTACTTTTAAGGTGTTAACTGTCACTTCTTGATGGAAAGGCATGATATTTTAAATAATAAAAACACATTTTTTTAGTACTTATTTCCACAATAATTTTTTTGATCAGGACCGGTTTCGCTCATCGCTAGCATTATCAACTGATCGAAAAAAAAAAATATTCACTATATTATTGTTTCAAAACATATGATTGTGGAATAAAATAAAAATGAGATAAACTTTATTCATCTACATGAATTTGAATCATTGAATTAAAATCTCAATCCAAACATATCAGTATATACATTGAATATGATTTTTGTGATTCAAAGGTTAATTTCTTAGAAAGTCAGTTTCTGGTAGGGATTTGTTTTATCATTAAAATGTATGTGTTATTTCTTTACTTGATGCAATATCTTATCAATTGCGTTGCTTGATAAAACATGTAGATCACAAAATATGTTTTATTGATCGCCTGTCACAATGTGATACAGATAGTAATGTAGTCACAATAAAATGGTACATGACAAAAGACATCATGAATGAATATAATGAAATTTCAATAAATCTATTTAAATGAGGTGATATAATCTCGATTAAAATTTAGATAGAGGGAAAATCATACAGAGAAATTATCACAAAATATTACACAATAAAGTATCACCCCTTCCAAGAGTATTTGGCTTGGAAGGGCGATATAATAGCTTTTACCTGTGATCCTACTTCCATGTTTATTAGTAATTAGACACTGATAGAACACAGGCATTCAATGAACAATATATTGAGACTGAGTGGTGTGATTTTTGTATGTATATAAATATCTTCATTTTTTAAAAATGTTGGTAGTGTTTTACATAACTGCAGTTTTGATTACAGCTGTATTTACTGCTGATAATAGAAAATTTGTCAACTTCAACGGTGATAATAAACAGGAGTGTTTGATAAGTAATAAGCTAGACTATATGACTATTCTTTCAAACTTTGTCTGCTTAATCCTGTCCATTCACTATATATATATAGTGAATGTCAACTAATTATGACTGTGTCTCAGAACTCATGACAAAAAGAAATATAAATACAAAAAAATGATGAATGCAGGAACAATAAATTATTATTAAGTGGAAGTTTATGCAAAATTTGTAATAGTAGTGATATTTGATGTTAATATTATAGTAACTAAGAACTGGTCAGATCTCATAAGACATGAAATACCATGAATATAAAATTAGATTGTGAAGAGTAAGTTACGCTGGTTCTTTTATTAACACATTTATGGTGTAATTTTCTCCTAAGATTAGTAGTGAAATACAGTGTTCAGATAAGGTTATAATTACTTTTGCACTGTAGCATTGCACAGCGGGCATGGTCCCGCATGACACAGCAGAGTGCATGGATGTCTATCACACGAGACTCTCTTGGCACAGGTGTCGCCGCAGGTATGTGCGGCATCTACTCCTCGTGACCATTCAGGATTGATTCGCTTACTGCAGAAACAGTAGTATTCTTGTGGCACCGAACTCATTTTGTTCTGGCATGCAGGACACCTCCATTGGCCATCTGTTACAAAGGTAAAAAAAAATATTTCGTTTGATAAATAGTCACCGTCATATCATAAAAAAAAAAATTAACATTTCTTTCGAAGAGAAACATTGAAGCCAATCAGTTGCTAAGATCTTGGTTAATATTAGTTTTGTAGAAAGAAATATTTAAAGATCGATTTTATCCTTGGAGCTTCCATTATAAGGAATAAAAAGGGTGTTTTTTTGGGTTTAGAACTAAAAAATACTTTAGCAGAAACTAAATGTTGCTGAACACATTGGGAAGCAATGAATTTTCACACAGAAATATATTAGTTTTCTAAGCAAAGTTTCAGTGAGATTATTGCAGAAATTTGAAATTATTACCTTTAAAACAAAAAATCTATTGTTTAACCAGTTTACTGCAAGGCAGATACATGTATGGCGGTACCCAGCACGCCGCGAATTTTACAACAAAAATAAAACCTTCCAAACATATCGTTATTGAAAGTGTAATAAAGTTTATTTATAAAACTTACCAAATAAATGAAGAGCGCGCCAGTCGTGCAGTCATTTATCCATAATCATAAAATTAATTGTTCATGGTGTAGGGTTGTCAAAAAAAAAGGTCAAGGTTGTTAAAACGGCGCGTCTTACGACGTAATTTTTGTATGAGCGGCGCTCCGTTCACAGAAAATGATGCATCTTAGAGACGCTTTTGGCAGTTAACCGGTTAACTTTATTGATAGAATTGATATTTACGTGGAAGAGCTTCATTATAACAAAGTGAAAAAACAGCAATGTCATTATATAGTTCTGATGAGGGGTAAGCCAAAAAAGTTATTGCAACAGAAATTTTTAATGTCTCGAAATAAAAATAAACAGTTTTTTAATTACCGGTGATACTGCTGTTTGCCCATTTAATGACACACTTCAGATGCAAGACATGGTAGCAGTTGGAACATGACCAGATAAAATCTGACTGACGAACACGGTCGCAGCAAACCAGACACTCCAATGTGCCACGGTTTAGTTGATCAGTTAACCGGTCTCTCTGGGAAACATCTACGTTTTCTGTAATATCTAAAATGAATAGTAGATATAATTTATGATATCGACTGAAGGTGCTTGATGGAACTTCAATATTAAATTTGAATTGTTGCAACTTTGTACGATTCCATATGTCTTATCACAAACGACCCGGGTTTTGCCCTTCAGCAAAACAGTTTTACGTCAGTTCTGTTGCATCTGTGCGATGGAATACCTGCAGATGCCGAAGGGCGAAACCCAGGTCGTTTGTGATAAGACATAGATTAACCATCTACCAATAGTAGATGGTTAATGAAAATAAAAACATGCTTACAAGATTGGAGAATAATATTGCATTTGATAAAAATAAATAATTTTATGAGTTTATTAAGTAAATTTTAGCCATGCAATAATACACATGAAGACAAGAATTCATTGTAAAAAAGGTAGTGATAGAGTACCATATTTCAGTAGAATGATATTTTGCTAGAGTAGTTGAAAAGATCTGTCTGAAAGTAAATTGGTATGTGACAGTGTCGTGTGTAACGTAAAACATTTAATGAGTAAAATATTAAATATCTTAGAAGCACTGGTCTACCCCTATTATCGATTTGAATGTACTGACTCATGAAGTTAAATATTTTTAAGAGCTTGTTGAGATAAAATTTTTAAATAGAAGCAAAAATTGCTCACCTTTATTTTCATAATTTGGCTTTTTGTTTTCATGCCTTGGGTTATTTTTGAATTTTCCACTTGAATTGTTTTGAGAGTATCCCCGCGATTCTCCTTCATCTCCTTTTCTCCACTGAGAGGAAGATCCGCGCTGCTGAAATGATTCATTCATACTATATGATGTTTTCGCTTGTCGATGATTACCAAAAAGGTATCTCTCCGATTCTTGACTATTGTGATTGTCATTTTTTATTCCTCTATTTCTGTCATTGGAATTATCAAAATCTCTTTCCAAGCCATCATTTATGTTAGAACTTTTACCTTTTTCATTGGGTTCTCTCTTATTTTTGGCTTGTTCACCAATTCGACCTTTTCTGCTACCATTATCTTTCCTATTACTGTTATATTCTTCATCTCTTGATGCAGAATTACTATTGTAGACAGTGAACGAAGATCCGCCAGCTGAATTAGCATTCTGCAAATCTTGGGGTTGGTCTTCGTTTCTGTTTTTTCGTCTCCAGTTAATATTATCTCGACGATCCCTGGGGTTCGTAGCATTTTTAGAATTCCAGTTTTCAGATCGTGAAGCTGACCTGGATGTATTCTTTTGAGGGAAAGGTTCCACCATTGCGGGCCTCATATCCTGTGACTTACTTGCAGCCTCTTCAAAGTTTCCTATATTTTCTCGATTCTGAGGGACAAATTCGATAGCAGTTGCGGTCAGCTTAGAAGTGGAAGCTATGTCTAGATGGTTTTTCGAGCTTCCCGCTTTCTCAGCATTGTAAGTCTTTTTTTCCCGGTGAGGCTTGCGGCTGGGGGGAGGTCTTGGGACGGAAGCGCCGTTTTCTTTATTTTCTATAAGGCCACCAGGATTATTGGCCGCGTAAGTTTGAGGTATAGAAGGCACTCGGATATTGGCCGGCGGATTCCGGTCGTGATGATTATTTTTATGGGGTGCGTTTCTTCCGGCTGCACGTGGAGCTTGTCGTTCACCGGAGTCGGGATGTCCTGAATATCCAGCGGCGTCGTTTCCTCGAGTGCTGGAATGCTGGAACTGGGTCAGGAAGGCGTCAAAATTGACGTACGGTTGAGGAACTCGCCCATAATAACGGTCATTGGATCGTCCATCGTAATAGCCTTCACCGTTCCATTCGTTTCTTCCCTGCGCGCCTCCTTCGGTTGGTTGATAGCCGTCGTAATATCCGTTAGTATTCCAGTCCCCCATTTTTTCGATCAGTCTTATGAGTTTTAAAAATACCTATTTTACGATAACTACGATTTACGAGACAAATATGACTCGAAGGCCTCGTATCGTTTTCCTGTTGGAAAAAATATAAAAGGATAACGATACGTCCGGAGTTTCGGACCGCGGCCGAAGCCGGACGAGCGGGGTGACGTCTCCGGACTCGTAGAAGATTTTATTTCTTCGTTAGCTGAAACAAAAATAAATGTGTCATATTGTTGTGTCAACGAGGTTACCTGCGGCGGCTCCAACAGCTATGAGGAGACTTGTATCGTATATTTTTGAAATACAAACCTAGGAATTTGGGTCGAATAACCGACGGAAGACTTAAAAATAACAAATAGCCAAGGAAAAATTGCTGACGTTACGAAACGTTGCACAATATTAACGTGACAACGAGTGACGACCAGCAGACAATTTCGCCTGATATTCAATTCCAATCAAATCTTTAGAAAATCAGTGTTGCCATTTGGTAAAATTGCTTCGTATAATATTTTTTTATTCTTTGCTCTAAAGTAAATTTTTTTCCTATGATAAAATTTCCAATACTAAATAAAGATTCTTTTCGAAAATGAATTTTGTTGGCTATTTTAATAATAAACTTTCACAAGGACCCATGACTCGTGATAAAACGTTAGTCCATAGACAAAATAATATATTAGTATTCAAACGGATAATTAAAAATCACATGGAACACGGATACAATAATTATGACGTTCTTGATATACAAATTTTAATCATTTCAATATACTACGTCACCGTGATCATCCTGCGTAAGCTCTTGTTTGTTTGTAAAAATGCGTAAATGCTTGTTAAGCAAATTTATATAAAAATTTTCCAAACAAATAATGAATTAATAAACTATGAACAATTTGAATGTTTAAGCAAATCTACTTATTCATTTTCCCCCTTAACTCTTTAGTGGAGCTTGTGAAGCGGGCATCCTAGTTTCCTATCTCAATTTATTTCTTGGTATGCCTAGACATAAGCTAATGTACTTTTTTTTATTCCAAAGAAACTTATATTGTATAAAGCAGTCAATATCTGAATTCGCGAATAATCATGCGGCGAACGCAAATAAATTGATTTCCATTTTATGTGTCTATTAAAATAATGTTTGTGTAACATACTCCTTAAAATTATATAAATATACATAATTATAAATTTAGTATATAAAAATATGGCTGCGTAATAAAATGTCGGTATGAAGATTCGATGCTAAAGTCGTCAATTACTATTGGGTTAAAAGTAAATAAATGATTATCAATTTTGAAAGCATTTCTTTTACTCTAACGCTACTACGAAATCTACAAGGAAAATAAAATGAAAGGTTTGAATATAATCGTATTAATATAGCTTTTTTAAACTTTAAAATTATTACTTACTACAATTATTATTAGAGCAGAGTTTAGAAAAAATATAAGAAGTATTTTGAAAAGTTTATCAACCGTATCAACCGCATCAATCCCAAATACAAATTTGAATTATTTGAATAATTTACCAAAAGCACACGAAGAGTTCTTATTTTGATATATTTGAAGTGAAAGACTTTTTTCAAAAAGGTTTACTTTTCATTATGAAGACACAGATATGATATATTATAATAAATTTATTCAACACAAAAAGGCTTTTCAAAATTTGGGCAGCAGCAGTTTTAGTCATATTTGACTGTCGTCAAAAGAGAAACAGGATTTTCAATAACTTTTACCCTGTAATAGTGTATTCCGACACACATAATTTTATTTAAACAGGTTACTTATTCACTTTTAAGGTGTTAACTGTCACTTCTTGATGGAAAGGCATGATATTTTAAATAATAAAAACACATTTTTTTATTATTTAAAAAAAAAAGGTTACTTATTATAAAATCCCAAGTCTATGCTCGAAATAAAGTATGTAAAAAACATTGTGGTTCCAAAATTTTGCATTCCACCCGATAAATAGGCAAAGAAGGTAAATATATAAATTTTTTAAAACCGGGCACTTTAATATCTAAAGCGACTCTGATTACATTTTGTAAAGCTTTCGTCTGTATCAACAGGCGGTGTTTCCCACATTCCGATTTCAAAATTAAGTGCATACTGTCAGTCGATATTGTGTTACTCGCCTGTTCACTCGTATGTCGAATATCATATACATATTTTTATATTGACTACTGGTTGGCTCTTATAATTTATTTATCAAAATGTCACGAAAAACAATCTCACGAATCACGCAAATAATTTCATTGATGTCTTCGTATTCGCGTACCATTTTTTATTTGTTAGCCTCATATGAAAATATTGCCTTAAATTAGGCGATAGATTTATATTAAGTGAATTATAAAAAGTGACTTGATATTATCCAAAGATAATTTATGTGTGATAAAAAAAAAGAATTATATCTTTGATCACTCATTTCAAAGTGAAGTAATTTTGTTAAAGTTAAAAAAAAATAATTACCAGTATTATTACGAAAACGTTAAATTACAACTGTTTAAAATCGTCAATATTATTTAAACACCTTGCTATATAAATAAAAGATAATTTTCTGGTTCAGATATATATTTTTATTTCTTTCTGAGATATTTCTATAGCCTTGTTTAACCGCTTGAATACCGTACATAATTCGTGCTTTTGTGTAACGCGCGTATTTTGGATCCCTTAAAAATAAGGATTATTACATAGTTGGCATTCCGCTTTTTTCAGCTTTCAATTGAAAATCGTAAGTTTTCTCAAAAAATATCAGGGTTGTCAGAGCACAAAAAATATATTTATACTAGTTTTACACAGATGTTATTATGTATATTTACTAAATAAAAAAGATAAATGTTGGGATACCACGGGGATGAATTTTGAATTTTATGGACACCGGTGTTTTGCTTGGGAATGACGTCGTGCAAGTGTCTCGGACACCGATGATCGCTTGGGACTCAAGCGATTAAATTCACTACTTTGAATTGTCAATACACACAAAATTTACGGCGTATAATTCAACTACCCAAGAAATGTTTTCATGGGGTTTTAGGTATTTCCGATAAGTTTTCTGTTTATATACAAGGAAAATATGTAAATAATAAAATAATCAATATTTCTCTAGTGTTCAGATTGATCAGTGAAAATTTAAATTGACGGAATAAGGATTTCTTAATCTATAGCTGACAAAGGTAAGTTAATTGTAGAAAATACCATTCATGGAAAAATAAACATCAATGTGTTGATCATATTATTCGTACAGTAACAGGTAATCCCAATCTGTTGTTTCTCTCAAATGTGTTGATTTAGCACTGACCGTATCTTGTATCCAGTTTGGTTTATTTTTGATTTATCTTTGTGGTCCAGAAAAATTGTGACAGAAATTTCGATATATGAATGGCTTCTTTTTTAAAGTATAATATGTATATGCATATTTTGTTAAATAGAATAGAATAGAAGAAAAGATCGCCATACAATTATGAGTGACCAACAAAGCCATCATTTTACCAGATATCCACTTTTGTGTTTACTGCAATACTTATATTAAATTTTGTTGAGATTTTCTCAGACGAAAAATAATCAGAATATATTTTTGAGTTTCAAGTCAGATATCAATTGCTTATTTCGCCAGGCAAAACTTTAGGAGATAATATTGTAAAAGAGTTATTTTTTAACCACCGAATGGAATAAAAATAACTCTAATAAAATAAAAAACTCGTTGACAATTTTTATGCCATTTTTATAATTAAAACAACAGTGGATATGTTTGATATATGATTTGAAAGTATGCTAAAGAGTTTGTATGGGGATGTGAGTAGCTGTATCAAACAAACGAAATTACTTAAAACAGCTGTTTCTTTGATAAATGGGTTCATTTATTCGTATATGGTGTAAGTAGGTTGATTGGCATGGCTGAAATGGGTTGCTGGCCGAGCGCCGTCTCGGATGACTCCTCAACTCCTAGGATACCGAATGATGGACGTCCTCGACCATATACTCCTGTAAGTTGAATTGTCATTAATAAATGATGCACTAGTCCTTTTAGCCTGATAATGTATTACACGATCAAATAGTTGATAATGAATCCTTAGCAGTTTTGATAAAAAAAAATCATTTATTGATTAAGCCTGTCCACGATTTAAGACTTAAATAGAATATAGATAAGCATCTTATAAACATATTTTTAAATATTATAAACATATTCCTGACGTCGTGCATGTGCGTTTTACCAATTGAAATCGAATATTTTAACTATAACTTACTTACAATTTGATGGAATTTCAATATCACATTTGAATTATTAAAACTTTTTACATTTCCACATGTTTTGTCACTTGCGACTCGGGTTACCCCTTTCATCATTTCGGGCATTCTATCAGATGGATTCAATAGAACTGACACGAAATAAATAGTTTGCATCGGTTATATACAAGAGTAATAAGACAGAAAAACACCGAACCTAATGCTATGATCTAAATATATATTTGAACCATTACAACTATTGATTATAATCAAATCGTGAGTGACAAAACACTTAAAATGTACAAAGTTTCAAAAATTCAAATCAGATATTTTAACACTCAAATGTATGATTTTAAATGGCCATTAAACTGCAGCATCCAAAGTACAGTCAAATTGATCTTTTGAAATACGAATATACAAAAAATAGTATTATCTATTACCGAAAACTGGAATTAATTGAACATTGAGATATCAATTATCATTTCGGGTTGAAAGTAATATTAAAAGACATGCCAAACTTTAGTTTGTACTCAAATGTGGACACCGTGTATTTAAAGGTTAACATAAAATTGAACGTCTTATCACTGACGAGAAAAGAATTGAAATAGTCAAAACGACACTACATATTTAATAGCTCAATAAAAATAACATATGAAGTTAAATTATTTGTCAACAATAAAAGAAACGAAATTACTATCAGTTGGAAAATCGGCAAAGAATGGCGACTGATCGACAGTTTCTTTTACAGGATAGTGACTAATCTATGCTAATCTAAGTCAAGCAATGCAATCGCTGAAAAAAACTATTGTCTTTCACAAAAGCTTTATATCTGCTATTAATAAAACGGCTTGTTTTCTCACTTGGATCCGCGTGTGTGTTCTATATTATACGTTTTCATAGAACTGGTAAAAATATCAAATGTTTCTTCACCGTTTCAATAGACGTCTATTTAACATTTATTATTTTACGAATATTACAACAACATATAATATTGTTTACAAATATTGATACCCATATTTATAGGTTATAAAAATATTGTTGATCATAGATAATAAATCCAAGACAAAAACACATTTACTTAGTGAATATTTTGGACGAACTTAATTAAAAGTTTTTCTTGTTGTTTATGTATATGGCTCGTTTCAAGGAATAATTTATTTTAATAAAAAAAAGGTCCGCTCTAGAACATTCTGCTATCTATGTCATCGCATTAGTATATTTTTTTACGCGAGGTAAATGTAGACTATTATCGATTATGTACTTAAATAATTACAAAATAAACACGCGAATGCCTTACTCAGGTATTTAAAATACAGCAATTTATCGAAGTAATGTTTGTCACAAAAGGTAGAACTTCATTCTGACGGGAAAATTAAAAAAAAAACGAGTTGTAGACTTAAGTGTACAAGATTGGTCCTTTGTATATATTGTTCTCTCTGCGCAGGATTGTGTATACATATTTTTTATACAGTGGAACCTCGATCAATCGTTCTCGCATAATACGTTTTCCCGGATGGAACGCTTATTTTTTATAGTCCCGTCAAACTCCCATAAGAACAATGTTAAATAATCCCGCATTGACCGTTTCCCCGTTTCCCCGATTTTCTCGATAAACCGTCAAAATATTTTGGTCCCATCACAAATATTATCCCGATTGACCGTTTTTATTGCATATTTCTCCATATCTCGGCAAGCAAGTTTGACACAGCCGAGTGCAGGTGTTATGTGTAGACACGTTGGAATGCGCTGTACATGTAAGACGTAACGCATTGGACGCATGTGCTATTTTTTGGGTTGAAATCCACCACACGCGTATTATTGTTTATGATGTAAATACATTTGCAGTTGTTTAAAATTCACAGTAATAATGATTCCTGTACATACAAACTTTTAGTCACAAGTTTAGTAACAAGTCTTTGTTCCGATTAAAGTGCCAAATAACAAAGAAGCAAACGAACATAAAGGACTTTTTTAAAAAACAAATTTTATATACAGTATGTACAAGTAACTAATAAATAAATATTTTTTACTTGTTTATTATTATTTGAAGCTTTCCCGCATTCACCGTTCCCCGCAATTACCAATATTTTTTCAGGGTCCCTTGGAAAACGTAAAATCGAGGTTTCACTGTACTTATAAATAAAACTACGTATTATAGCTTTTTATCTTTGTGATTTAAAAATCCTTTGACATTTGTGAATATGTTGAAAATATTAGTTTAGTAATGTTTGAAACGGGTGTACCGGAAGGTTTACAGGAAGCCGATTATTATAGTCAGTCTCTGACTGATACCATATAAATTCCCAATATGAATATTTTATGAATTAAAATTAAGTGTTTCAGAAGGAATTTTTTACAGAGAATTTTGTTGTCAACCTTTCTCCATTAACAGTGTAAGAATATAACTATTTGATTAAGAAAGGACTTATATAGTATGTATCGATCTTTTAAGATATCCTTTTCAAACGTAAGGGTAACATCTGACGACTTTAGTCATTGGATGGCATCTTTAACGGTTGAAAAAAATAAATGAATGAATGTTTCATTAGAGAAATTAAAGCCAAATATCTCACAACTGAAGAACGAATGCATTATAGCAGGAATTCCCAACCTTTTTGAACTCTAGAACGTATTCTGAAATATCAGTAGGGTGTTGTGTATCACCTTTTCAATCGCGCCAAAATCAACATCATCGCCAACAGTAAAAAGACGAAAGCTAAGAAACTACTCATACATACAATATCGCAAAAATACGAACGAATATAATAAATTTTGGTAATCAAATTTAAAGCTCTAATAAATAAATAAAAATAATTTACATATTTAATTAGTGTTTATGAAAAAATTAGGATAGTGGCGGGCACAAACGAATCGTTTCGCGGGCACGGGGTTGGGAGTCCCTGCCTTAGAGGAATGAAAAACCAGCTACTAGTAAAACCTACAATGGGTAAAAGATTGTCATAAATTTGGCTTTAAATATTATGTTTCAATAAAAAAAGCTGATACAATAATTACAGCTTTCGTAAGCCTACAGTGTAAAAAGATTTTATAATTATATCGTACGCACAATCACAAGAAAAATTGGTTATTTCAAACACCAATAATATAATCCGATATTTTAGTACGCTTAGTCGGTTAATAAACATCAATTTAATTGTCACGCACGATAACTGAATAAATGCAGAGCAATATCGTATGTTGTGCATTGCCCTTATAATATTCTTTACGCATAAAGTTATAAATACGGATCAATTCGCCAATAGTAATTACTTTTAAAAAGCTAAGGAATGAATCGGTTTCTATAAAACGTTGCACTCCAAAAATTAATGACAGATTTCACCAAGAAATATTTATATTTTATTATTGAATAAGGATTAACTAATAACTCATATTATAAAGGAAACAAGTGTTACTTAACAAGTTATATTGTAAATAATACAATTTGTATTTATTTAGTAATCGATTGTCACATAATTCTTGTTGAAATATATTATACAATATATTTTGTATAATTTTAAATACTATATTAATTTTCATTTCTGTTCTGCAATGTTTCGGTATTTAAAAAGTAAATGATGGCAATGGTAAAAAAGTATTTTTTTGTTATCTTTGATCTGTATTGTAACACTTATGCGTGTCATTTTCATAAATGTACATACATATCATAATGGCTCATAATTATGTTTGTATACGAGAATTGAATCGATTCGATTCGAACAATCGATTCACTGACTCATCATGATTGATGTTGAGTATCGAGTCACTACAACCTTCCATGTCGAAGCTAACACGCAATATCCTTTCTCAATCAGTGTTTCTTTTTGAATATATACCAGATATAAGACCTTAATAAATTAATAATAAAGAAAATTTATTTTATAAATAAAATAAAATTATTCAAAAAGTAACAACATATATTTTTGTTTTTTAAATAATAAAAACACATTTTTTAGTACTTATTTCCACAATATATTTTTTGATCAGGAGCTGATCAAAAAATATATTGTGGAAATAAGTACTAAAAAATGTGTTTTTATTATTTAAAATATCATGCCTTTCCATCAAGAAGTGACAGTTAACACCTTAAAAGTGATATGTTTTTGTTTTTCGTCCGCTTACACTGAAGACAGATAAAAAACGATTGAAGCTTTGGTGAAAAACAAACAATTATATGTATACTGATTTAAATATAATACATTTATTCTCGGTGTATCATGTAGCAGAATAGCGTAAAAAAATAATAATATCTGTTACTTCTTTAGTTGTATTATATTTCAACAAATAAAAGACAATACGTTATTAACCAGCCAAGAGCATCATATCATAAAATGTATTATATAACGAAACAATTTTGTTTAATTTATGATATCGACTGAAGGTGCTTGATGGATCTTCAATATCAAATTTGAATTGTTACAATTTTATACGATTCCACATGTTTTGTCACTAACGACCCGGGTTTCGCCTTTCTGAATCTTCAGGTATTCTATCACACGGATGCAACAGAACAAAACATGTGGAAACGTAAAAAATTGTAACAATTCAAATTTGATGATAGGCTTATTTAATCATGTTGGTTCCTAATAATGAGTAAATTGATTCCTAATACTTTTAAGTTACTCAACAGAAGTGGTTTTAGGAAATTAGACAATAGACCGTTTTTGTTTAAGAGAACAGAAATATAACATGAATAGTATTCAATTGATACTTTGTACGATTCCACATGTTTTGTTTATAACGGCCTGGGTTTTGCCTTTGGGCATCGTCAGGCATTCTATCACACGGATGCAACAGAACTTACTAGTCTAGTATAGTCTAGTAGTGAGCTTTGGGTTTGGGAAAAAAACAACTTTCGAAGTATGTGCTATAGTATCGTCATCCGAAAAACAAAACAACACTTATAACATTTCTGCGGGCTTCAGTTATGAATCCAGTCTCACCGTAACAGGCTAAAGAACACATGGACATGAAAATATACATAAAAATAGAACTAATGACTTTTTTTAAATTTTTATACTTACCTTGAATTCATGGATGAAAAACTAAATTAGCTTTAATTTAAATATTATGAGTGGAAACCTAACTACTAATTTGAATATATAAACATTGGTAGATAGATGAATGAAAATAATTGTACTAGTTTCTATGACTATCAAAACACTTATGTTAAATTGCGTTTTGATCGAATAAAATTTTTCGCACAAGGATTTCTTGGTTTTGAGGGCGATACAATATAATATCCCAACGGAATACAATAAGGTGCAATGTTTTATATGATAATGCACCAATTAAAGTGCCCGCCTTCGTTTTCCGAAGATCTGATTAAAATTCGTTGTTTAGTTGATAAGCCGACCAAAAACTATTTTCATTGCTTTAAACAATTTATTACTATGGACCGTTGAATTAAAATGGCCACCTGTTGCAAAACAAATGATGAGAGTATTAAAACTAATAGTCGATGGCTCACTTTCGAAAACTATTTGTTTTAAATAAAGTAAATCTCAAACGAAATTACTACTATTTACATCGTTTTGGGAACGCTGGTTTTTATGGGCTTAATGGATTTTAAGCCCATGTGTGTAATCGACTACAAATGTAAGTAAGCAAGGACGAGTGAAACGGAAAATCGATTTTAATTTCTGTAATGTTTTTTAGATTAAATGTATTAATTTGGTTTTTATACTGTAGTGAACTGATGCTTTTAATAGGTTGAAAGTTCTCAAAATTGTTTTATTACTATAATTGATCTTGATTACTCAAAATAATAGCAAACTTGTTCTGCCTACCAAAAATAAAAATCATGTTTGTTTTGCGATATTTTAATATGAAAAGTTAATCAAATTAGCAGTACTATTTATGATTAATACCAGCTATATTATTATATTATTTATTATAGAATGGCGCTAGGGGCCGTTTAGGTCCATGGCCGACTGTACAACCTCTCTCCAGGCATCTCTGTCGAGCGCTCTTTCTCTCCAGCTGACTATCCCCAACCTCTCAACATCCTTTTGAATGTTATCCGCCCATCTCCGTCGAGGGCGACCGAGAGGTCGGGTGCCAGCTGGTGTTCCTTCATAAGTCTTATGAAGAGCTCTAGACTTCTCAGATCGTACAACGTGACCCGCCCATCTGAGCCTTCTCGATCTCAAGACATTAATGATTCTTGGTTTGTATCGGTCGAAGAGCTCAGCGTTCGTACGAATGCGCCACCGGTGGTTTTCATTAACGGGTCCAAGTATTCTCCGGAGGATTCTGTTTTCAAATAATTGGAGCGCCTTTTCTTGTTTTTCTGTTAAACCCCAGGTTTCACATCCATACATAACTATCGGTTTAATGATCACGTTGTACACCCGGCACTTGGTTTTGATGGACAGCATTTTGGACCTAAACAGACTATTTAGCGCGAAGTACGCTGCATTTCCACTTCTCAGTCGGTCAGCAAGCTCCAAAGTCATCCAGTTTTGATGGTATTTGGAATTACTTCAATATATTCCAGAGAGCTTCTCTATCTATGGAGTCATATGCAGTTTTAAAATCCACGAAGAGACAGTGAACATCTTGGGCGTATTCCCATTTCTTTTCAAATATTTGGCGCAGTGTAAAGATCTGATCAGTGGTGCTGCGGTTTCTTCTAAAGCCGCATTGGTAGTCACCAAGAATGTTTTCGGCATACGGCAGAACTTTTTCGAAAATAATATTTGACAGAACTTTGTATGCAGTAGGAAGAAGAGAAATGCCACGGTAGTTTGCACAGTTGAGTTTGTCTCCTTTCTTGAAGATAGGGCAAACCAGTGACTCTTTCCACTCTTCGGGGATCTTTTCTTCTTCCCATATTTCTTGCAGTAATTCAAGCATGGCGTTAAGAAGGGTTTCTCCTCCATACTTGAGTAGCTCTGATGGAATATTATCATTGCCGGCCGCTTTGTTATTCTTTAAATAACTAAGTGCTCCCATTAACTCTGCCTTACTTGGTGGTGGTATTAGAGGTTTTGCTGTAGCGATGTCTGGCGATTCCAAAGGTTCATCTGGTGCAGAGCGTTGAAGTAAACTTTCAAAGTGGGACTTCCATGTGGTAAGCACTTGCTCTTTGTTTGCTTCTCCTTCGGTGGGTTCTACCATATTTTGAATTTGACTGTTCAATTCACTTCTGTAGTTTTCTCTTCCTTTTGGAGTTTTTAGCTTTTCCAAATGGTACTTCACTCTCGTCTTCGCGTTTTGGCCGACTGTCTTTTTGAGTTTTTCCCTAAAGGTTGCTATCGATAAATTGTGGTCAGTATCACAGTCAGCGCCTCTGTAGCTTCGAATATCTTCAATAGCTTGCTGGTGTCTTCTATCAATTAGAAAATGGTCAATCTGGTTGAATGTCTTTCCGTCCCTTGAGTTCCAAGTCACTTTGTGAATGTTTTTATGAGGAAAAGTGGTACTTCTAGCGATCAAGTTTTTGGCGCTGCAGAAGAGAGCCATCTTTTTACCATTTTCATTGGTATGATCATGTAAGCTCTCTTTTCCAATAAAGAGTCTGAACACAGCTTCCTTTCCTATTTTCGCGTTGAAGTCTCCCAGCACACATTTGATATCATGTCTCGGCAGTCTATCAAAGGTTGCCTCAAGGAGGTCGTAAAAATCGTCCTTTTCGGCCTCATCTGAGGCCTCTGTCGGGGCATGTACATTCACAAGTGATATATTGAACCATCTTCCTTTGATTCTGAGAACACATATGCGCTCGCTTACGGGTTCAAAGGAAAGTTTAGCATCAGCTACTTCCCTAGCAACAACAAAACCTGTCCCGAATACATGTTTTCCATCTGTGTTTCCGCTGTAGTAGATAACATGTTGTCCAACTGTCATTTCTCCGCTATCCAGCCAACGGATTTCCTGGATGGCGGTGATTTGAACTTTATATTTTGACAGTTCGTCCACAAGGTTTTGAGTTGCTCCTGCTCGATAGAGACTGAGCACGTTCCAAAATCCGATTCGTAGTCCATTTTTCGTTCCGGGTCGTCGAGGTTTGGTTATCCTGTGTCCGAGGCGTTGTACGGTGTTCATAACAAGTTTGTGTTTTTATGGGAGAGGGTGGTTAGCCCTTTGCCCAACTCCCAACCTGGAGGGCCAGATCTGTTGGTCCGCGGGAGATACTTAATTTCTCTCCTACCCTTCAATGCCTGAAGAGTGTTCCCCTATCCGCCACCTGG